>CM053769.1:179539405-179586406 GCA_028658325.1 Potorous gilbertii
CTTTTCATCCTGTCCCTCCCCAAGAGTGTTGATTTCAAATTGCTCCCTCCTCCCATTGCCCTCCCTTCCATCATCCACCCACCCTGCTTATCCCCTTCTCCCCCACTTTCCTGTATTATATGATAGGTTTTCATATCAAAATGAGTGTACATTTTATTCCTTCCTTTAGTCAAATGTGATGAGAGTAAACTTCATGTTTTCCTCTCAGCTCCCCTCTTTTGCCTTCTACTAAAAAGTCTCCTGCCTGCCTACCTCTTCTATGAAAGATAATTTTCCCCATTCCATTTCTCCCTCCCGCTCACAACTTAACTTCATTTTTTTAAGATATGATATCATCCTATTCAATTCACTCTGTGCAGTGTGTGTGTGTGTATGTGTGTGTGTGTGTGTGTGTGTGTGTGTGTGTGTGTGTGTGTGTGTGGGTGTGTAATCCCACCAACTACCCAGATACTGAAAAGTTTCAAGAGTTACAAATACTGTCTTTCCATGTAGGAAGGTAAACAGTTCAACTTTAGTAAGTCCCTTATGACTTCTCTTTGCTGTTTACCTTTTCATGCTTCTTTTCATTCTTGTGTTTGAAAGTCAAATTTTCTTTTCAGCTCTGGTCTTTTCACCAAGAATGCTTGAAAGTCCTCTATTTCATTGAAAGACCATTTTTTCCCCCCTGAAGAATTATACTCAGTTTTTTCTGGGTAGGTGATTCTTGGTTTTAGTCCTACTTCCTTTGACTTCTTGAATATCATATTCCACGCCCTTTGATCCCTTAATGTAGAAGCTGCTAGATCTTGTGTTATCCTGATTGTATTTCCACAATACTGGAATTGTTTCTTTCTAGCTGCTTGCAATACTTTCTCCTTGACATGGGAATTCTGGAATTTGGCCACTTATTTTGCCCTCTGCTTCTAGAATATCAGGGCAGTTTTCCTTGATAATTTCATGAAAGATGATGTCTAGGATCTTTTTTTGATCATGGCTTTCAGGTAGTCCCATAATTTTTAAATTGTCTCTCCTGGATCTATTTTCCAGGTCAGTTGTTTTTCCAATGAGATATTTCATTCATATTATCTTCCATTTTTTTCATTCTTTTGGTTTTGTTTCTGTGATTTCTTGGTTTCTCAGAAAGTCATTAGTCTATCTATTCCATTCTAATTTTTAAATAACTATTTTCTTCAGTGAGCTTTTGAACCTCCTTTTGCATTTGGCTAATTCTGCTTTTTAAAGCATTCTTCTCCTCATTGGCTTTTTGAATCTCTTTTGCCAATAAAGTTAGCCTATTTTTCAAGGTGTTATTTTCTTCAGCATTTTTTTGGGTCTCCTTTATGAAGGTATTGACTTGTTTTTCATGCTTTTCTTGCATCTCTCTCATTTCTCTTCCCAGTTTTTCCTCCACCTGTCTAACTTGATTTTCAAAATTCTTTTTGAGCTCTTCCATGACCTGAGCCCTTTGAATATTTATTTTGGATGTTTGGGATACAGAAGCCTTGACTTCTATGTCTTTCCCTGATGGTAAGCATTGTTCTTCCTCATCAGAAAGGAATGGAGGAGATATCTGGTCACTGAGAAAGTAACCTTCTATGGTCTTATTTTTTTTCCCTTTTCTGGGCATTTTCCCAGCCAGTTACTTAACTTCTGAGATTCCTCTCTACCCCCGCCTTGTCTCCAGATCTGCCCAGCTAGTGCTTGGTGTCTGAGATTCAAATGCTGCTTCCCAGCCTCAGGGCTTTCAAAGGGGGCAGGGCTGCTATTCAGTGTGAGATTAAATTCAGGTGCTCAAGTGGGGGCAGGGCTGCTATTCAGTGTGAGATTAAGCTCAGCAGCTGAGGTCGGGGCAGGGCCACCTCACAGGGCTCAGTTCCCTCAGGGGGTTTACCTGGAGACCTTCAACAATGGATCCAAGCTCCTGCCTGCTTTGGGAGCCCCTGTCTGCTGCTGCCTCAGCTGCTGCCTCCCAAAGGGGCCTGAGTTATGGAGATACCCTGCTCCCCTCTTGGCCAGCCAAATAGGCTTTCTCATTGACTTTTGTGCCTGTGGGTGGAGGGACCTGTGCTGCTGCTGGATATTCTGCCCCTGAAGCCTGCTCAGATCTGCTCCTCTTGGTGCCACGCTGCCAAGGCAGGGTTGGGCTCTGCTCGGGGTCCAGTGCGTGATTGATCTTTGGTGTTGGTTTTTCAGGGCTCTCTGGAACAGAAATCTCCTCCAGTCCATTGTTCTGTGGCTTCTGCTGCTCCAGAATTTGTTGGGAGTTCTTTTTTGCAGGTATTTTATGGGCTGTGGGTTCAGAGCTAGCATATGTGAATCTTTCTACTCTGCCTAGGTTCTTTTTTGATCATGGTTTTTAGGTAGTCCCATTATTTTTAAATTGTCTCTCCTGGATATATTTCCCAGGTCATTTATTTATCCAGTGAGATATTTCATATTGTCTGCTATTTTTTTCATTCCTTTGGTTTTGTTTCATGATTTCTTGATTTTTCATAAAGTCATTAGCTTCCATCTGCTCCATTCTAATCTTTCAGGAATTGATTTCTTCAGTGACTTCCTTTTCCCTCTGGCCAATTTTGGTTTTTTAGGGCATTTTTCTCTTTATTGGCTTTTTGAATCTCTTTTGTCATTTGGATTAGTTTATTTTTAAAGGTATTATTTTCTTTGGCTTTTTTTTGGGTCTCCTTTAGCAAGCAGTTGACTCGTTTTTCATGATTTTCTTGCATCAGTCTCATTTCTTTTCCCAATTTTTTCTCTACTGCTGTTACTTGATTTTCAAAATCCTTTTTTGAGTTCTTCCATGGCATGAGGCCAATTCATACTTTTCTTGGAGGCTTTGAATGGAGGAACTTTGATTTTGTTTTCTCCTGTTTTCATCCTTTGGTCTTCCTTGCCACCAAAGTAAGATTCTATAGTCTGATTCTTTTTCCGGTTTTTCCTCATTTCCCCAGCCATTTACTTGACGTTTGAGCTCTTTGTCAAGGTTGCTCTGTTTCCGGTGGGGTTGGAGGGGTGTACTGTCAGCTGGTCAATCCCCCCACAATCTGTGGACCTATAGCTCCAGAAACAGTGACTGTAGCTGTCCTTGCTGCTGCTGTAGCTGCTATGGGTTCTTCTGCCCCTCCCCCTCTGCCACCCTGGGGCTGGAGCCAGATCATTCCACTGGTCCCACAGACTTTTCCCACTGACCTTCCAATTTGTCTTCAGCACCACCTGTGGTGGTTTCCAGACTTCATTTTGGACCAAAATGAAGTCTGGAAACCACCACAGGTGTGAGAGATTCAGTCTCCCCAAGGCCTGCTCAGGTCGCTTCTGTGCTTCCAGAGGTGTTATTTTCTTCAGCATTTTTTTGGGTCCACTCTGCTCCCAGAATGGTGTGATAGACATTTCCTGGTGACCTTCCAGGTTGTCTTGACCTGGAGATTTGCTTCATTTCATCATTCTGTGGGTTCTGTAACTCCAGAATTCGTTTAGAGCCATTTTTTACAGATATTTGGTTGGGCTTGGTGAGAGCGCTCTGGAAAGTTCATGTTGTTACTCTATCATTGTGGCTCCACCCCATATATAATGTTTCTTGCCAGGGCATATTGAGGACAGAGGCTGTTTCTTTTTATGAAATTGTATGCCTCACCCTTGATAGATAGTATCAAAGAATAAGATTTATTAGAGTCTGAAAGGACCTCAGAAGTCAAGTCCATCCTTCTCATTTTGCAGATGAGGAAATGAGAGAAGGTAATTGACTTACCCATTGTCATACAGCTAGTAAATATCTTCCTTAGGATTTGAACTTAGCTCTTCCTGATTATATGTCCAGTACTCTATCCACTGTGCCACCTAATTGCCAATAAGCAGGCACTCATCAATACCTACTGGATTGAATTGAATGCAATCATTTTTAATTTCTCTCAATCATTGTTCTAAACTCTTAATGTATTATCCCCTCTGTAGGACAATCTGTTGCCAAATCCGCACACTCTTTCTATTTTAGTCAATAATCCCTAGCCATGGATGGGGAAATAATTCTTTCTTTCCCATTCCTATTTGTATGATCTGACTATGGATTTAATACTGGATTTGGAGTCAGAAGATACTTCTGAGTCTTCAGATACTAGGTGTGTCACTCCTTTTATGTTTCTTAACCTTTATGTAGTTCAGTCAACTCCTAATACTTAGCTATTAAGTTATTAACTAAATCACTACCCCATTTTTCCCTCCTGCTATTATCTACCTTTTTATAAAGCACCTCTGGTCTCTAGGTTTTTATGGCATGATTCACTGGGTCTTTTCCTACTCTTTTACTTCCATTGTACCCAGAAGTCTTCTCTGCATTGAGCGAGTGGTAAATTCTGATAAATATACTGATTTGGCAAGAATTGGGATTATTCCAGAAATATAGAAATTCCCAGATGGATATAGAATAAAGCAATACAACTTTGCACTATGCCATTCATCACAAAAGGTTAATGAATTTATCCAAGTGATAAATATATTTCAATGGCCTGGGAACTCAGCCAATTTAAATTCCATTGAAAACCTGTGGACTATCATCAGGACTGTATTTGGGGAAAAAAATGGTCTGTTTGTCAGAGGTCTATTTAACATCTTATGTGATAAAATTATGGTTTCATAACAAAAATTAAAGAATGTCTGTAAAAAAAAAAAAATCTTGTGAACACAGTGCCAAGTCATGTAAAACAGCAAAAGGAAGATGTTACATGTTGAAATTTTTTTTGAGTTGAAAATATATAAGATTTATTGTATGCTAGTAAATTTAATTATTTCACTTTTTCCCAAGTAGTTCACACACCTCTTTATAAACCACTCCCTTCTTTGTGATCAGCCCTTCAGGCAATTATTGTCTGACCTGTGGCCTACATTCAGTCTTCTGCAAGACTTGATTGACAAGTCCTTTTTAATCTATCAATCAATCAGTCAACAAGCATTTACTGAGCATCTGTGCTAAGTGCTGGAGATACAAGTGGAAAGAATAAAGAAAATTCCCTACTCTCAAAAAGTTTATATTTATCCTGTGTTATTTGCTTAATGAAGAAATTAATTTCAACAGAACTTTGCATGTCAGAGTGTGAGGTACTTTACTATTCAACACTATTGTTTCTCCAATAGCTTATAATTATTCTAACCAGGAAGACAATAAGCATGTTGATCAGCATATACCAGATAAATATATGGCGAATAAATAGGACTACATGCAAAATAGTTAAATATAAAGTAACCCAGGAGGAAAGGTAAGGAAGTAAGCATTTACATGCCAGGCATTGTGCTAAGTGTATTACAAATATTATCTCATCTGATCCTCACAATTCTGTGAGTTACTGTTATCCCCATTTTACAGTTGGGCAAACTGAGACAGATGTCAATTAAAGGACTCGCCCAGGGTCACACAGCTAATAAGTGATTTAGGTCAGATTTGAACTAAGGCCTTCTTGACTCCATGCTCAGGGTTCTATCCAATGTTCCACCAGCTGACACCTATTTCATTTCTTTTAATATTATGGGGGTATCAGTGTAGCATTCAGACTATCATTCTGTTTACTGCTTGCTTCTCTACTGTCAGAGCCAGATTCTGATACACAGGAATTTCTCAAGCACTCAGTTTTATTTTATACATTAGGCGTCTCCATGTGTAGAAATCGGACATATACTTATCATGGTTACTGACCATAGAACCACTGGTTATTACAGAACATAGAAGAGGGAGCAGATTGGCTGATAAGTTGCATATTTCTCATAAGGAAGTCCAAGGAACTGTGGAAAGGCATTAACTCTTGGCAACTTTTTAATTCTTCCTTACTTCTCCAACCATTTATCTAAAATGGACCTCAACTTAAAAGAGTTTCCATACCAGCTTACCTCCCATTTTGCTCATCTACATCTCCTGAAATATAAGAGGAAGACACAAAAGGCTTAAAAATGATCTAACTTAGGGACTCCCACCCCTCAGTTCTTTCTCAGCCTATTGTTGCTGTACTAATTGCACTATTCTTCCTTCCCCATCTTGAACCATTGGTAAATAAGTTTACTTTACACTATCTTCTATATTCAAATCCCTTTCTCTTTGACCCAAAGCCCATCATGCCTTGCCAAACTCCAACCATGAACTGTCCCCATTTTCTGCAACCTTCACTCCCATTCATGAGCTCTTGAGCAGAGCTGGAGAAATCTTGATACAAATTTGTTATGTAATCTCTTTGGTCTCTCAGTGCAGCAAGGCCCTGCCATAATCAATTCACTCTTCCACTCATGACAGTGGCTAATTCTAATCCTTTTCATCCCTCTTCAGGCCTCTTATGGAATCCCTTCTTCCTGCCCCCATTCTCAATTTGAGGACTTCACATCATACTTAACTAAAAAAATTGAGACCCTTGCTCTAGAGCTTCCTCTTGTCCCCTTCACACACTATCTCCTCCTTTACCCCATCTCATTTGAAGATATGATCTTCCTTGCCAATACAGACTCCTATATTGTATTCTTGATGTCATCTCAACCCATCTTCTCTAGCAGTTTGTCCTTTCTATCATCTCCACTCTCTTGAAAATCTTAAGTGTCTGTCTATGGGCTCCTTCCCTGCCATCTATAGATATACCCTAAATTTCTGAAAGACTAAAATTGAAGCTTACTTACAGGGCAATCAAGTGGTGCATAATGGGTGTGAATAGACTGTAATATATTACAAATTGAATGATGGACATCAACAGAAAGATGTGCAAACTGGGGAAGAAAGAAGAGATGAAATGTTTATATAATGAGTGAGCAATAAAGGATGGATAGCTTGTATGCCCCATTGATATCTATACAACATCAAGAGATCTAAAGGAAGACCCTGATTACATTAGGCAAATGTCAGTGTCGGACATCTATAGACAAGATAGGTAAGTATGGGTGGGTTGTGATACGCATTGTTGGGCAGAATATCCACATGGATCTTCTTGAAATGTGAAAGGATTTAAGTATAAATCTCCTGGTTGATATCTTTTATTCCACTTCTTATGTGAAAATAAGTCATCACTGGTAATAGGCTGTGGTCTATTTGCTACCATCATACTCTTCATTGTCCTTTCAGTCTCCAGAAATGTTGATTCTTCCAAAATGGTGGCATTCCATAGTTCACAAGCATGTAGCATCACAAAAAACCAGGGAAAACAAATCAAAAAATGTCAACAAAAACAGAACAAAACAAACAAAAAATCACATATTAAAAAGTTAGGTCTTTGTTTCAAGGAGTAGTTTGGGATTGCAGAAAACATTGTGCAATTTCCCAAACACAATCAAACCTCTTCTTTTCTATTGGACCTTCTATTCTTTGTCCATTTTTCATATCTTTCCAATATATGTGGGCTGACAGACCAGTTCAATGAACTTTCCACCTATTTTGTATGCCATTTTCACACTCTTCTTCCATGTGTTTTTTCCCATGTAAATAAATAAGCCAGCCTCTCTACTAATTGGAGATCTCATTAAGAAGGCCTGTGTGATATTCCCAACTTAAGGCAATTATTACCTCAATGCTTGGAGAACATCACCATCCAAGGGATTTCTTTTTCCATTAGGAATCAGCACTGAGCAAATACCATGACAGTGGCATACATCTCTGGCAAAGATATAGCCCTGCTTGTAGCGCACAGGTTTTCAATGGGATTTAAATTGGGTGAGTTCCCAGGCCACTGAAATACATTTATCATTTGGATAAATTTATTAATCTTTTGTGATGAGTGGCATAGTGCAGAGTTGTATTGCTTTTTTCTATCTCCATGTGGGAATTTCTGGAACAAGACTCCTGATGTACAAAATAAAAGTTTCAGTTGATACTAATTAATAATCAGAAGATAAATGAAAATAATTAATTGTCATTGCATCATAGAATTTAGGCACAAAAGAGAAATCTTATATGATCTTAACTTAAATATACATTAACATTAGTCTACTTTAACCAGTAGATTAACCAATAAGTGTTTACTAAGATCATATGATGTGTCATACACTATGCTAGGAGTGGGGATTCCATGGACAAAAATGAAGCAATTGCTGCTCTCAAGGAACTTATATGCTGTTGGAGGAGGTAGGGTAGAAATTATGTAGAATATAAAATAAATTTTAAAAATAAAATAAAATAAAAAATTTTTAAAAGACATTATTAGTACCTAAGTAAAGAAGAATTATACTTGAGTGTTGAGGTCTAAAGCCATAGTAAAGGGATTGTGAAATGAATGGGGAGAAGAAGCAATAGTAGTGATAAATGTAATGAGCCTTTCAGCAATGACCAACGTAAAACTGACATAGGAAATTATAATAATAGCTAGCATTAAAATGTATAGAATGCTCTACACATATCTAATTTTTTTCATGACTAACTTGGGAGATCAATGTTACAATTACTCCCATTTTATCAATGAGGAAACTGAGGCAAAGGTGATTTTTCCAAGGTCACACAGTAAGCAAGGGTCTTAGGTGAGACGTGAAGTTAGGACTTTTTGATTTCCAGACTCTAGGGGAAAACGCTTCCCCATAGTTACCTCTAAACAAAAGTTTAAAATGACAGGTATGGCGTTTGTTATCATACTCTTTTACCAGTATATATTTCACTCTTTCTTGGTCTACTTAGTAGTGCATTAAAAACTCAATTAGTGACAAGAAAAAAAGCAACAACTTAAAAACTGAAAAGATTTCCAAATCAAGGCCAATCTGGAGGCTTAAGGATGACACCCTACATTTTCCACACAAAGTCTTATTGTATTTGACTTGTAGAAGTCATTGCCTTGTGCTTTATTTCCAAACTAAAGACTCCCAGAAGTTTTCCCATTAATCATTCATCGGGATGACTCTTCTTATATGGTTCAGGTATGATGTACTGGACACAATTCTGCAATTCACTTATGATTCTTTGCCTTAGCAGTCCTTCTGAGAGGCAATAGAATTCCCATAGATTAATCCTTATACCATTTGCTGCTAAGTCACTACTTCTTTGTACTTATAGCACCATATGTACCACAGGACTAGGAAGAAAAAATAGAGAGATTTTTTATTTATTGTTGTCAAAGGGTTGAATTACCATAATTCCCATAGGATAGCTGATAATGAGACTCAAGGCCATTCAAGGAGACATAATAAAGGTTATATAAAGAGCATGTTACTTAACACATGCAAAGCTGTATTTAGCACACTGCCTGGTATATAGCTTTTGCTATTGTTCAGTCGTTTTTCAGTCATGTACAATTCTTTGTTATTCCATTTGGGTTTTTCTTGTCAAAGATACTGGAGTGGTTTGCCATTTCCTTCTCCAGTTCATTTTACAGATGAGGAAACTGAGGCAAACAGGGTTAAGTGACTTGCCCAGGGTCACACAACTATGAAGTATCTGAAGTCACATTTGAACTCAGGAAGAGGAGACTTCCTGACTCCATGCCTGCCACCTGGCTGCCCTTCTGGCATGTAGTAGATGCTTAATTAACATTTATTGATTGATAATGCTTCATTACTGAAAACATGGAGTAAAGGCCAACTGAAAAGGGCAGGAGACTTTTCTTACCTTTTTTGAACTCACCTCACTCAGTCTCTGGCTTATTTGCAGCGATTGTTACCTGTTCTCTTGCAAAGGAACATCTAAATCCTGATATCCAAAGACTAGGCTGTGGGTAAAGGTTGGACTCCAGCCCTATCAGAAGAATTCCTTATACTTAGGAAACTCCACCCAAGCATCACTTCAACAGTTATTTTGTATTAAAAGGAGAATAAAAAAACTTTAATAAATAAATGAGTCTGTTTTAAGTTCCTAACAGCACTGAAACCATAAAATACATTTCTGATAGTCAGGCCTTAAGTTTTATATGGCCTGTAAGATGTAGCACACTAAAAAGAAGCAAGGAATGCTTTTCATTGTCCTTCCTCTGCCAAGTTTACCTTACCTAACCTTACCTTACCCAAAATTCTGGTTTAAACTTTCATTTCATTAACTTGTCAGGTAATCATCCAGATATAGTCCCGATACTAGCATTCTACTCCAGCTATGGAACCAGGCTTTCTTTGCCTGGTAAAAGTCGGAGTGACTTTGCCAGGCAAAGTGATTTTGAATTACATTAATTTTAAAAACTGTTTTTAAACATATTAACTCATTTGAACCCATAAATGTATTTCTTGAATCCAAGGATATTTTCTTCACAAATGCAGACTGTAACTCACCCTGCCCCTTCTGGTCCTGACCCATGTCCTATAAATCATCCAAAGAGGATCTACCCAATGCCTTAGAGGTCTTTTGTGTTGTCTTTCAGTATTTTTTGGAGAACAGTATATAATACTAGATCTTCCCAATAGGTAGCTAGGTGGCACAGTGGATAAAGTACCCGACTGGGAGTCAATAAGACCTGAGTTCAAATCCTCCTTCACACACTTACTAGCTATGTGACACTGGGTAAATCACTTAGCTATTTCCTCATCTGTGAAAAGAGCTGAAGGACAGTATCTTTGCCAAGAAAAACCCAAATAAAGTCATGAAGAGTTGGACATGACTGAAACAAGAGAACCATAACAGACCTTTCCATCTGTAAGTCTTTGCTTTTATTTCATGACCCACTGACCTCCTTTTCTAATCATATGTCTTTTTATGTTGCTTCTTGCATGCAAGTCGTTGTTACCAAAATGCTTTTGCCTTCTGAACCTTGCCACAGTTTCGCCATTACCCTCTAGACCAGTTGTAATTTTGATTATTATGAGTTTGTGATATTTAGTCACATAACAACACTGGATTGGGGTTGAAATTGTGGACATCTATGTTAAAGAATGGTTTTAGAGTACTTAAAACATTACATAATTTCCTACATGCAAGCCAGACCTCTCTCACCTTCTTCTTTGATCTTAGGCACAACTCACAGCCCGTCAGTAATACCTATCCATATCTATACTGACAGACTCAGTGAACACCCAACTACATATGTCAAAAATCAGGAGACTGCATTCTTTATGCACCACTGGATTTTTTCCTTTGCAGATTGCATGGTTAACTTCTTTGGAATGCTCATAGGTCTCATTGAAGAGGCATGTTATTGCTCCGTGCAACAATACAACACAGTGTCATACCAAAACAGAAGCACCCAGAAAACTTCACCCTCAGGTTAAACAACTTTTGAAAAGACACCATGTAGAATATTGCCTCATAATGGAGTCTTGACTTTTTTTGTCTGAACTATCCAGACCTTTGGACACTTTCTTTGTTTGTTATTTCATGTCCATCAACACTTCCTCTCTCTCCACCTTCTCCCACCTATAAGACAGGTAGGGAAGTAGTTGTAAAACAAGTACCTTGCATTATGCACATGAATACCTTAATAAATGTTAAATTAACCTCCAGTCAATTTTGCTAGTTTTGGGCACCTTGAAAGATCTGATGGGGGAAGAGTTGCAAATTATTGGCTTTTAAGAATGCTAAAGGACCTTTGAATATGATACATCAACTGTCAATTGCTAAAGATTGAATTTTGGGAATGTTCCTGGTAATATGAGATTTCTGACATTAATATAGTTTCATATTGTTAGAAAACACTTTCCTACTCTACTTTATGTGTTATAGAAAAGCCATATACACTGAGGGATGGAATAGTAATGCTTTAAAGAAAACCTCATTGAATCGTCCTACACTTAACTTTTGCCTTGATTTGCTTCATGTTCGAGAGGTACAATAAGGCTAAGAAATTAATTTCCCTTGTTGGGTAAGTCACAAGAACCTGAGATCCTCAGATAAAAGGCCTCACCTAAAAATATTAACAAGTTTTCTCCTTGAGGTTGTTGATAGTCTTGGCTTAAATACAACCATTACAGAACACATATCCTTAATTCAGACTATTCCGTCTAACAACTGAAAGTACACCACTAGGCCCTGGTGGAAGAAGAGCTGATATTCAAAATTCTCTCAAAGCAAAAGGCAGAATTGAACAACTTAGCTCATTGGAAGGAACTAAGGGTGTGTATGTATGTATTTTAAATAACAGGTTCCTAAATTTCACAGGTACAATGTTATAGTGATTAGCCAAGTTACTTTATAATGAAACCTTGTGAGATTCTAGTTAGGTTCAGATACAATTTATCAATAACATTTCCTGAGGCAACATTATGCTACTGTGTGACAGTTTTTAAAATTTCTTTACATCTCAAAGTTGGAGTTTCTTATGCAATGAACTCAATTCACTTCCTCTATAGGTAAATTTTAGTCTGTAGGTAAAACTGACTAAATCTCTTGAAATGTTAAACATGTTGGGAAATTCCCTAATTTTTTCAGGTCAATTTGATACGAAATTTTTTTTTTGTTCACATTAGACTACATGGAGCTTAAGTCCCTTCTGACTCAAGTTTCCTAAAGGATCAATTCCCTACCAGGGGACTGATTACCTTATTAGAATCAGGGACAATCTATTTCAGTAACTCGAATAAGAGCAGCATAGTGACAAGACTTCTATAAAGAAGGCAATTTTGCCACTTTGTACTCATCTGTCTGGCCTTGGGCAAGTTTATAGTCACATGGAGACTTTAATCCCTTCATTTGTAAAATTGGGGTGTAGGGGCAGCTAGGTGATGTAGTGGATAGAGCACCAGGCCTGGAGTCAAGAAGACATCTTTCTAAGTTCAAATTTGGCCTGACACTAGCTGTGTGATCCTGAGCAAATCACTGTTTGCCTCAGTTTCTTATTCTGTAAAATGAGCCAGAGAAGTATGTGGCAAACCACCCTAGTATCTTAGCTAAAAAAAACCCAAATGGGGTCATGAAGGGTCAGATGACCAAAACAACAACAAAAAGTGGGGGTTGAATTCGATGCCACTTAAAGTTCCTTCCAGTAGTCTTCTCAGTCCTCATTCTTGACTGCTCTGCAGCCTTGGGCTCTGTTGATCACACCCTTTTCCTTGATACTCTTCTCTCAAGGTTTTCAGGACACTACTATCTCCTGGCTTCCCCCCTACCCATCTGCCCTTCCTTTTCCCTCTCCTTTCTGGGTCCTCCTCCACATCACACCCTCTGTCGGTGTCCTTTATGGTTCTCTCCGGGGCCCACTTCTCTCTCCCTTTGATACTGTTTCACTTTGTGATCTCACTAGCTCACACGGATCTAATTCAATCTTTATGTTAACAATGATCAAATCTACCTATCCTGCCCAAATCTCTGTTGACCTTTAATCTCACATCTCCAACTACTTTTCAGACATCTTGAACTGAATGGCCAGTAGACATCTTAAACTCACTGTCCAAAACACTGTCTTTCCCTCGAGAGCCTTCCTTCTGGGTCCCTGAGGCTCACATCCTAGGTTCCTCAACTCCCACATCCAAGATGTTGCCAAGACCTGTTGATTGCATCTCTCAAATTTGCCCTCTTCTCTCCTTAGAGACTGTGGCCACTCTAGCACAGGCTCTCATTACCTCACACCTTGATTATGGCAATAGCCCCCTTCCAACCCATCCTCCAAGGTGACTGTCCTAGAGCACAGGTCTTATCATCATGCCATTCCCTCCACTATCCTCCTCCTCCCCTCTCCCACTTTTTACCCATGCAATAAGTTCCAGTGGTTTCTAGGAGCAAATACAAAAATGCCTTGCTTGGCATTCAAAGTCCTTCCTTACTTGGCTCCTTCTACCTTTCCTGTCTCTTACTCCCTGGTATGTAGTCTTTGATAACACTGGCCTCCTGGTTGCTCCAGGGACAAGAAGCTCCACCTCATTTCTGGGTATTTTCTCTGGCTATTTCCTATGCTTGGTATATTCTCCCTTTTGTGCTCCAATTACTGACCTCTCTGGCTTTTAGAATCCTATTCTTTTGCAGGAAATCTTTCTCAAGCCCTCTTAAATCTAGTGTCTTCCATCTTTTTATTTATTTCTTATTTATCTTATCTATAGCTTGTTTTGAATTTTTTTTTTGCACTTATCTTCCCCATTAGATTATAAACTCCTTTAAGGCATCGATTGTTGTCCTTTGCATCTTTTTGTATTCCCAGCACTTAGTGTAGTGCCTGGCACCCACAGGGGATTAATAAATGTTTGCTGATTGAGTGAACCTAAGAAAGAAAGAAAAAGAACTAATATATTAGATGCAAACCTTTTACCTACTTGAAATGAATTCTTTCAGTCTGTGAGAAAGCCTGTTCTCTCCCTCATGTCCCTAATTTCTTTTTTCCACATACAAAAAACAAACAAAAACCTTAAACCAAAAGAAAAAAAGCTTCACATTTCTATTTTGAAAAGTGTTTACTTACAGTTTGAATAAATTAAATTGCAAAAAAAAATTAGCTATGGTATAGTCCAAACAGAAATGATTAAAACAAATACATTACAGGGGTTGATTTCTTTGTTGCATCAGTCACAATGCATGAGAACAACCTAGAAAATTTCAAAAACAATTATATTTCTATGAAAAGGGTGTAACAGCAGTTACTTATACTTATAATACAGGTTTCCTGACATGCATTTCCTGAGTGAATCCAAACAATTGTTTTTTGTTTTTGTTTTTTTAAAAAAACAAGGAAAATCTGACAGTTGAAGTAAAACAGTTCATGGCTTCTAAGCAAGATTCTTTTTTGTTCTTTTTACTGAGAAAATCAAGGCTATGCTACAAAGTACAGGAATTTGCTAATGTCAATTTTCATTATGTTTTTTTTTCTCAAACCAAAGGAAAAACATCATAAATGGAAAAACCTCAACCTAATCCCAGAGTACACTGATTTACAAATGTGTCATAAGACCCTTTTTTGATGTAGCATACTTATCTATAACTTCTATGTATTCAGGGCATGAAAAAAGGAGGGAATTTTTCATGCTTCTTGGAAGCAAAGTTTTAAAGGCTGTTTTGTCTCAGATCTCTTTCAGTTTTCTTGTCACTATTACCTGCTGAACAGACGAGTGCTTTGTAGGAATGTTGGGACTTGAATCTGATTTTCACTCAAAGTTCTAATGCAAATCAACTATTTTGAGGACTTAAGTGCATAGGTTAGGTAATGGTCCTCTGGATTCAAAGATAAAACAGGTTTTTTGCCATTCAAACCACTGTACTTCTATGTCTGGACCTGTATATCCCCAAATATAAGGCCAAATGTAGAACAGCCAATTTAAGCATCTTTCTCAAAAGTCAAGTCATTTTTCCCTCCTTGCTAATTTATGCAGTTTGTAATTATAAAAGATTTTTCCAGTGAACAGATGAACCACAGTTTGTGTCTAAAAAAAAAATAAACCTGCCGAATGCTGCTAATACTAAAAACAGATTAGTTATCATGGGAGAAAAATATATAATCTAGATTAAATTGCATATTCAAAGGAGCATATAAAATGTTTCTTAGTGATAAGTTCTTTCATTATAGTACTACACACTGGAGAAACATTTTAAGAAAATCCTTCCTGATTATCTTTAATGTGGTTAAAAACAAACAAATCTTACACAATGGAATTTTCATGAATTCAGTTTTACAAAGCATTCTACTAAATCTACCAAATTTAATATTATTTTTGATTAAAAAAAGAAAAAGTTTCATAACGTTTTTCCTAACCTTGCAAATCCCTGCCCTCAGCTAGTGACTCAAAGCATCCACGCCAGGGATGTTACACTACTGTGCTACTCTAGCAAATACACTCTCAGATATTTTCTATAAAGAAGATAAATAGAAAAAGAAAGTTAATGTACATGTTGTTGTAATTTACAATGTTTGCATCCAAACTGTAAACTAACATAGTTTGAACCAACAGTACCTCAGTAATACAAAACATCCCTTAGACACCGAGGAGTGATTCAAAAAACACAGAAATGAAGGCATTGAATTAGACTGTAATTTTTTCTTCAAAATATATACTCAGACACAGAATATGGAAGTCTGGAAATGCACCAGATTCCTTTACTTGACTTTTCCAGACTTGCTCAGGAATTTTTGTTACAAATACAAAATTTTTTTTTTTTAAAAAAGTCTTCATCTTAATGTAAATGATCAAAGCAGAGAAATTTGTAGACAATTGGTGGGAAAAACCTGCATCACTTAGCTTATAAATTGGTGCCACCCTAATGCATGTTGATTAGTCTAGAGGTCCTTGGAATATGAGTCTGATGTAGCCCTGCTCGCCGGCTAGCTGGTGTGCACAAAAGGGGCAGGCCGCATGGAAAGTGTGAGTGCCGTGAGGAAGCGGAATCTGGGACCAGTAGGCAGTTGTTTTCTCTGAACACACGTGCCCACATGGGCTGAAGGCATGAGTTGGAGGGCCAGCGTCCACGTAAAATCCAGCCTCGCAGCCAAGCCAGAGGGGGACGTAGGGGCCAACTGACCTACACATGGGGCATTCACGGTCCTTCCCATCTCTCTCTTCTTTGTTTCCCCAGTTGTGGTATCCGTGAACATGGCCACAGTTCAGATATACCCAGGGTTGCTTTTCATCAACGACATCTTTTCTTTTCATACTTGGAAAAGCAAGTGTGTTGAAGCCAACAGGGCACTGAGGCCGTGCAGCATTGATCTCCTGTCTCAAAGCTTCCAGATGCTTTACTGTTGGAGTGTGTGAAAGGCCTTCTGCTGTCCGCCAGAGCAAGGTGGCACCACACAGGTCAATCAAGGAGCCATCCTGTAACTGGTTGGTTTCAATTTCTACCTGGGGTTGGGGGAAGGCACAAGGAAAGGAAAGAAGAAGCAGTGTTAATTTGGCTTTATACATAACCAGTTTAATTTTTTGATGTTGCTTATAAAGAGCACTAAATAACCTATTACTGCTGCTTAGTAACTCATTCAAATCCTTGGGGCACAGTCATAACCACAGAGATGTATAGAAACGAAGATGCTGTAACTGGAAAAATGACATGTGCTTTTAAAGTTGCAAAGTAATGCAAAGTAGATAATTGAAATGGTAACAATACTGTGAACCAGATAAAAAAATCATAGATGAAAAACAGAAAAATCTCAGACCAAAGTAGCTGGGTAAGACAGAATCAAACATCACCCAGATTTCATCCTTTGTAACTTTCAATTTAGGAAACTTTGGATTTCAGAATGATATAATAAGTATGAGAGACAAAAGAAAGTATTCACATGAATGTAAAATGGTGAGTTATCATCTAGCATCATATTTAGTATTTTAAGGTATGTCATATGTATGACATATAAACATTATACATACAGACATGGTGACCTTCTGTTAGTAGGTATGAAAAAGCAGTTCTTTTGCAAGTGTAAGAACCTACTTATTTCAAGTCATTATTGATAACTGGTGCATTTTTGGTTGTGAGCAATTAAATAAAAAAAGTTATCGCCAAACTTACCATCTTTCCTCTTTGCTGAGCAGATCTGGTTTCACGCAGGCTGAATACATTTCCACAAACTGAGATCTCTCTCCACACCCCTGGTTTAGAGTCTTCAGTAAAACCATTGCGTGGATGCATAACAAGAACTCCATTTGTGGTCAAACCATCCATTTGCCCGTCTGCAGTCTTCCACTTGGCAGCCTTTTCCTAGAAAAGCAACAATGAAAGAACATCCATTTATCTGTAATTATGAAATGCAAGCTGGTATAAGTGTAAAGCTTAATTCAGGAAAAAAGATTTTTTACCCCAAGAAAGATGTTCTTTGATGAGTCAAATCCTGCAGCATATATCCTGGCTGTGAAGGGAGGATTCCGTTCACATATGATTCGACATGCAAATCTTGAGATAGTACTTTGCACTGACTGTGTATCAGAATTGCTTTGACTTCCAGGAACTGTATCAGTTACCACAAAATCAATGGGGCTTTCAGTAGATCGTCCAATCTGGGGAAGAAATAGAAGATTATAAAATCCCTGAATAAAAAACATAATGGCAACAAACTTCTAAGGCTCAAAGTTACCACTTTCAGATGTGAGATCGTTATGTCATTAGAAACCAATCATTTTGAAAGAATATTTCTGATACAGTAATCACTTTGTAGCATGAATTTAAGTATAGACTTGTGACTTTTGATTATTATAGAAAATTGCATTTATCTGGAATCCTTCTAGCTAGATGAAGGTCAGTCTCTTTAAACAGCAAAGCTTATTTTATATGTTCTGAATTGAAACCTCTCTAATAGGCATTCTACACACTCCTCTGCCTTCTTAGAGTACATTGAATATGGCTGAACTTTTTAGTGACTTAGGATCACTGCTGAATGCAGCCATTATGAACAGGAATGTCTGTACTGTTCTGCCCTCAGAGGCTCTTGAGGGGTGTTTACACTCAATGGCCCTCAAAAGCCATATTTTTTTGAACTAGTGCATTTTCTGCTTCTAACATATTGTATGAGTAGAGAAGTCAAAGAACTTGATAGAGTAACTGTGCAGAGACTTAGTTTGGGAAAGAGTAAGCTGAAGTTTCTTTAGGAGTAAAATGCATGAGTGATATCTACCTTGGCTACAGAGAGAGAGAGAGAGAGAGAGAGTATGTGACACCACCACTTGACTTTTATGTTATTTTACAGTTTAAAAAGTGCTTTCATATACACATTCTACCATTTTATCCTTATGACAATTGCGTGATATTTACTTTCTCCTCTCCCCACCTCACCTCTTCTTTAAAGATGATGAAACTGAGACTTATAAATGGTTAAGTGACTCAAACAAGGTCATTGAGCTAGTAAGAGAACCAGAATGTACTTGGTTCTTCTGACTCCAAGGCCAATGTTCTTTCCATTCACTATTCCAAAAGTTCCCCTCTGTGCTTCATATATTTGAGACTGCCTGATAGTTGAATTATATATAGATAAAAACCTTCTTAACATTTTATTCCTACATTATGGCAAATGCCATTTTCAACTTAAATTAATTTCATTTTTAGGGCTGTCTCCATCAAATGATACCTTGAAGCATTTTTCCAAATTAATATCTCACATGTTTTTATGTTAGTCTTGTTCATTAGTTTATATCAGGAGATAGTTTTTTAAAAAAACTGAAAAGTGTAGATACTAGAGAAAAAAATGATTTTCTAACCAAACCAAGGATTTGGAGAAAGGATTCTTTGCTTTACTGAACCCTCAGTGATATATTAGCACAAAAATACTCGTAAACAAAACTGTACCTTTTGGGGACTGGTTATCCTCATGAAAGATATGAAGGCTTTCACTGTATCTTTTTGGATAGCATTAAGCCTCAATTGTCTGATTTGTAGGTGTTACTAGATAGGATGCCTTTCTTTATTATTTCTAGCTTCTTGTTTACCTGAAGAAATAGCATCAGGGCTTTTACAAAGTACACTGATGTTTCCCAAATTTAAAAGATCTTTTGTGCCAAAAATCTATTATTTTCAGGCACTGAGATTGGTGATGGAAATACAAAGGGAGAAATGCATAATCTCTGTTCTCAAGGAATTTACATTCATCAGTGAAGACAGCATGTGTATATAGGATATAATACACACACACACACATTCAAAATAAATATGAAGTGAATTTTGTGAGGAGTGGGGATTGAGAGGGATGAAAATCAAGAAAAGCTTCATGTAGAAGTTAGCATTTGAGCTGAATTCTGAAGAAAATTAATAATTCTTGAAGCAGAAGTGAGAAGGGACAAAGGACAGAAAGCCTGTGCACAGTTCAAAGATGAAGTGTCACCTGGAAGGAACACAAGAAGGCTAGTATGGTGGGACACAGAGTGCAGAAAAGAGGATAACTATTTAAGGCTGGATAGAGAGAATGGGGCCAAGCTGAGAAGGGCTTTAAAAATCACACAGAGAATTTTGTTTTTTAGCACAGAGATAATAGGGAGCCACTGGAATTTAATGAAGGGTGTGCAGGAGGTAGCTAACCATGGTCAGATCAACATTTTAGAAAAATTACTCAGGCATCTGTATGGAAAACTGCCTGAGGGACCCAAAACTTGAGGCAGTGATATTCACTAGGAAACAACTGCAAAAGTCCAATAAGAAGTGGCAGAAGCCTAAATGAGAGATATGAGTAAAAAGAAGGGGACAGATGTGAGATATTCGGTAGAGGTAGATAGAAACAGCAAATCTGGCAAATCACTGCATGTGCAAGATAGAGAACAAAACACCAAGGAGAACTTCAAGGCTGCAAACCCAAGGATATTACTACTATCTTTGGGAGAAATAAAAAAGCTGGGTAGAGGGGTGGGTTTGCAGATGAGAATAAATTCTGTTTGAGATAGCAATGGGAAAACTAGTTTGAAATGTTTAATAGTAATGGGCAAGTGGAGCTGGATATATAGTTAGTATTTATTTGCACAGGGATAATTGAATCCCACAGGAACTAATGAGATTACCAAAAGAGGGAATACAGAGGGAAGGTATCATGGTCCCAAACAGAGTTTTAGGAAACACCTAGAGCTAGAGAGGGAACAATATCAATGATGCTCTAATGAGGAAACCCAGAAAGATCATGTAGGAGGAGAAGGAAGAGAGCAGTTTCACGAAAACCCAGAGAAGAAAGAATGGTCAACTCTGCCAAAGGCTGCAACAGTCAAGAAGGATGAGGACTAAGGAAATGTCACTGGATTTGGCAATGAAGAGGGCAGGTTCAGCTGAGTGATGAGGTTTGCAAACTATCTTGAGAAGGGCTGAGGACTGAGTGGGAGAAGAAGTGAGGATAATGAGTATAAACAGTTTTTTCTTGGAGTTTATCTGTAAAAAGGATGAAAAATAAAGGACAAAAGTCCAAGAGGGCATTAGGACTTGTGAAGGATAAAGGATAAGGGAAAGGTTGGTATTTTGTGACCAGCAGACCCCCCCCAAAAAACCAATGCATAAGGAGAAACTGAAGGGTATGTGTGCATATGTGCGTGTGTACGTGCATGCACATATGTGTTGTATGAGTGAGTGAGACAGGCACAGTAGGAGAAAAGAGACAGAGGCAGGGAGTCAGCAAAGACAATGATTTTGATGGAAATTTTCTAGAGAAACTATAAGATGATGGGATAAAGGATGAATATAGAAGTGTTCACCTTGGCAAGAAAAGCCACCCATTCAAAGACCAGAGTTGAAAAAGGTAAACCAACAGTATTAATGAAGTTACATATCAAACAGAAAGTGGTTTGCTAAATGTTATCAAATTCCAAGTGTGTGTTATAGATACTAGTATTAAACTATATCTGAAATTTGTTCCTGCTGACTGTGAAAGGAAATAGTAGAATATACACAGCCTAAATGATTGCTTTTGGAGAGAAAACAATGAGAATAAAATGGCAAAAGAACTACTGGCAGGTATGACAATTACAGCTGGAAGCTATATTTAATTGACTGGAAAACTTACTGGTCCAAAGGACAACTAGGTCCCAGAAATACTAAGAGAAAGTAAATTCTTCAAGGCAAGACTAACACGTCATAGGTATTTGTGTTCTGACAGAGTAGAATATAATGTTTTTTTAATAACTACTTTGCTGCAATGTGAAAATGTCTGGCTTTTCTACCAGCAAAGTCATAATAAGGTGTTTATATTAGGAATAACTTTCTAATCCCCTGAAAAAATTGAATTTAAAAATTATACCGAATGGTACTTTGTCAGTGAAAAACACCTAAGTTAGAACTCAGTACAACTTTGTTTACAGTACAACTCTGTTGTGGGATCGAACAAGATCTCTAACCCAAATCTTCATTGAGGGTGCTATATTTTAGCAAAAGCAAGAAGACTGTCAAAAAGGTACATCAGATTCAAATATTACCTTCACAGAGGATACTTTAAGAAAGGTCCCATAATTCATTAAAAGTGTATTTTGAAAAACTTCAAAGAGAGTTTTTGGTACATAAGATTGTTTTCTATTTGATCTCAGATAATACCCATTTTAAAGGAATATAATCAAGAACTTCAAAAAAATTCTGTGTAAGTTTGGTTGCTTAAAAAAAAGACATTCCAAATTCAAAGTTACGATGGAGAGCTGATGAAGTTTATTTCCAACTGCTTGAGTTGAAAGCAATATAGCACCCAGCAGGGTATATAACAGAAGCACTGCCCTGGTAGAGATTAAGAAGGCAGAGCTGACCACAGTTAACTCACTTTGCAGTCAATCACCTTTAGATAATCCCCTGGGTAGGATCTAAGTTACAGCTCTCCTCTTGAGAACAGTACTCTGAGTTACTATCAACCATCAGTCCTTACAGTCCTTACCTATGCTGACCAGATATAGATTACATGTAACACAAATAATCTAAAAATATATATTTTAGAATGTCCTTGTTTTAATTGGGAAAGTGTGTGTAGAATGAGTCGTATAAATCAGTATAAAATACTTTAATATTTTTAAATTTTTATTTTTTTAAAAGGAATTTTTAACTGCATCAGAAGAATAACTAGTAGAGTAAAGTAGTTATTTTCCTAAAGAAAAAAAAAATGCAGATTTGGAAATACCTGGAACATATCAGTGTTGCTGTCATGAGTATATTCAACCACCACTGTCTGAGCTCGAGACAAGGTATATGATATGCTATGTTGGTCCTTATTGCTTATTGCCTATGAAAGAAAAAGTAAATAGCACAACTGAGTATGGAAGACAATCGTAACAAAATATTTATATATCAAAACAAGAAAGGCATAATTGTTATATAAAATAAATCTGGTTAAGTTTTTGTTTTTCCCCTGAAGTTTAGAACTAATAGTGACCAAGAATGGGATTATATCAATTGTGTGATTTGATTCAATTCCCTTGATTTGGTGAAGAAAAAAATGCAAAAAACTATCCAGGCTAATCTGTGGGATACGATTAGTAACTCTTTAAACACAAAACCAGCACCACAAACATCATGGCATCCTCCAGACACATGGAGATACACAGTACCCTAGCATTTTCCTACCCACCCCTTAGGTCTTTAAAACCACACAATACAGATTTTAAACATAAAATGAGGTGGTTTAGATGTCAGAAATCAAATATTTTCTAAGTCCTTGTAGTAACAGATTTCAGAAACAATGTATCAAAGCAGTAAATGACTTCTAATTCTTAAGATTTAAAAATACACCATAAATCTTTGGGTCTACCTATCATACAATATTAAAATAAAGTAATCTAAACCAAAAGATTACATAAGTATTGGAAATAATTCTTAAAACTGTTTTAAAAAGGAAGATACTTGAAAGTCATTAGACTTGTATGAACTGAATTTTTGGACACAAAAGAATAAAGTTAGAATAAAGAAAAGTTAAGAGTAAAAGAACAAATCTGTAGAAAAGCAGATTTAGCAGGTTATCTTAACCATGCTTTTGGCCCCACCGATGTTGCTATGAGAAACACACATTAACGATGCCAAAGGTTAGCCATATGCTGGCTAGACATAAAAAGGTACATAAAAGGATTAAAGCATCACAAAAAGAAATAAACATGCTGCTGATGTGACTACAATTCTAACTTTTCCACAGTAAAGAAGCTAATGAACAAATATGTGTCCTGATTAAAGCTTCAATAGTGCACATTTTTACTTGGTCTCAAAGAGATGGCTTATGTATAAGTAATAAATATTATGAGGATGGAAACATATCAAATGTGGACTACATTTTAAAGTCAAAATTTGATGACAAAATACTTATAAAAACAAAAATTCCAAATATTTTTTCAGCTAACTGCTTTTGGGATGGTGATGAAAATTTGCTCAAATTAGGTCTTTGGTGAGGTCTTACTGGGCTGAATGCTAAGATTTTAGATGCTGGTCCCAAATCCCTATATGCCTGAGTAATAAGCCCTTCAATAGCAAATTTCTTCATTTGACAAGCATTTGTAATATAAGAAGCTATTACATGCCAGGCATAGGGGTTGAGGGACAACAACATGAAGGCAGATTAAATAAAAAATACAGAGTAAATACAACACAGTAGGGAAGTGGGGAGCGGGGAAAGGAAAAGCCTTACCATCTGGGGAGGTGGGGAGGTACAATAATTCTTGTGTAGGAACAGATATTTCCAGAATCTTGAAGGAGCCCAGGATTCCAAAATGCATAAGTGAGAAAGGAGAGCATTTCAAGCATAGAGAATAGTTGGTACCAATGGCATGAAAAAAGTTTCATGTACAAAGACTGGCATGTGGGTTGGTTTAGATATGCATGAGGGGAAATTAGGACTGTTCAATAAGCTTGGAAAGCCAGGGTAGAGTTCAATTGTGAAGGGCTTTTAATGTCAAACAGAGGAGCTTGTGTCTTCTAGGCAACAGAGAGCTAATGAAGTTTCCTAACAGAAGAATGACACGATCCTATGCTTTAGAACTATTAATATAGCAGCTGTGTGAAAAATGTACTAGAAAGGAAAGAGACTGAAGGCAGAGATCCTAATTAAGAGGAGGTGATAAGTGTCCAGATAAGGGTACTGGTCATGTGAATGGAGAGAAAAAATGTAATAAATGAAATGGAGATAAAATCAGACAATCAACAAGTTATGGCAACTGATTGATTATTTGGGGTAGAGGGTAAAGAAGTTATAGACTAAAAATGCAGAATTCGGTGACTAGAAGGATGGTAGTGACCTCAATAGAAACAGAGAGGTCAGGAGGAAAGAACAGTTTAGGGAAGGCTACATACAGAAATAATAAGCTCTATTTTAGATAACTGAGTTTGAGATGCCTATGGGACACCCAAGTTGGAAATATTCAATTGTTAATCGGTAACATGGGATTAGAACTCAGGAGAAAGACTAGGGCTGTACAAGGATCTCTAAGTCACATGTACAGACAATAAATAAACCCACAGGCTCTGATGAAATGAGTGGGGATCACCCATAGGCACAGGGTTGAGGGATATGGACATGGCTTCTTAAGTGATAATCCAGCAAATGAGATAGAAAAGAATAGTCAGACATGAGGAGAATCAAGAGAGAACCATGTCAGAACAACCCAGGGAGGAATAAGTATTCTGGAGGCAAGAAGGGAAAGGGGTGGGGTAAGGGGTCCTGTTTCAAAAACTGCAGGGGGGTCAGATGAGTGAAGAAGGTGAAGTAAAAATGGTTTTAGCAATTAAGAATGGGTGGTTTTGAAGAAATATGTTTCAGTTGCATTACAAGGTTAGAAGCCTTGTAATGTAACACTGTAAATAAAAGAGAAATGAGATGAGAGGAAGTGGGGGCAATCAATTTAGCTCTTTCTAGGATAGGGTTGAGTGAGGTTGTGGTGTTTTTTTTTTTTTTAAAGGAGGGAGAAGATTTGGCTATATTTATAAGCAATAGGAAGGAGCCAGTAGATGGTGATGGGAAATTTAGGGGGAAATGGATTATTGTGGGGGCAAAATGCCAAAGAAGACAAGAGAGGACAGAGTCAAAGGCACAAGAAGAGAAGAGGTAAGGAGAAGGGCTGTTTCTTCATCATCATCGAATGGCAAAGAAGAGACTAGGGACAATGTCAAAGGGTTTGGTGACAGAGAAGGCGGAAGGAAAGAGGAAGCACATGAAAGATGGTCTCTTTTTCTTTCAGTAAAGTATAAGCCAAGTTCCTTGATGAGAGAGAATGGGGTAATGGTTTAGAATAGATGCTATGGTTAATTTGATAAACAGTGAATTTCATAGTTGTTCAGTTATGTCCGACTCTTCATGACTGTACTTGGATTTTCTTGGCAAAGATAGTGGAGTATTTGCCATTTCCTTCTCCAGTTCATTTTATAGCTGAGGAAACCAAGGCAAACAGGGTGAAGTGACTTGCCCAGGGTCACACAGCTAGTACATTTGTGAACTCAGGCATTCCTGATTCCAGATCCAGCACTTTATCCATTGTACCATCCACTCAAATAGTGAATTAGGGAAAAGTAAAAAGATTGCTTTGTAGGAATATGTAGAATTGAGAGTAAATAACAAACATTTGTAGAAGAGCTAGTGAGCACAGACATATGACTTCCTCTAATAAAATTCAGCAGCATGTGAACAGGACAGAAGGTAGATGGTGGTAATAATTCAGCATTGGTGTTTTGTCCCTCCCCCAAAAAAGCATGTTTGATAATAGGACAAAAAGAAAATAAATTTAAGCACAAAGAGACTGGAAAGGAAAAAACGAAGCCAGAGGAAGGCTGGAAGTTTAGGAAACTACTGAGGGAAGCAGGGCCTAAATGCTCCCATGGAGATAAAGAGTAGTTATAGATGTAGTATGAAGGTCAGACAGAGGAAATTTCAGAGTTCTTCATCACAGAAGAGAAATATATTAACAATTAACTCCATGGGAAGGTCATCCCTGGGTATGGCCAAGGTGGAACAAAGCAGGTCATGGGAACTGAGAAGTTCCTTAACTGAGAGTGAACCGGTGTGTTTGAGAGGATGAAAGGTCCAAGCTTAAAGGGAGGGATTCTCATGCCCGTACACACACACACCTTGTGAGTTTATCGTCCTCAGCATCTAGAAGGTCCCCAAATCTACTCGCTAAACTTCTCCCACTAATACAGTATTTCATTGCTCTGATCAATACTCTCCTACTGAAAAGGCGGGATAACACCGGACACAGCCAAAGAGCCAGATGTGTTTCAGGACCTCTACTTTTAACAGCTGGATCCTCATGCAAAGACAATGACAGAACTACCTCTTGGGCAGGAAAAGAATCTCAGTGTAGAGAAGATGCAAGGATTCTTGCTCTGGGAACCAACTGAATTAAAGTCAGTACCTGTGGTGCACCATCAGCACAAATATAGGGGCTGCTTCCCCCCCCCCCCCCCATAGTTAAAATATATACTTAGCTTTTAAAGAGTTCAATTTGCACAACAATTGCACTCTGGTAGCCTAAGACCTGGCTTCCAGATAGCAATGGGTTACTTAAGGTTGCCTATCCTTAAACTGAAATCTTTTTTCAGAGGCTTTGTATTATGATGTGAAGAAGGTCACAGAAGTAGAGAGAACCTAAGTAACTCTTCCCTTTCTTAATTGTTTCTTCCCCTGAAAAGCCTCTCAGGGGAGATCAGTGTTGAAATCCTACATGCCCACCCAAATACTGTGAGAGACAGAGAGTCAGGAGACTACAACTAGGATAGAATGTATATAGTGTCAGAAATGGTCACTAATTAGGGTGTTTTTAATTGGGGGGAGGTTGTTTTCAAGGGAGGGCTCAATCTGGGGGTCGAATGTTAAAAAATGATGTAATTACTACAATTTAATTTTTGGTATGAATTGGATCTCTGTTAATTATGAACTCAGGTCATAAGCTTCTTGAATGTAGAAATCATATCTAAGTTACTCTTTATAACTTTATGTTAGTACCAATATTCCTTTAATCTTTCCAAGATTAAGATACAGATAACTATCAAAGTTCTGATAAAGGAAGTATGAAGTAGAAATGTGAAAACAGTGTTACAGAATACAATCAGCTCATACTTCAAAGGATAAGCAATTCAATCTGTCAGACAGTAACATTTCCATGCCTTAGCAGCCCGGACTTCCTGAGAAGCTGGGGGGTGGGGGTTCACAGACACACTTTCTGCCTTCAAACTTAGACTGCTCTTCAAATACGACATCTGTCAAGAAAACCACACTCTGTTTTTCAAGCTTGGTGGCATCCACCAAGGCTTACAAGGGCTTTTGCTGATGTAGCCTTTGAGAACCTGGAGTTCTCTATGCCATGAGGAGAAAATAGAACATGATAATTAACACGAGCACACTTGATTTCTCCACCCAAAGTTCACTTTTCCCTTTCATACAAAAGTCTTAATTACCTTTGCAGCTTGAGGGGTGCAAGCAATATGCACAGTGCTAGGCTTCACCCCATTTGCCTTAGGTCTTTTAAACAAAGCAAATCTACTTTTTCTCCTTCCTCTATCACCGTTTGGGAGTGACCCATTATACCTGAAGGAAAAAAAAAGTTAAGTGATTACCTATGATTATAACCTTTAAATATTTTTTCCCTTACAAAGTAAATTCTCAATTACTTCCAAAATTGTTATCTACATTCAGAATTTTTCTCCCATCTATAGGTGATTCCCATACCAGCTGCTGACAGAAGGGAGATTGGTCAGGGGAGAGTAGGGTTTGGGGTGAAGTGAGGGAAAGAAGGGAAGAATCTGTAACTAGCCTTATCTTGTTTCATAGCTACAGAGAAATGACTTGGATTATCTATTGTTCCGAATTAATGGCACCCCTTTCTCCCTTCACTATCAAAGATAATCAAGGGTTGATTAATGGCAGGGCTGCTATCTACTTATGACTCACTTTTTTAAAAATGGGGACTGTTTGCATGTGTTAATACAACCTTTAAAAGTACAGTACGTATTGTTCAAAATAGAACCTGCTTTAGCTGTGGAGCAAAAGCTTTAAATAGCCAAACTTTTGAAATAAAGAATTTTTAGATGTGTTAGTTGAAGAAAACTACCTCTCAAGTGCATACATACATTGTGTTGGCAGAAATATGTCAACAGGCTACCTATTCAACTGAGATGCATGTCAACTAGAAGATATCTCTATGGATGTTTTTCTCTACTGATTCATTTACCATATCTAGAACCAATGAATGTAAGAGATCAGGCTAACATTAATAAAGGGCCAAACAAGAGCTTCAGAACTGTCTCCTTCCTTTCCAGGTTAGACCTATGTCCCACCCTGAGCTGCATCAGTCCAACTCGTTTCATCTTTTCCTAAAAGCTTGATATGGGACTGTGGTGGAGGCCAAAGCCTACAAAATCAAAAATGTCGTTATCTTAAACTAAAGAACTGAATGTTGCTCCTTGAAATTCTTAATACAAGTTGAGACA
Source organism: Potorous gilbertii (assembly GCA_028658325.1). Taxonomy (NCBI): domain Eukaryota; kingdom Metazoa; phylum Chordata; class Mammalia; order Diprotodontia; family Potoroidae; genus Potorous; species Potorous gilbertii. The sequence continues at coordinate 179,567,985 of CM053769.1, forward strand.
GGAAAAGATAACTGGTTGGCATGGATAATATATTTTTTATAACTCGGAATACTAGATTTCAGAGATTACATTGCTAATTAAAAAATATAAACACATCCCATATATGTAACATCTTATTAGAGAACACCTTTGCATTTCTCACACTGGGGAATGTAAGCCATTAACTAATACAACAAATCTGCTGCTCTAAACCAGTGTGGTGCCACTACTTCTGCTGCAGTTTCTCAAGCCCCCTTACTGACCTCTCTCTAGTTCTGACTCATTCCTCCCCATTAAGGATCTGTGTTTCGTTTGTCCCTATATTGTACACCTGAAGTGCAAAATTAACAAGACTTTCCAGCTTTATTCTGTTACTTCTAGATCATTAGGGGGAAGCATCATGTACAAAATCGACTGCTGTGGTTGGGGATTAAGAGAAATAAGGAGGAAAAGACAACATGCTAGGTGGACATGAATGTGATATGGAAAAACACATGGACTGAATTTCAAAGTGTTATTCAAATGGCCTCAATTCTCCTACTAAGGGAGTTAAGACTTAATACAGTTTTCTCAGAAGTGAAGAGCTATTTTGTTCATCCCATTATCTAAAATCTGTATGGTTTAGAGTTGAAACAATACACTCTTATAATAAATTCCAAAGATATTCTAAAAGCTGTATTTCTGATAATATTCAGAATAGTTTTACATGTAGGAAAATGCCTAAAGATTGTCTTATCTAATCACTTCTTTTACAGAAAATTAAAATTTAGAGCAGGGGTTCTTACTTTTAACTTCATGGAGAGGTCAAGCTTCTAGGCTTAAAACCATTTAGAATGGTTTTAAATGCATAAAATAAAATATGTAGGATTGCCAAGGAAAGTAATTATACTGAAATACAATTGTCAAAATGTTCTTAAAATTTCATGAACCCTAGGTTGAGAATCCCTGGCCTACAGGTTAAATTACTCGCTCAAAGTGACACAAACAAGTGACAGAGCTCTTGACTTCTAGCACCGTTTTTCCATCACTACACTGCTTTTTCAATTACCCATACTCTCTTCTCTGTGGCACTGAACATTTTCTTACATGTAACATCTATACCAACCCCACTATTATTGTAGATATTTGGAATGCGTGAAGTGGTTTCCTGTGGGAGGTTGAGCTAGGAACGATGGCTGCTAACCTGGGTCACTGGTTCATTCAGCCAAATGGTTACAGAAGACAGAACATATCAATGAATTTCTTCTGGCTCCTAAATCTAGGGAACATGTCTATGAGGTATATAGATGAGATGCCACTGATATATTTACAGACTTGCCAAAAAGGAAAGAATGTGTTTTTAAGCATGAAAAGCACCTTCTTATCCACAACAGTTATGGTGCCAATTCCAACATGAATACAGGTAACTCTTAAAACCGTAACTACCTCAAGGGGCAACATAGCAGCAAGAACCCTGCTCTTTTTGTAAACGCTTGTTTACAACAGGGGAAAAGGGAAATGGATCTTTCACCAAGCTCAGTGTGACAAACTTGTTATATCTTGTGAACAATGTGAAAGAAAACATCAGGGAAAAGCATCTAATGAATTGTTATGTGGCCTTGGTTAAGTGTCTTAAGTTTCCCCATTTGTCAAACATGCTATTTTCACTATGAGGCTGTTGTCTTACAGTGTTTTGAAAGCCTTAGAAGAGAATAATATGTAAATAAATGCTTTCATTTTTGCAGCAATCTGACCCAACAGTACTATTTTATAGCTTCACAGACTCCACAGTTTCTGTTTTTGCTGGATAGCTATTCTGTGTTTATGAAGCCTTACCCTAAGACAATGAGTTCACCATATTTTACTGGTGACTTAGATGGATGATTTTCTTGATCAGGAGAAAACATGAGCTTGGTTTTCCGTCTCAATTCCTCGTTCACTGATCAGGAGCCTGGGGACACCTTTTGCATTATTTCCTAAAAGAAAAAAAGATAATTTTTTCATTAGTGGCATGAAAAAGGAATTTCACTATATAGGTATATCTATAGAAAAAAGATATCTATCTATTGGCAAAATTGGTGTCATCAGTAGGTAATAAGCCCTTTGTTTTCTATTCTGGATACACTCCAAAGTTCTCTCTGGGGTTTCTTTTTGCTTTTCTCTCAAGACTCTCCTACTTGCAGATCTTATCAACTCCTATGGATTCAATTATCATCTCTGTACTGACAACTCCCAGACTTACATATCCAGCTCTAGTTGCTCTCCTAAGCTCCAGTTCTACATTATAAACTGCTTAACATACATTTTAAATTTGATGCTCTGCAGGCATCCCCCTCCTCCTACTGCTGAACATATACACTTCTTGTATTTCTGTTGAGGGCACTGCCATCCTTCCAGTCACCCAGGCTTGAGGAAATGAAGGTGACACTGAGGTTGCACTGTCATTCATCCCACATATCCGATCTATCACAATAACATTTCTCATAACTATCCCCTTCTCTCCACTCACACATCTCATCACCTCTTGCCTGGACTACTGTAATAGTCTCCTCAATGGTTCCTTGCCTCAAATCTTTTCCCATTCCAATGTATCCTCCACACAGTCTGATTATGTCATTCCTTCCTATTCCCTACCCACACCCCCAAACACACCCTCAAGAAACTCCTCTGTGTGACATTTAAAGTTCTTCACAGCTTGGTCCCATGTCGACCTTTTAGCCTTGTTACACATACTCTTCTTCAAGGCCCTTACAGGCCAGCCACTCTGGTCCTGCTGTACCTCGCACATGAAACTCTATTCCTGTCCCCTATGACTTTAAACTTCCCCAGGATCTACAATGCTGTTTCTCCTTAACACTAACCCCTGGATTCTTGGTTTCCTTCAAGATTCACTTAAAAGACACCTTCTGTATGAAGCCTTTCCCAGTCATTCTATCTTATAGAGCTTTCCACCCTATGGTTAGTTTATCTCTGTGTGTGTTACACACACACACACACACACACACACACACACACACACACCTTTTCCATAGAATGTAAATTCTTTAAGGGAGCACTATTTCAATTTTATCTCTATCTCTAGCACCTAGCACTGTGGTTGGCCCTTAGCAGATATTCAATATGACTTTGCTAACTGATAATCCAGATAGAGCCTCTGACCTAATGAAGGTCTATGATATAACTGATAGAACCAAAAACTAGTCTGGTTGCTCAGAGTTCCTTTCATATCACTGGTTGTTACACATCTGACAAAACTTTCAAAGTTTTAAAAAGTAAAATATAAGATAAGGGAGAAAGGAAAAACAAATGACTGATTCTCAACTCATATAATCCCAAACCCACTAAAACAAACATGCTCAGATTGTCCATTTCAGCTGTGGCTGAACCGGAAGTTTCATTCATCTATTCTTTTTCTCTAGTGTCAAACCTATTGCTTCAATTTCATGACATAACCCTTACCATAAGGAAGATGCTTCATAAAAGGCAGAACTGTTTCTATCTACCAAGAAGCAAGATGCAGTTTTTAAAGAAAGATTACTAGAAAAACTACCAACTTATCTGAAGGATGAAAGATGTACTTTTAATAGTATAGAAAAACTTAGCAGTATTTTGGTTCCATCAGAGAACAGTGAAGTGGTAGAAACATTTCACTTTTTTCTTGAACCTGACATATACATACTCAGATCACCAACTGAGAGTTATTTTAGACACATACCTTATATCCATGCTTAACATACTAAAAAAATACTATTTGCTAATGCAATCAAAAACCATACTTGCTAGACTGAGGTTTTCCTTTAAAGAAAATAATAACTGGATAGTCAGAGATCAAAGTATATGTGGAAATTCTCTGATGAGGTATTGAAACAAGTTGGAATACCTCACCAAAGTATTTCCCTACTCCAAGGAATTTTGGGTTGATATCAGAGTCCAAAAGGAAACATTATCTCTCTTCAAATAATAAATTAGATCAAGGATTCACTTTTATTTGTTCATACTAGTTAAGAGGTAATGGGAAACTCCAACACGTTGTGCTAGGACCAGTATCTCCACCAATGTCCACCCCCTCCTTACCCACTATGAACTAGGAAAAGACAGGATTGGGAGTGGGGGGTGAGCAAGGCTCAAGCTATGCCTCTGGTTCCCAGCTTCCTGGTCACATATGGGTATAAGAAGTCCTATACAAATGGGGTCTGGGCCCTGAGGATTTGGTAGATTTCTGAAGACCATTCTGGTGACCATTTAAGTCACCACAACTTGCTCTTTTATGAACAGACATATTTCCATATGGGGGCAAGGTGGGGCTATGTAAAAGCTATATTCAGGCTAAGTAAACACTAATTGTTCATCGACTTAGGAGTGCCTTATTTTATCCCAAAGTTGAACTTGAACAGTGTAACTACTGGAGTTGAGCCTACCTTTAACATAAATGTAAAACCACATTGTAGCAAAATTATTTACTCAAATCAAATATGAATTGTATGGTCAACTTCTTAATTTAGAATAGCAATTGATGCCAAGAATTAAAGCCTCCAAGTTTCAAAGTTACTTTACAGTAGAATTCTCTAATCTTTTTTTTTTTTAGTTAATTTCAATATTCACATAGTTGCTGTTTTAAGATAATATTTAACTAGAAGTGTTGCTTCCCCCACTGAAATTCAAATTCTTTAAGAATAGGAACTGAATAGGAACTGTTTTTGCTTTTCTTTGTATTTCTTGCATGTAAGCATAGTATGTAGCATGTAGTAAGCATTTAGTAAATGCTTGTTAACTGGTTTAAAAAAGGGATAAGTGATTTTTAAAAAATCTATAATAAGACTTTTGACAAAATAGGAAAACCACCTCAATAAGACCTTATAGTTACTAGTATTATACTTGGATAGAAGGTGTACTGAAGCACTGCCACATTCTGCAAATGACAACTACCAATGGTAAATTTAAGGGAAAAATAAGTATTTGTATGAGAATACATTATGGAATCTAACACAGAAACCTTTAAAAGATATTGAGCATTTGACCCATAGCTCAGGAATACACACCATACTTATATGTGGGACACACACGTATAGCAAGTGGGAGCTTAAGAAAATCCTGAGTCTTCCACTTGGTCCAAAAGTACTTAAAGTGCTACTACAGTAATTTTGAAAGGAAATTCAATACCTTGTTAATATCTTTTAATTACTTAGGAAGCAGAGGCCTATAACAGAAAATGAACTAGAAGAGGCATAATTAGGTGATTTTAAAAGTTCCTTCTAACTTTAAAACTTATGATTTCCCACATATCTCCTGTAATTTTTTGTTCCTTTTTCTCCTTTAGCATCAAAGAATAATTGTAGGGAGCCATTTTATAACTCAGTTCCAACATCTTTTTAACTGAATGAAAAATGATTAATGAAAACTACCAAAGATGGTATGCCACTATAATCCAGATTGCTCACATAATTTTGACTCCCCTAAGGTCCATTTTTAGAATGAAAATAAGAAGGGCAAAAAAAAAAAATGTGACTAAATACATTAACAAGGGAAGAACAATTAGAAATTTTGTTTTATTAGAGTTCATACATTTATTATCAAGGTTAACAATTTGTTTTAACTAAGATGATCAAGCCCAGTGATTATAAGCACATAAAAGTGTGGAACCCTACATTTTATTTCAGGGGACAAGACCCCACAAACCACATTATTATTAACACATACCTGTCTTAAATTAATAAATGATCTTAGGCTCACGGATTTGAAACTGAAATGGCTACCTGATGAAATATGCAACAAAAAAATGAAAAGAATCTTAATTCATGAATACCACAGTTTCTTTTCCTTGCTGTTTGAATGTTGACAGTATATATACATATATTATTGTTGTTCAGTTGTGTCTGACTCTTCATGTCCCTGTGGTCCTGGGCACACTAATACTGTCCATGGGGTTTTCTTGGCAAAGACACTGGAGGGACTTGCCATTTCCTTCTTCAGTGGATTGAGGCAAACGGGCTGAGTGACTTGTCCAGGGTCACACAGCTAGTCAGTATCTGAGGCTGAATTTGAACTCAGATCTTCCTGACTCTAGGCCCAACACTCTATCTACTGAGCCATCTAGCTGCCTGTACATACATACATACTGTACATACCAAGCCTCAAATATACCTTGGTTACATTCTGATCAAGGAAGGTTATTGGTTTTTTTGGGGGCGGGGAAGAAAGTACTAAATGGATTTAATTACCTCACACAGAACAAAGTCTTATGACACTAAGCACGAATGAATGATAAAGAATTAAAATACTTACTATGTGCTAGGAGCTAAGTAGAGTGCTGGGTCTGCAGTCAGGAAGATTCATCTTCCTGAGTTCAAATTTGGCCTCAGATACTTACTAGCTGTGTGACCCTGAGCAAGTCACTTTACCCTGTTCACCTCAGCTTCCTCATCTGAGCTGAAGAAGGAAATGGGAAACTACTCTAACTCCATCTCTGTCAAGAAAACCCAAATGTGGTTGTGAAGAGTTGGGGGCAAATTCAGCTGATCAGAAATTTAGGGAAAACCAGAGTTACTGGCATTTAAAAGTATTCCCCTAATGCTTGCCATTCCACTCTCCATAAAAAAGAGAATTCTACCTTAAATATAAAGGGCAAAAAAGAGATGTTCTTAGGAATTACCTAAACAAATGGTCTGAAATAGAAAAATTCAGTAAGGGAATACAGATAAGAAAAAGAAGCAGGCCCATTATATAGTATGAACAAGGAACAAACAGATGGATAGTCTGAATATTCTACAGGTACCCTTGAAATGTGCAAAGGCCTAGTTGCCCTCCTCTACTATGCTGGGGAAAGGGGAAGACCCTCTGTAGGCTGGTAAGAGTCATACAAGATGAAAAGGTACAGACAGATTGTTATGAAAAGGCAGGGGTGACAATGATAATACTGATATTCAAGTCGCACTTTAAAGCATGCAAAGTACTTTGTATGTGTTATGTCCTTTTGAGAGGTATATACCTATCCTTAGCCTATGCGTCAGAAACTAGTCCTACTATACTATATAAAAAACAAACAGAAAAAAAGATTCTGCAGTTAATTCTGTAAATTGAAATCAAGTAACCCTAAGGAAAAAATAAAACCCCTTTTTCTAATTCAGTTTCCAAGCAATGACAATTTTTATATATGTACACACAAAATAATAAAAAAAAAAAAGAACAGTAGTTTTCTGCAGCACAGCCCACTACAAGAAGAGAGAATTTCAAGGAATAAGTATTGGAAAAGAACCCTGAGGTTACTCAAGTTGATCTTCCTATAAGGAGGGTTCTTAACTTTTTTGCATCATGGACCCTTTTGACAGACTGGTGAAATCTATGGACCTCTTCTCCAAATGTTTTTAAGTGCATAAAATAACTAAGATTAAGGAAATATACTGATTATGGAGGAAAAGGGCTGAGTTGAAAAAAAAAGTAGGAGAGGAGATAAGAATTTTTGTTTCAGTAGACAGACTTAACCACAGAAACTGAGGAGATTGGCACTTATTAACTATAGGATAGGGGAAGTAGCAATATAGATTAGGGAACTTCGAAAGACATTTACTAGCTATGTGATCCTGGTTTTGGGTGACCTAGGTTTTAACAAAGCATCTGACTTCTCTCATGTTACTATTAACAACCAAGTGGATTTTGTGATTGATTAAAAAAGCCATAGACAAAGAACAGACACAAATGGTTCAATGTTTACCTAGAAAAGGTCTTTAATGAAAGGCCACAAGGATAAGTGTTTATTTAACCTAAAGCTATCCAACATTTTTATCAAGTGATTGAGCTGACGATGTGGTATACTTAACAGAATTACAATTGACATAAAGCAGAGACCAATTGCTATTAAGGGTGACAGGATTCCAAAAGAGCAGGTTGGAACATTGGGTCAAATCTAGAAACTGAAAAGAGATAAATTTAATGTATTTAGGGTAAAAACAAGTATTTTCCAAGTAACTGAAGAAGAGGAATGTCTAAGTAGCAGTTTGTTTGAAAAAAGATCTGGGGATTTTGGTGGATTAAAATCTCAAGTTAATAACAGACCAAAATGCTATTATGTTCTTAGACTCCACCAAAAGTTCAGGACTAAGGAGGTGATAGTTATGCTGTTTTAATCCCTGATCAAACCATATCTGGAATATTGGAAGTATTTTCTTCAGTCCTGGGTGCCACATTTTAGGAAAGGTATTAATAAGAAACTGGAAAGGCCAATAAGGAAGACAAAGGGACTCAGAATATCATATGAGGATTGCCTAAAAGAAATGGGGTGAAGGAGGAATGGGGCATAATGGTGGTTTTCCATTTTTTTCTTCTCTTTTTTTCAATTAAAGCACATTATTTTCTCCTCTCCCTTCCGCACTCCCCATTCCCAGGAAAAAACCAGAACAAAACCAAACCAAAACAAAACAAAAAAGAAGAGGAAAACAAAACTCTTGTAACAAATAGGTATAGTTCAGTAAAACAAATTCTTGTATTGATGATGTCCAAAAAATGTGTATCTTGCCCATGTGTATCATTTCTGTTTGAAGGTGGATATATTTCATCATCAGCCTCTTGAATTGTGATCAGTCATTGAATTATCAGAGTTCTCATGAGTTTGAAGACTGTCTAAACGGTATTGTTATTATATAAACTGTCTCCTGGTTCTGCTCATTTTCACTTTATATCAGTTTTTATAATTTTTCTAAAGTTTCTTTGTAACTACTCTTTGATTGTTTCAATGGTATTCAATTATATTCATATACCATAATTTGGTCCAGCCATTTCCCAACTGACAGATATCCCATTTAGTCTCTAGTTCTTTTCTACTACAGAAAGAGCTGCTATAGATATTTGTATATTTGTATAGACATAGATATTGTATACATATCAGTCCTTTTAATCTTTGACCTCTTTGCACATGATAGTGGTTTTCAAGTATTCTCAAGGTGGTCTTATAGTTGAATAATCAGACTCAATCTTCTCAGAATTAGCAACAATGAGTAGAAGTTACAAAGATGAAAATGTAGGTATAATGGAAGGGGGAGAACAAAACAAGGCAAAACTCCAAAAGATGACATCTATTTAAGAGCTGAATGGACTACCTTAGTAGTCAGTAAACTCATCTCACTGGAGGTCTTCAAAACAGATCCACATGACCACTTGGTTACGTGGAAGAGATTACTGTACAAGTTGAAACTAGAGAATCTCTGAGGTATCTTCCAACTTAGACTGTGAATTCATGGGATGTGATGGCAATAATGGTTTGGAAGGTCATTTGGAAAAGTAGGAACTTAATCATATAGTTCTCGACTGGAAAAGCTACTACACTCTTCCTTCATCACAATTCTTAAAGGAACTAGTCTAAGAGCCAGGAACTTTGACAGTAATGGTAGTTGGGAGGGTCATGTGATAAAGAAGGCTTGATGATCCAGGCAGGATGTAGCTGCCAATCCTAATGAAAGATTGAGGCAGGGGAAGTGATGTCAGCAGAACTTTTTTATTCATAAATATTTATGATGTGTTAGGCGCTGTAGTAGGTGCTAGAGATATTTAGATAAAAATGGAATAGTCTTTATCCATAAGAAGCTTTTCTTTTTTCTCCTTATCAGAAGTGGCCCTTTCACCTGTCTAGATTAGAGAATTAAGTTAAACCATTGGTTTCACAGATGATAACAGTGATGGAGAGTAAAATAACTGCCAGTCTTGTAAATGGCAGCAGGTTTTGTGGCAAGGAGCACTCTAGAGATTCAATGAGCCCTATGATGGCAGAGAGTGAACTGGGTGTTTCAATAACAATGCCAACATTGGCAAAACCTCCTTTCTGCAAACACATAGGAGATAAAGTTTGGTGGAGAAAGGACTGATGGGAATATATTGGGCCAAGTGTTTGAGCTAGGACCACCTGGTGGTCAGGTCTTTAGAGGAATGAACTCACATAGTGCCATGTCCATATACTTTTTCTGTGGAGAAATAAAATACTATTACATACTTGGAAAAAAACCTCAACTTGAATCTCACCATGTTCAACTCTAAGGACCATCATCAACCAAAAAAAGACAGAAATAATAAAATCTCTCATTATGTAATGTTTTAAAAAGTAAATAAAGTACTAAAGTTAATTAATATTCTAAATTAGAATTAGGTATGAACAAGAAGGAAACAATAAGGCTGGGTAATTTTATAGTTATCTAAACAATAATGTTTTGAAACAAATTTGATACTAAAACTGCTTATTTTTTCATTGTTCATTTACATAACAAATAGCAGCTATCGTGCATTTTGCCTCAGTATATCTAAAATACTTGCTCCCACCTCCCAAATTAATTATAGCAACATCAATATCATAAATTACTCAAAATACATTCCCACAACACACCTTGACAATAATTTCTAAGAAATAAAAACTGAGTCTAAAGATATCTTCTGCTATCTTTCTGATATATTTAACATCCATACCAAAAAAATGATCAGAATCTGATAGCACTACACTTGACAGGGCTTTACTTTTTTTTTTTTTTTTTGGTATAGCATCTACTGAAAATTTTTGAGAAAATAATGGTGCACACATATATTTTCCAATTCTAGTCCATATAGCACTATTATTATAGAAGCCTTATCTTTAGCTATATTTGGAATTACTCCATTTCTATCTACTTATCCATATAAAGCTTGCTAACCATAACACTAAAGACAACTAAAAGGAAAGTTTACCGAAAGAAACTCTAGAACAGGTAAAGAAGCTAAGGAAAATTTTAGTACATAGGATCATAGATTTAGGGATGGAAGGGACCTTAGAAGACATCAAGACCATCTCTTTCATTTTACAGAGGAGAAAACTGAGGTCCAGAGTCTGAAGTGAATTGCTCAAGGTAGAACGTAGAAGAGTCATCATTTGAACTAGACCCTCTGACTCCAAATTCAGAACTCTTTCATTGCATCACACTGCCTCCTTCATGCCACTAAATACTGACTTGTATTATCATTTGGTTGTTTTTCAGTTATGTCCAGCTCTTTTCACATCATTTCTTGGCAAAGATACTGAAGTGGTTTGCCATTACCTTCTCCAGTTCATTTTACAGATGAGGAAACTTGAGGAAAACAGGGCTAAGTAACTTGTCCAAGATCACACAGTAAGTACCTGAGAACAGATTTGAACTCAGGAAGGAGGCTGTATAAGGCACGCCTTCTACTGCACCTCTTAGTTGCCCACTGACATATTACTTCATTTCTATTAGTTCTGACTTCCAAATGGACAGCAAGCTCTTAAGTCAAGTAAACAAGCATTTAACAAGTGCTTACTATGTGCAAAACTCCAGATATTTACTAGTTGTAGGATCTTGGGCAAGTAATAACCTGTTTGCTACAGTTTCCTCAACTTTAAAATGAAGATATGTAACAGCACCTACCTCTCAGGGTTATGAGATGTTTGTAAAATGCCTGGCACCTAGTGTGCACTATATAAATGCTTATTCCCTTCACTCCTTCCACATTGTCCTAAGTGCTGGAGACAAAATAGAAAAATTAAGACAGAACCTGCCCTTAAGGAACTCAAGTTCCAAAAAGGGGAGTTCACACCCATAGGAAAGTTTAGGTCAAGTTAAACGCAAAGAACCCATAGAGTTAAATTACAGTGGCAAAGCAGATGAAAATTCAGTTTCTTTAATAAAACCATAGTGGTTTCTGATGCTGAACTATTTGTAGGCAACAAGGACTTTGATGGTAAGAATTTCAATTTCCTGGTCTTTGGAGTAGATAGGGGCCATCGCACCCTCAGAGGAAGGCACCAGGTCATATCTCCACAGGGATTGTTTCGGTGACAGGGGCCAAGCTGGAAACAGGATTGGTGATTGAGGGGGGGGATGGGGGAATTATTGCTGTTTCCAAAGCTCTTGAGAGCATAGTGGCAGTTGGCCAGTGGTTCATAATAGTATCAATAACTAGAATGGTGGATTCCTTTTCTACAAGGCTGGCTCCCCTCCATAATGACAACAAGGACCAAGATGGAGGTAGAACTCCTGGTCAGTGGGATGGAAAAGTGAATGGGGATGTAGATGGGCTCAGAATACTGGGCATCTCCCCTTAGGGTACTAAGGGAAGTGGTTGTCAAGGTAGGTTGACCCTCCTAGTACCTGCTTCCTCCTGTTTTCCTCAAGGAGCCTTGTCACTTTCAGCTTAGATGGCTTGCCTGCCTCACTATTGGTAGTTAGCCAGCAGCTGGTATTGGTAGTAGCAGAGATGGGGATCTGCTTCTCCATGAAGATCATTCCCCTCAGTGATAGTTACAGGATCACCTAGGTCAATAGCCTCACTTTATATAGGAGGAAATTAAGACCCAGAAAAATGGTTTGCCCAAATAAATGATAATGGGGTTAACTCAGATCCTCAAACTTCTAAGTACAAAAACAAGTAATAACAAAGTTTTCATTTAATCTTCTGTACAACTAGCATGCCAGAGACTTTCAATAAATATTTGGTGGTCTGATGGACAAAGAAGCTATTAATTAGGTTCCTTTTTAGTCATGTTCCCAGTACTCATTGCCTTTCATAAAATTGAAATGAAGACTACACTTATCAATAAAGCTAGTGAAGTTCTTTCCATTTAACTTGAAGCTAAACCTTCCTACTTGTGTTGTCTCTACCTTTCTGAAATGAGCTTCTTAAGGGCAGGTTCTGTCTCAATTTTTCTATATGTACCTCCAGCACTTAACACAACTGAGGAAGGAGGGGAATATAATAATTTGTTGTTTGCTGTTCACCAGCTTTTCATTCATGTTCAGCAGTTTGTGACCCCATGTGGGATTCTCTTGGCAAAGATACTAGTTTGCCCTTTTCCAGCTTATTTTACAGATAAAGAAACAGAGGCAAACAGGGTGAAGTAACTTGCCCAGGGTCATACAACTAGTGTTTGAAGTTGGATTGGAACTCAGGAAGAGGAGTCTTCCTGACCTAGGCCTGGCTCTCTATCCACTGTGCCACCTAGTTGCCACACCAATAATACATAATAATTTAAAGTTTTTTGTACTACAACTGACATATTAAAGAAACTCAAATATATCAAATATATAACTACATTGTAACTGTAGTTTCAAGGACAAATTCAGTTATACTTTTAAGTCTCTTATTCTAACACCATAAACGGTTCTTATTAGTAACAATTGGAATTAGTACACAGACCTTAGGATCATAGATTTAGAAGTCAGAACCATAAGGGACCTTACAGGTCATGTGCTTTAATTCCTTCGTTTTATAGATGAAGGAATTGAGGCCCAAAGAGATTCAATGACTTTTTCAAGGCCACACAGCTGGTAAGTGACAGAGCAGAGATTCAAAATCAGATCTGACTTCAATCCCTATCACTAAGTCTGTGTATGTGAAACAACCAAAAGTACAATTAGAAATGAGTTATAACAGAAGTCGCTGATTGAGAAGCAGGGAGAGAGATGTTTCATTACCACATGGGTGATATCTGTTTCCCTGCAATTTTACTCAAAGTGATGCCACTGCTTGCCATTATTAAAGGGCTCCTACCCTAAAATCAGAGCAACTACTTAGACTAGGCATTTTTCAAATTTCAAGGAATATTTCAAAGATCAGATATGAAGATACATAACTAAAATCAATTTTGTAGTTTTTCAGATAAGTGTTACTTGCTTAATTTTGAAAGGCATAAGGTGGAGGGAAATACAGATTTAAACTGAGTTCCAGATATAAATGTACATAGCTAGGCCTGGAAGGAAAACTTTAGACACAGATTCTAATAAGTGAGCTGAGATTAAAAAGAAAATCAGGGCTAGTGACAGAGAAAACATATTTTAAAAGATAGCCTTAACAACATGCCACATTAATAGAATGAAATTTCATTTTATGAGAATTTTCATTAAAATGGTATTTTTTTTTTGGCAAGAGGCAGAAGAAACAGTTAATCTCTTCAGATAAAATCACAGTATCTTCCCACAAATTTCAGAACAGTAATTGTGAGACATTATGTGTGGAAAGTTAAGAATTTTTTTCTTAGCAGAGTAGATATTTACAAGTAATTTGCTCTAATCCTTTTTATTAGTGTAAATGTATACTGTATACCCACTAGTTTTCCCTCTTTCCTCATATAAATAAAGATGCATAAGGCCAGAAACATTAAAAAATGCCCCCTCAAAAGCAAAATCTTGGCTAGTAAACATTTTTTACTCCTCTAAAGATTTACAATTTTACTCATTTGGTTGCCATGACTAAATTCCACAGCATTACAATTTCAGGGAGAATATATCTAAAAAAAGATAGAGTTAGTGTTTTCTCCTCTAAATAAACAAGAAGGAACTGTTCTGAGAGGGATCTCACTCAATAGATTATTGTGTTCCTTCTAAAAAACATGCTAAGCTTTTCCTGTATCAGTTCTTAAGGGGAAAAAAACCTCAGTTCTACGTCTTGAATGAAGATACAGGGAAAATAAAGAAAATGAGTATTGCCATTTTTCAAGCAAAAAGAATTCTAAAGAGATACTAATCACAAGATCTATAATTAAATCTCAGTCTGTTGTCTCTCCCCCCATTCTACTCCCATCATGAGAGAGAAAAAAATCATTTAGGCAAGACATACCAAGAGTCTCACCAACTCTATACACATAATTCACTTAATTCATTTTTAAAAAAAGCTTTTCATTTTTTCCCCTGATTTGTCAAAAGATTTGTGAGTCTGTTTTGATTGTGAATTCTAATATGCTGTATTGGCAGAGATATGCATAAAAGAATGGACCCTGAGTCAATAATTATGGCTGAAGATCTAGATTTGGCATACATGGTCAATGATTCACTAAAGCCTCCCAACACTTCTAAAATACCATCATTAGATAGCTACAAAAGAATAAGCTTCAGACAGTAACACAATCCTTTCATCTGATGATTCAAAAGATGATAATGGACAATATCAAGTCCTAAATTGTGTGAAAAACCAAGTGCCATACAGCTTAGACTAAAGGGAAAATGGTTTTCAGAAATTTGCAATCAATTTATTAAGCATTATTTTTTTTGACATAACAGTCACTTTTTGTCCTGTTTTCCTTCAGAATGCTAAGAGAACTGAGATGAACAGTACATGAAAATATGAAACCCTTGGAAGATAAAATTTATTTCTCTAAATGAAAGAGCAGTTCACATATACTTCTATTTGATATTTTAAAAAAACTGAAATATTTTATACAAATTATCTAATTAACATTTCTTTACATAGTTTCTGCATTTTCATCTGAGATCTACCAAGGCAGCAGTAAGGTGGATACTTAAAGGATAAACCACAGAACACCTATCTTTATTAGCTCTCTACCCCCACAAACAGGACAAAAACAGCCTATTCTCATTAAAGAACCCAATCTAGGTAGCCCAAGGAATATCTAAGCAGACTTGAAATTCACATACTGACTTTGCTCAGTGCTTTTTTACTTAAGCAGTTCATGATGTGTGGGGGTGGTACTGTGTAATACAAACTAAGCAAACATTACATTGTTCTCCATTTTGTGGAATGAAATCAGAATCCACATCTTGCTTATTACTTTGTCCCTGAGGAGGTACATGGCCAAAACCTGAAGAAATGAAGTGAAAGGAGAAATAAAGAACTGTTTTTTAACAAAAGCCTGGCTCTGAGTTATAGAATACAACATCCCAAAAGAGAACTTTCTATTTCTCAAAAGCCTGACTGAGCTGTAAACATACCAATCGTTAGCTCTGTCATTCTGCTCTGTATTTTCAAAAAGCATAACTTTTGCCAAACTCACTTGGTGACAGTAACATAATCTCTTCCAAAATAATAAAATTTAGCAAACTAACAGTTCAATCTGGGAAGAAAGACACCACACTGAAGAAGACTATTAACCACATTATAACAATAATCTGAGCAAGTCTTGGCTCTGGAGTAAGAGGAAAAGGTTCGTATCTCAGCTGTTATTACCTAGGTGGCCTTGAGCAACTTGTTTCTCTTCTTTGGGCTTCAATTTCCTCTTCTGTAAATATAAAAATAACATGGAGCAACGGGTAGAATTTAGAGAGACATATACAGGGCTTGATATAAGGAAAACCTTCCTAATAATCCAGGATATCCATTGTCCCAACTGCAAGTTGTTTTCCTAGGACTAGAGGTCTTCAAGAAAAAGCTGGATGAACATGCATAGAATGTATTGTATAAAGGATACCTGATCAAGTACATAATGGACAATGAGACTCTGTGAGATGTACCAATATAGTGCAGAATTACCTCAAATTTATTCTGTGTAAGCACATTTATATATAATATATACATATATGTATACATATACACACACAGACACACAGTCTCCCCTAAATAGAACATTAAGCTCCAGCAGAGTTAGAATTGTTTCATTTTTTGGTCCTATTTCCAGCACTTATTAAGGTGCTGAATTGCTGACTGCTCAAGAACAATGGGGTACCCAAGTGTTATGTGAGAGAACAGAAAAATGAAAAACAATTTATGGAGAAGGCAACATTTGAGAAAAGCTGCATATCAAAAAGTACAGATGGGAGAGCAAAAGAAAGGATCATGAAAAATCTCTAGGATTGTAAAGGGGAGTACATACATAGTGCAGTTTAGCTGAAGTAGAAAATATATGTAAGGTAAGCATAACACTAGTTTTTATTAAATAGGCAACAGGGAAAAAATTAACAAGAATCAAATCTGAATTATCCAATACATAAATATTAATATAAAATATATATTTATATATAAAATATAATTATCCAATTATATTATGGTAGATATAGGCAATAGGATAGATTAGAATGGGTCAGGAAGGTCACTTAGGTTGTTGAAGAAATTCAGGTATGTGGCAATAAGGGCCTACAATAGGGTAATGGTAGATGAAATAGTAGGAGGTAGATGCAAGTGATATTCTAGAAAGAAAATCGACATGGCTTAGTTTCTAGCTAAGATACTGGAGGTGGGGGGATCAAATCAAAGATAATGCTAAGGTTTCAAGCATGAGTGATTACAGAGTGAAATCATTAATAGGAATTAGAAAAATTGACCAAGAGGTCTGTTTGGGAGAAAAGATGATAAATTTTGACAAGATGAGTTTGTAGGAATGGGAAATCCAGGTGATAATGTACAGTATATACATGCAAATGTGAGTCTAGCACTCAAGAGATATGTCAGAGGACAGAGAATAAATTTCAAACTCATCTACACAGATATTATTTGCTACTGTGAGAGGGCTGAAGAGATAGGCATGGGCAAAAGCTAAAATCTTGGTAAACACCTACCTTAAGAAGTCAGGAAGTGTCAGGAAAGACAGAACAGTAAAAGAAGGAGAACCATGACTGAATGTGGTATTACAGAAAGCAAGGTGGGAGATACTATCAACAAGCAATGGGTTAGTACTGCCCAAAAGGTTTGGTATAGACAAAAAAAATCTAGTAATTAGGAGGTCACTGGTGACTTTTGAGAGAGTATGTAAATTGTTTTGATCAATATATACATACAATATATACATGGCCAAAAAGACAGACATGTCTTACATTCCTTTTAATACTATATGTGAATATTCACCCTTTGGTCTGTTTTGAATGTAGAAACTAACCTCACATCTTCACTCTCTGCTTAATATTTTGGTTCAAAACAAGCCACATATATGACTGCTGTAGTATCACTGATTAGACTTTCAGCTGTTAAATCATGGGAAATAGCAATATATCACTTTCCTCAAAGTTATACTTCAGTAAACTCCTTTTTATTTGTTCTGTGGGGAGTAGATCCACTTCAGACTGCTGTGCAGCATGGCACTAAAGCACTCTGCTTTTACTCATTTTCTGTAAACATCTACCCTAATGGAATTATGCTACAAGCCTAGTAAATATATTTTCAAAAATTGTGGCACAATTAATTTCTAGGACTTTATTATTAGTGAATCGGTCTCACTATCTGATGTTAAAATATAGCTCATGAATAAACTGTTCAAGAAGCCAGATGAAAGGTCTAGGACCCACAGAAAAGAATGCAGTTATTACTGACTTTCTGAGGGCAGTCTCTGTAATAGCACACTATACTGGCTTTCTGATTTTGGTTTCTACCTTCTCTGCATAACAGCATTTTAGCGAAAAGTATACACAAATCCTTTGGCTGCTGATGCTTACCAACAATTAAACAACACACTTGGTACTAAGTTAGTACAAAGTTAAAGTTCCATTACATATTTCAGTGTTACATTTACGCCAAATTCCCAAGATACTTTATTTTTCTTAATGGAACACAGTTGGAAAATGAGTGAACAAAACCTCATGCATGCTAAGAGTATTATCATCATTCCATCCTTGAAGTAGAAGCCCAAATCAACATTTTTTAAAATAAATTTATTTAACTTTTTACATTCATTTTCACAAGATTTTGGGTTCCAAAATTTTCTCCCCATTTGTCCCCTCTCCCCTCCCCAATACACTGGCCATTCTAATTACCCATATCACCAATCTGCCCTCTCTTCT
>CM053769.1:179586906-179631615 GCA_028658325.1 Potorous gilbertii
GCCTCCCAGGCTCAGTTCCCTCAGGGTGTTTATGCAGAGACCTTTTGTAATGGAGCTGCTGTCGAGCTCCTGCCTGCTCTGGGAGCCTCTGAGGCAGTGGCTGCCTCCCGAGGGGGTCTGAGTCCTGGAGATACCCCGCTCCCCTCTCAGCCCGTCTCTCTCACTGACCTGTGCATCTGTGGGTGGAGGGACCTTCGCGGCCGCCGGAGATTACGGTCCCTGAAGCCTGCTTGGATCTGCTCACTCCTCTCAGTGCCACGCAGTCGGGGCAGGGGAGGGCTCCGCTCCTGTCCGGGGCGCGATGGACCCCCAGGGTCGGTTTTTCAGGGCTCTCTGCAACGGAAATCTCCTTCACTGTGTTTCTGCACGGCTTCCACTGTTCCAGAATTTGTCAGGAGTTCTTTTTAGAGGAAATCCATGGGCTGTGGGTTCGGAGCTAGCAAATGTGAGTCTTTCTACTCCGCCATCTTGGCTCCGCCCCCAAATCAACATTTATAGAGGAAAAGACTAGGCTGTAATTCCATTCTTTTCTTTTCCAATAAGGATCCTAAAAACTTTATCTTAGTCACCCTTCATGATCATGGCAAGATTGGGTAAGCCCAGAAGCACTCCCCATGGCAAATGGTCTGAGTCTCTGTTCTCTACTCTTCTGCATACTTTGTCTTGCCTAAGAGGTTTGTGATTGACAAAAAAAATCAAGAGATACTCCCTTAGCTTTTTTTTTCCATTATGAACATATAGTGTGTCATCTCAGCAGCTAAGCATCAACTTGTAATATTCAGAAATGCACCTAACATAGTGCTTGTACATTGAAGGAGTGTAATAAAGTTTGTTGAATAAGTCATCTACACAGATGAAGTAGGTGAAGGAATGCAAATGAAAAGTTACACTTACACACACATGGAAATAGAAGAAAAAAACAACAATAACAATGAATTACAAGGCTACTGCAAAGTATTCACATTAAGGGATAGGGAAGTGAAGAAGATGGAGAAGTATAGGTTTGCAATACGAGGAACACCAGGTGAGTGTGGTATCTCTAAGACAAGAATGGAAAGGGTTCTCAATAAGTGTTCAATGTTATAAAAGTTAAGACAGATAAAGACTAAAATAAGGGAACTGAATATAGCCATTGATCAGAAAATGAGTGGTCACCTCAGATTTTAGTTTCAGCAAAGTGGTAGGGGCAGAAGCCAGATTACAAAACCAGTTGAGGGGAGAGAAATGGGGGCCCTGGATAAAAACAACTTTTTCCAAGAAATTTAGCAGTGAAGGTGAAAAGAAAAGCTGGGATAGTGGCGAATGAATAAGGAGAATAAGCAAAGCCTTTAAAAAAAAAAAAGAACTTGTGATACCTTGAAGAGGGATGGGATTTAAAATGCAGAAGAGAAAAGCTGAAGAATGCAAGCAGGGAGGTATTGGAAGAGGGGGAGAATGGCAGGAAGTAAGTAGGTAGAAGAAATCAGCTTGAATGAAGAGCAGGAGTACATGTTTCTGTGACCAAAGACAAAGGAAGGGAAAGTGGCTGATAGCACTGCAAAGTTCTGAGAAATGCAGTGCAGTCCATCTCAGATGATCTTAATACTGACTCAGTGAATTAGGAGACTAAGCTAGGAGTATGGGGTCTTGAAGGGTATAGTTGGGGATGAGAGGTGGGAGGAAAACATTTAGAACACTAGGTGGGGGGAATTTATTAGGGAGTTGAAGAAGGTAAACTAGAAGGACCATGCAGAAGCCCAGGGCCTAGTCTATATATATAGTATCATCAAACCAATAGATTGCCTTTCTATAGTAAATAATTACTTAATACAGGATATGAAGACTTAGTTTTTAAGCAATTACTCAACTCATGTGGCAAAATAGCTAGAAGATTTATTGTTTGGCTGACTAGACAAATTAATACCCTATCATACTCTGATGTTTTTCATGTTATTTAATAGGCTCAGCATTGCACCACAAGAGATAATCTTGCTTGATTTCCTTGTCTACTACTACTCCTACTAACACCCACAAATTATTTGTTGATTATTTTTTCTCAGAGATTTCAGTTAAAAAGTTCTTTGTCTTTATTTTTATTGCCAAATTGTTGGATCAATTAATTTGCAAATAGCCCACAAACCTAGCCATCTCCAGTTTTATTCTTCTGTATTTACTAATAATAATTCATTCATTGATTCATCAAATACTACTCAGCATACTGAGCATCTGTGTCTAAAGCCATTGTGGAAAACAGATACATCCCACTTACCAACATTAACTACATCTGTAAAGGCAGATCTCAGAAAAACTTTGCAGGTGTAAATTTAAAAAACACATCAATTTATTAAAGGGTGATATAATCAATGCTGTGAGGCAGCTAGGTGGCTCAATAGATAGAGTGATGAATGAAACAACTCAACAGTCTTTCTATGCATTTGTATTCCCAGGTTTTAGAACAGTGCCTGGCATATAGAATGTGCTTAATAAAAGGTGATTCATCTTTGTACACTTTTCATATGTAACTTTGCTTGGTTTGAACCCCACTGAACATAATGCTCCTCCCAGGATAAGCTGATCACCTAAAATCTCATGATCCTGTTATCTCTCTCTCTCTCTCTCTCTCTCTTCCAGCTCACTCTCTATTTTCCATTTGCAGTTCTGTTTGGTTTGCACATCACAGAACAAGATGCCTGTGCCCAGAATATTTGCTGGGGCTCCTCCCCCTTCAGCTTCTTTTTGTATGCTATCTTTCCCCATTAGACTGAAAGTTTCTGAGAGCAAGGACAGTCTTTCTTTTTCTTATTTGTATTCTCAGAGATTGACATAGTGCCTGGCACAGAGTAGATGCTTAATAAATGTTTACTGAATTAGTGAAGTGATAAGACATGAAGTTCTTACTAAAGATGAGAGAAGCTGGGTCCTTTGAGAAGTATGTATTTGGCTGGTAAAAGAATAATGAATGATGCAGACCAAGGGACTATAACAGAACTTCAAATCTGACAAGTGATCATCAGTGCCAGGGACTTTAGAATACTGGGCAAGAATCAAAGTCTTTAAGGGCAGAGACGATGCAAAGCAAGAGAAAAATAATTCAAAAAAGGCATGTTTGGGAAGTAAACATCTCTTAACTGATGTTTCATTAGATTTTTGGGCCATGTCTCAAAATACAGGAATGATGAACTCTTGGCAGGGATATAGCAACACCTTACAGAGGTACATAAGACTGCATTTGTCTAGAGTTTTGCAAATCTAATCAAGTGGGCTTTAA
This sequence comes from Potorous gilbertii, assembly GCA_028658325.1. Taxonomy (NCBI): domain Eukaryota; kingdom Metazoa; phylum Chordata; class Mammalia; order Diprotodontia; family Potoroidae; genus Potorous; species Potorous gilbertii. Next base: position 179,590,154 of record CM053769.1, read on the forward strand.
ATGAGAAAGAAAGGCAAGTGTAAACTAGCTAAATATACCTATAAAATTTGATTTCATCAAAAATAGCTATAATGTAGGAAAAATAGCAACAGAAATGGCCAGAAATTGTTGAGATAAAATCTAAGGCAGGAGCTAGCAATAAAACCTAGTTTCTTGAATATCTATACATAAATGTAGAAAGTATGGGGGCAACATAATGAACTATGGATCCTAATACAAAGAGGCAAATTTGACCCAAGACACATTACTGACGTTTAACAAAATGGGACCTATCTGATGGCTGGAATATGGTTCTAGAAGGGCAACTCTCATTCAAAAGGAATCAATCACATAACTGAAATATAAAAAAGTCAGAGAAGTTACAGAAGAAAGAAGGCAATACCATTCACTTGTTCAATTTCTTTTTCTAAGTCAGGTTTATTTGATTATTCTATTTTCTCTTCTGCTAATCTGGGCAATTTATATTTTCTAAATATTCATTCATTTCATTCAGACTATCAGTTTAATGGCATAGAATTGAGCAAAATAAATCTTTAATTTCATCTTCACTGGTAGTGCATTTCCCTCTTTTCATTTAGTACAGCAGTGGGGTTTTCACTTTCAATTCTGTTAATCTCTTCTTCTATTTTTAGGACTTTTCTTTTGGTGTTTAAGTTGAGATTTTTGTTCTTTTTTCTAATTTTGAAGTGGTAAAACCAATTCACTGATCTGCTCTTTCTCTCTTTTGATACATTTAGAGATATGTTTTCCCTCTAAATTCTGCTTTGGCTGCATATCATAAATGTTTGAAAGTGTTTTCATTGTCTTTAATGAAATTATTGTTTCTATGATTTGTTCTTTGACCCACTCATTCTTCAGGATTAGATTATTTAATTTCCAAATAGCTTCTAATCTACCCTTCCATGGACCTTTATTAAATATAATTTTTATTGCATTATGTTCGGAAAAGGGTACACTTAATGTTTTCTGCATTTGGTTGTGAGGTTTTTATGTCCTAGTAACACCTGGTCAATTTTTGTGAAGGTGCTATGTACAGCTAAGAAAAAGGTATACTACTTTCTATTCATTCACTTTTCTCTAGAGGTCCATTATATCTAACTTTTCTAAGGTACGATTCATCTCCTTTGACTTTTTTCTTATTTATTCTATGGCTAGATTTATCTAGCTCTGAGAGGAGAAAGTTGAGGTCCCCCACTAATATAGTTTTACTGTCTTATTTCTAAATGTAATTTATTTAATATTTCCTTTAAAAATTTAGATGCTACACCATTTGGTGAATCTATCTTCAGTACTGATATTACTTCATTGGCTATGGTTCCTTTTAGGAAGATGTAGTTATCCTGCCTATCCCTTTTTCTTAGGTTTTTTCTTTTGCTTTGTCTACATGTTTTATACCCCTGCTTTTTTTATTTCACCTGAAGCATAAAAAACTCTGCTCCAGTCTCTTATTTTAACTGTACATCTCTGTTTCAAGTGCATTTCTTGTAAACAACATGTTGGGATTCTGCTTTCTAATCCATTCTGCAATCTGCTTCTGTTTAATGGGTGAGTTCATCCCATTCACAGGTATGACTACCTAATTATGCATTTTCTTACATCAAGATGGAGAATGTGCGGCCTTAAGGCCACACATGGCCTTCTAAGTCCTTGGGTGCAGCCTTTTGCCTGAGTTCAAGTTTTACAGAACTAATGTTTTTATTATGGAGATTTATTCTGTGAAGTTTATATTGAGTAAAAGGGCTGAATTATAGGATTTAGAAGGTCACATGTGACCTCAAGTTCTCTACCTCTACCATACCACCCTATTTTCCTCTTTTTATTCTTCTTACTGTCTTTATCCTGTTCCTTTTTCTATAGTCTGTTTTGCTTCTGACCCCTTCTCCCCCCTCTTATCCCTTTTCCTTCTTACTTTCCTGTTAGGTAAGATAGATTTCTATTACGAATTGAGTATGGTGATTTTCTTTCTCCTTTTTGAACCAATTTAGACGTGAGTTTCAAGTGTTGCCTGCTCCACCCCTGATTTCCCCTTCTGATATAAAAGCTCTTCCTCTTTTATGTGAGATAATTTGTCCTTAATTCTTCCTTTCCTCCCCCCCCTTCTCCTAAGGCATCCCTCCTTTTTACTTATCCATTTAAAAAAATAATATCCCAATATAACTGACTTACTCCCATAGCCTCTTTTTATATAAAATTCTTCTACTTGCCTTAATAATTATAAAGTTCTTAAAAGACTCATGTATCATCTTCCCATATAGAAAAGTAAACAGTTTAATCTCACTGAGTCCCTTATGATTTCTCTCTTTCATGTTTACCTTTTTATGCTTCTCTTGGGTCTTGTATTTTAAAGTCAGATTTTCTATTTAGCTGTGGTCTTTCCAACAGAAATGCTTGAAAGTCTCCCATTTCATTAAATATTCATTTTTTCATTTGAAGACTACATTCAGTTTTGCTGGGTAGGTTATTTCTGGTTATAATCCCTGCTCTTTTGCCTTCTGGAATACCATATTCCAAGCCTTCTGCTCCTTTAATGTGGTAGTTGTTAAATCTTGTGGAATTCTGACTATAGTTCCATAATATATGAATTGTTTCCATGCTTCTTGAAGCATTTTTTTTCCCACGGGCGCTCTAGAATGTGGCTATAACATTCCTGTAAGTTTTCATTTTGAAATTTTTTTTAGGTGGTGATTAGTGGATTCTTTCAATTTCTGTTTTACCCTCTGCTTTTAGGATGTCAGGGCAGATCTCCTTGATAATTTCTTGAAATGTAATATCCAAGCTCTTTACTTGATTATGGCTTTCAGGTAATTCAATAATTCTTAAATTATCTTTCCTTACAAGGATTCTATGCCTAAATCTATTGTACTGCTCCCTGTCCCTGCCTGGAATCATCAAGGAGCATGGTCAATGTGGCAGAGGGGCCAAGAACACGAACAAGAAAAGGAGGGAATCCAGAGGGCAGCACTGATGCAGCTGTGTGCTGCGTTTTCTGCAGAGGGCCACATGTTAAAAAAAAAAAAAAAAAGATGACTTTCTGGAGTGATCAGCTACAGAATACAGCAGAGATGCCACTAACATAGACAGGCATGCACTGAAAAAGTATTGGAGAGAAGCCTATAACCACATGTTTGTGAACAAGAGTTTAGACAACGGAAAAGATGAAGTATTTTGGTTTTGATATGAATCACATATACATACACTTGCTAAGCATAAATCCTTGGGACATGAATCTCCCGGTTTTGACATGATGTTGAAAGATGAGCTTCCACTGGATACTTCCAGAAGTTACTCAGTTTTGTCTATGATTCTGTATTTCCTACCAGAGGACTGGTCTTTGACATATCATATGGGAACTTGCTGAAAGTTGATGCTTATGGAAACCTTCTAATATATACAGATGGATATAACTTCTGAAGGGGACCTGAAACTCAGGAACAATATCAAAACAAATTTATCCAGTAAGATAACAGTGATTTTATATTAACCTCTTGGAGAACTACCTATTGGACTGCCCGGTAGTTTTATTTTGTTATTTTGGCTAATTGTGCCAGATATTCCAGCTGCAAGACAGGATTCAAAGAAGAAGATCTCTTTATATCCTTCTGAAGTATGTTTCAGATTGTGAGAGATGCCATTGCTTACATTTATTATAAGGCTTTCTTCATGAAAAGATGGCTGAAAATCTAGAGAAATATGTGGTCAAAGATGGAAAGCTACCTTTGCTTCTAAGCCAAATGAAGGAAATAGGAAAAGTATTTTCCCCTATCAACAGTAACAATAAACATACTGATAAAATTATCACTTACCTGTTTGATTTCCTGCCTGGTTCCAAGCCATATATTGGTTTCTGTCTAGAAAACTAAACATCAATGGGGGATTCGAGGGGGCGCAGTCTGAAAATGTTATATGTTAACACATTGTACTGTTACTCCAGACCTTTTTCTTGCCTCTTTTATGTGAGATAATTTACCTCATTCTATCTCCCCTTTCTCTTTCTCCCAATATAGTCTTCTCTCACCCCTTAATTTTATTTTTAGATACCATCCCTTCATATTCAACTCACCCTGTGTTATCTATCTATCTACTCCAACTACCCTAATACTAAGAAAGGTCTCATGAGTTATAAATATCTTTCCACACAGGAATGTAAACAGTACACCTTTAATAAGTCTCATGATTTCTCTTCTTGCCTGTTTACCTTTTCATGCTTCTCTGGATTCTTGTATTTGAAAGTCAAATTTTCTATTCAGCTTTGGTCTTTTCATCAAGAATACTTCAAAGTCCTCTATTTCATTGAATGATCTTTTTTTCCCCTGAAGTATTATACTCAGTTTTGTTGGGTAGGTGAGTCTTGGTTTTAATCCTAGCTCCTCTGACCTCCGGAATATCGTATTACAAACAATTTGATTTTTTGATGTAGAAGTTGCTAAATCTTGCGTTATCCTAATTTTATTTCCACAATGCTTGAATTGTTTCTTTCTGGCTGCTTGCAATATTTTCTGCTTGACCTGAGAACTCTGGAATTTCCAGAGGCAACTGGTGGATTCTTTCAATTTCTATTTTGTCCTTTGGCTCTGGAATATCAGGGCAGTTTTCCTTGATAATTTCTTGAAAGACAATGTGTAGGCTCTTTTTTTGATCATGACTTTCAGGTAGTCCAATAATTTTTAAATTATCTCTCCTGGATCTACTTTCCAGGTTAGTGGTTTTTCCAATGAGATATTTCACACTATCTTCTACTTTTTCATTCTTTTGGTTCTGTTTTATAATTTCTTAATTTCTCATAAAGTCATTAGATTCCATTTGCTCCATTCTAATATTTTCTTCAATGAGCTTTTGGGTATCCTTTTTCATTTGGTCAATTCTACTTTTTAAGGCATACTTCTCTTCACTGCCTTTTTGGATTTCTTTTGCCATTTGGGTTAATCTATTTTTTAAGATGTTATTTTCTTCAGTATTTTTTGGGGGGGGGGTCTCCTTTGGCAAGGTGTTGACTTGATTATCATGATTTTTCTGGCATCACTCTCATTTCTCTTCCCAATTTTTCCTCTACTTCTTTTACCTGATTTTCAAAATCCTTTTTGAGCTCCTCCATGGCCTGAAATCAATTCATATTCCTCTTGGAGGCTTTTGATGTAGGAGCTTTGACTTTGCTGTCCTCCTCTGGTTGTATACCCTGAACTTCCTTTCACCAAAATGATTCCATAGTCTGAGTTCTTTTATGATGTTTACTCATCTTCCTAGCAAACACTTAATTTTCTAACTCTTTGTCAAGTTAGAACTCTGCTTCCACTGGGAATGGAGGTAGGTGCAATGTCCCAAGCTTCAGAAATTTTTTATCAGCTGCTCAATCATCTACCATCTGTGTGCCCAGAGCTTGGGAAGCAGCCTCTGCTACCATGGCCGCCATCCCTCTTCCACTGGGGCTGGGGCCAGACCTCGTCAAACTGAGCACTCCTATTTCACCCAGGTCCCACAGAGAATTCCCACTGACCTTTTTGGCATTTGTGGGCTGAGAAGTCTGGAAACTGCCAGTTGCCAATGACTCAGTACCCCGAGGCCTGCTCTGATGGATCTGAGTCGGTGTGGCCCACACTGGACTATGCTCCACTCCCTGCTTAGTGTCAAAGACCCTGTTGACTTTACAGGTTGTCTTGGGCTGGGGATTTATTTCCCTCTGTCACTGTGCGGGTTCCATAGCTCTAGAATCTGTTTAGAATAATTTTTACAGGTATGTGGAGGGCTTTGTGGGAGAGCTCAGGGAAGTTCCTGCTTTTATTCCACCATCTTGACTCCACCCTACTTTCATTTCTTTCCCTAATTTTTCTTCTACCACTCTTACCTGATTTTGAAAATAATTTATTTTTTTTAGCTCTTCTAGGAGTTCTTGGTAGGCTTGGGTCCAATTGTTTTTTTTTCTTTTTTGGAGGCTTTGTTTGTAACAGTTTTGACTTCGCTGTCTTTCTTCTGAGTTTCTCTTCATCTTCCCTGTCACCAAAGCAGCTTTTTATGATGATGTTATTTTTTCATTGTTTACTCAATTTTCCACCCTATTTCATGATTGGAAGTTTATGTTAATTCTGGGCTTTGTTTCCAGCAGGTGGCTCTGTCTCAAGCTTCAGATTTGTTTTTGCATTGCTGTTTTCAGAACTGGTTCTGGGGGTCTGGAAGTTTTTGGTGCTTCCCAGGTAGTGTGAGAAAGGGTCTGGTCACTGTTCTCTTGGAGTGCACTAAATATGGCCTGTGGGCAGTATACTGTGCAGGCCTGTTTTACATTGTCTACATTTTTCATGGTCTATCTGAAATCCTTTGGTAGGCAGCAAGTGGCACACAGGCTGTAAGCAACAACCTACAGGCCATATATTGTATAGGCCTGCACTATGAGATACCATTCACAAATATGAATAGGAAAAGAGTTCATGACAAATAAAGGAATAGAGAGCATCAAATGGACTATTCTGATTATTTAAAACTGAAAGTCTTCTATACAAACAAAATCAGTGTAATTAAAATTAGAAAGAAAATAGTTAACTAAGAGGGGAAAATTTTTTGCAGCAAAGAAAACAATTTTGAAAGACCTAAGAACTGAGATCTGTGCAGTGACCAAACATTTCTCTAGAGGACTGATAAGAGGCCTACTATCTACCACCTGACAGAAACAGAGAGCTTGAGGATCAGGCACATTTCCAGGCATAGTCAAATTATTGATTTGTTTTGCTTGACTACATTGTATGATGCAGTGGATAGAGGGAAGAACTTGGAATCAAGACCTGAGTTCAAAACTAGCCTCAGACACTTACTGCTAGCTGTATGACCTTGGGCAACTCATTTAACCTATTTTCTCCAGTTGCTTCATCTGTAAAATGGGGCTAATAATAGCACCTACCTCCCAGAACTGCAGTAAGCATAAAATGAGACAATATTTATAACGCTCTTTGTAAACCTTAAAGTGCTACACAAATACTAGCTACTATCATCATCATCATCATTATCATTTACAAGGAAAGATTAAACAAAATAAAAGTAGGGGCATTTCAAAGGTGTAGAGAAAAGACAATCACAGTACTATTTTTTTAAAATTGCACAGAAGAGAAAAAGAAGTTCAGAAGGAGTCACAAATAAGTCAGCTGTGAAAAAATGCAAACTATACTAATGAGGACACAGAAATATCAATACCAAAAATCATTACCATAAAATTTCTGAGTGATGAATCTGACTTAACATCCCCAAGCTCTTAAGTTGCTTTCCTCTTCACTGGTAGATGATCTGGTCTTTCCTAGAAGATTCTGTATGAGCTTTTTCAACTTCTCAAAACTTTGCACCATCCTCTCATTAATCTTATTCTGTCCCATCCCCTAAAGAGGTGTCTATACCTCCACCAAACTCTTTTGCAAATTAAACTAGATTTCCTTTAAAGGGTACTGAAACCATACTTAAGACCTGATTGGCTATGAGGAGTAAAGGCCCAGTCTGCTGACATCATTTCCTGGTCTCCAAAGTACAAAATAACAGCTAGGAGCTACTTAGGCAAGGAAGTTCAGCTGAATTGGCTTGGGATATTCTCAATGCATATTCTTACTGCACATCTTCTTCTATGATGAAGTAAATCTCCTACGGTTAACTGATGAGTGACCCAACTGTCTCATTTCGTTCCAATATTGAAAATACCATGGAGCTAACCTGAGAGAGGGTCAGCCCACCAAACCCCTCTAAATCTTACCATCTCTGTTTGCTTCCAGCACCTTTATCCATCATCCATCATCCATCCATCCATCTATCCATCCATCCATATCTCCTAAACATCAGTTATGTGCCAAAAACTGTGACAAGCACTGGGGATACAAAACAAGACAAGATAGCCCCTGCCCTCAAGAAACTTACAATTAAAAAGAGATAACATGCAAACATATATACAAAACAAGCTATATACTGGAAAAGTTGGAAATAAGAGGGGAAGCACTGGAATTAAGAGGGGCGAGGGAAGGCTTCTTGTACAAAGTGGGATTTTAGTTGAGAAAGGAAGTTGAGGAAGCCTAAGAAGTCATTAGTCTGAGTAGAGGATAATGAGTGTTTCAGGCATGGAGGACAGTCAGAGAAAATGCCTGCGCCAAAAGAGAAACAACTAGGTATCTTTGGATCAAAAAGTACATGGTGGGAGGGATAAGGTGTAAAGACATTGGAAAGATAGGAGGGGGCTAAGTCATGAAGGACTTTGAGTATCAAACCAAACATTTTGTATCTGATCTTGGAGGCCTTAAGAAGGCATTGTAATTTAGTATTTGTTGGGGCACATGATTAGGCCTGATTGTTAGGAAAATCACTTTAGAGGCTGAATGGAGAATGGATTGAAATAGGGAAAGACTTGAAACAGGTATATCCACCAGCAGGGTAATGTAATAAGTCCACCATGAAGTAACCAGGGTCTCAACTAGAGTGATGGCCCTGTCAGAGGAGAGAAGGGGGCATAATTGAGAGATGTTCCAAATATGAAATCAACAAGCCCTGATCACAGCTTGGATAAGGGGAGGTAAGCCAGAATAATTCCTAGCAAGCTTGAGGGACTGGGAGGATGGAGATGCCCTCTAATTGTATAAGGTAGTTACAAAGAAGAGCGGCTTTAAAGGGAAAGATAATGAGCTCTGTTTTAGACATAATTGAGTTTCAGATGTCTGCAGTAACCATCCTTCCTTTGATATTTTATACACACACATATTGTAAAACACACTGCAAACCCTAAAGTGCTATACACACATCAGTTATTATTGTTAGCTTCATTTCTCTATTCTCCTGGCTTTTTCCCATTTGCCTATAAATATACTCAGTATTCCCCAATCTCAAAACAGAAACTTTTGTTCTAGCCATTGCACCATCTCTTTCCTTTCTTACCAAACTTTATGAAAAAAAAAAACTATAGATACCTGATGCAAAGTAATCAATATATTTCCTTACTATTACTCTCTCCTCAAGCACTTATAATGGCAGCTGGTGGAGAAGCAGACGCAAGTTCTCAGATGCTTTATGGGACCTTGGGTAAACCACACTTCTGTGTGCCTCAGTTTCCTTATCTGTATCACAGCACCTACCTCCCAGGTTGTTATGAGACTCAAATGAGAGTTTGGCACCTAGTGGATGCTTAACAGAAGACTTGTTTCCTTGATCCACTATTCTTCACTCTATTCAAACTGCTGTCTTAAAGTTATCAGTGAGACTTCCTGATCATTCTTAACTGTTAGTACATCACTATCCACCACTTCTCCCACATCCTTGATACTGTTTCTCTCAACCCTTCTAAAAGCTCCTTTTCAGTCTTCTTGACCCCTTAAAGGTTAGTAATTCTCCAAGGCTGTTCTCAGCCTGGCCTTCACACCCAAGCTTCACTATACCAGAAACTGTTAACCTGGGGTTCATGAACTTAGTTTTGAAATAATATTTGGATAATCGTATTTCAAAGTAATTGGTTTTCTTTGCAATTCTATGAATTTTATTTCATGTGTTAAAAAATATCCTGAGAAAGGTTCCCAGAGGCTGTCTAAAATCAAACATCTCTCTTTGGTCCTTCTTCTGATTTCCCTATTTCTACTAGTGGCCCCATATTTGAAACCTCAGTTACCTTGGCTCTTCTCCTTCCTTTACTTCTCATAATCCAATCATTGGCTAAATCCACATCTCAGCAATCTCTTTCAAATCTATCTCATGACCTCTAATCTCAATGCTACTAACCTATTTCAGGCATTTACTGTCTCCTAACTGGACTACTGCAAAAACTTCTTAACCAGTCCTCTAACACACATGCATATGCATGCATGCACACACACACACACACACACACACACACACACACACACACACACACATGCTGACCTTATTGTTGCATGCCTGTGAAACCTGGACAGGATATCAGTGCCATGCCAAGAATTACTTCCATCTGAATTGCCTTATATTCTGAAAAATCACCTGGTAGGACAAGACACCAGATACTGAGGGTCCTTTCTCAAATTAAACTGCTAAGCATTCATATTCTACTGCAGAAAGCACAACTCTGATGGGCTGGTCACACTGTTCAAATGTCAAATGTACAGTTGCCAAAAAGACTATCTTATAGAGCACTCGATTAACAAAGTAAGTGTTCACATGGCATTCCGAAAAAAAGTGATACAAGGACACTCTCAAGGTCTTTCTTAAGAACTTTTGAACTGCCTTATGCGATATGGGAGATCCTGGCACAGGATTGCCCAGCTTGGCATGCCCTCTTCAGAGGTGCTGTGCTCTTTGAGGAAAACAGAATTGAAATCACTCAAAAGAAATGTGAGATGCACAAATGTAGAAAATCCACTCCAAATGTTCATATGGACTATTTGTGCCCAACCTGTGGTAGAGCATTTCAAGCTCTTATTGGTCTGATTAGCCATGGTGCAATACACTGTAACTTGACTCTAGTATAGTGATGTCATTTTGGTCCTCTTCAAGAACAAAGGACAACCACCACATACACATACATACATACATATGTATATACATATTCACCATTTCAGTGCTTCCTCCTTTATAGACTGTTAAATTAGCTTTTCTTTTTTAGAGATCTGATCTTGTCACTCCTCTCCTATAGTCTCCAATTATTCCCTGTTGACTATTAAAAAAAAACTTCAGCTCCCTTAATCTGCTATTCATAGTCCTAAACAATACTTCTGGACTATTTATTATACCTGGCATGGAACCTCATGCTTTTCTCATTTCCATGCCTTTGCTCATATACTGAGTTCCCTATGCCTGGAGTTCATCACCTTTCCTCCTACCCTTCTTTCCCGATTAAAACTTTATACATCTATTAAATCTCATTTCAAACACTACTTCCATGAAGCGTTCCCTCATCAATCCAGGAAACAATTATGATCTTTCTCCATTCTTCAGCTGCACCAAGCACTCTGTGCCTCTTTTAGATATTGATGTATTACAGTTGTTTGTCACATTCCCTACCAGGGCTGTTAAGTTCCATGGGAGCAAGAACTCTTGCAAAGTGTTTTATACAAGTACTAGTCATTTATTAAATGTTAAACTGTATTTTAATTTCTATAAGTATATTTAATCTTTATACATTATATTACCTAGTGACCTCCTCAGCTACTACATTCATTTATCATAAGAAAATTGAAGTAAAAGATCTTGATTGAATATGTAACTGAACTACAAGTATGATTCTAATTAATAAGTTGTTCTTATCATCAAATCTCTTGGCAAGCACAAGGTCACAGACCTTACAATTAATAAGGATGTTCATATTAAATGGGTTTGTGCAAAAAAAAATCCTGTTCTGAGAGACATAGTAAAACTCTTAAAAGAAAGGTTTATTCCGTTTTTAAAATAAGCCAAGTTCTCAGATTCACTGTGTGGGTAGGTAGAAAAAAGTAAGACATTTAGTATAAAATGTTAAGCAGAGGGAAAGTTTCAGACAGCAAAAAACTGTGATGTTCATTTATATTTGCTCTGTTGGAACAATTTGCTCTAAAGACATACAAATTTAAGCATTTTATCTACCACTCACATTCAAAGGATACAATATTTTTCTCAGAATATGATACATTCAACAATATAATTCATTAAAACTTTAAATTTTGGAAATTTTTCCTATAATAGTTGACTTACTTGGCCACAAGAATCATATAAAAACTGGTCTTGTCTAATCCATTTCTCTCACCACATTCATAATGAGATACAGATATATTCAATTCTCATTATTATCTATGGTTATGAGAAGTACTAATATGTACATATATTCCAAATACATATTCCTTGTAAATAACAAAAATCTAGAACTTTTATAAAACTTATTCAAGGGGGAACACATTTGAAACTACATTATGTTAGGAGCTTATTTTCAACTGATCATCTGGCATGACAAGTCCATTGTCAGACAAAAATAAAATTTGAAAAAAATACTCTTGATTTATACTGATGTCGAATTCACTATTGGTTGGTATGGGTGATCCAGTAATGTTAGTCTACTCCTTATATTTTTCCAAGGCTAGTTTTATAATACTGCAATTTGGGGCAAGGGACACACAATTTGACATGTGGTGTAACTTAATCCTGTATTATAATGGAATTTTACTATGTTATTCATACCATAAGAAAATTACTAAACAATCTAAGGTCTAACTAATGCTACAATCCAATCCAACAAATTCTACCATTTCTGGTTAAAAGTAATATAGGGGAGAACAATGTATACTAGTCTCAAAGTCAGACCCAGATTCAAATTTCAACTGACACTGACCCTGGGCAATTAAATTTACAACTCTACACTTCAGTTTCCTATCTTTAACATTGAGATTTTTTTGTACTACCTACTTCATAAAGTTATTTTTGAGGAGAGGGCGTTGTAAGCTTTAAATTGCTATAGAAAAATGGGGCAGCTAGGTGGTTCAATAGACAAGAGTGGTTGACCTGGAGCCAGGAAGACTCACCTTCCTGAGTTCAAATCTGGCCTCAAGATACATACTAACCTGGGCAAGTTGCTTAGCTCAGTTTCCTCATCTGTAAAATGAGCTGGAGAAAGAAATGGCAAACCACTCCAGTATCTTTGCCAAGAAAACCCCAAATGAGCCACAAAGGGATCAGGCACAACTGAACAACAAGGAATAGAAAAGTAATTTTAAAGATAATTTTTTCTAGATCTGCTGGTTTTGAAGTGGGTCAAAAATCTCAGTATATACAACTATTATTACCTAAATTCTGATAAATCTATGTTCACCACTTCATCAATGTGAAAAGGGTCAAGAATCTTCTTCAAGCAATAAATAAAAGTCTTATTTTCATAATATAATGTGTAGTTTCATTTTCAAGTGTGGTGAAGACAAGACTATCCCACAAAACCAACAAACCTTTTTCTTAATAGAATATTTCTGCATGAGGGGCCTGTGGTAAGTAATTATATGCTAACATATCCTACTGCTGAAGGTTTAAACACCAAGGCCTGTCACTTTGTTAGAGTCCTTTCCTATTAAAACAAACATCAAATAAACAATTAAGATAGGAAATGTCAGAAATAACATTATACGTGTAGTATGTAGTGTTAAGAACTGAAGAAAATAAATATCTGTTTTATATTACAGGACAATTTAAATTTCTATTTCAATATTTCAAATTTTATTTTCATAAAGTTTTATTTAACCATTAACTATACCTTTTTTTGAAAAGAAAAATGAAGTTGAAATGATCCATGAGCTGACAAATGACAACTCTATCAACTATAACTTTATCCTTCCCTTGGTTATGGTTATGCAAGTATTAGATATTAACCAAAAGGAAACCACTATGATTTCTTTCTACTATGCCAAGATATACTCTTTTTAAAGACCTAAGGCTATTTTTTGGGGGGTGGGTGTGAAAGTACGACACAACATTTTTAATTCACTTAACTCTTCCAATATGAATTGTTTAATGGGTTATTTTTAAGTAAAAACAGCCCTGAGGCCTGCTCACTGATTGGGGAATCCTTGCTTGGGATCACCATAACCTAAGGAGCCCCAGCCACACAATTCACCACCAGCTTCCCTTTCTGTCTGCACCACCTCCACACCAGCTGCCTTATCCCCTAAGAGGCACCCCCCCCCATTTAGCTCCCCATTATGTTTTGTTCTCCCCTACATGAATGTAAACTGGAAGAGACTGTCTTGTTCCCTTGTTTTTCTATTTCTTGCACTTAGTACACAGCTTGGCACATAGAAGGTGCTTTCAATAAATAGCTTTTATCTATCCCACTCAGATTTGCAGAGGAGAGCATAGGTTCTGCAAGTCAAGGTAGCTGGTTTTGAGTCCTGCTTCCGATGCTTACCTGCGCAATCTTGGGCAAGTTATTTATCCTCCCTAATCCTCAGTTTTCTCATCTTTAAAATGAGGTACAAAGGCTGAATGTGAGGTCCCATATGGCATTAGATCTGTGATCCTATATTCTCACTGAAAAGGCCAAGTATTACTCTAGGGCTTGAATCAATTGGTACATTATTTCTGAATGGGAGCTTCCAAAAGACTTTGCCATCAACAGGGTTCTCTGTTCTATTTGAATCTTAAGAAAAACATCTTTCATGATAATGCTTAAGTGGCTTTGTCAACAGAAGTTCCCCAACTGACACAGCTATGAATCTGATCCAATGGACAGTGACTGCAGTAAAGCAAATATTTAATACAACACTATGCAAATGGGATCAAATATGAATCCACTGGAATCAAAATAACATGGGTGCAAACTTCCATCTTCACTATTAACTGACCTAAGTTCATGAAACAGATTGTGTTGTCATGCTGCTAGCTGGGCTGCATCTGAATGTGAAGCATGGAAATTCAAAGTTAAATAATCTTCTTTTGGAAATTTAAAGTGCCATTACATCTGTTACATTTCTCAGTGACATTCACTTTGGTAACTACAACATATTAAGCTAGTTTCCAAAAACATCTTAACTTTAAAAATTGGAAATAACTAAAAATGGTTATAGATAATATTTATAATGTTCAACAATGAAATGTGAAACTGTCTTAATATTGTTTCTAATTTTCTAAGTGAATAGCTCTTGATAGCCAATTTGAAGAGAAAATAAACTGGAATTGCTAAAACTAGGATAAGTAGAGACTACTGAAGTACTCAAAGTACAGGGACACAAGTACAAAGCCCAAATCCAGAAAATAAAATATACTATACTTATCAATGGAATTCCAAAGAACGGTTGCAGATGGAGAAAAAAAAAAGGTGGTTGTGTTAGTTTCAATAGAGGACTACCAATAGATTTAAAGAGGGAAGGGTCCTTAGAGGTCACTAAGTTTAGTACTTTCATTAAAAAAAAAATCAGCATTTTTTTTTCTAATTACATGTCAAGAAAATTTTTAGTACTCATTTTTACAAGATTTTGAAATCCAAATTTTTCTCCTTCCCTCCCCTCCCTCTTCCAAAAATGACAGGCAATTTGATATAGATTACACATGCGCTAGCATGTAAAACATACTTCTATATTAGTAAAAATTAGAAACGGTTGTAAAAGAAGAAACAGATTAAAAGAAAAAACACAAAAAAGAATAAAATGAAAAATGTATGCTTCAATATGAATTCAGAATCCATCAATTCTTTATCTGGATGTGGATAGCAGAGTCCTTTGTACTTTTCTTGGATAATTGTATTGCTAAGAAGAGATAAGGCAGTCACAGCTGCTGATCACACAAGTTGCTTATACTGGTGTACAATGTTTTCCTGATTCTAGATCATTTTACTTTGTAACATTTTGTAAGTCTTTGCAGGTTTTTCTGAAATCTGCCTGTTCTTCATTTCTTATTGCATAACAGTATTCTATTACATTCATATACCACAGCTTGTTCAGTCATTCCCTAATTGATAGGCATCCCCTCAAATTTCCACTATTTTGCCATAATGAAAAGGGCTGCTATAAATTTTTTTTTTCTTTTGCACACGTAGGTCCTTTCCCCTTTATGATCTCTTTGGGATACTGACCTAGTGGTGGTATTGCTGGATCAAAGAGTATGTAGCTTGTGAGTCAAATGCACAAGAATACAAGTCATTCCCCAGTTGATAAATGGTCAAAGGATACAAACAGGCAGTTTCCAGAGGAAGAAATTAAAGATATCTATATAGTCAGATGAAAAAATGCTCTAAATCACTATTGATTAGAGAGATGCAAATCAAAACAACTCTGAGATACCACATTACATCTATCAGATTGGCTGACATGACAAAACAGGGGGAAGATGAATGTTGGAGAAGATGTGGGAAAGTTGGAACACTGGTTCACTGTTGGTGGAGCTGTGGGCTGGTCTGACCATTCTGGAGAGCAATTTGGAGCTATGCCTGAGGGGCTACAGAAATGTGCATAACCTTTAACCCAGCAATACCACTTCTAGGACTGTATCCCTAAGAGATCATAAAAATGGGAAAGGGGCCCACATGTACAAAAATATTTAAAGCAGTATTCTTTTGTAGTAGCCAAAAACTGGAAATCAAGGGGTTGCCCATCAATTAGGGAATGATTGAATAAATTGTGGTATATGAATGTAATGGAATGCTATTGTGCTATAAGAAATGATGAACAGGAAGATTTCAGAGAGGTCTGGAAAGACTTAAATGAACTGGTGCTGAGCAAAGTGTGCAGAGCCAGGAGAACTTTGTGCATAGCAATAGCCACAGTGCACGAGGATTTTTTCTGGTGGACTTGGAACTTCATTGCAGTGCAAGGACTTAAAAGATTCCCAATGGTCTTTTGGGGGCAGAATGCCTTCCATATCCAGAGAAAGAACTACGGAATTCGATCACAGAATGTAGCAGATCCTTTTCTTTTGTATTACATTTTGGTTTGTTTTGTGACTTCTTCTATTCATTTAAATTCTTCCCTGCAATATGACTAAGGTGAAAATGCATTTGATAGGAATGTATGTGTTGAACTTAAGTGAAATTGTATGCCATCTCAGGGAGGGAAGGAGGAGGTAAGGGGGAAGGAGGGGGAGGGAGGGAAAAAAAATCTGGGTTATATGAAGTGATTGTGAAGCACTGGAAACAAATTTAAAAAAAAGAGTATATAGTTTGGCTGCCCTTTGGGCACAGTTCCAAACTGCTTTCCAAAAAGACTGGGTCAGTTCACAACTCCACCAACACTATTTTAAGTGTCCCAATTGTCCCACATCTTCTCCAACATTTATCATTTTCCTTTTTTGTCACATTAGCCAATTTGATAAGTGTGAGGTGGTACCTCAGAGTTGTTTTAATTTGCACTTCTCTAATCAAAAGTGACTTAGAGCACTTCTTCATATGCCCTTAGATAATTTTGATTTCTTCATTGAAAACTGCCTCTTCATATCCTTTGGCCATTTATCAATTGGAAAATGGCTTATATTCTTATAAATTAGACTCAGTTCTCTATATATGTGAGAAATGAGTCCTTTATCAGAGACAGTTGCTGTAAAGATTGTTCCCCAGCTTTCTGCTTTCCTTCTAATCTTGGTTGCACTGGCTTTGTTGGCGCAAAAGCTTTTTAATTTAATATAATAAAATATTAATTATAATATATATACTATAATTAAATATGATATATTATTTATTTTATGTTTTGTAATGCTCTCTATCTCGTTTGGTCATGAACTTGTAACTCATTTTAATTTCCCCTTTGAGAATATGGATGCTGTATCACTTGATACATATATGTTTAATATTGATATCACTTCACTGTCTATGGTACCTTTTTAGCAAGATGTTTCCTTCCTTATCTCTTTTGCTTTTGCTTTGCCTGACAACAGGATTGCTACTTCTGCTTTTTTTTTTAACTTCTGCTGAAGTGTAATAGATTCTGTTCCAGCCCCTGTGTTTTTCTTGTAAACAGCCTATTGTCAGATTCTGGTTTCTGATCCACTCTGCTCTTCACTCCTGCTTTATGGGAGAGTTCATCCCATTTATAATTATGATTAATACCTGCATATTTCCCTCCATCCTATTTTTCCTCCTGTTTGTCCTCTCACCCTTTTCCTCCTCAACAGTGTTTTGTTTCTGACTCCCTGGTCGGCACTCTCTTCTATCGGTTCCCTATCATCCCCCTACCTCCCTTTACTTAATCTCTTCCTCTCCAACTTTCCTGTTGGGTAAGAGAAGTTTTTACATTCAACCATGACTGTGTATATTATTTCCTCTTTGAGTCAGTGCTGATTCAAATGGTGCCTATCACCCACCCTCCCATCTTTCCCTCCAATGTAACAGATTTCTTGTACCTCTTCACGTGAAATAATTTACCCTTTTCTAGCTCTCCCTTCCTTTTGCACCCAATGCATTCTTCTTTCCCATCTATTAATTTTTTTACGTCAACTTCCTCCAATTCATCTTATATCTGTACTTTATGTATATTCCTTCTAGCTATACTACTAGTGGTACAATTTTTGAGAATTATAATTATCTTCTTCCCATATAGGAATGTAAACAGTTCAGCTCCATTGAATCCCTTATGTTTTCTTTCCCCTTCTTACCTGTTTAGGCTTCCCTAAATTCCTTCAAATTTTTGCTCAATTTTGGTCTTCTGCTTATGAGAGCTTGAAATCCTTCTATTTTGTTGAATGATCATTTTTTTCCCTTTAAGTATTATGCTTAATTTTGTCAGGTAGGTGATTCTTGGTTGTAGTCCTAGCACCTTTGCCTTCCAGAATCCTTTAATGTTATCACTGCTAAATTCTATGTAATCCCTGATTGCTGCTCCCTGATATCTGAATTATTTCTTTCTGGTCGCTTGCAGTATTTTTTTCACCTTGACCTGATAGTTCTGTAATTTGGCTATAATGTTCCTTGGAGTTTCTATTTAAGGATCTCTTCCCTGAGGTGATTAATGGATTTTTTTCAATGCCATTTTGTCTTCTGGTTTCAAGATATCAGTTTTTCCTTGATAATTTCTTGAAAGATGCTGACTAGGTCCTTCTTTTAATTATGGCTTTCAGGTAATCCAATGGTTTTGATACTTTGCATTTTCTTCTATTTCTGTCATTCTTGTAAATTTGTTTGATTGATTCTTGATGTCTCAGAGAGTCATTAGCTCCCACTTGCCCAATTCTAACTTTTAAGATGTTGTTTTCCTCAATTAGCTTTTGTACTTCCTTTTCCATTTGGTCAATTATACTTTTTAAGTAGTTTTCTTTTTCAGGCTGTTGTTTCTTTTTTTATAATTCTCTTGCATCACTCTCTTTTTCAATTTTTCTTCTGCCTCTCATATGATTTTTAAGCTCCTTTTAAGCACTATTCCATGAGTGCTCTCTAGTCCTTGAGATCAATTCCTGTTTTTCTTTGGGGTTTTGACTCCATTGTCCTCTTCTGAGCTTGTGTCCTGATCTTCCTTGTCACCATAATAAAACTGTCTATGGTCAGATTTTTTTGTCATTTTTTTGCTCATCTTTTTCCTTTCTTTTAAATTTGAGCTCTGCTGCCAGGGTGGGAGGAGCACTGTGTTAGGCTTCTTGTGTCATGGGCTGCAGGCCCTGGTTGTTTACCTGCTGCTGCACTGATGCTGCCCTGGGGCTCCTGGGAGACCCTTGTGTTTGGTACTGTGCTGGGGGGTAGCTGGTGCTGCTGAAGGCCACATGGGTCTGGCAGCTTACCCAATGCTAAGTCAGGGGCAAGGGGTCCTAGTGCTGGTGTGTGCTGAGGCCAGTGGGGTGTTTCTCTGTTTCCCCAGGGCTACACGGAAGCACATAGCAGTCTAGTTGCTGGGGGCTGCCCGTTTGCCCTGGGCTATGTTGAAGCATGTGGTAGTTCTCAGAGCTGGAGTCTGCCCACTCCCCTACATTGAGGCATGGTGGGGGGGGGGCGGGTTCTGGTGTCGGTATTTTCCTGCTCTACCACAGAGGGGCTCAGGATATCCTGAGATGGATCTTGCTGCTGACTTGCTAGGATGCTTCCTGTCCTGGACTGTATTCCCCTTTTATTGGAGTGAAAAAGACCTTCCTTGTAGATCTTCCAAATTTCTTGGGCTGACACACTATTTTGGCCCATCTCCCTTTTCTCTGCTGGTTCTGTTGTTTCTGGATTTATTTGGGGGCACTTCCTTATGGTTGTTTGGAAGTGAATGTGGGGTGGTTACAGTGATTCACTGGTTACTCGGCCATTTTAGCTCCCAGAAGTCTGAATCAAGCGTTTTCATTTCATACATAAGGGAACTCAGGTCCAGATAGGCTAAAGGATTGGCTCAAAGTCCTATCAGTGGCAGAGCTGGGATTTAAATCCAGGTCCTGCGACCCCAAAGGCAGTGCTCTTTCTACCACACCCAACTTCTGCTTTAGCTGGAGCTGGCATGAAACAAGTATAAAAGTATGACAAGATGAGAAAAATTTCGGACAAAGATATTTTCTGATGCCGGTACCATTTGAAGACTTGCTTATAGAATCACTCATTGCTCTAGATAGTCTGCACTGATAAACTAGCTATGTGTGTTGGTCAGGCTATTGCACTTCTAGATTAGACAATAATTATTCTTTATCCACTTAGTTTTTTCTGTGAATTTCAATTAGGAGGCTTTGCATTGTTCTAGGAGTTAATGCAATGTATCAGTATCATCAACAAAGTGTAACATATGGAGGACTTTATTATGTATAGGAAATGGCACTCCAAACTCTACACTGGACCCTCCATGAGAGAAGCAAACACTTTGGCAACATCTGTGTTACCCAGATGAATCTCTACTGCATCAACATAGTACATAGTATTATGGATTCTCGCTTTAAAGTAATTATACGACTGGATGTAACCAGAACATCATCTGTAAAAGCATTATTGCCCTTAATGCTTAATGGATATATGGATTATTCTTCTCTATATTCTGTAGGGGTGAGCTGATAGGCATATATAACAATGGCTGTTGATATTCTCAATTGTTATCTCCCCTACTCACCCAATAAGTTTTAAGATCTTTCCCCCTAAGTCTTTGGTATCCCCCTTCTAAAGTATTTCAAGAGATTTTTTTTATCAATGCCCTCAAAACTAGGGTGGTTCTGTATATACTTGGTCTACTCTAACTGCTCTTTGCCTAGCTTTTCCTCAGTGCCATTTCTCATGCAACACAACAGGGACTACTGCTGACCATCCAACTTTCTTTCCCATCCGGGCTGAGCTTCTGATTTTCTGAACTTTGACACTGCCGCTGAGCCCAGGACCTTCATCCCTTCCAAGATGCACCCCACTTCCAGCTCTCCTTTGTGTATTATCTTTCCCTATGGGACTGTAAGCTCTTGGACTAGAAGACAGACATTTGTCTTTTTTTGGCTTATATCCCCAGAGTTTGGCACATTACCTGGCACATAATAAGTGCTCAATAAATGCTTACTGCCTGCCTATAATGTTAAAGCTCAAATGTGATGATTCTACCAACACAGATGGAAAAGTTATAGAAGTTATGAGATACCTTTTAATCTTTTTAATCTATTCATTATCCTTTCAGTCTTATCCTTAAAAGTCTTCAGAATGATTGGATTTGGGTCTCTCACCTATATAAAAGACTGTATGACTCTGAGTCATATAATACCACAATCTCTAATGACTTGAAGCTCAGGGAGTCAATGGAGAGATATGCCTATAGACAATGAATACTTTTCTTCAACAGAAGCCTTTGACTTCTAGTTTCCTATGCATGAATCATACCTTCCAAGATACTTTTCATTTTTCTTCCTTATGCCCACCTTGCATAGAAATCACCCAATATTAAAGTAAATGTTGATGTAATCTGGAAGGTTTTATTAAGTTCTCCATACCTCTTCATCCTGTGTGACAGATGTTCATACACAAGCTGCAATCATCATTAGGGTGGTATTTTTGCAGATGCTTGTCACAAGCACTGCAACATAAAATGCCTGAATGTACCATGAAGGTATGTTTCTTGTTGCCTTTTGACAAATAAGAAAGCCACTTCTACTAGTTTATTCATTCACCTCTCCATGAAGAGCCTGGAAAACAACCTTCCATTTACCACCAACTTCTTTTGGTCTTCTGTTAGCTTTGATAGGGACAATGTCAAGAACAACGATTCTGTTCTTCTATGTCTGCTCATTACCTGTTGTACAAAGATTTTGCATTTAGCACACCAGTAGCTAAATTAATGTTAACAAATAGTTTGGTAAATGTCTTTAGTTCCTTTTCTACTACTCCAATGTCAAAAATGTAAATATGAAAATGGGCTGTCCAGGACCTAAGGCAATTTTGTACTTTTCCTTTGCTTCATAGATTATCACAGTTAAAGAATTCATCACTAACTGCCCCCAGCCTACTGATGACAGCCTTAATGTACTTAGCCAGGAACACTGGTCCTCGAGAAGCTGTTTATTGCTAGATGGGGGTATTACTGGAAGCCTTTCCAGCATGACAGAACCACTGACATTCAATTCCCACCACTGTGCTGCCTTGGGCAAGTCATTTAACCTCTCTGAGCCTCAGTTTCCTCATCTATGATATGAAAGGTCTCTAATCTACAGTCCTGTGATCTAAGCCTAGAGAAACCAGGATCACCCCCATACAAAATGCACTGGAAGCTGGACTGTGTGAACTTCATACTAAATTCTTTTCCTTTAATCCAAGACGCAACAGAATTGAGCTTAACGCAATTATCAATAAAAAACTTGACCTCTACTGAGATCGTAAAGCAGTTTCTGTTGTTCTCTAAGAAAAAAAGTTTTATCTTTCTGTAACTTTACCTAGAATATGGAGGCAGGTCTAAATCCTACCCATACCTGTTGACTAAGAGACTGTGGGGCAGGCACTTACAGACCCTCTGAACCCTAGTATTGTCATTTTTACAATGGGTTGCTTGGGAAAATAACCTTCATAGTAATTATTTCATAGGGTTGATGAAAATATCAAACATGGTAAAACGAGGATCAAATAGTGCATATAAATATGCCAGTTGTTAGCTGATGTCTGAAAATTACTTATCTTCAGTACCGTGTATATTGTAATTCAAATATAAGAAGCCTGAATGGATTAAACACCTCACTTTCATATATTACTTTTCCTGCAACATTATAGAAAAACACAGAATGATTAACTCCATTTCACAGAAAGAAAGTGAGTCTTAAGACAGGCAAAATGAATTGCTCTTGACTATATAGCTAGTGATACTCCAATAGATTCAGCTAAAATGTAAGTGCTATAATATTTAAAAGTTTATTTCACAAATAATCTTAATTCTTCTTTGCAGTCAAATGTCTGCCTTATTTATTACTGAGGAATATTATGAGATGAGACTCAATCTATAACTGGCTAATATACAGGTTTACAATATGTTCTCTTCCCTTGGGAAATACATTTTAAAAGTTTTTAATAGCAGTAACTGCCTTGTTTGGTTGGACATAATTTTAAAATTGCACAATCATAAACTGTGATTGAGAAAGTCATAATATTTCTCTATGCCTCAGTTTCTTCATCCAAAAAGTGGAGTGGGTGAGGTGTATAGCTAGATTATCTCTCAAATCTGAAAGGCCTAGGAAATCAAGAAATAATTAAGTAATATTTTAAATATGTATTTAAGATTACTGTATGCAAAGCACTGTGCCTGCCTTCATAAGAAGTCAGTGTAACAAAGGAAATCATGATAAATGTGTTCCACAAAAATGTTACTGATATACTCTGCAGTTTCATTACAATGTTCTGTCTAGTATACACCTTCAGATATATGCTATATGAAAAAATACTACAGAGAAGATCATTCTGATACTATGCTTCCAAAAACTTTTCCCTCTTGTACCATGAAATCTAAGGAAGTCATCCTTGCTATAGAAAACATGTTATATCAAGGATTCAGTATACTTTATTATTTGTCAAAAAAAAAACAAACCTCACAACCTCCCCAAATAAAACCACCTACCATAAAGACTTGGCAGTCATGAAACTCACCATTTTTGTTGCATTTTACAATTTTATCTAGACTTACATGAGTAGTTACTACTCTACCAAACCCAAAATAAGATACTTCAGTTAATAGCCATGAAAAAGGATTTTTCACAATCAAAAGAGAATATTCATATCCCTTTAGACTTATTAAAAACTGTATATCCATGCCACTGTATAGATTAATAAACAAGAAACAGTCACTACACATGAGAGGCATACTATGTTATGGATCTTACAATTTTTTCTACTTTCTCCATACTTCCTGTTTGGTTGCACTAATCTGAGATACACCCTCTCTGGTAGTAACTTTCCCCCATTAGAAAGGAAAGGAAAGGAAGTCTAGACAAGAAAAACTTATCCTGACTACATTATGCATACTGTTAACTACAGATAAAAGTTAGTTGCAAGTATGGGAAACAAAATAGTATCTAGGGACTTTTAGAAACAGATTTTTTTAACTCTTGTGTTTCACTAAACTGAGATTTTTGTCTTACAACATTTTAGGGCTTTAAAGAGCTTGCACTAAAACTTAAAAGGATGAAAGCAAGCGGAGACAATTACTATTAGTTAATATTTCATATTCACATATCACTTTAAGAAGATACTTCCTTCACAGCAACGTGATGAGGTAAGTAGTATAAGTAATTAAGTGAACAAAAAAGCACTATACTAAGTGTTGGGGATACAGAAAAACAAAAGTCTGATGTCAAGAAGCTCATGTTATAAGAAGGACAATACATATGAGAGATTTCAGCTTCCAAGTCATTTGGAAAGCTCCCCTGGTTGTTAAAGTACAGCAGCAAAACAGATGGGGATGTGTATTTTTTAATGTCATTCCCACTGATAAAATCCTGTTTCTGATGTTGAACCATTTCACGTGTCAAGGACTTTGGTGGTAAAGACTTTATTTTCCAAATCTTCACTAGCCATGACCCTTGAGGAAGAGTGCAATACCCACAGAAGTTTCCGTCAGTTTGCATTTCCAGAAGGCCTGCTTCCCAGGAGGAGGAAAGGAGTGAGTGGCAGGCTAAAAACAGAACTGGTCTGAGGTGATCCTGCCACTCCTGGTTGATCAGCACTTGTGTCAGTAGAGGAGGAGGGAAAGGAGCCTTTCTCAGAGGGGCTGGTCCTCTCACTGATGGCTATGGAGCCTGGGTTATCTCCATCAGTGTTTGAGATGAGATGGTAGTTGAGACAGTGATGATGGTATGACTTGCTTGGTATACCTGCCTATCTCTCTCTCTCAGCTGCCTTTCTGCTTTAGCCAGCCTGCTTGCCCTGTAGGAGGTAGTTGGTTGGTTCTTATCTACCTTGTACAGTTGAGGAAACTGAAGCAGACTTCCCTGAAATCACACAATCCACAGCAGAGACACAACTTTAGGTCTTTTCTGACTCCAAGACCTGAACACTATCTTTCTATAGTCTAATATTATTGTGCAGAACCTAACACTTTTTCTAATACAACAAAGATTCATTATTTTGGATGGCCAAAGCCTATTCCAACAAGTAAGTTTATATCTCGTTTTTCACTTACTAAGAAAGAAATTATTATACCCTTTCACTTAAGAATTTTAAATTTTACTTTTTTGGTAATGGCATAGAAAGATCACTGAAGTAAGGTAATCTCTAGGTTCAAGATCCTGCTTAATATCGACTGTGTGACAACCATGGGCAAAGCATTACATCTCTCTGGGTTTAAGTTTCCTCATCTGTTAAAAAAAAGGGCGGGGGGAGAGGTAGTAATAATAGCTACTTCATATTGAAATAGTAACTACTTTTCAAATACCTCCCTACTTCAAAAGGCTATTATGAGGATCAAATGATACAACATATTTAAAGCACTCTGTGAAACCTTACAATGTTATTCATTATTGATGTTGATGTTCTCTCTAATTACATGCTTTTCTGGGGAAAAAAAAATGTCCCCAGAAAAGTGAATATTAATCTAGGATTAGATTTAGGATTATTTATTGTATTTTCAGCTTCTATCAACAAAGCAGCATCATTGGTGTAGATTTTCATTCAATTATGAATTAAGGGTTCATATGAACTTCTACTACTACTATTTATCTGTGATGCTATCACATGAAATATAAATCTTGATTATTTTAACATCTTATTCCAAGCTAAAAACAGATCTACTAAGTGACATGGTGAATAGATAACTGGATTTGGAGTCGGGAAGACCTGAGTTCACATTCTATCTTAGACACTTGGGCAAAGCATTTAACCTCGGCTTCAGTTTTCCCCAACTGTGAAATGGAAACAATAATAGGCTGTTTGTGAGGATCAAATGACCTAATATTTGCAAAGCACCTAGCAGCGCCTGGCACATAGTAGGCACTTAATAAATACTTGCTGCCTTTCCTGAGAGGACTCAATAGTAAAAGAAATTAAGGAGGTCGAGAGGAAGAATTTTCTCTATGCAATTGTATATGAGGAACTTAATAAAGAACTGTACACTTCACTTAAAGACAGAAACTATAAAAAATGTGCTAACATGAAACTTCTCAGCATTTATAAGCCCTATAGTAAAAATATACCTGTAAGAATTTTCAAAGATACTAGGTAAGTCCACAACCTCTAATTTGTATCACTATGATCAATCATCTATGATTCAGCTTGTTTTCTGAAAATTTCGCTTCAATGTGAGCTTTTCCATTTGACAATCCTTCTTTAGAAGTTCTGCCAAGATGTGGAGGCTATGACTCAGGGCTACTAGATGTTAAGAAGGAGGCGATTTCAATTTATGAAGTGGGTGGGAAATCAGAGGGGGCAAACTGAATCACCAACAGCCTACTCACTTCTGAAACCTAGCAAATGCTTTCTGTGCAAATAATTTTATAAATTCTTTAGTGACAAATTCTTGTCTTTAAAATCAGCCCTCAAACAACTGAAATAGATACAAATTAATTCAGATACACTATTTCTAAAATAGAGATAAAACTAAATAAGCATTTTCGTAAAACCTGTAACTTCTGCATTCCTGAAAAAGAATCAATTATGAGCCAAAAGACTTCTGAGATCACTAAGGTCACAGAACTGGTTTATGTTGATTAGTTGGGTGAGCTGGCCTCAAAATTCCTCAAAGTTGCCTTTGGTCAGGTGACAAAGAAGATAAGCATTAGCTTGGGAACTGATGCACCCTCTCTTTAATGAAAATGAGAATAATGCACTATTAAGTAAAAAAAGGTTTCAGACAAGGGGATAGTCCAACATCTAAGGCTATGGCTTCTAACTTAGAGCTAAGGAATTACATTACAAAAACTATGAATTCAATAAGTTTTCTCACAAGTTTTGTTAACACAGAGGCCAGTCTTCTTTTGATAGTAAATTAAAAGGATCAGTAGGAAGGCACAATTGGAAGAAAAATCGATATTGTTAGCTGTAGTCTAAAATTAAAGTGTGCTTTTGGTGTTTCCAGTACACGCAGTACATTTAATCTGGCATAAACCCAGAGGAACACAAAGTACTTAGGAATATTGTCTGCCAAAAGCCAGAAATATAGCACTTAGGTTTTCAAGAACAAACAAAGCACCTCCAATTGTTTCTCTTCATCCAATGTAGTGTTAATGAACGTAATCAAGGTGATCTTTCTGAGAGACAATTAAATTTGAATCAACTGGCATAAAGTACTAGACTGAGCACCCACTGGCTGGCAAAGTATCAATGTTAATCATTTCATAATTCACTCCCATAGTAGGCAAGGTTAGGAACATCTGTTAAACTTCACTATAATACAGATATTTTTATCCTCTAGCCCCTAAACATCAAACAGATAAATACTTAACATGCAGCCTGTTCCATGGTCAGATTACCACTTAAGATGGTCTACCATTATGCACGAAAGGTGACAAACAGAAAGAGTGAAAAATGACAGCCAGTTCTGAAATTCAGTCAGGCAGCTAATTCAAATGTAGCTTTGTCTTACATAGTTTATTTAGGTATAGGTCCACTGAGAAGCAAGATGAGAGCACCATCAGCTACCTTCAATATACAGACTATTTCTCAAGTCACTAAATTAAAAAATGAATTATATATCCCAAATACATATCTGCCAGTTACCCAGCTGATAGAGGGCACAATTCTTTCAAAAATTTCTGACCCCAAAAGAGCAGAAAAAGCTAAAAGGAAAAGCAGGAGGTAAGAAGGAAAGGGAAGAAAGGAGGGGGAGGTATTCTGGTGTTATAAATAATTATTACAATGAAGATGAATGATTTTAAAATCTTTCAAGTAAGGGAGAACTCTAAATCTCTGCTGTCACTTTACGGAATCAGGGTGCAGCATAAAGAGAAAGACTCTGCCTCTACATCCACTAAACACAAGAGAGGTGGCAACTGGCACACAGTGGAAAGGTCATAGTTAAGGTGACAACAGGAAGAGAACACAATCTACAAGAAGTGACCCAGAGGAGGAAAGGGTATGAAATTATACATTGAGCTTAATGGACAGAGTGTAGAGAATCACTCCAAATCTGATATTAAATTCCAGAGAGCTCTAACAACTGAGGCTAGACTAAAAACTGAGGGTACTCAAATGGGCTTAGATGATCAACATACTTAAGTACACAAAGTATACAGTGTCTTTATCATCATCATCATCATTATTATAAGATCTCCTTTCCTCAGCATATGTAGTAAAGATAGTATTTCGGCACATAATGTCAGGAAATCCAAGATATTAACAAGAAATCTGTCTGGAAGCCTATCTTATGGGACACTGAGTCTTTTCTAAAAATGAGCCACCACATAGTATTGTCACCATCACTGCCTACAGGACTTCACTGTGAACAAGTACTACTCTTTATTTTATAGATGAATAAAGCATACAAGTTATCCTGATTGTTTAGTCTCTCAGAGCTAACAGGAAAGCCAGGAATTGAACACAAGTCCTGTGTTCCATGCTAACTGGGTTATTCAAAGGATGTTAAGTAATTCTGTCTATCGCTCATAAATTAAATAACATGCATATAGGGCTTAAAGTTTGCAAAGCCTTTTATAGATATTATCTCTTTTGGTCCTCACAACAATCCTTTGAGCTAGATCCTATATCATCATTTTACTGATGAAGAAACTGAGGCTGAGGGAGGTTAACTGACTTGCCCAGGGTTTCACAGCTAGTAGGTAAGATGAGGCAGCAAGTAAACCGAACTCTAAGCATTACATCTAACTATAAGCAAAATCTTACTATTATTGAAAAAGATTAAGATAGAAGCTGCATTGGAAAGATTTTACTGATTTCTCATTATAATCAGATTCTTCATTCTATTTGGTTTAGACTTTATTATAAAGTTGCTGTTACCAATAAAATAAAATAAAATGACTACTTACTTGGTGCCGATGTTTGGTAATGTGCTTCTCTAAATTCAACTGTGCTGGTCTCTCAACAACAAACACACAGTCCAACATTACTAGCTTGGTACCTGAAGGGTTTTCAGCCAGGTAGAACCTACAAGCAACTTCCATTTCCCTGGTCTTTGTCTTTTAAATTCCAGGGTCATTTCCCACTAAAATGAAGTACTGTTGTAAGATGTTAGGGTGGTTTTCACAAACTATTCTAAATCCCATTAACTTCCTTTTAAATCAGGTATATTGCTTGGTAAATTACTTTTTATTCACACACGTGTATTTATACACACACATACATAAAAAAGAAAGGAAGGCTTTCTTGAATAATGGCAAAGTAACATGGTATAATTGATAAATTCAAATTTTTTTAGGGTAGAAAAAGGTATTTTAAAAGCATATGGGGACCTGAGTAATGAAAGTTGGAAACTCTATGAGTGAACCAGTTTCTCTACAAAATACAAAAGCATAAAAAGCAGCAGAGCATGTATGTACTGGCATACTGCTTTCAAACTTCTGGAACAGATCCAATTGATATAATACTAAATAAACAAATTTTCTTTCCAAGAAATAAACAGTTTATCAAATTAACTAAAAAATCTGGAAATGAGGTAGGGATATAGTATAAAACACCTGAAACCAACCTTTCATTTCTATCACTATGATAGACCTAAATCACAGAGCCTTAGTTTTCCCTTCTATAAAATGGAAATATCTATATCAACACAAGAATTTTGGAATAATACTGAAAAAGACCTACTTAGAAGAAAATGAATTTAAATGAATCTGAGAAAGCTCCATTTCCTCAGGCTCTAAACTCATGACACAACAAATCTATCTGGAGTGCCTTTGTTTTGCATGCTTCAATTCTTATAGACAGAACAATATAATTTTTAAGAATCATATTATTGTCATATATCCAAAAGAATGTCATAATCTTCAAGACAATCACTCTGGAAGGCTACATCATCATTCCAACAATGCTGCCTCCCCTTGAAATAGTTTTGGAACTTCGCTTCTGCAAAGGCCTTTTAAGCTTGTGGAGGTCTTCATTCTTTGATACTAGATTTGATTTCTGAAAACAGGGAAGGGTTTTTCCAGAGTCATTTCTGATGAAATAGGTGATTTTGCTATACCAACTTTAGTTAAAAACACTTTTTTTCCTGTGGTTTCCAAGCTGGCTCTAAAGGCAATTTTAAAAGAGAATCCCTAAACACATTTTTAGTAACAGAAACATTTTTGGGAGCAGCTTATAGTCTCTCAAGGGCAATGTTCATTTGTACATTTTGTTTGTTCTAAAAAAAAAAAAATCTTTATAAGTAGCATACCTTCTGCTAACAAAAACTTGCCATCTTTAGTCATTAAAATTTAGCTGTGTTCTAACCACAGCATTACAACAACTATATGTAGTCAGTATTAGCTAAGATTCTATAACCTAGTTCAGGGAGAAAAGCCATAAGCAAGTAAACAACAACAAGAAGTTGAAGTAGATAATGGGAAACTGAGGAACTGATGTTGGGAAACTGGGGAACTGACATTTTTAGAATTAGCAACTTCTCTTAGGAGGCAATTACAAAAGAAAAACTGGTTACAAATGCATTGAAAAAAGGAAGTCAATTATCTTTCATTGGGGCTGCTTGTGTTGAATTTTATATATTTTTTAAAAAAAATCATATTCCAAATGTTTAGCTTAGTTGGATGATGCTGATGGATGTCACAGTTTCCCCTCAGTTATGGTCATCAACATCAGTTTTCCTTCTAAAAATGATTTACTGTGATGTAGGACTATTACAGAAGTTAATATGATCTAGACATAGCTCTTTTATTAAGCTTGTCCCCAGTATTGATGACAGCAGGCAAAATATCATATTCTTTCAATTCATTTCTATTAATGTTACCCTATATTACTGTCCTCTTTCTTCTTAGCTTATTTCTGTAGGGAGCTATGTTAAATGAAAGGTTTCAATCAAATGTTCAAAGGTCATAGATAACTTGGTATTAACAACAATCAATAATTTCATTGTAGAGAAACCTTGTAAACGCTCACATTCCTTGAAGAAATGCTAACAGCTGACATTCATATAGAGCTTCAAAGTTGGCAAAGTGTTTCATATATATTATCTCACTTGAGCCTCAAAGACCTGTGAGGTAGGTAGCTACAAAATGCATCACTATCCTGTTTTTACAGGTAAAGAAACTGAGGTTGAAGTAACTTACCAAACAGCTGGTAAAAATGAGAGGTTGGATGTGCACCCAGGTCTTTCAGACTCTGAAGTTTTATTATACCTAATAGCACCATGTAACAGTACCTTGTTTGCAAATTTATTCAAACAACACATATATCTGAAGGCTTTTATTTACTATATTATTGTGTCAGGTAAATAGCATTTAGGCATGACTATTGTATAAGATCATGTGCAATATATAATATTCAGAGAAGTGATGTGTCCTGCCCAAAATAACAAAAAAAAAGTTAGTGACAGGTTCTGAAAACACACTGGCATCCATTACCCTTATTTCTTCTAGAGGCCTAATATAAAATCAGTTTAGGAAATATTTTACTTCAGAGTTCAAATTTGGAAAAAATAAAACACCACAAGTTCCAATTCTAGAAATTATTATTTCTATTTAGTTTTGATGTGTAATATAATTATAGATGACTTGAATTTTTTTTTTTGCTAGCTCTGCAGCAGCAAAGTATAAAATGCTAAACAAAAGCATGTAATCTCAACAAACGTGGTTTGTACCAAAGTGTTCCATAGAAATTACTCTGAGGGTCTTAATTAAGAATGCTTATTCAATTACAAATAGTTGGGAGGTTTAAAAAAAGACATTTTGTTAAAAACAATTTAAGGAAATCTTTACTTATTATTTTGAGAATTAAAAAATCATAACTGTCTACCAGAAACAATACTATTTTCCCTTTCTCCTTTCCTCAGACTGGCCTCAAAACTTTTTTTGCTATTGCTTTCCCCAAATAAAAAAAAATATTAATTAACTGCCACTTTAAGAATAACTTCTCAAAAGCAGAGTTCAACAAAATTCTATCATGTTCTCTCATATTCTAAAATGATTTGTTGAAATTTTTATAACAAAAATGTAAAAGAAAATAATTCTTAATGATGGGTCAAATTTAGAAGTGCTTGAAAGTTTACAAGTGTTTTCCTCCCAACAACTCTGTGAGGTATTCCCATTTTACAAGTAATAAAATTGTTTTTGATGAGGTTAAGTGACATCTAGTTTCACAAAGCTTATAAAAAAAATTCTCAGGCACGACTTGAATTGAAGTCTTCTGACTCTAAGGCTAAAGTCCAGAACTCTCTCTTAAAAAAAAAAAAAGAAAGGAAGAAACCACACCACAATATTATGACAAGAAAAACACACACGTATATGTAGATATCTAGGCTATGCTTCAGTAGTTATCTGCGCAAATAGGTTAAGAACCCAACCAATAGGCTTTGTCTACTTTATCAACTATCAAAACTTAATGTCTTCTTGAAAACAATGATTTTTCACAAAATACAAGTGCTCATCACTTAAACTATCTAACAATCACAATCAAGAGTATTCTTCAAATGACAGTATGCACTCAGCATACACATAGTTCTGACAAGCTGAATGGAAGTTGAAATATACTCACAAAACAGCTTTGGTAGTATTTAACAGTATCTGACCCAGTTCTTCTATATGTATTTCCCTCTTATTCCTTTTTAGACCCTTTTGTCAGTGTAGGTATGAATCCAGAGGTTAAAGTATAGAAGCTGGGGAATGTGCAAAGACAGGCTCCCTGTCAATGCTGTCTCCTGACTTTGGATTCCAGTGACTGAGTAAAGAGAAAGTTCAAGTAGCTTCTTTAAGTACAAAGGGTCCATGATAAATCTCATTTGTTAATCTGCCACAGAGCTATGTAAATGTCAACCAACCATATGACCACTTAGCTGATGATGTTGAGGAAGGGGAGGGACCCAAAATAAATATGTCTCTATTGGGACAATACACTTCTATCCCATTTTTCAAGTTAAAATCAATGGCATCAAGATAATATTCCATTTTACATTAATTCCACTGCTCTTAAATATATCCGAGTGGCACACTTTATTCTTTAAAAAAGGGATGAATTTCTTAGAAGACACGTTTATAATTACTTCAGCATGAGATTTCACAAATGCTACTTTCTTCCTACACTCAAAGTCCTATTTTGTTTGTTTTTAGTCCAAGATCTAACTAGAGCATCTAAGGGATGCAGTTTGTTATTTTGATAATCTTTTCTTTGAACAGCTCCTAATGACTCACTTTTACTTTAAGACACAATCAGTCAACGTGTAAGTTTGGTCTGAGGGGCAAAAGGCTGGAACACAATTTACAGCAGCACCCTACAATTAGAGAGGCACCTATACAAATAACACCAAAGTACTTCTTGACACCTGTTATTGGGATGCTGACAACTATTCACAGAAACAGGAAACAAGCCACAGAGATAACGCATTCAATGTAAAGACATTTCTGGTAACTTTCAACTAGCTCAACTACCAAAATAAAAATGAACTCATGAACAGGCTATTAAAAAGTCATAAGCATTCACAGACCAGTTTAAGACACCGGACAAGATCAAGCTGTGCAGATGAATACAAACTATGAAAAAAAACAAGAAAAACTATTTGTACAATGGAACATAACGTTCTGCAGATATACATCGAGCCATTTTAAGAAAACAAGATGTCTTATCTGAGAGAAATAAAAAAGGAGCATTACAAACTGGAACACAACAGTAAGACAGCGTCTTTAAAAGTTAGAAGTTCGCACAATGTTTTTTGACCACTTTTTGAAACAAACGTTCAACTGCTATGAAACCAAATGACAAAGCAGGAAAAAGTCAACAGACTTTGAACATGACCAGGTTAGCTGATCTGTAAGTATTCAACAAGGAGTCCAGTGCCTTACTTAAAATAGGCCTTCTATAATATTTACAAATATATTATTGTTGAATGGCTAAAGAAAAGTGCATTGGAGTTTGAGGAGGTATTAAAATCTGTTTAAAGATCTAACTCAAGTTTTCTACAAAAATCTTTAAAAAAAAATAGGTGCCCACCAGAAACAAGTATAGGGTTCACAACAGTTCCCCAAGCCTCAGCCAAGGAAGAGCATTAGTGAAGAAACCCTCTCAGGTGTATTATTAACAGCCACGTCTCCATACTCGGTAGGACTGCTTTAACAAGCCAACAATCCAGGACTGATGGACTTCAGCCGACCTACAAGTAAAGTCCGCCTATTTACCTTCCTCCCAGGGCCCTCCGGAGAACGGAATTCCCAGTTCCCCAGTAAGCACTCTGGGATTTCTGCAGACACCAAGCCAAGTTCCCCGCCGCTCAATTACAGGGCTTCTCCAGAGCCTCAGTCTACCCACCTACAAAACGGGTGCACGGACCCCGCGGGCGTGCTAGGAGGCTTAATTAATTAGTATTTGTAAAGTGCTCGGAGACCCAGAGATGAAAGGAGGCCCGAGACACGCTGAGATGATGACAATAACCCTAACAACAATAAAAAAAATTACTAAGTTGGGAGTCGGCGTTATGTAAGGGGAAGGGAGGGGAAAAAAAGAAAGAACTTGTCCGATAGCCACAAAGAAACGCTCGCGCGGCCCCGGCGCTCCCCAGCCCTCCCTCTCCCCTTTGTTCCCCCTCTTTGCCCACTCGGGCCAGCTTCTCCCGCAACGAAACACAAGGCCCCGAGCCAGGGGAGCCAAGGTGAGGGGGCGGGGAGAGTTGGCCGAGGCTAGCCCCCTGCCCCCCTCCCGGCCGGGGTCCGCGCGGGGTCGGGGCTGGGGGAGGGGGGGGCAAGGGTCCGGGGCCGAGCAGCTCCGGGACAAAGGCACTTCCTCTTTCTTCCCAGGGCTCAGGATGGAGAGAAGGAAACTGTGCGTTCTCCGGGGCTGCTTCGTTCCAGGGGGCCGTAGATTGGGGGGTGGGGGTGGAGATGAACCCAGGAAAACGCAGCGAGAGTCGGGGGGAAGTTGGAGTCCTCCGAATAAAACCTTTCCCTAGCCCCCCTCCCCAATATACAGCGTCCGTTCCCCCCCCACCCCGAGAGGAGGAGCGCTCGCGCAGCCTCCCGACAGTCGCGATCCTCACCGGGCGATCTCCGTGGGTGACTGGGATCCCTCGCAGCCCCTCCACCGACGCGGAGAGAGGAGCTCGGGGGCTGCTGCTGCTGGGGTGGGGGGTGGCGGGGAGAAGCGAGAGCCTCGACGGAAGCTGCGGAGTCCTTCCAGCCGCCGCCGCGGGCTTCTCTCGAGCCCGGCGAGCGCCGACCCACCAGAAGTTGGCCCCGGAACTGGAGCGACGGAGGGAGACGAGGGAGAGAAGCAGAACGGGGAGGCTCCGGAGCCCCCTGGTGTGGGGGCGAGCCCGGGGGGGAAGAGAACGCACGCACCGCGAACCCGAGCAGCGCAGCAGCGGCGGCGCCCCCCACGGTCCCCCCTCCGCCTCACCCTGCCTCTGGGTCAGTGACACACAGCGAAAGAGAGGGGAGGAGACACGCGGGGGAAGGAGGGAGGAGAATGGGAGGGGGGGAGAGGGAGGAGGAGAAAAGGAACCGCGCCGCAGCCCAGAGGCCTCTTGGGAGTTGTAGTTCTCCAGCGGAAGGAGGGAGAACCTGGAGGGGAGCTTCACCTCACACAACCCGCTCCACTTTGTGCTACTGCGCATGCTTGCCCAGGCTGGGGCCGTCCCTCCCGTTTCCATGGCCACAGACACACTAGCGGAGAAAGGACGTTCTAGAATGTTGCGGACGGAGACAAGGCCCCTCTTGTTATTGCTTTTGTTTTCGTTGTATTTGTTTTTCCTGGGGAGGCTGAGGACTCCTCACCCATCCGCTTGTTCCCCCACGAACAATTTCTCAGAGCCCTGGAGGGCTCCTGCCCGTGGATCTCCCTACGAGACCCCGGGCTGTCTGGTTCCACTCTTCCCCGTCTCCTCAGTATCAAACCCTGAATTTCTTCGCTCCAGACTGGCCGTAGGTCATAGGTATAAAACTGTCCAGAGCACAGCCGCGCAGCCAGGATCACTTCTTAACCCCCTCTGCACCCCACTGTGAGGGCAAGGTAACCCCAGATATCATCCCCGTGAGCATCAGGTTCGTGCCGTCACTCAAGGAGCAAACCCGGATTTGTTAACACTCTTAGTAAGAGCTTTCTTAAGTTACTTTGTAGCCTAATGCTTTGCAGGTTATCCACCCCATGGGAACTTGGACTCAGTGAGGGCAGGGACGTTGTTTTACTTGGTATTTCCAGAGTTTAGCACAGGACTTGGCACCTAGTGAGAACTTTAATAGATACTTGTTGATCGGTACTTTGAGACTGAATAAAATGACAAACCTGGCAGTTGGCTTCTGCGCACCCCTTGACAAACTTTGATTTTGGCACCAAATTAAGTTTTCACCAAATCTAAGGGCATAGTTTGCCTTTCCTGATCCCCCTCGAGGCCAATGGCTCCCCTCTGTTGATTATCTCCAGTAGATATGAAAGGCAAACTATTCACTTAGATTTGGTGCAGACTTAGTTTGCTGCCAAAATCAAAGTTTGTCAAGGGGTGTGCAGGAGTCAACTGCCAGGTTTGTCATTTATTCTCTTCCAAAATATCAGTCTGCAAGTATGTATATATATAAATGTTATTATATGTATATATGTGTATATATACATACATGTTGTATATATATTTGGCCTCAGAGACTAGCTATGTGGCCCTGGGCAGGTCACTTAACCCTGTTTGCCTTAGTTTCCTCATCTGTAAAATGAGTTGGAGGAGGAAATGGCAAACCACTCCAGTAGCTTTGCTGAAAAAACCCCAAATGGAGTCGTAAAGAGTCGGGCTCTACTGAACAACTATACACACATGTTTATATAAGTATTTATATATGTGTATACACACATGTATATACACACACACACATCTCTATGTATCTTGTTCCTACCTAGTAGTTTGCATATTATTTACTTTCATTGTACATTCCTTGAGATCAAGAATTTGGGAATTTTTTGCCCTTTTTTTAATATCCCCAGTTCTTTGCGTTGTAACTGGCATATAGGGAAGAGAAGAAGCACCTATTTAGTTCCTACTATGTGCTAGGCATTGTGCTGAGCCCTTTACAAATATCTCATTTGAGCCTGTAGCAGGAGCTTCATTAATGCTTGTTAACCTGATTTAACTAAGTCTACTCCAATTTTTAGAGACTTTGGAGTATGGGTAAAAGGTGAAAAAGAAGGTGGCATGCTCCTCTTCTGTGCCTTTACCCTTCTTAATGTTCTAGTGTTACCAAAGCTGCCCCCAAACCCTGAAGAGAAAAAAAAAGAGAAGCATCTGGAAGAGTCCCAGGGATTTAAAAATACCAAACCTACTAGTATCCTGCAAACGGTAAGTGACATTTCTAAAGTATTTTCAGGTTCACAAAGCACTTCACATGCGTTATTTCATCTAATCCTTACAACAACTATGTGAAGGAAGTACTACAGATCATTAATATCTCCACTTTATAGAAGAGGGAATTGAGATTTATAGAGGTTGGAAGATTTGCTTATAGTCACAGTGCGCCTGTCACAGACAGTATTTGAATCCCACCTGTCCATTTCAGGCCTCTAAATCCATCATTGTTTCCACTATACCATAAAAGTCTTAAAGTGATAAGACTTGATAAAATCCCAGCTGTGCTACTTAATAGCTAAGTGACCCTGGGCAAACCATTCCAATTCTCCAAACCTCCTTTTCTCATCCTTCAAACGACCCTAAATAGCTACCCTGCCTACACGACAGGGTGGTTAGAAAAAGCCAAAGAGCTGTGTATGTAAAAGTGCTCTGCATTTGTGAGATGTTAGTTATGTGGCCAATGTGTCATCATCTTGCAGATATGTCCCATACCATTGCATCCTTTGTCTAAATGCGATTATTTCTTCTTAATGTTCTCGAAGGCCACAAATAGTCAACATGGACCATGTTCCTATTTTAAACCTGTGAATGGCACACAAATTGAAGACTTGGGCTTTCACTCAAACGATTTTTAGCCCCAAATGTGTAATCTGACATTTTAAATATCTTTCCAAAATGTCAAAAGCAAGTTAGTAAAGCAACTTTTACCACTTTAAAAATAAGGTTTGAACAGAAAAGAAATCATGATATTTTCTATGCTATTGTCAATCCTCCATAAATGTTGTTAGTTTGTCATAGCTCTGCCACTGACTAGCACTGTAACCAAAAGCAAGTTACTTACTCTCTCTGAGTATGTCTCCTTATCTATAAGGAGAATAATGCTTGCCCACCTTAGAGAGTTATTGTGTTTAAAAATGGAAAAACGGTATAAAAATGTTTATATTTATAAATACTATAATATTTATATATGTAATATATATGTAAGTAAATATATATTTATATTTATTATTATTACCATTAAAACTATGTTCTCTCTAAAACTATCATCTCTCAACCTGTACTGTAAGGAATCCTGAAACAACACTAGTTTTGTTTTTTTTTAAATGAAACTTATAGGCATTAGAAATGCTAATTTTGGAGAATTTCACCACAAAAGTTCTGCTAAAGTTTTGTTTAAACTGTAGAGTTCTACCGTTATAGGGAGATTCTACCACTTTTTTACGGAAAGTTTGAGAATCACTGATTTAAACAATTAATTTAGAAATTTTATTGCACAGCTTGATATGAAGAACGGGATGCTAGTAATCAGAATTCTTAAACTGTATTTTCATTTCTAAAACTCACTTGTGTTTTCCATGGGCAAGTCACAATAAAATCTTTGTGTCACCATTTTCCCATCTGTGAGGTTTAATTAACTAAGGAACACTTTGGAGTACTTTCATAATTTAATGAGAGGGAATGTAAAAGGTTAGAGTATTATTTTATCAATTTTTCTGGTTTCCTATCTTGTTAGGTGGGTAATGTAAAAAATGAAAAAGGATGAATAATTAGAGAAATTTCTCTTTTTACTAAAAGGGATAATAGAAAGCTAAAGCTAGAAGATACATTAAAGAAGTGGTTCTCAAAGTGTAGTCTGGGGATTCCTGGGGTTCCTTGAGACCCTTTCAGTGGGTCTACAAAGTTAAAACGGTTTTTATGATAATATTAAGATATTTTAATATCCAATGTCAATCAATTAATAAACAACTAATAAACATTTATCAAGTGTCTCCTACGTGCCAGGTGCTGTGCTAGGTGCCAGGGATACAAACAAAGGTAAAAGACACTTCCTGCCCTCATGGAACTTTCAAGCTAACAGTAAATATTGGTAGGTAGAGCCCACACAAACAAAAGCTCTTTGGGGAGTTCTCAGTAATATTAATAATGTATTAGAGACCAAAAAGTTTGAGGATTGCTACATTAGAGATTATCTAGTACAACTGTCTCATTTTACAAATAAGGAAATTGAATCTTGTCAATTAAGTGACTTGCCTCCACAGTTGTGGAGCTGGCACTGCTAGAAAAAGAACACTGAACTCAGTCCAGTAACTAACTTTCCACTACTCCCTGGTGCCTCTCCATAAGAATATTTGTATGATTTGTCCTAAAACCTGTCTGTTACGAAGATACTATGTTATGAAATGATGGATGAGAACCAGATACCGTATAGTTTTAAGGCTCAGTGTGACAATTATTTATTATGATGGGTGTTCTTTGTAGCATACATGCAGATGGCTGACTATAAATCATAGGAACATAGATTCAGAGGTGGAAGGGACCTTAGAGGTCATCTCGTGTTAATCTCTTTCATTTGCAGGTGGTATCTAACTGTTTAAAAAACAGAGGA
This sequence comes from Potorous gilbertii, assembly GCA_028658325.1. Taxonomy (NCBI): domain Eukaryota; kingdom Metazoa; phylum Chordata; class Mammalia; order Diprotodontia; family Potoroidae; genus Potorous; species Potorous gilbertii. The sequence continues at coordinate 179,629,694 of CM053769.1, forward strand.
AATTATAAATGACAGAACAGGGATCTCAGCCCAAGTCCTAACTTTGAATCCATCAGTCTTTCTCCTGACTAAAGTAGGTAGAGTTTCAGATCCAGTTTCCTGTTTTTTAATGTCATGATAGAAAGAAGTCAGTGATAATTAGCATTTGAGAGAAAGAAAGCCCTTTTCCAAACAAAAGAAATGTTAATTTTGTTTTTTCCTACCTTTGAGGATTCCATAATCCTATGAAATAAAGAAGAGCTAATACTGATTCATGAAAAATATTTTTAGAAAATTTTGTCATTTTTATCTCATTCCTTACTACAAATAGAAGAGCAGTAATTTTAAGGAAATGAATGAATATATATTTCAGGACAATTATTCAAAGTTAAATCAAAAAATTATTTTCCCCTGAGCCATATGCTCCATATCCATACATTGAGAATATCAGTAGCAGTGTTGTGTACTAATTTTATAATAATTTTATCTTATCTAATATAATCTTGTCTTTTAATAAAAAAGAGCTAGGTAAGCTACTTGAGAGTTGTAGGGATTAAGTGACTTACACAGGGTCACTTAGCAAATAAATGTCAGAGGCACAATTTCAACTTAAATTTTCCTACCCAGCATTCTAATGCCTATGCTGTAGTGCCTCTCTATCTTACTATATATTATAGTGAAAATTAATATCACATATTAAGTGCAATAAAGGAGCTAATGTTGATTGAATAGCACATTTGAAGTTGCTGATTGTGTTGCCTTCCTTTTAGAAATCTAATAAGTCCTTTGTTGAACCAACAAATATTAAAAGTTGATTACTCTTTGTTAGTGGCAAGTAATGCGTTTTGAGGGTAATAAAGAAGTAAGAAATAAAGTCCTTTACAAAAGATAAAATGAATATGTTCAATTTATCCACCATTTTAAGTTGCTAATAATGAGAACCAACAATCTCTAATACCTGTCTACTCTTTTAAGTTGCTTATAATGAAGACTAACAACCCTTGCTATTTGTCCAGTAAGCCAAACATTTGATTCACAAATCAAAAATAAATCAAAAGTAATGGACAGTTCCCAAACCCCAACCTCCAGTTCAACAAGAAAGCTTCCAAATCATTCAAGTCCCATCTTACCTAAGCAATTTACCTTTGCTGCAACTTAAGATTACTTGAGTGTTGAAGCAAAGGGAGGAAGAATGGAGAATGAAGTATGATAGTTTTGATATTTTAAATTTCTAGAATCAGCTCTTGCCATGTTCTCTCATCTAATTTTCAAAATCCCATCTCCATCCCCTGTTGCACCACTACCACATTCTGTCTTCCAGACTTATGATTCTTCCCAGATCAATTTGCTCTTACCCTTGCTTGCAGAGCTGAAAAGATTGCTGTTCATTTGGTCCAGTTAATATTTCATATTTGACCTAGAGATCCAAAATGACCTTCCAGGATTTCTCAGGGTTAGACTGAGAGAGGTAAGAGTGGGAGAGAAAAAAGAAACCTTCTGGGGAGGAGACTATGAAATTCATCAGCAGAATTTATTTCTAGGTTTTACAGAACCGTGTCCTCACATAGAAATGTCATATAAAACATATGTAATCTTTCAAAATTTGTCCAGATTGCCCATTTCAGTCAGATGGACAGGAATATATCATTTGACAGTAGGAAAATAGAATGTATCTGTAATATAATAGGTACTTTAATATTTATTTTTTAATAAAAATTTATTTATTTAACTTTTTACATTCATTTTCGCAAAATTTTGGGTTCCAAAATTTCTCTCTATTTGTCCCCTCCCCTCACCCCAGTACACTGAGCATTCTAATTTCCCTTATCACCAATCTGCCCTCTCTTCTATCATCCCTCCCTTCTCTTGTCCCCATCTTCTCTATTGTCCTGTAGGGCCAGATAACTTTCTATTCCCCTTTACCTGTATTTCTTATTTCCTAG
>CM053769.1:179632115-179704302 GCA_028658325.1 Potorous gilbertii
TCTGGCCCTACAGGACAAAAGAGAAGATGGGGACAAGGGAAGGGAGGGATGATAGAAGAGAGGGCAGATTGGTGATAGGGGAAATTAGAATGCTCGGTGTATTGGGGTGGGGGGAGGGGAGAAATGAGGAGAAAATTTGGAACCCAAAATTTTGTGAAAATGAATGTAAAAAGTTAAATAAATAAATTTATATTAAAAAAAATGACCCTTCTCTACCTTTCTTATCTTCTTATATTTCATACCCCTCCATGTATACTTTGATTCAATGGCACTTCCCTCCTTGCTCTTCTCATATGACACACTCCATCGCTGGACTCCATGCATGTTCACCACATGTTCTTCATGCCTGGAATGCGTTCTCTCTCTCTCTCTCTCTCTCTCTCTCTCTCTCTCCATATCTTGTCTTTCTAGCTTCTTTGGTTTTATTCAAATCCTAGCTAAAATATCAATCTTCCACAGGTACCTTTCTTGATTTCCCTTCATTCTAGTATCTTCTTCTCTCTGTTGACCATCTCTGATTTATCTCATATATAGCATATTTATATATCATTGTCTGCATGGTGTCTCCCTGTGAGACTGTGATAACAGCAAGAACTGTCTTCTGCTTTACTTTGTACTCCCAGCACCTACCACAGAACCTGACACATAGTAGGCACTTAACAAATGTTTATTGACTCACTAAACATAACAATGTTCTCTGACGGAGTCTCAGTTTCAGTGACTAGTATATGCAGAGTGAAAAGTGAGGTGGCTAACTGGCTGGGAGCTTCCATGCTCTGTGTTCTAGAGAACTTAGCACCTTAGCTTAGGGACAAGGACTCCCCTTGAGAGAGAGAACCTCCTCTAGCTAAGAAAACAGAACTCATGGGAAGCTATGATTAGTTAGATTCCTCTTCTCTACTTTTTCCCTCTTTGCCCCCATCTCCACCTTTTACGAAGAAGAAGGTGGTGAAAGAGAAGTGTGCTTAACACTGGGAGTCTATAATTGATCTATTTCTATTCATGTTCCCCTTATCCAGTCCCTGACCACAGGCTCTTTATCTTTCTATCTTTTCTGTTAATCCCCCTTTACACACAGCCCTCCAATGTCAGTTTGTTTTCTTATGTTTATTCCCTCACTGATCCTGCCTTCTCTCTCAGTGACCCCTTCTTTTGTCCCTGCCTAGTTCCCTGATGAATTTAATATATTTTTATACCAAACTTTTTGTATTTGTATGTGACAGTGTATCTACTTGTTCATGTTCATGCAAGTACATTCCATCTACTTTGTGTGGTTCAGATAAAGTGAAGTGCTTGTGATGGCAGTTGTCCCCACCTCTTCCTCCAGTTTAGAAACTCTTCAGCTCACACACCAAAAATTATGGGAGACAGCAAGTTCCTTCTCCTTCTTTGTACCTCATTCCCTAATATGTTTCCATTTTCACTTCATTCTATTTCTTCTTTTAACGCTAGGTAAAACAGAAATAAACCACTCCCTTGTGTTTGTCTTAACTCTCTATACTATACTTGAAAACTTTATGGATCTAATAGAACACTTTGGTTCTCCCCCTCCTATTAGAATGTAAGCTCTTTATCAACTTTGTGGTGCTGCTGTTCATTCATTTCAGTTGTGTCTCATTCTTTCTGACCCTGTTTGGGGTTTTCTTGGCAAAGATACTGAAGTAGTTTGACATTTTCTTCTCCAGATCATTTTACAAATGATGAAACTGAGGCAAACAGGGTTAAATAACTTGTCCAGAGCCACATAGCTAGTAAGTGTCCTCAACTTGAGTGATTTTCAAGTGCTCAAATGTATTTTACCTTTCCAGTTTTCTCTAGACTCCTGTATTTGCCTTTCAAAGTTTCTAGCTAGCCCTGGTCTTTTCATCAAGAATGCTTGAAAGCCATTTCCATTTTTTCACTAGGTTCACTTTTGAAAGGTAAATTATATTTATTTGCAAACCTAAATCTTTTGCTATTTGGAACATCATATTCTAAGATATCTATTACAGTAATAGCTGCCAAGCCTTCTGTGATCTTTAGTATGGTTCCTTGGAATCTGAACTCTCTCTTTCTGGCTCTTTGCATTATTCTTTTCTTTAACTTGGAAGCTCTGGAATTTGTCTATGACATTCCTGAGAGTTTTTATTTGGGGTTTTCATTCAGAAGGTGATTGACAGATTCTTTATATTTCCACATTGCCTTCTAGTCTTAATGAACTTGGGCAATTTTCACGTGATTTCTTGAAACATGGCATCCAGAGTAGGGGGAGTGGATTGTTGGTGGTAGGAGGACCTTGGTTTAAAGGTAATCAGATGGTTTTTATATTCTCTCATTGATCTGTTTTCTAGGTTAGTTGTTTTTGGTAGATGGCAACTAATATTTTCTCCTAATTTTTCAATTTTAGCTTTTTCCTTAATAATTCTTGCTGTCTCATGGAATCAGAGATTTCTGTTTATTCTAATTTATATCGTCCATTTCTTGAGTAAAGCTTACTACTTTCTGTTTTAATCCATTTGATCTTCCATTTACTCTATAACTTTCCTTTTGTTTATAATCTATTCTTCGTTTCTTCCAGGTATTCTCAAAGGCCTTGGAGCCGATCAGTTTCGTTTTGTGAGGCTCTCCTTATTATGTCCTTGAGGCTTGTATTCTTGGGTCATTCCTTACTAATGTTTCTTCATAGTGTTCAGTGTCTTCTGTTTACTCATCTCTCTAGCCTTAGTTCTTAATCTGAGATTTAATGCCAGGGCTAGGCTCTGTTCTCTCTCACATTTTTGGATGGGGTGGTTGGTCCTAACATCAATTTTCTGAGTTCTACTGCTCTTGCTTCATCTATGCTCCAAATATGGGCTGGTAGGCTTCAGTGTTCATGATCATAGGTTTGCAATTGGTTGTTCCTGATTATGGCACTGCATGATGTTCTGTCCCCTTAAAGTTGCTTGATTAATGTGTTTCTATGTTTTCTAAGTCTTCTCTGATCAGGGCATTTGTACAGGTTACTGCCTTCCCTCTCCTGGGATTTTCCTGGTCTTGGTGCTTTTTCTTCTATGCCCTACTGGTCAGGGCTATGCTGTGGTTTGTTGTATGACCAAGTGATTTTGCAGACTTGGATTAACTGGATTACAGGCAGGAGACAGACCCTCCTCCACCTGAAGCAGTTCCCTGTCAGGGATTTTGCTAGAGCTCTTCTATCAGTAGGCTGGACTACTACTGGAATTCTGTGTAATTCAACTGGCTTATTATTTTATACAAATCCCACAGGGAATAATTGATTCCCTTCAGCCAACCACAAGACATTTCCTGTATATCTCTATTTTATTTCATTCATTTTATTCTTAGTTTATACTTCTGATTGATTCAATAGAGGTAGGAATTATTCATACCTAGTTTGCAATTTTTATTGTTAAAAGTATGGAATAGAGCATTTGTTAGTTACTTTGATTGGGTTTAGAGTATATGGCATGTCTTTTACATTTCTATGGCACAAATTGAAGGCCATTTCTAACATTTTCTAACTTAGAAAAGCCCTTCCTACAGTGATGCAGAACTGAATATAATACTCCAAAAGTAGTTGCCAATGGCCAAGAACAATGAGACTTTCACCTTCTTATTTGAATTCTATATCTGTCTTAAAATAGTCTAAGATACATTAACTTTTTTGGCTTCTACATCACATTGCTGATATATAGAGAACTTTCAGTTCTCTAAAACCCCCAAATATTTTTCAGGAAAACATTTGTCTAGACTATGTCTCCTTTACTTTTTATTTGTGAAGTTGATTTTTTGAACCCAAATGTAAGCTTTACATTTATCCCTATAAAACTCTGTGATTGTACATTAGGCCCAACATTCTACCCTGCTCATATTTGGAACATAGACAAAGCAAGTGCAGTACAACTAAACAGCAAAGAACTCAGAAAACTGATGTCGGGACCATCCCAACCAAAAATCTGAGAGAGACAAGAGGCTAGCCCTGGCATTAAATCTCAGATTAAGAACTAAAGCTAGAGAAACAAGTGAATACTATGAAGAAATATTAGTAAAGAATCACCCAAGAGTATAAGCCTGAAAGATATAATAGGGTTCTTTTTGGGTACTGACTCCATTGCCAACTATGTCTTGTACCCCTTTCAGTTTTGTATCATTTGCAAATTTGATAAACATGCCATCTGGGCCTTTGTCCAAGTCACTGATAAAAATGTTAAATAACATAAGTCAAACATATGGGCCACCTCACTAAAGACATTCTTCCAAGCATTACTATTTGAGGTGGTTTTTTTAGTTTTCACTAGTGGTCATTTGTTCAGAAATGATTAACATATCTCAAACAGGGTAGAAATATGATAAAACCAGTGACCCGTAATTTCTTCTCCTTTGGGAAAAATGCAGAAGCATCGTTTAGATGTGGTGCAACTTCTGTGTGACAACTCCAACTTTATACCTTGGAACAAACTGTGAATAGGCAGAAATATATTGAATAACTATTATATGAGAGGGGTTAAAATTGAAATATGCTCAGTTAAAAGTAGGTATAATAATAAGCTTTATGATGAGTCTTAATGGAAAGGATAAAAATAGACAAGGAGATATAAAGGAAGATGAACATTCTCATTTAATTGTAACTCTAAAGAAGGTCATTCCTCTTCCCTCACCATCTCCAAACACTTTACAAGGACAAGCTTTTGACTAATGATTTTCTGGTTAGGGGGAAAAATGATTACGTTTTTGATCCTATGAAAGGTCTTGTGATTTCTTAAGTGGAAGTGTTAACCATCTTTCCCCACCTATCCTTAATCTATTTTTTATCATTAAAGATTAATATTTCATTACAAATTGAAATGCTAATTAGCTTAGCCTAGAACAAATGGCAACAGAATGCGATAAAGACTAGGGAATTAGATTAGACATACCTTAGAATCTAGGTGTGGGGAACCTGAGGCTCTGAGGCCACATGTGGCCCTTTAGGGACTTGTGGGTCACATGTGACCTCAAGACTGAAGGTTCCCCAACCCTGCAGACGAGACTTCAGCTAGTACTATTTAGGATCTTATTTATTTCAATTTTCTGAATCTCCATTTCCTCATACAGAAAATGAAAGGGTTGAACTCAATGATCTTTAAAGACCATTCCAGCTCAAAATACTATGAAGAAACCAAATCTGATACTGGGACACAATGATTTTTTTTTCTCCTACCAGAGACAACATGGTCTCAAATAGCAAATTGGATCAAGAGGCACTTAACCTAGGATCTAGTTCTAGCTTTGCCCCTAACCAGCTGTATCACCTTAAACAAGATATTTAACCTCTCCGCTGCTTAATTTCCTTAGCTAAAAAAATGAAGGATATAGATTAGATCATCTCTAATGATAGTTCAGTTCTAAAACTACAATTTCACATTTTCAAGTGAACAGTACTTAAGCCAAAAGAGTGTTTAATTAACTAACAAGCTGTAAATTCAAACTACAGTTTGCAACTGGTTGATGTGTTTTTCAGTTCTCACCTAGGATCTAGTGGCCACCGTTCTTTTGCAGGAAGCCTTTCCCAGTGCCCTTTAATGTTAGTGCCTTTCCCCTGAGATTATCTCTGATTTATTGTGTTTAATCTAATCTGCACAAAGTTGTTGGCACACTGTCTTCTCCAATAAACTGATGCCCTTAGGAGCAAGGACTGTTTTCTCTTTCTTTGTATCCCCAGTGCTTAGCACAGTGCTTGGCACAGAGTAGGCACTTCATAAATACTTGTTGACTGACTAGCCTCAATCACAAAACTCAAAGAGTCAGTTTTTAGCAAAAATAATTGTACTGTCTCTTCAAAAAAATAGTAGCACTATAGTTATGAGTTCTAATGTTTAAAGTTGACAAATGAATAGTATTAACTCAAGTTAAAAATGAAGCTTAAAGCATTTGGTGTTACAATGCCAAATTGTGACTTTTCCTATAATTCAACTGTTTTTGTTTGATATCACTTCTTCAGACCATGTGTAGATTTCCAGAATTACAACAGTTTCCCTTAAATGACTTCCTGTAGTAAAAGAAAGGGGGTGGGGTGTAAAAGGAGTAGACAGAAGGGTGAGGAAAGGGCTGTATATGAAAATCACTTAGTGTTTGCAATGCACTCCAGAGGACTTTCCTAATTTGAGTCATTCCCCAAATAATCACAATATTTTAAGATAAGTTATTATTATGAATCATAAGAACAGATGGTATTGATTAAAATCCATAATATGTCAGTTTTTTTAAAAAAGCATTTATTAAACACTATGTGTCAGGCACTGAGATAAATGCTGGGGATAAAAAAATAAACAGAGCAAAAACACAGTTCCTACCCTCAAGGAGCTCACAATCTAATGAGGGAGACAACATGTTAATAACTACATATATACAGGAGATTAAATAGACAGACAGACAGATAGATAGATAGTGATATAGTGTCATTGTAAGGTAATCTTAGAAGGATGGCACTAGAAAATTATGGGGCAGGCTAGGAGACTGGTACTCAGTATATATATAATATATATTTTCACAATTCTAGGAAAGACATTTAGTGAGTTATGTCCCCCAAAAGGAAGAAAAGTGTCTTGATTATGATGAGGAAATTATTGTGATCAGTGGATTTTTCCCACTATTGACTTGCTGCCATCAGAATAGTTTCTGGCTTCAGCTCTGAGACCATGTGACAGGAATTACTGTGAACTAACTCTATTGACTAACACTGGGATATTTACTGCCAGTGGTGTCAAAGACATACTTAATCCTGAGAGTGATATTGACAATAAAAGTCTCCTTAAATCATTATCTTTGGCTTAAAAGTTCTCCTGGTAACTTCCGGATGGGATGACCCAGTATACTGAACATCAGAGAAGGGCATTGCTGCAAATCAAATCTTTTATTGATGTGCTGGGTGTTAGGAAAGAGAGAGAAGACATGATCCCTTTTTGAGTGTTTGTTATAGATTGTTTTATAAACTATAATGCACTATATTTTATAGCATATTATAGCAATTGTTACTATTTGTTAAATTAATTTATAATATGAAAAACTCTAGGTATCTTTAAACATGTATTTATTTCACAAGCGTTTATTACCTCTCCTTTCCACTTCTCTCACACACACATACACACACACTCACATACACTGAACACATACAAAAAAATAAAGATATAAAGGGAACCTCATAAAAATATGAACAATCTAGAAAAACAATTCCCTATATTGTCCATATCCCAAAATGCATGTGTCATTCTGCATGTTAAGTCCATTATCTTTCTGGTAGAAGGAGGGCAACATGCTTCATCTTCGGTCCTTTGGTTTGTGGTTCATTGGTACATTGATGATAACTCTAAAATCTTTCTAAGTTTTTTTTTGTTACTATTGTCATTGTATTAATTTTCTCCTAGTTCTGCTCACTTAACTCTGAATTAGTTTCCAGTTTCCTCTGGAGTCATCCATTTTATCCTTTCTTATTGCACAAGAATATCCCTTTACATTCATAAATAATAATTTGTTTAGCCATTCTCCAATAAGTAAACATTTTGGATGCCTTTTTATTGTTTTTATTAATTTCCTTTGTTTATTATGCCACAGCCATTTTCCAATTAAGTCCTTCCCCCCACCACTGGACCCTCTCTTATAATAAAGAAAAATAGTTATTCAAAATCCACTGACAAAATTACTTCATCTTACATCCTATGCTACACCTCTAGTTCTCATTTCTCTACTGAGAACAATTGTGTGTGTTTTGTCTTCTTTCTTAAAGGACTGAAATTGATTGTTGCATATAGTCTTAGTTCAGCTGTGGTTTAGTGTTTTCACTTACATTATTGTCCTCCAGTTCTGCTTTCTTTCTTCTCCATAAATTCATACAAGTCTTTCTCTGTTTCTCTGAACTCCTCATATTCATCATTTATCACTGCACCATAATATTCACTGTATTCATATACCACAGTTTACTTAGCCATTTACAAATGATGAACATTCATTTTGTTTCCAGTTCTTTTGTGACCACAAAAATGCCTGCATACATATATGTTAATATTTACAGATATATATGCAAATGTAACCTTTCTTTGTCTTTGCCCTTTATGTGCTATATGCCTATGTGATCTACTGGATTACTACATTAAAAAATATGAATAGCTTAGTGAGCTTCCTCTCATTTTATATTGTTTTCCAGAATGGGTTAGACCAATTCATGAGTCTATAAGTGCTTTTGATGTAGTCTTGACAGACAATTAGGGCAGAGTAAAAGCTCCTTCCTTAAAATAAGCAAGAAAATTCTCTACAAACATCAAATAATTATAGTGTTGGGTTTTTGAGAACCTCTTCTCATTATTTAAATACCATTTGAAAATTCTATGAGATTTTGAGTGCTCATACTTCTACTTACTAATTCAAAAGAGTATTTGCTTTTAAAAGAACCATTTTGTTTTGCTTTTTAGGTGGACAAGTAAGCTTCAAGTATATTTATTCATAATAAGATTTTTCTAAAAAACATGATTGTTCTTTCCTGTTCAAGGACATTTTAGAATATGTAAGCATAATTCAGAAGAAATCATTTCTAAACACTTATAAGAAGCCATCTCAAAGTTTCCCAGTTTGTTTTCCTCCCTGCCATTCCACATTGACATGTGACCACTTATCACAAAAGAAATATTATGGTGAGATAAAAGCCCAGTTCTTCAGGCTTCTTGAATGAGAACCTTGAGAAAGTCTTGGCCTTCCTTAGCCTTCCTTTTAATAAAACAAAAAACAGAGATCAGAGCAAAGGGATACCTTACCATTATATTAATGAAGCAATTTCATGATGTATGAATGAGGTTGGACTTTGTGACTATAAAGGTCCCTTCAAACTTTAAAATTCTGTAAAGTAATATTGCTAAATAAAATACTTTTAGTCCCTCAGAAGTCAGTTCTCAGTCAGGTTTAAAAAAAAAACATTTATGATATTCTAACTGAAGATGGACAATGAGCTGGGCCCAAAATTTAAAAGGAAAAGGACAGGTTGGATTGTCTTTGGGAAACTTATACTGCTTCTAATGACCCCAAGCTTCCACCTAATACTAAGATCCACCCCCTTTTTATAGGATTATTCAAGTGACAGTATAAGCTTTTAAGTCATAAAATACTCCAATCCCCCCAAATTAAAGGGGAACATCACTGAAGGACAAAAGAGGGGCATGTGGTGAACCAAAATAAGTGGTAAATGCTGCCAGTGAAGAATACCTAAGATTAGGTATGAAAGATATCTTCAAAGAGACATCTGACTTTAGAAGGTGGGGGACCAATCATAGTGAGAGTAAGTAAAAACAGATGGACAGTTCATGTACCCATATAATTTAGAGAGACAGAGGAAGGCCCTCAAAACATTGGATAGAGCTCTGTGGATAATTTACAGGACAAAGTTGTACAGACAAGAGTTGTACAGAATGAGAAGGCATGGAAGCTATAATCTGCCACACTGGAAAAAGTACCCCAATGAACAAGATTAAAGCTTCCTCATATATGAAAATATGAAAAAGTTTTTAGTTTCTCAGCTGCCAGGTCTCACGCAAATGAAAGAAGCCTCATGACATTCTGATCTCTAATACAAAATCCCTCTTTTCTTCAAAAAAAAACTCATGTCTTTTAGGTTTCCTTTTGGGAAAACTAGGCATGTGTGTATATATGTGTTGGAGACAGACAGACAGACAGACTGATGCATAAACAAGAGTCAGAGAGAGATAAAAGAGTCAGAGGGAGACAGAGACAAACAGAAATAGAAAGAAGCCTAGAGAGAAAGAAATCAAGTATTATCTGTTATTCAGATACTATCTACAATACCAAGAAGCCCAATATTTCTAAGAGCTGCAGTAGAATTCCCTAACAACTCCTCTGCTTTGGTGCAGCACTCTAAGGATCATGGGACCTTTCCATCTGGCTGGTAGCTGAAACCTTGCATATGTATTATGTCCCCTACTAGAGTATAAGCTCTTAAGAGTAGTCTTTTCTGTTTATATCCCTCATACTTAGCAAAGTGTTATACAGAGTACATGCTTAATAAATACTCCATTCATTGGGAGTATACTCTCATACCCTTCTTTCAGCTCCCCTAGCTTACAGCACAGGCAGATAGGCAGCTCAGTAGAGTACTGAGCCTGGAGTTGAAAACACTCATCTTCTTGAGTTCAAATCTGGCCTCAGACCTGACTAGATGTGTCACCCTGGGCAAGTCACTTAACCCTGTTCTTCATCTGTGAAATGAGTTAGAGAAGGAAATGGCAAACCGCTCCAGTACGTCTGCCAAGAAAACCCCAAATAGGGTCATGAAGAGTCAGACACAAGTGAAAAATGATTGAACAGGTTACATCACTGTGCTTAACAGGGTGCATGGGAAACAGAGATGAGTAAGCAACTGGAGGAAGGAAAAGAGGTTATTCTGAGAAACAAGTGATCAAATACCTGGTGGTGATTTTAATTCTTTGCTATTTCCTTGCATTCTATATTTTAATATGTGACCTTTATTTTGCTATTATGTCAAGTGTTTAATTCTTGTTGGTCAGGGTAAGATTCGGTGGCAAAATGAGACTTTATAAGCAATAGTTCTGAAACAGATGATGGACCCCAAAAGGTTCAAGGAATATGACTATGTCAGTTGGGTACTGCAGTATGAGGGCTCATCTAAGATGATGTAATGGGGTGCTCTGAATGTCTGAAGGTGATTGGTTACATGTTCAGCATCATGTGAAGGTCTGGTGAAGGAACAGTGTGTTTCTATGGGTAGGCATGATATGATGTCCCCCTGGGAAATTACAGTCAACACAAGCCCAGTCTAGCTATGGTAGTCCCACAAATGGGTTAGTAAGAAGTGTTTGTATGGGGTTATGAAGTGGAAGTGGACATAGCTAAAGGGTGGAAGAGATAGAAGAGGACAGCTGTAGTGGCATTGGTAGAAAGGCAAGGTAACTAGAAGTCAGGGCCTGAAAAGCACAGAGATTCCTGTTCAAACACTCAGAGACAGCTAAGTGGTACAGTGGAGAGAGACTGTCTTGGAGTGAGGAATACAAATCCAAACTCAGATATTTACTTGCCATGTATCCTTGGGGAAAGTGATGTTACCTCTGCCTCAGCTTCCTCAATTGTAAAATGGAATAATAATAATAGCTCCTACCGCCCAGGATGGTTGTGAAAATCAAATGAGATATTTATAAAGTACTTAGCACAATGCTTGGCACAAACTAGGTGCCACATAAACGTTTATTGGTTGTTCAACTGTGTCTGACTTCTTGTGACCCAATTTGTGGTTTTCTTGGCAGAGACAATGGAGTGGTTTGCCATTTCCTTCTCCAGCTCATTTTACAGATGAGGAAACTGAGGCAAATAGACTTAAGTGACTTGCCCAGGGCCACAAAGATAATTAATGTCTGAGAACAGATTTACATTCAGGTCTTCCCGACTTCAGGTCTGATGCTCTATCCACTGTGCCATCTAGCTGCTCTATATAAACACTAGGTTATTGTTATTAGAAGTTTTATTATTGTTGCTGTTATTAGAAGTAGTAGTAGTAGTAGTAATGGTGATGGTGGTAGTGATAGTAGTAGTAGTAGTAGTAGCAGTAGACTTGGAAAGCCAAGAATAAGGAATTAACCAGAGCAATAAACATGTAGAACATCCATAAGACAAACATGTAGAACAACTGAGGTATCCATATTTATCTATAGAGAGTCTTAAGCAGCCCAAGGTTTCCCAGAGTTGCAGCAAAGTTCTCTACCCACCTTTCTTGAGTGACTAGGGTATGTCCCCTCCTACCATACAGAAAATGTAGCAGGAGTCTTGCGGAGGATGTGTACCCATATACTTATTCCTGTTCTAGTTTACTGCACTATGCTGATAGGGCAGCATGGGAGTAGAGACTCACACCACCCAAGGACTCCATTTTAGGGAAAAGGTGATGGAGTAACTTTTGTTTAATTTGATTTCTAGTTATTTACCTAGCATTTTGTTTTATGTATTTTTTTTTGCCTTAAAATTATATCACCTGTTTAATTTTGAGTGGTGAGGGGGAGATCAGTGGAAAACGGAAGAGAAGGAAAAGGGTGCTTATGAGCAGTGGTTTTGAATAAATGTTTTTGAATAAATATGTCCTAAAAACCTGAATCAGGATGCCACAATTTTATGTCTATACTTTAAGGATTTCCATGGTCACTAAAATAATGTAACAGAACTAGTCTAAACAAAAGTTTCTTTAAATAGTGTTGGGAAAATTCTTGATGAGATGAATAATGTTAGAAATGTATCTCATTTAACTATAATCAACTAAATATTAGTCAGAAATAATAAAAATCATTTCTAAGTAAAAGATTATATTTTGTCTGACATCTTTTCTACAATTCACTATTCACGCTTTCTCGTAAAATACTTTATAAAAAAAACTGAAAAGTCACTAGTTAAAAAAAGGTTAAAATCATAGTTATGATATGAGAGAATTTAATGACGACTGTGCATATTGTTAAATTTAGAGGTGCCTAATATTATCATAGAATTTGAATATTTATAGCTCATGTTTACATAGGACTTTATGCTTTTATATACATTCTCTCATTTTATCTATACAACTGTGATATGGGTAATATAAGTATTGTTATCACTATTTTACATATGAGGAAACTGGGGCTCAAAGAAATTAAGTGTCTATGCTCACATAGGAAGCAAATAGATATTACTAAATGATGATGGGAAATGTATCAAAGGACTGTAGAAGGCCAAATGTCTCAATTGAAAAAAAAATAGAAAAATAGCTTTTTGCAAGTTTTAGACCAATGAATTTGCGTTTGATTGCTGACAAAATTCTAAAAGGTTTTATTAAAAAGAGTATTAGGGAATATCTAGGAAAGGAAATGACAATCATAAAGAGCTAGCTTGGATTCATTGAGATCATGACATGTCAAATGACCTTGAACTTATACTGTAGAACAGAAGAAAGAATGTTTTATATGTTATAAATCAGGGTTTCTTAATCATTTTTTTAAAATGTCATAGACCCCTTTGGTAATCTAGGCAAGCTTAGGGATCCTTTCTCAAGTAATATTTTTAAATCTATAAAAGAAAATATATAGGATTACAAAGGCAAGCAATTATATTGAAATACAGTTATCAAAATGTTTTCTTTTAAAAAAATAGTTATTGAATTTCAAGTTAAAAATTCCAGCTACAAATACATATATATATATATATATATATATATATATATATATATATATATATATATGTGTGTGTATGTATGTATGTATATAGTTTACCTAGGTCTTAGCAAAGTAATTGATAAGAGTTTTTCATGTTATTTTCATGGGAAAATATGAAGAATTTAAAGCCCTTCATAACCTAGCTCCCCACTACATGTCCAGTCTTCTTAAACCTTACTTCCCTACACATATTCTTAGTTTCAGGGACACAGGTCTCCTGGCTTTTCCATGAACAAGATATTCCATCTCTTGGCTCTGGGCATTTTCTCTGGCTGTCCCCTATACCTGAAATGTTCTCCCTCTTCCACTCCCACTTTCCCACTTTCTTTAAGTCCCAACTAAAATCCCATCTCCTACAGGGAACCTTTCACAACCCCACTTAATTCCAATGCCTTCCTTCTGTTAATTATTTCCTATTTATTCTATGGGTTGCTTTTTATATTTGTTTGCATGTTGCTCCCCACCCCCTCCCACTTGGCCCTATGTTTTGGCCTCATGCTTTCATTTTTATTGGTGATCTGGATAAGAATATTTATGACAAGCTTATCAAAATGATTCAACAGATTATAGAGCTGGAATAGAAAAAGCTGAAACATTGGGCCAGACTGAAAAAGATGAAATGCAATGAGAATAAATGTAAATCATATCAGAATTCACAATTTCTCAAGTATCAAATGAGAGGAAATATAACTAGACAGTGGGTTTTCTGAAAAACATATGGGGTTTTAGTGGACAATATGAGTTGACATGATATGGCAGCCAAGGAAGCCAATGCAGTCCTTGTATATGTTGAGAGAGATAGTACCCATGCCTCAGGAGGAACGGTCCTATCATACTCTGTCCTGAAGGAACCACTTTTGAAACATTGTGTTAAGTTCTGGTTGCTTCATCTTAGGAAAGACTTGATATAATCTGGAGAGTGTTCAGAAGTGGGCAACCAGAAAAGCAAAGGACTCAAGCTCATGCCATTAGGAATGGTTGAAAGAACTGGGAATATTTAGTCTGGAAGAAGGATGGAACTTGATCCTTGTGTTCAAATATTATAGAAGAGGGAATAGATTCATTCTGTTTGCCCCCAGAGGGCAAGTCACCTCTAGGAGCAGTAGGTAGAAAATGAGAAAAGGAAAATTTAAAACTGAGACAACAAAAAGCTTGCTGCAGTCAGAGATGCCTAAAAGGGAAACAGGTTGCCTTGAGAGGTATTAATGTTCCCATCATTTGGAGGTCTTCAAGCAAAGACTAGCTACTTGTCAAGTACTTTGTAAAAGCAATGCTTCTCCCAGCACAGAGTAGATAACCTCTCAAGTCCCTTTCAAATCCTAAATGCTACAATTTAGTGATTCTCACATGTGAATGAGGCTTTCAGGAACATGTTTACATCTTTATCTTCAACAACAATCACATTTTGACCCCAGAAATTAAGAAGGAAATAAAAGCGGAAGTGAATCTTCTCCATACCCAACGCTGCCTCCTGCTTTCTTTAAATATGGGCCTTATTTCATAATCAGAGTCCCCTCATTACCCAGAAACAGAGAGGGTCATGGAAAACAGGAAACAGCAAAATATAAGAGAAAAATCCCCAGATTAATATCAACAATTAATCCCTCAGTCAACATTTTGGTCAGAAGAGGGGAATTCCCTTACACACTCTAAACCAGCAAGGAAGCAGCTGACTGAAAAATCACACACCACAATATAGAAGGTTAACTTAGGAAACTCCCCTTAGACTATGTCAGAAATGGAGCACTGCTTCTTAAGACCAAACCAAACAAACCAAGTGACTGTTCCTCTCTTGAGTTTCTGTGCTGAAGCTTGATAATAATTCCCAAGGGATCCCATTTCCAGAGCTTTTGAAAGTCCATGGCTCACATCCCAGGGAAGTTAATATTTTAAAGTGTACTCAGCCCCTTGACACAGGCTGCTGGTAAGCCAGGTGTGTATTTTTTTTCTTATGAACTTTCTTGACAGAGTTGTTCTCTTGCAGTTTCCCACATATTAGTCCTGGGGCTGATCCACCAAAGTTTGGTGATTCTAATCAGGAGTCCCAAGGGGTCACATTTCTAAGTTATAGTTCGCTCTGAAAAGGAGTGAACCCTTTTCAGCACTGGAAGGAAAAAAATAAGCTATCAACAATAAGTGACTTATAATGGCATGTCTGCTGGCCATTCAGAGTAAGGGAAAGAAGTACCCATGAGTTTTGATGGGTAATGGTCTGGAAGGAAATATTTGATCAATGGTATCCTGACAATCCCATTGCTATAACTAGTTCTCCCCAAACTATTATCATCCCCAGACAGAACCTTTAATTAGAATAGAGCAAGTGAAACGTTTCCCCAGGGCATCAAAATTTAACAGGCATTGACAGTATTTGAACTCTCTAGGTTTACCTTTCCCTGGTTTTGACTGGCCTTGATTTCCCCTTTCCCACAGAGGTAGCCTCCCTTGTAGTATCTTCCTGATATCTCAGAGCCTCTGTCTTCCTGCCATGGGACCTTGTATCACAGAGTCATCCCCTGTCCTCTATGCACACACACACACACACACACACACTCAAAAGAATTTATCTCAAAATGTTTATTAGAGGATGCATTTGATTCTTTTGCCCTAGGCACCAAAATGGTTAGTTAATCCTTGATGTTCTTTGGTCTGGGATTCAAAGTCCAGAAAAAAACTTGGGTAAGATGACTAAAGAAACAAAGTTTTCAAGGATGTGTGTTGTGTGTGTGTGTGTGTGTTGTATGGAGTGAGAGATATGTTCCCAAAAAAGGCATCTTTCCTCAAATAGATAACCAGACTTGGGCATATTTGTTGTTATTATTGCTGGTAGGGTTGTCGTCCCAAAGGAGAAAATATTCTGGATCTAAATGACTATGAAATTCTGGTCTTTAAATGCCATCATTATCTAAGGCATGAAGGACTAAAAATTCCCCCGTTCATGATCACAAATTCTACATTCAAATGACATGTGACTCTTGAGAAACCATCTAGAGCCAACACTTTCCCAGTACCTTTATGCAATTGTAGCTTTCTTGCCTTTGTTTGAGTATAAAGTGGTATTTATTATCCAAAAATTATAAAAATTATAAACTGTAAAATTATAAATTAAATTATAATTATGTACAAAATTGTTTAAAATCTTCCCTCACAATATGAGCAAGAAAGGTCCTCCACTGCTAATTTATATTTTCCCTAGCCATTAAAATGGGACACAAATATATTCTGCATATAAAACTAATAGCCATGATAGTTTTCTTTCATCTTACAATATCAAAATGCTTTCTATAGATGAATTGATGTATGCCCCCTAAGAGACAGCATACCCATTATTCATGCGAGAATCTTGGAACACTGAGAATTTAAATAAATTTCCTAAGCCACACAGTCAAATAGAAAAGTTAGAAATGGAATCCAGTTCAGTATTGTATGTCCAATCTTCAACTCAGCCCTTCCAAGGGAAACTTCTCCACTGCTTTCATCTCAACTGAAATTATAACCACAAAGCTATGTAAATAATTATGTATCTCAGCAAAAAGTGCTTTTTTATGCAGGTGAGACAGATTCTGATATGGGTCTTAAAAGTAATAAATAAGCTAATAAAAGAGAAGTTATGAAACAACTTTGATAGAAATAAACTGTTTGCCTTTGCCCTTGAAAGTTTATAGTATTTTAAACAATTGTAAACATGTCAGCGGATACTGTTTCCATAGCAGCATAGCAACAGTTAAGAGTTTGCTCCCAAACATATCTAAAAGGAAACTAAAAATAACTTGTTTTCAATAAGAGAATGTGTATACATATTCAGACAACAAATAACTGAAAATTATACAGACACCAGTCATTCACAAAAAAGATTTGCAGACAGATTTTACAGGTAAATTCAGCAACTGTAG
The DNA here is from genome assembly GCA_028658325.1 of Potorous gilbertii. Classification (NCBI taxonomy): domain Eukaryota; kingdom Metazoa; phylum Chordata; class Mammalia; order Diprotodontia; family Potoroidae; genus Potorous; species Potorous gilbertii. Next base: position 179,649,205 of record CM053769.1, read on the forward strand.
AAATATAGTAAGTGCCAAGAGTACAACATGGAAGGATAATAACTGAAACTCTGGCACACAATGTAAATCCTGAGTCCTGTGACACATTCCCTCCCCCAACAAACTGTGTGCTAGAAAACTCTGTTAAAATATATGCTATTGTCTTCTTAGGATTGTATGATCATAGATTTGGAGTTAGATGAAACCTCAGAGATCATCTCTTCCTACCCTCTCCCTCATATTTCCTCCTTATTCTTTCTCTTTCCTCCCTTGTCCTCACCCCCTTCTCTTCTCTCCTCCTCTTCCTTCATCTCTTTCTCCTTTTCTTTCCTCTTCCTCATTTTATTCCTCCTTCTCTCCCTCGTCTATTCTCCCTCTTTTTCCTCTCTTTTTCCTCCTTTTCCTTTTTGTTCTCTTTCTTCTCCTTCTCCTTTCTCTCCTCCCTTTTCCCATCCCCCTCCTCTCTGCCATAGCTGCTTCTGCTTCTCTCTTTTTTTCTCAGGATTCCATGATCTTCCTAAGTTTCCTGGCTGCCCTTACAGTGCCTTTTTTGGTGGTTTTCTTTTTTTTTTTTTAATTTTAAATCATGAGAGTTTAAGACTAAAGTCAAACTTTCCAGTCGAACTTATTTATGCTAATAGCCAGTGGTAGAAATAGTGATTCCAAAAGGAGATAGAATGTCACTATATTTTTGACTAATGTTATTAATACTTTTTATTTATAACCAAGGAATTAAAAATATTTTCAAAATGCCAAATAGCAGATATCATTTCTCTTTTTCAATTGACATGTATTTTTGACAAAATTAAGTAAAGCTAATACAACTAAGTGGAATAAATATAAAACTAAGCATCTCTCTCTCTCTCTCTCTCTCTCTCTCTCTCTCTCTCTCTCTCTCTCTCTCTCCCTCCCTCCCTCCCTCTCTTTCTGTCCCTCTCTCTCTGTCTCTGTCTCTCTGTCTGTCTTTCTCTCTCTCTCTCCCTTTCTCTCTCCAGGTTCATGTGATAATATAAAAATTCCACTGTAACCATACAGAAGGACTTATCTCTCTGACTTCCTATCACTTTGTAAATACGAAGGACAAAATGAAAAAGGTAAAATATAGCTATAGGTATCAAAAAATAATTATCTCTCTGGTGATCTATGGAGCCATTTATCAAAGTTCTAAATAAGGGGTTAAATTATGAATTCGTGTGAAAAATAATATCCTATTTCCTAGATTGATTATAATCCTGAGTGTCCTTCACACATGGAAAATCTTGTCCACTGAAAAAGACTCCAGGACCAGAATAGATGAAATAGTTGTGTAACTTGGGAAAGAACAGATAGGAACAAATACTATTCATGTTCCATAAAGTACAATTAAGAGGAGTATCCACTTGGGAAAGCATGGGAATGGACAGAAAGAAGCAGCTGGTTCACTTCCTGGGGTCCCCAGAGACAATTTGTATGTTCTCAAGTCAGAGTCCATGGGCCTTGGCTTCTGAGTTTTTGTTTGTAAGTTCTGTCCTCATCATGCCAAAACAATTGGTTTAAAATGTGAAAAATTCAGTCAAACTGACTATTAGGGATACACACACACACACACACACACACACATACACACACAGAATTGATTTACTTGTTTTCTTTCTAGAAGGGCAAGTTTCCTCTGTTGGAGGGTGGTTATAGTAGAATTTTTCCTCCCAGTTTTACAAGGTATAGCCGTATATATACTCAATCTCAGAAAAAGCTGAAGGCCAACACAAAAGTTCCTGCTTTGATATTCTAACAAAATCTCAATCAAACCTTTCATTCCTCCTTCTCTAGGAAGAAGGGAATTTTATTATAGAATTATGTGGAATCATATGTTTGATGAATTTTGGTATTTGAGAAGATGAGCACTTCCTAAAGATGAAATTGGAATTTTTATAGACAAAAATATGTGCCAGTCATTTAAATAGAGCCAAATTATGTTCAGTTTGATAGTTACTTGTATTGACATTTATAGGAGTTATTTTTATTATATGAATCTGAATTCTATGAACTTAATAAAATATGAAATATTCCTATTCCATATTAGCTTACATGATTACCCCCCTGAAAGAATACACTGCCATAAGAAAACTTTGGTATAGATTTCCATTTCAGCAAACTTCAGGAAAATATCAGATATTTAAATAAGCAAAAGTACACTTTTAGATATGTGTAGTCAACTTGAATTATATTAAATGTCAATCTATTTGTTACAGTGTTGCCTTGCCCATTGTACTTGCTTAATGAAAGTTTGTTTAATTAAATTAGATCTAATAATTCTGGAGAGATGTATTTTTATCCACATTAACAAAATAGGAATGTCTTTGATGGAAGGCTTATAGAAAACAAAAATATAACAGAAAGAACTCCCTTCCCCTGTTACCATTCCCATTCCCTTATGAACTCCATGTTACTGTTAACAAACTGCTATCCATAGTATGCGTCTTACTTCCACACTCTTTCCATCTTCCAAAGATTACATCCCTGGTCACCTTCTCCAGTGCTAGATGTACCTTCTTGTAAGCCCACCTGCATCCTGGGCCAAAAGGAGGGGTAGGTATACTTCTTGCTAATCACCATTCCATCTAGACCCTTACCACCCCACCATCACTTAGCAACCTCTCCTCCTTTGACAACTACAGCAGCATATTTTCACCCTGGTGGTGATTACCTACCAAAATTCTTCCTTTTTCAAGGTATTCAGTAACTGAATCAGAACATTCCTTTCCCCTTCCCCTTGCTTTTATACTTGATGGGGGTTGATGCACATGTTGATGTATTCTCTAACATCCTTCCTAGTTCAGCAACCCCCTAAACACTTGAGATCTTCAACTTCATGGCACCTCAGGCACACTTAGGGATAGATATATACTAGCTTCATCATTGCTCATAACTGTTCTACCTCCTTGACCCAGATCTCTGAAATTCACCTGGTGATCACAGCTTCCTATCATCTCCCTGTGCCTCATCCTTTTGAGACCTATTCTCCATTTTCACCACAGTCTCCAGTTACTCCATCCCTGCTTGCTTTCTCAAACCATACTCCCTGCTCTGGCCTCACTTGCTTGCCTTATAATCTTTTATCTTTTAGTTAATCAGTTCAACATCACATGATCATCTAACCTTGAATCTCTTACCCTGATGTACTTTAGCTACTCATTACTTTCTGACCCCAACTCTGGATTACATTTTGATATAACCTAAAGCAATTTTCGAGAGATAGAGATAATAGACATGTGTGTGCTATGTACATTTATAAACATATATAGACATACATATACAAATACATATATGTATATGTAAGACTGTCAATGGAGACCAGTTCTTAGAGTATATATAACATTCCCTTCCTGCTTCATTTGCATGTGGAGACTTGGTAAGCCTACGTCTGAAAATCATGTGTAATAAAGGAATTCTACCCTCAGTTCAGAGCATGAGTAGGTATTTTGTGACTATTTCCTGTCAGCTAACTGCATGGTGATGAAAAGTCTTTAATTGGCTGTTGAGCCATAACTGAGTATGCAAACAAAATAATAGGAAAAGATTTTTAAGGTCTGTAAAGTCCTTTACATGTGTTGTCTTATTTTATCCTCACAAAAGATAGATACTTTTACCATCCCCATTTTATAGATTAGAAAACTGAGGCTAAGAGATTAAGTGGTTTGTCCACAATGTCTGAGGATTTGAACCCAAGTTTTCCTGATTTCAAGTCCTTTACTCCCTCTCTCTCCTTGGAAGTTTTTGAGTGAAAAAGAAATAATGGCATATGTTTCTGGTAGGAGTACCTCACTTACCCTGTTGCCATGTTTCCTCAGAGTACGGCAGCCCAAGTAGGGTAGGAAGGCAGCTGATGCTATATCACCTCCCCTCCCCCAACCTGGAGTTTTACAGCAGTTTTGCCTTGCTCAGCAAACTATAAGAGAGAGCTTTCCTTTGTTTCTAACTTTTTAAACATGCACTCCATTCTAGCTTAGCAATCAGTTTAGAGGCTTTTTATCACCATATAGTCAGTCAACAGAAAACAGTCACAGAATACCTACCGGTACATGCTCTGAATCAGGTATAGGGTCTGTCCATTACACACTGCCACACATTTCTGGAAGCAGATTCAGCACTTCTCCACATAGGTATGCAGTAGGTAAAGAATACTATGTATGCTCCAAAGAATGTCTCCCTCCTACCCCACCCATTGACTAGTCCCTCCTGTTACATATATATAGATCATACTTACTACATAACTAAGGCAAATCATTCAAATAGTAAACGCCCCTTGCTATTCCTCTTACAAGAAACCCCAAAGGGAAGAGAAGGGGAAAAAGAAAGAAGGAAGGAAGGAAGGAAGGAAGGAGAGAGAGAGAGAGAGAGAGAGAGAGAGAGAGAGAGAGAGAGAAGGAAAGAAAGAAAGAAAGAAAGAAAGAAAGAAAGAAAGAAAGAAAGAAAGAAAGAAAGAAAAAAGAAAAGTATGTTGCCCAATTGGCCAGTTCCAGTTGGGTCACCTTTGGGCAGCTCCTACTGCTACTCACAGGTTGTTGTTTGTTCTTCACTCCTGAAGAGGGCCATGACATAAGGGAGGTGATGCCATGACTTAGAAATGAATTGGATCTAAGTGAGGGAGAGTTGTGCAAAGTCATTGGCCTCACTTTCTCCTCTGGAGTCATCTGGGTCCAGTGGAGAAAGATAGATCAGGATGACTCGAGATTACTCTGAATGCAGTGGGAGACTATGGCCTTTTCAAGTTGAGATCATTAACAGGTCTCAGTTTGACTGAGGCAATGCCAAATCAGTGATTAAGGTAGGTAAGAAAGAAGTAGAGAATGACCAAAAAAAATCAATCTGGGAGGTTTTCCTTTAAGTATTTATGTACTGTGACCTTTGTTTATGAAGATCTGTTAGACAGTATTTAATGGTAAGTTGTCCTGATCAATATCTTGCCACCAGATCCAGATGGCTTTGGAGGAGAGAGTAAGGTGGTGACTTTGCACAGCCCTCCCTTCCTCCTTCCAATTCAATTCATTTGCAAGTCATGGCATCACCTCCTCGATGTCATGGTCCTCTTCAAGGACAAACAAGAACCCCCATCTCTCAACTCACAGGCTGTCTCCCAAGCACAAAAAGTTCTCCCTCGTCATCTCCTCCTCTTGGCTTCCCTCACTTCCTTCAAATTTCAGCTAAATCCCAATTTCTTCAATAAGCCTTTTATAAGTCTCCCTTAATGGTAATGTCTTCCCTTAGAGATTATCTCCAATTTATCATATTATATATCTTGTCTGTAAGAGAAGGGGGGCAGAGAGGAGAACAAAGAGGATAAAAATGGAGGAGAGGATGAGAGGAACTAAGGAAAGGATGAAGAAGAGAGGATGGAGAAGAGAAGAAGAGAGGAATCTGGGACTCAGGGTAGGCAAGGTAAATCAGTTTTTTAAGGAGGTTACAACACTCTAATAGAGGAGAACCTCTCTAAAGGAACAAATACAATTGGGGGGAAGAGAGGGAAGAAAGGAGAGGAGAGAGAAAGTTTTATAGAAGAATTAAGAAGTACATGGACTACCGGGGAAAATGCCATGATCAATACAGGATTGCAGATATGTAAAAAATGAGGGCTATATAATGAAAATTAAACTCTGAACAATAATCCTGAAGATATGAGATGTACATACAAGTATTCCAGGTAAAGAGGATCAAAATGGATTACCAACCAATACCTATCATAGACCCAGCAGAATTAAATCAAAAGTCTGACCTTTTCATTCCCTCTCCCAATTCAATGAACTCCAGTGGTTCCCAATTATCTCTGGGGTCAAATATAAACTCTTCTTGTCATTTAAAGTTGCTTCCCTCTCTTCGGACTTTCCAGACTTCACCTCCATGCAGCCATCTCCCCTTGGAACTTCCCTCAGAACCTAGGGCTTTCTCACTCAGAAACTCCCCAGTGTCTTGCCATCCCCTTTCTTCCATTAGTGTGTTCCTCCAGAGGCTTCCATTTTGGAAAGGGGCCCAGGCTAGCTTCAGTTTCCTCATCTGTAAAATGAAAAAGAGAAAGAACAGGCAAACCATTCCAGTATCTCTGCCAAGAGGACCTCAAATGGGGGTCACAAAGAATAAGACATGACTGAAAAACAACTCAACAACAATAACAAAAATAAACAAACAAAAAACAGGCTGACCATTTTCCTTCCAGCTTGATTTCTGACTCTCTGGTCTTTCAGAACTTGACCTTTCCTCCTGTCCCACCCATGCTTTTTATCCTCTTTTTCTTTCTTTCAGCTTCTGAAATATTTTATTTTAATATTTTACACAATAATTAGCACTTTGTTTAATAAATGGTTATTGGTTGATTAATTGATTAGAAGAAGCCTACTCGTCTACCTGACAGAAAAGAAGGGAGAAAACAGAATACCAAAAATGAGCTTCTCAACTTCAGAAGAAAAAAGAAGGCAAGAGGAAGAGCCTTTTGTTTTGTTGTTCACCAAGAAGAAGAGAGACTAGAAATGTCAAAAAGCCTCTGAAATTTTCTCTAACTGCAAAGAAAAAAGTCATGAGGAAGAGCTCAGAAGACCTCAGTCATAAAGCCCTGTCTTCTACTTCTGATCAAGGCAGGTCATATGCTAGCATTTAGGACCACTCAATTCTGCATATTTCAGAATTGGAGGTAACAGCTAATCTTTTCCATTCTACACTCAACCAGATAAGAAGGTCAATAGAGGTGTCTCTCAAGGAAAGAGACAATTTTAAATGTAGGAGCTCTGCCCTAGTCACAAAAAACTGCCTCCTCAATTCTGTCTCTGTGACACATTAAGGCCTATCTATCCTACTTGAAGCCAAATGGGAAGAGAGTAAACTAAGTATTGCATCTCCCATTCCAAACAACTAAAAGGTGAGTGTCGGCTTTTAATCACAATCTTGCCAAAGAGCTCAGAGGCAGGTTCCTAATAGAATGCAACAAGGTGCAGTACAATTAAAGTATACTTTAATATTACTTTTTAGAAATATACATATTTTTAAGTCAGAAATTCCATTCTCCACCACATATAACTATTGGTTTGTGTGATATAAAGTTGAAAATGTTACAATAAAGGCTCAAAACCTCCATCAGAGAGCAACACCTTCAAGAACAAACCACAATGGAAGAATTTTCCCCCCAAGAATCTTCTCAGCCTATTAACTGTCACCCAATACAAATCAGACTATGCAAAATAACATATACTTTGTTACAATGCATATCATAGGTGGAAAGATAAAAGAACTAGAATGTACAAGAGTACAGTGAGTAGGAACCATGTAACAGACAGTGAACCCAATGCATTTGATTTTTTGTTGGTTATAGTTTTTATCTACACTTCTGTCAATCCATGTTTTCCCCTATATCTTTAAACCCTGATCATCAACAGATGCCACATAATCATAAAGGTAGATATCATATTCAATCAATTGCTAATTAAGTGCCATCAATTGCCCCTAGACATACATACACACACAATCATCATCATCATCGTCACCACCACCACCATCGTTATTGGCTGTGATCTGACTACCAAGTGACAAATAGCATTTCTATCCATAAACTTCTGTGGGGACTGAAAGAAGAAAGTGCTAAATCATAGCAGACTACATTCTAGCGAAACCAACATTCAGAAGTGTTTATAAAGTCGATAAAAGAAACAGAAACAGCATTCCTCTTTCCCTCTTTTGCTTTCACTTAACTAGATACACAATATACGTTTAAAATGACATCAAAATGACTAGCCAGTACTTAATTAGAAAATGGAAAGATGCCAGGAAAGAAAAAGGAATTCAAACTGCTTCAGCAATGGTGGAATTGTTAGCTACAAATGAGAATACTACTGCCCCCACAGCCCACTTTCAGTACTAAGATTTCAATAATAAATGAACACCACAAAGGTACCTTTCACCAAACTATTGTAGAACACTCCCAACTAGTAGCCCTGTCTCCTCTTTCAGACTTCTCCAGTCCGTTCCTCCCACTACTGCCAAAATAATTTACCTGAGGTACATATCTGATTATGTCAATCACCTATTCAAAAACATTTATTAGCCCTCCACAATACTCCAAGCTGCCCTCCTAGGCTTATTTCCCACATTTACTCTCTCCTCATCATATGCTCTATACTTCAGTTAAGTTAAGACTGTCTGTTATTCCCTCATCTCATGTTCTTTTCACTCTCCATCCTTATGCACTCATAGGTCTAACAAACACATGTATTAAATTAGTGGGGAACACAAAAGTGCGGGAAAGTTAACATACTGCATGACAAAATCCTGACAGACTGGAATGATCAGCTGAAGCTAACATTAAATTGAATATAGTCAAATGTAAAATCCAGCATGCAGGTTCAAAAAACCAATGGTATGCATATCAGATTAAATAGATGTGACTTGAAAGTAATTCTTGTGAGGAAAAAAAAGACCTAGGGATTTTGGTACCCTATAAGCTCAAAATGATTTAGCAGTATGATGTGGTAGCTGCTACCACCCCAAAGCTAATGTTTTAAGTCACATTAACTGAAGTATACTATTAAGTAATGGTAGGAAGCTAGGTGGTGCAGTGGCTATGGTAATATTCCTAAAGCCAGAAAGACTCCTTTCCCTGAGTTCAATTTGACCTTGGGCACATCACTTAACACCTCAGTTAAGTGCCTCAGTTTCCTCATCTGTAAAATGAGCTGGAGAAGGAAATTAAAAACCATTCCAATATCTCTGCCAAGAAAACCCCAAATGGGCTTACAGAGGTTCAGACACAACTGAAACAACTGAACAGTAACAAACTATTAAGTGCTTCTATACCTCTATATCAATGAATTGCTGATCTTGGTGCAGAGGAAAGCACACTGGATTTATAGTCAGAGAATCTAAGCTCAAATCCAGATTCTTTCATTTTGATTTACCTTAGGCAAATCACTTAACTTCTCTGTGTTTTATCTTTCTCTAAGTTCCTTTCTAATTTTAAATTAGTATCCTATGAGCAGAGGTACTAAATGATACCAACATTCCCTCCACTGTAAAACAGTTTTTAAAAAGTGCTCAACCTATACTCAAGAGAGACCTAGATTTGAATTCTACCACTGCTACTTACTAACTGTATGACCACATGAAAGTCACTTATCTGAACCTCAATTTCCTAATCTGCAAGAGGGAAATAATAATACCTGTAATATTACTAATATCTCCTCACAGAGTTGTGGTAAGGATGCAATAACATGTATAAAGTGCTTTGTAAACCTTAAAACATTATATAAATGTTAGTTATTGTTACTCATAACTTTTCACAAGGTTATCTACCCAACATACTGAAGCCTACCATTAGGTCTTTTAATATTCCCTGGGTATTAGTATAACATATGATCTCATGTTTGCTATATGACCCACCTCTTTTTCTGATGATACAAATCCTTGAGGATATATCTTATGACAGTTTTTTGTGCAAGTTGTTAATATCCTCCATGCTTTTTTCACTGACCTTGAAGTCATTCAATATCTTGTTTTTCTGAGACAAAAAAGTTCTATGGTTCATAACCATATAATAAGATGAACACTGGTATTCAAAAGATGACTTAAATTAAAACAACTCTGAGATAGCCCCTCACACCTATCAGATTGGTTAATGTGATAGAAAAGGAAAATGACAAATATTGGAGGTGATGTGGAAAAATAGGACACTAATGCATTGTTTGTGGAGTTGTAAACTGGTCTAACTATCCTGGAAAACAATTTGGATCTACATCCAAAGGGCTACAAAATTGAGAATATCTTTTGACCCAACAATACCACAACTGTCTGTATCCCAAAGAAATCTCTCCCCTTCTCCCCAAAAGGAAAAGGACCTATCTGAACAAAAACGTTTATAGCAGTTCTTTTTGTGGTGACTAAGAATTGAAATTGAGTGGATGCCCATCAATTGGGGCGTGTCTGAGAAGGTTGTGGCATATGATTGTAATGGAATACGATTGTGCTATGAGAAATAATGAGCAAAACGGTTTTGGAAAAACTTGGGAAGACTTATATGAACAGATGCACAGTGGGGAGAGCAGAACCAGGAGAACATTGTATAAAGTAACATCAATACTGTAACAATGATCAACTAAGAAACAGTTAGCTGTTCTACTCGATACAATGATGCAAGACAATTCCAAAGGACTCATGATGAAAAATGCTATCTACCTCCAGAGAACGGATGAACTCTGCAAATTGAAGCATACTTTGTTTTCTTTATTTTTCTTAGTGTGTGTGTATGTTTTCTTTTGCAAAATATCTAATAGAGAAATATGTTTTGCATGTATTTATATGTATAATCAATACCATATTGTTTGATTTCTCAAGGGGTGGGAGAAGAGTGAAAAGGAGAGAATTTGAAACTCAAAAATTTTTAAATGAATGTTAAAAATTTTTACATGTGATTGGAAAATATTTAATGAAATAAAAACATATTTTTAATAATAATAAAGACAAACAACTTTGAAAGACTTAAGAATTCTTATAAATTTAATGACCAACCAAGTTTCCAGAGGACTGATGATGATTAATGCTATCTACCTCCTAACAGAGGTGATGGATTCAAGATGCAGAATGAGATCAATGCTTCTGGACTTGGACACTGGGAATCTGATTTTCATGACTATGGATAGTTATTACAGTGATTCGCTTAACTGAAAAAAATAAAATATAAATGAAAAGAACATTGGTAACTTTGGGAGAAAATGACCTTTAGGGTCAAGAATTAGTTGTGATCATTAAAAGCATAGCTGAGTTTCCCAAATGATAGTTATAATGTTAGCAAATCCAGACACTACTTCCACAGCCCAAAATTATTTCCATCGAATTAATTTTCAATATTTGTGGACACTGCCATCTTAAAATCAAATTCTGAATAATATTGATAAAGTTAACAAAACAATATAATAATGCAATAGTGTTACAAGCCTCAAAATGGTATATTAAAAAACCTATAAGGTCATGTGGATGTGTACCTATAGTTTACTTATGCTTAAAGAAATTGCATATGATTTGAAAATTTTATAACCTTTCCATCAAAGAGAAGCAATATAAAACCAAGCAGTAAGAGTTCAACTATGAATGAGGAAATATCATTTTTGTATACAGGTAAAAGAGATTTTTTTTTCTTTTTGTTCATAATTGACCTAGACAAAGTGTTCAACCTAGTCAAAGTTTCTCAAGAAAACTCATTTTAACACCTTTCTAGAACTGCATTTTAACACCTTTCTAGAACTGCATTTTAACACTTTTCTAGAACTGCATATTAAAAAGAATTTCAAATGGTTTATGTGGGAAATATGCCAAGGACCTTAATTTTTCTGGATTACATTTGAAGGTGTAGAGCTTCAAGCATCAGGTGCAACATTTACTGCCTTAGGTGGAAGTGACATGATAAGAAGTATCATGTGCTATGTATCATGTATCATGAACTGTGTGATAGAAAGAGAAAACAGCCTGATCAAGTGGCAAGGGTGAGGGATGACAGATGAGCAGCCAAAGTGCTCCATTCATATTCTCAAAATTTCCAGGGTACTCCATGTATATACTCCATGGACCCTACGTGGTAAACCTTTGGAAGGATGTGGACGAGACCTGTTGCACATGGTGAGCAAGCATAGATGTACTGCAATTTTCATCATTGGGATAGTTTTCTTATGTGGCTCAGAAATTGGGCTTTAAAATTGTACTAAGCAAAGGAAGCATTAATTAAATAAGCATATAATGGAAGAAAGCAGAAGGGAACAAGGATTTATTCTCTACCAGATACTGCAACAAGTCCTTTACAAATATTATCTCATTTGATCCTCACAACTCTGGAAAGTAGGTGATATTATATCCAGTTTACAGTTGAAGAAACTGAGGTAGACAAAGAAATGACTTGCCCGGAGTCACAAAGCTACTTTCAAAGATCAGATTTGAACTAAGATGTTCCTGATTGCAGGCTTGGCACTCTATTTACTATGCCACCTAGCTACCTAAATAATCTATACATATCCTTCAGAAGTAAATACTTGAGAAGACAATCATTCTTTGATACAAACAGTATATACGTGCTGATATATTTGCTTTTAAAATCTGTTCCATAACTTTCTAGTCATCTCCTATGTCATACAGAATGCAATTTGTTGAAAAACATTCTTATTACAATCATGACTTTTAGCAAACTTCCTAGGAGTCAGCTGGAATCTATGAACAAAGTGTGCTTTCAGCCCCGGGCAGAATCACAGACGAATACCAGATCAGACTAACCAATGTTATTATTACTTCTGTGGCATCCTTAGAAACATTGTATGCTTAACTACAAGAAAAATCATCAACATCCAGCTACTTCTTCCTCTTCTTCTTTTCATGCCCCTTTCCCTTACACCATCCTTCCTTACTGCTCTTCTCCCCCTCTTGTAAATCCAACGTGTGCCAGGAAAAGATCTATGTTGGGAGAAGAAAAGAACAAAAAGCACACCAACACTTTCAAAAATAAAAATGTGGAGTCATGGTACCTGTGCTCTGCTGAGGTTATGGCTTAGCAATTCTTTTCAGAACATGAAAGTGCTATATAAATGCTAGCTTTTATTATTATAGCCATGATTAGAGAATCGAGGCTCACAGAGAGTCTATTTAGTTTTTCTCTGAAAGTCTAGTTCCAAGTCAATGAATCTGATAGGGGAAGGTGAAAAGTCAAAAGTGATTATCAACTGACTATTATGTGATTAATTATTTTTTTAACACCAATAAGGGACACAGAACCAGGAGGAGTCGTCCTGTAGTAAACACATTTCCACATTATTTCAAGGCAGTGGTTCTCAAACTTAAAAATGATTGAGGGCCACAAAGATCTTTTATTTATGTGGCTTATGGCCACTGACATTTATTGTATTAGAAATTAAAACATCTTGCTATTATGAGAAAAATAGTTTTGACTTTGAAAGGGTCTCGGGGATCCATAGGAGGTCCGTGGACCCCATTTAAAGAAATGCAACTTAGGGGTTTGCAAAAATGCCTTCCTCATGACAAGCTTATAAAGTAGGTAGCACATTATTTTCTCTCTTTTAAAAAGTGAGAAATTGAGACTCAGAAAAGTGAAATGAATTGTCCATGATCACATAACTAGTAAGTATTAGTGCTAAAATTTAAACCCAGGTCTCTTCTAGACTCCAAGTTCAATGTTCTTTCTGCTATTTTACACTGTAGTCAATATCCCCATATACATAGCTTCCACATGAAGAGCCAGCACTGAAGCTACCCAGTACCCTATTTTCACATGATTTGCTAAACCAATGAGTCTATGACATGTTTTTAGACAAGATTCTTCTCAGCCATCCATACAGATAAATAAGCCCCTGGAGTATAGGGATTTAGCAGTTTCTATAGGCATACTTCCTTCCTCAAGTTTCAACTTGTCTCTTCAGAGTCAAACAATTCCTTGCAGAAGACGCTGGATAATCCAGCGAAGCCACGTGACTTTCTGTCAACAACAACAACAACTGCACATATTTTGAAGGTTAGATTTCATTCCCATTTATTATGTTAACATGCTCATGTTTCACTTTTGTTAATATATCTACTGTTATTTCAAAGTGAAAAACTCTATAATAAATGCCAAATTTTGATAGGTGACCTTTTAATTTTATGCTTCAAGTTTTGGGAAGAAAGGGTAAATTTTGTGTCCAAATCCCTTAATTTATATATGTAAATTTCTCAATTCATGTTGAATGAATAGCTGATTATTTGCAAATTTAGTGGTAAGGATTCCTTCCCTAAGAGGGAAATGTAAATATATAAGCCAAAATTTGAAAATACATCCCCCAAGCAGCAACAGCCACCCATGTAATATGGGCCCCACATAATATGGCATCTCTCTAGGATCTTGGTTTTATCTGGGTTATCTCTATTCAAATTCACCACTTCCATCCCCTATTTAATGTCTTAGTGCCAGACCAAACCAGAGAGTTCATGAAATCAGAGCAGAAGGTATTTAAATACAAGTATTGCAAGTAAATAACAAGAAGATTAGTTAGATATTTAACACTTTGGAGAACATTCTCAAATGGCTGCCACCCCCCCACCCACGTCTCCCAGAAGTACTAGTTAACTGCCGAAACTCCCAGTTGACCCCTCTATCTCCCTAAGAGCAAAAAAGAAACACATCAGTTCACTCATGAAGGATATTAAAGACTATGCAATGATGGCTTTTCTTAGTCATTTCCCTTTTCACCCCAGTGCAACAGCACTGGTTTCCTGGCATAGCAACCAGACAAACACTGAAACCTCTGGCATGGTTCTTGCCATCACCATCAAGGGCTGAAGAGGGTGTTGGCTCTCAGGGTGTGCATGCAGTTTCTGCTTGTGTTCCCCTTGGCTGTACCCACACCTACTTTTTTAGCACAGCTATGCCCCTTGCCCTATCCCACAAGACTCATATTCCTTTTTCAAACTGGGAACATAGGATGCCTATCCAATTAGCATATCCCTTGGGTAATGTCATGACTTCTGGGAGCTGTCTAAAGAATTGAATTTCACCCAGTGATTAATGCTATCTCTCAGCCCCAAGTATTGTGGGAGCATAGAATCCATCCATGGGCACATATCCCTATACAAATGATTAGGGGCAATATTTTCATTAAAAGTTGTAATTCCTCCTGCCAGTTGATGTTCACCCCTTTATCTCTCCACCTGCCAACTAACTTCCTTCCACCACCAAACAGCAAACCCTCCACTTCTTTAATGAGTCTCTTTTTTTCTCAGCTCAACAACAAAGAAAAGGGATACATACTATAGGATGGGTAGTGAAAAGTACAGTATGTCCTCAAAGACCAGGGAAAGGCAAAAAACTAATGTTCACAAATGTGGTTTCATTAGCTGTATGTCCTTGACCACTGAGCTAACCATAAATAGAATTCTGAATACATCATACTAAACAACATCTTTGGGAAACTATTCATCTCACTGCATGTCCTCCTCCATTCTTATCCCTCCTGTCACCAAAGGTCCTAGGGCTACGAATCTTCTTCTTCTATCTGCATATACAGAAAAATGGAAACTTGGAAATAAAAGGAAAAACTTTAGACCTTTGTATACAAAACTCCCATTTCTCCAACTGCCAGGATGGGAATGTAAAGCTACAGGGATTCTTAGAAGCCTAAGGGAAAATCTCCATATTTCCCTACCTCTGCCATCATCCAGATTTGTCCTTATGCACAAAATCTTAGAAGAATTTTATGTCCTATTCATGACTGTAATATTTTGCAGTTCTTTTGCTGCAAGACTTTCCACAGTTTATATATTAGCTTAATACTTGAGTACAATTTACAATTTGCAGGTATAAAGCAACATTCTACATACTGACCTTGGGAAAACAGAAGCAAGATGCCCTACGATAATATACAAGTTAGGGTCAGTTTTACCTGTAGACAGTCTCCTGTATGACTAGATCTCAGGTCTTGGCAGTGTCCCATGTTCAAAAATATCTCTTCCATTGCCTATCATAATGCAAAATCATTACTTAATAGGCACACATTGTAAGCCACTTAGGGTTTTGGTGGTTTTTCCATGGATTTGCCTTTCTTACTAGTGGACTTCTCAATAATCTGCCAGTTTTCCATTTGATGGAATACCTTGGTGGCCCAATCCCACTACTAAATCTAGATTCCATTCTTATCTATATGTTTCTTATGGCAATTGTGTCACTCTGGTCAAGAGAATTTTTTTCTTTTCTGTTTTCCAAAGGCAAAATACTCAATTCAATTTGACAAGTATATTTTGAGAATCTAAAATGTATAAGGGATTGTGCTGAGAAAGAAAAACATGACACTTTACCTGCCCTCAAGGAGCTTACATCCTACTAAGATCACTAACTATGACACATTATATTAATTTCTGAAATGCATGTGGTGGTCCACATTAGCTAGTTTCCTACCTTCTACTCAAGTGCATTGCTACTCATTTGTACTTTCTTCTACAATATTAAACTAAAATAATTTTAATCTGTTCCCCCTACAAATATATATTCCCATGAAAATCAAATGAGTGAAAAAAGATAGGCTGTTAAATTATCCACTCCCTGATTTTAGAAGGTTTGCCTTGATTTCTTTAAAATGTAAGTTTGAGCTAATGCTTATTTTCAGATGTGAGTTCACCTAACTCTATGACCAACTCTGAGAACAGAAAGTGAAGGGCAGGACTTGCAATTATTTACTTAATTTAAGCTATATAGACAAGTAAATAAGATACTTCAGATGCCTGAAATCATAACCCTTCATGCATGTATACTTTACAAATTATAATATGGATTAAGCTCCATTATCTCATTTCACCTTTGTATCAACCTCATAAGGCAAGTAGGATAATATCATTATTCCCATTTTTCAGATGAAGAAATAGAGGTTTAGGGCAGTTCACAGACTTGACCAACCACAAGGCTAACAAACATCTGGTAATAAATTCTATGTTCTTTCCAATGCAAATACCAACTCTTTAGACTTGAATTGTCTTTCTGTCTTTCTATATTGAGCAAATAAACCAGATAATTACCGATCTTATCTTCATTTTGTGCTAAGTAGATACCTAAATGTCTATACAGTATTCTCATGCTCTCAGTAAGATTAAGTAATTTTCTGAAGACCACACTCAATATTAAGTGACCTTTTGAAAGCCACACAAGTCAGATGGGCTAGGATACACTCAAAAGATTGGCTTTAAAGTCAGATCGTCAATTGTTAAACCAAATTGTTTTGCTTTGTCTATTTAAAAAAAAATTCTTTACAAAGGCAATTGTTTTCTTTGTAGTTTCCATTTTTCCATTTATAAAACTTGAAATTTCTATGCCAACAATTTTTATAAAAGGATATTAAGAAAAACAAAAAGAAAGAAAAAAGTGAAAAAATCTAAAGTAATTAGATAACAATGCTCTCCATCTCCTCTTATCTAATAATACTCTTTGTGGAAAGGCAAAAATAAATACACAAACTTTATAAAGCCATAACTTGCAAATAATTATACTAAAGCCACAGTATCTAATGCTATGCACTTCTCAGAGTCCATTCTATAGTGGTGACCATTTAATCAAAGAACAGTTATAGAGACAAACTACAAGGTCTTTCTAGTTATAAAGCTCACTTAGAGAGTGGATGAGATGGCAAGGTATTATACTGAGTTCATTTCTGTAGCAGATTATGTTCTAGTAAGACTCCAGTATAGTGACTGCAGCCATTTTCCAGTACTAAAACTTTGTGGTTAAAAATCTATAAAATCTGTTTGTTATTGCTCATGTCTTGTTTGTAGCAATCCAACCTCAGAGCTATTCCTGGATTAGGTCTAAAATGAGATGAATAATCTCCTGGTAGTAAAACTCATTGCCAGAAGGCTAACCACCAGGTGATAAGACAATCTACTGAGGCATGGATGGAGCTGCAATTTATGTTAGTGAAGGAAATACCCACACAGATGAAACTAAAAATCTAGGAGAAAAAAGGGGTGGAAGAGGAGGAGGAGGAGGACAATGGCATTGCTTCCAATGCTCTGTTCTGGTAAAATAGAAACAATGTACTAGTTTTGTTTTCTATCTTTGCAGTCTGTGATAATAAAATCATATTTTCATGTGGCTGGAATTTCTAACATTTCAATGATAAAAATAAACATTTTAAAATTACTGAATATTCTGTCCTCTGTAACGGTCAATAGCCAATTTGCCATAAGCTTCTCCCCTTGCTCTCTAATTCAATACAGCTGATCTGACATATGATCCAAGGTCCTTCACATTCTTGGATATTCCCAGGGCAGCAGAATTTCAAAATGTCAAGGGACCTCCAAGGACAAAAGCCAAATCACACCTGAAAAAGGCTCCTGTTTCCAACATAATTTCTTAAAGAACTTGAGGAACCTACTACCTCTGGAGACAGTCTATGACACTTGGGCGTAACTGTGAATTGCTAAGAATTTTTCCCTATATGTGTCAAGCCAAAATTTGCCTCTTTACATCTTCTACCCATTCTTGTTCTCCACAAGGCAAGACATATCTAATCCTTGAAAAAGAAATTTTTTTCTTTTAAATTTTTTATCTTTTTCCAATATATTGTTGTTGTTTAGTTGTTTTAATCATGTCTGACTCTTCATGACCCCATTTGGGATTTTCTTGGCAAAGACATTGGAATGATTTGCCATTTCCTTCTCCCACTCATTTTACAGAGAAGAAGACTGAGGCAAGCAGGGCTAAGTGACTTGCCCAGAATCACACAGCTAGTAAGTATCTGCATCGGATTTCAACTCAGGTTTTCCTGATTCCAGGCTCAGCACTCTATCCACTCTATCCACTGTGCCACCTAGCTACTTCATTCATATATATATATATATATATATATATGTAGAAATATGTAGAAATAAAGTATGAACTGAATATATATATATATTCATTTCATACTTTATTTCTACATATTTTCTACATTTATTACATATATCTACATATTAAATTATATTTATATTAAATATATCTACATATATTTCTACATTTCAGTTACTTGAAGAGTTATAATGCCTTCCTTATATCTTCTCTTCTCCATACTAATCAGCCCTAGTTCCTTCATCAGATCTTCAAATGGGATTAACTTAAGGCCTTTTATTAACCTGGCTGCTCTGTTCTTGATGCTCTCAAATGTTGTACTTAAAAATGAATACAATATTCCAGATGTGTTCTGACTGGGTCAGAATATAGTCATAGAATTATTTTATTTATCTGAATATTCATGGTCTACTTTTTTCTGGTCCTTTGAAGAACCCTACTTGTTCCATTGTATCTGATCAATCAGATCATTTGTTTCTATATATGGTTGTTTTAGTATACTTACCACCAAATGCATCAGTCCAGAAATAAAGTGAGCAGAATAGCTGACTAACTCATAGCAAGATCATTGCACTTGACAACACTCGGATTTCTTTGGACTTCCCCATCTTGCCCAGCAACTTCATCCTTGGTTAAATCTCATCATCTTATGAGATCCAATCAGCCTTGATGCTCCCACTTCTCTTCACCTCATCTGCCCCTCTGATGGGAGGGCAGAGCCACGAACTCCAAAACCTCTATTGAAGAAGGAAGCCCAGGGCACTCATCTCTTTATTTCCCAACTGTTTGAACTCTTTTGGACTTTCCCATCATCCCTCCACCACAAGTACCTACCTCATCTCCTTTCCCTTTTTCAGTTTTCCTTTGTGCATTGTCTTCCTCTATTAGATTGTAAGGTCCTTGAGGTCAGGGACTGTCTTACTTTTTATTTATATTTCCATCCCCAGCACTTGGCACAGGGCCTGGTATATAGTAGGTGCTATATACTACATATATGTATGTACATACACATACATATATGTGTGTATATATATGTATATTGCCTGATTATTATGTACTTGTTGACTCAAAAAGTGTCATCCACGTATTTGAGCATGTAGCCCAATATAGTCCAACGAAAAGTTGCCCATGAGAGGCCTTATTTTTAAACCCACTTAGTATAAGAGAAGATAAAAATCAATTTTATAAAATAAATACAAAGCAAGTTGAAACCAAAGTAGGGTTGTAAAATCTTCTCTAAGGCCAATATTTAAGCAGTTGTTGGCATTGGAGCCCTTATAAATGGAATGAAAGAAGACCCTCTGTTCAACTTTGGGGGTGCAACTGCCTTAGGCCACCATTCTACTTCAAATGACTTCCTAGGACCTGCTGATATGATAGCCACACTCCTGCTTCTGACTCAGAAGCAAATGAAAATAATGAACACGTGACATTCTTGGCCCTTTCATCCTCTTTTAAAGCTTGATTTTGTGCTGTGTGTAGTGGAGTGTGTGAGGGCATATCTAATGCTACAGTAATAATACTTCTTAGTTAGATCTAGTAACTTTTAGAAAGAAGATAACAACAAAATAAAGACAAGTTCATTTTGTGCACCCACCTTATAGAGTTGTTTATATTAACATCGGATGCTAAGCACTATAGCAAAATTAAGTTTGAATGTTTATTTCTGCCTAGAATCTTGCCTCTCCTACTACTGTGCCATACCATTTGCCAGAACAGGCAATCCTCCAAGACAAAAATTTGTGCTAAGTTGGAAAGTTTGACTAGCTCTCACAAAGCAGGTAGATAGCAATACATTGTGATACTCCAAACACAGAGCTCTACACACAGTAGGTGCTTACTAAATGTTTGACTGAATTGACACCAAATCATTAAAAAAAATCTGAGTGGCAGATTTTTGCCCTCAAGTAATGAATGAATGAATAAAAAAGAATCTAAATGCTTATTATGTGCTAAGCTCTGGGGAAATACAGAAAATCAAAATAACCTGCTCTCAAGGAGCTCACATTCTAACAGGTGACATAATATCAATACAAAGTCTTAGCTATTAAGTCAGATGGAAATGTTCCATGTTGTTAGGATGTGGTGACAAGAAGCAAATGGCAATGCCTCTTCTTCAATGTCATTTTCATTAATAAAATCATATTTGTTTCTGATGTTGAATCATGTGACATTGCCAAGGACTTGGGTGGCAAGAACATTTTTTTCTCAATCTTCAGAAGCTCTGGCTACAAAACCATAGAAACATACTAACTGTATGACCATGGTCAAGTCATTAAATCACTCAATTCTAAGAGACTTTTACTCATCTAGACTTGCACCTTTTATCCTAAAATAAAGAAAATGAGCCATAAGCATTTTCTGTAACTATTGCTCTTTGGGGTGATGGTTGTAAAGGTTGGACTGAAATCTGGATGAGAAGTGTGAGGGGCAGGGGGTAAAGAAAGGTTGCTGCCACTCCCTGGGCTCTTGGTCCTCCATATCAGTTGATGCCAACTGGTCAGCAGTTGTTCATAGTGGAGGTGGTGATGAGGACAATGGGCTCCTTCTACACGGTGATTGCTCCCCTCATTAATGGCTGCCAAGCAGCTAGAACAGGATCTTTAATCTGTGGGGCCCTACTATTTATCCCCAGAGTTCTTGGGCTCAGGAACTTGGTCTGTCTCCATTGGGGTCTGAAGGGAT
Source organism: Potorous gilbertii (assembly GCA_028658325.1). Classification (NCBI taxonomy): domain Eukaryota; kingdom Metazoa; phylum Chordata; class Mammalia; order Diprotodontia; family Potoroidae; genus Potorous; species Potorous gilbertii. The sequence goes on from CM053769.1 coordinate 179,670,221, forward strand.
GTGGCACTGAAAGCAGTAGCAGTAGTTTGGGATGTATGGTACATGTTTCCTCATGTCTTTCTCTTAGGAGGCCTTGTTGCTTCAATCTGACTGGCATACCTGCCCTGTAAGTGACAGCTTATCCCCTCCTCCCAGGAAGATATAAAACAAGTACTCCTGTGGTAATCTTGCATAATCTGACCTGATATCTTGACGATACTAACTCCATCTTTATAGACTAGAGTGTACAAGAGAATAAGATTATTGGGTGGCAAGCATGCTACCCTCCTCCCAACACCTGTGCAAGAGCAAATGGGGGAAGCATTTGTTTAATTCAGCAGTTGCTGGGCACATACATTCTTGGTATCTGTACTCTCTCTGCCCAAGTATGAATCAAACAACAACGGGTAATTGAGAATGTGACATACACAAGCAAGTTTATATTTTGCCATTTGCTGCTTACCAGCTACAATGCAGATCATTTCTAAGAACGGTCCAACATGGCAACCAAGTTTTCTGATATTTCCTTAAACAAGGTGAAAATAGAGGACTTTCAACTAATTTCCTTTACTGGTTTGTACCTGGGAGAGTACCTGGATACCAGCTAGTCAGTTCCAGAAGATTCAGTGAAGATACATTCATAACAAAAGACTTTGAAAAATTGTACAAGTAGACAAACCCAAAAAGTGATACTTTGAGCAAAATCATACCCTGTTTTTCAGATGCTTCTCTCTCTCTCTCTCTCTCTCTCTCTCTCTCTCTCTCTCTCTCTCTCTCTCTCCCTCCCTCCCTCTCTCTCTCCCTCCCTCTCTCCCTCATTTTCATTCTTTCTCTGTCTCAGTCACTCTCTCTTTCTGTCTCTCATAATTCTTTTATGAGAGTGAACTTAAAAAACCTTCTTTATTTTGGACATAGATGGATCTTCTGGAATTCAAGAAATTCAAGTTCTACATTTTACTAAATACTGTCTATACAAGGCACTATCCTAGAAGAACAAAGACTATACACAGTTTTCAAGCTATTTTCATGCATTTGTGGTACTGTCTCTTTATCAAGCTAGCTTTCAAGTGCTTTATTATTTTCTGGCACTTGTTTTAAGATGATTGATACAACTTATGGAGTATGGAAATACCAAAACTGCTCAAATAAAAACAAAAATATGCAACCTAGAAGCTAAACATTTGCCTGAGACTCAATCTGGCATTTGGCACTTGCTCAGAAAGATTTGGGGATTCCTGATTTAGTGATGTTTTCTGTTTTACTTCTCATGGGCATACTTCAGTCACAGGAAGACCAGTGTGGTAGTTTTGTCATTTTCTGGCCCCACTAATTTTGCCATATGTAATGTCAGATGGTGAATACAGAACATTTCCCATCTTTATAAAATTGTAGATTTAGAGACTGAAGGGACATTAATAGCCAATAAATTGAACCACTTCATTTTACATATGAGAAAAATGAGGCAGAGAAACTGAGTGACTTGCCTAAGGCATAGAGTTAATAAGTATCTGAAGAAGATTTGAACTATATGGGAGGAATGGAGAGGCAACATTACAGTGGATAAAGGTGTGATGGCAATAAAAATAGGATCTGTTGCTGTTTTTTATTTAAGCATAATCAAGTGCCTCTGATTGAATCTTACCTTTATCAATCAAGAGTCTTTACAAGGAGTAAAGTACAAAAACAAGAATTTCTTTCACTAGAAACATTATATGTACTTGTATTGTTAATTGTTTTAATGTGATTAAAGATCTTCCCCACCCATTAAGAAGAGTTTGATTAGAGAAGATTTATAGGAAGGACCAAGCATTTTGTTAACGAGGCACTGGTTCTCAAGAGTTGGGATGCCCTCTGGTTCTTAAAAAGGTCTCCACTCTGAGTTGAGGTTTTACTTTGGAGCTTAGTTTTTGGTAAGAAGATTTGAGTGTGAGATGAGAACTCTTGGAAGCCACTAAGGAGCCCCAACCCCCATCCTCACCCCGCAACTTTGAGAATCCAGATGTCACGCTTCCCTCTTCGATAACTATGGTCAGACAGTTGGGGTCTAAATGTCTATTGAATTCAGGCAGAGGAAGCCATGTCTGTTGATTTTTTGATTTCTATGTATTTTCTTTGAAATCCAGGGTACTGACTCCCTGAATTAACTGAATGATATATGTACTTGGTTAAAGGAATGATACATGTGCTTGATTAAAGTGATTGTTAACCCCTCAAAAGTTGCCTTTCCTTTTATAAATGAAGATCTAAGAACCTGTGATAGCAGGCTCCCCTGTGTATGTTGGGGTGCTTACTGATACATATAGGTGCTATAATTATCACCCTTTTAAAGAGGAGGAAACTGAGTTTGAGGGCAGTTAGAAGGCTGAAGTAGGGAGTACTTATGGTAGAAAGACCAATCAACAGGCTATTGCAATAGTTGAAGTGTGAGGTGATAAGGGCTTGCATCAGAGTGATGACATTGACAGAAGAGTGAAGGGGACAATATTCTAAAGGTGTTGCAAAGGGGAAATCTTTTGCCTTGGTAATATACTGAATATGGAGATAGAGAGACAGAGAGAGAGAGTAATTGTGTGGCACCTTTGCCAGTAAAAGAGATGGGGGAATGTTGAGCTTAAGATGTCTACAGACTTCAGTTGAAGATATCCAGTAGACAGGAGGAGATTTGAGGTTAGAGTCAAATAAGTAGATTTGAGAATCATCAGCATCAAGATAATAATGGAATCCATGGGAGATGATGAGATCACCACATAAAATATACAGGAAGAAGAGATGAGGGTCCAGGACAGAGACCTGTGGGACATTCAAGTTCGGTATATATCATTATGTTTTAACTATCACATATTATTTCACAGTAAGCAACAAAGCATACTAGATAGGCAGCTGGCCTTAGAGTAAAAAAGACCTGTATTCAGTACTGATTATACTAACTGTATGACCATGAAGAAATCGTTTATAGGCCCCAGGTCTATAAAAGTTGCAAAGAGTTGTCAATTTTCATTGGTGAAGGGTATTTCCATAGGGGAGTTCCTCATAATGCTAAAATTATTTTGTGGTTAAATAAGGTTCTCCTAAAGAACATGCAGTGAAATTGTAATCTTGTAAGTAAAATGGATGCTACATCCCAGACTTTTTCCTTTTGGACTAGAATATTCTCTCCAAAATCTTTAAACTATATATTTTGAAAACAAATATTCTTATATACCAGGAAAGTATAATGGATTGGTCAAAAAACATTTATTAAATACCTACTATAAGTCAGGTTCTGGGGATTCAAAGATAAAACAAAATAGCCCTTGTCTTCAAAAAACAAAGAAAGTCTCTCAGGAGAGACATTATATGTGTGTATGTATATACATGCACATACACACACACACACACACACACACACACACACGGACATATAGAAATATGTATGTATACTTTGCAGTTGAGATGGAATAATGAAAGGCCATAGAGGATCCCAGCTCTCCAACATACTCCATCAACTATTCAAAAAGGACATCCAATTGAGTAATATTCAAGGAATTCAGGGAAACATCAGTAAGTACTTTCATCTAGCCCAGAACTACCTAAAGAGGCAGCCAGAAGTCAGAAGTATTGGTAATGACATTGTTCTAGGAAGCCAACAAAAGATCAGAAGAAAGGGCAGAAACCCATATCAATTCTCAGACTGAAAATTCACCAGTGGGGATAGGAGCCTGCCACCACGCTGGCTCAGAGAGGCCGTGGGGTGGTGTAAGGGAGAGAGAAACATTTGGAAAAACTTAACAGTAACACCTTAATTGAGGACAATCAATGATACAATTCTAACCATGGACGCTGAAGTCTGCCAACATTATGAAGTGAGACATGAAATGAGGAAAGAGGAAGTCAGTGACAAGAGCCCAGGAAATCAAAGTCAGGAGAATGTGGAGCCTGGTTCTGGCACAAAACAAAAAAAGAAAATTAAGTTGGTGATATAAATAAATAGAAGAAACACCAAACAGTATAAAGATATATTATGGGTCAAGAGACAAATAAGAAGTAAACCCAGAAGAAGAGAATAACTCCACAACTATAAGTGATGCTTCAGAAAAAAAGTAACAGCTTGGCTACAAGGAATATGAGTCTTTGGAGGAAATTAAGCAAGAAATTTTTTAAAATGGAATTGCATATAAGTGAAATAAAAGCTCTAGAAGAAAGAAATTAGGACAACAAATAGTTTAAAACAAAAGATGGAAAATTTTACCCAAGTAATGAATTCCTTGGAAATTAGAATAAACCAAACAGAACTCAATGATTTCATGAATGATAAGAAATATTATAACAAAATTATAAGCCTGAATAAAAAGAAGAAAATATAAGGTACCTATTATCAAAAAAAATAAGTTGGAAAGTAAGTCAAGGAAAAATAACTTTAAGAATTGTCATATTTCAGAAAACCATTCCCTGTCCCCCCCCAGCATAAATACTATATTTTGAGAAATCATAAATGAAAATTGTCTAAACTTATTGGAAATAGAAGGAAGGTAAACATATAAAGAACTCACCAATTGCCTCTTGAAAGAAACACCAAAATGAAATTCCCAGGAATGTCAAGGATAAACTTCAGAACTTCTAAGTCAAAGAAAATATAACTGTTGGAGTCAAAAAGAATCTGAGTTCCAAGGAACCATAGCCAGGATCATACAGGACCCAGTAGAAACTATAATAAAGGAAAGAAAATAAGGGAATACAATTTTCCAAAAGGAAAAAGATAAAGCATTACAACCAGGAATGATTTACCTTGCAAGACACAGTCTAATCCTATAAGGGAGACTTATTCAAGTATCTGCGATAAAAAGACTAGAGTTCAATAGAAACTTAGAAATGCAAACACAGGAATCCAAAAACCTAGAAAGGTAAATATTTTGGAGAACTGGAAAGGGTTGAATGATTTTACATTTGAGTGATTACATTCTAATGAAGATTACAAAAGTGTCTCTTTTAAAATACTAACATCTTCAAGAATCATAGGATCAAAGGTTTAAAATTGGGAGGGGCCTTAAAGTAATCCAGTTCAATTTCATCATTTTATAGGGGCAAAACTGAAGCCAAGAGATGTTAAGCGACTTTGCCCAGGATCATACAGCTACTAATTATTATAATTGAAGCTAGCATTTATATAGCGTGTACCCAAAGTCTTAGTACAGCTTAAAACTTCATTCATCATTCCCCTGACATGGCACAAATGTTTCTCCACTGTCTGAATAGGCTTTTGGCCATCTGTTAATGTGCTGTATTTAAGCTTTAGTAGTGTAAGTTTTAGTAGTAGGGAGACTTGTGAGACCCCCTGCATGTGCTCTAGGGTATGCAAATCTCTTTCCATATATTACTTATTACTTCATTTATCCTTCCAATAACCCTGTGAGGTAAATGTTATTATCCTCACTTTTCAGAGGAGGAAGCTGGGCTTAGAGAGATGAAATGATTTGCCCATATTCACAAAACTAATAAGTATAAGGCAGGATTTGAATTTGGGACTTCCTTATTTCAAATCAACAGATAAAGGGGGAGAGAGGAGAAAGGGGGACAGGGATTTAAGAAGGAAGGCAGAGTCAGTGAGAGAACAGGCACAAATAAAGCTAACTTTAACTTTGGAGGGTAGTTTATAAAGCAGGGAGATCAAAGGGGAGAGGGGAGAAATTATCAGAACCAGTAACTCTGAGTGACAAAAAGAGGAAGGGCAGCAGAGCAGAAGCAGATTAAAAGCCATTCGCCAATAAATAAATAGTTAAACAATATGAATAGGCAGTTTTTTCAAAAGGAGAAAAGTAAGTTATCAATAGTCATATAAAAATCCAAGTAATTAATAATGAGGGAAACACAAATTAAAATAACTCTGAGGTTCTACCTCACACTCATCAAGTTTGACAAAGATGTACAAAAAAGAAAATGACAATTGTTGGAGGAGATGAGGGAAGATAGGTGCACCAATGCACTGTTGGTATAATTGTTCATTGATCAAGTCATTCTTAAAAGCAACTTGGAACACTAAATTATACAGACTTTTTTGTCCCTGAGAACTCCCAAAGAGAGGATGGAAGGAAAGGAGTGAAGAAAAAGAAGGAAGGAAGAAAAAAAAAGAAATAATCAATTTGTACGAAAATGTTCATGGAAGGATTTTTTGTAGTAGCAAAGAACTAGAAACTAAAGAGAATGCCTATCAGTTGGACAGTGGTAGAACAAGTTGTTACAGAAATGTACTTGCAAAAATCAAAAATCAAAAAAAGGGAGAAATTCTGAGAAATCTGGGAATGCTTATATGAACTGACACAGAGTAAAGTGAACAGAACCAGAACAATTTATATTATGAGTATATAAAGAAAATTAACTTTGAATGACTCATGAAATCTGATCCATGCCATGACTGACTCCAGAGGAACCATGGTAAAACAAGTTTCTTACCTCTTGAAAGAAAGGTGCAGAATGAGGCATACATTTCGGACATGGCCAGTGCATGGATTTGTATCCTATAACTATGCTAACTTGTTACAAAAGATGCGGGGAGAGAAAAATAAGCCGGTGAAGAAAGAATTAATAGTAAGAGTGATGTCAAAAAAAAGGGAAAGAACAAGTACTGTCAGTGAAGTACTTTAAAACACCCAAAAGAGATGAGGATATTCAACTTTGGAACTAGGATGCTGAATTGAATATATACTTTTTTCAAAAGCCAAGCTGTACATAATAGATTTGCAGTATCAAATACAATCCTCCTCTTCTGTTCTTCTTTGTACAGGGAAAATTCATGTTGTTGATCTTAGTCAAATTCAGAATTTAAAAAAATTAATTTTTATATTATGTATGACATACTATATATAGAAAATACAAAATAAAAAGGTGATTTCTTAGGGGAGACATTATCAGCTGGGAGAGAAGGAAAAACCTCACAGAGGAGGTAGCACTTGAGCTGAGCTTAGAACGAAACTAAATATTCTAAGAGACAGAGGTAAGGGGGTGAGCGCATCAGACATAGAAAGCTTAGACAAAGAGTCAGGGATGGGAGATGATGCAAAAAAAGAAATTTAACTGGATTGTAAAGTGCAGGAAGGAGGGTAATGTATAGTAGATCTGGAAAGGGAGATTGTAGCCAAACTGTGAAGGACTACAAATATCAAACAGAGGAGTCTGAATTTGATTCTAGAGGTAAATGTGTTCTGTGAAGTTTGGTTTCAGTCAAAGGGCCTCACTTGAGGACCTACAGGGCCACATGTACCTCAAGGCCACAGGTTCCCCACCCCTGCCCCAGTTTATTGAACAGAGAAGTGACATAAATGAATATTTATTAAGTGTTTACTATGTTCAAAATTTTGTACTAAACATTGGGAGTATGAATAGAAAAGCAAATGTCTTTGCTCTCAAGAAACTCATATTCTAGTGAAGAGACTAAAATACATAGAAGTTTTCAGCTGCAAATCATATGGAAAGGCCCATAATCTTTAGGGTGTAGCAGCAAAGCTGATGATCACTTCCACTGATAAAATCATATCTCTTTCTGATGTTGAATATAATGCCAAGGAACTTTGGCGACAAGAACTTTCTTTTCCAAAAATAATAATATCACTCATCTAGTTTTGGGGACTGAATAAGACAATATTTACAAAGTATTTTGCAAACTTGAAAGTGTTATACAAATATTAGCTATTAGCCACACCAGAAATTGTTTTCTCTCTTTTCCTTCAAAAGAGAAAGGAAGCAACTTTTCAAGGTTGCTCTGCTTCACAAAACATGAGCCAGAATGAAATTTAGAAATTCCCTGGATGTGTGCTGTCATCAGCTGCCATACTTTCAGTATTTGATAGCCCTAATGGTATGCAAACTGCCAGGCTCTTGTTTATTATTCCTTTTCTTCCTTCTAAAGACAGGCAAATGATGTGCCTTCTATATGTAGTCAATACTATAAAAACTAATTATATTTCAACCAACCTCAACCTCTAGCTCTAACTGATAAAATCTATTACCTCCTTTATAGGCCCGGTCAGCCTAGAAAGGCCATCTCAATAGCACTTTTGAGAACTTTATAAAATCCTTGTTCAAGGAAAAAAAATTAGTGAAATTCTGTCACTGTTCAATAAAATCACTCTTATAATAGATTGCACCACACAAGGTTCAATATTAACTGGAAATTCACATCTTCCCCCCTTCCAAAATAGGAAATACTTGACTTGGTTGCTTTAGTTAATGAGTACAAACAAATCATGTCCATATTTTATGTTTTACTGAGTTTTCAAAAGAATCTCTATGATTTGGAAAACGATTTTTTTTCAGAAAGTGAATCTGCTATATTGGCTAGGTCTTTCCATGTTATGCCAAAGATAACAGTAAGAAAGGTCATTAATATACTCTAAAAATACCCACTGTGTATGTAGAATAGATTTAATTCATTTGCCAAATGGTATAAATGCTGATTACACACATTCGCAGCATTTAATAATGTGTTAAATTCATTTAGTCCCCCTAATGAGTAATATTCATGTGTTTGATGACTCTTTTATTTGAACTCTTAAGCACCTTCAAAATAACATTTACGTATTCAGTTATGATCACTTTATTATTATAAATACATTATAAAAACAGAACTCCCCTGGTTCTGCTACTCCCCTTCAAACGGTTCTTTCTCAGTCTTCTTTGCTGATTTCTCTTCCTCTTTTCACTTCTCCAACATGGGCATTTATCAAGGTTCTGTTCCCAGTCCTCTTCTCTTCTCTCTACATTCTTCCCCCGTAACAACTTCATATATTCACACAAACTCAGCTATTGCCTCCAAGGAGATGATGCCCAGATGTATGCCTTCAGCCTTGATGCTCTGTCCTGAATTCCAGGGCCATAGGTCTAATTCCCTAATATGCATGTTCATTCAGCTGACTTGCTAGAAATTCTAATTCAATATGTTGAAAACTAAACTAAGTGGTTCCCCCCCAATTTTTTTTCTGCTTTTCCTCTTAATTTCCCATTTTCTGTTTAGGAAATTACTATTCACCTGGGCTCAAAACCTAGATGCTATTTTTGTCTCCTCCTTTTCACTTATTTCCTACATTCAATCAGCTATCAATTTTACCTCTGCAATAGCTCTTGCATCTTTCTCCTACTTACCACTTTCATTGCTTTCACCCTACTCAACTCTTCTCACTTAGACTATTAAAATTTGGTAAATTCCTTCCCTTCTCATACATCCCTCCCTGTCAGGTTAATTTGCAGATCTAATCATGTAACCACAATGTTCCAAACCCTTCAATGGTCCCACCACATTAAGTCCAAATTCCTTGTTCTAGCATGCAAGGTCCTCCAGCCTTATCTCACAGTCTCACACAAGGGTTCTCTTACCCAAACAAACAGAAAGATTCACCATCAGACAGGCCCACATTGCTTCCTACCTTGGCTTGTGCTGTTGTTTGTACCATTCCCAGTGATTTAAATGATCCCCCACCCTAACCTAGAGTTATTGAAATCCTACCCATCTTTCATGACCCAGCTCAAATACTAGTTTGTTGGGTTTGGGTGGTTCTGTTTTATTTTTTGCTAGCTTCTTCTTGAAGTCTTTTCTGATTCCTTCAAGTGAGAAGTAAATATTTACTTCTTTGAAGAATGTTCCAAGCATGAGGGAGGGTTTGTGAGGAGGAATGGAGATAAGAAATAGATTGTCACATGCAGAGTGGCCAAACAGGATAATTGGGCTGGAATATAGAACATAATATGCCACCAGACTGGAAAGGCAAGAAAGGTATCAAATTGTGAAGGACCTTAAAAGAAGAAAGAGAAGATTTTGTTTTATACTAGAGACAATACGGCATCATTGAAGTTTCTTGAGCTATAAGAATTGACGTGTTCATACTTCAATGGTGTGGAGGTGGCCCTGGACTCTCAAAGGGTAGGTTGGAGGGCTCCAAGTTCTGGCAGGTTCTAACAAGCTGGGAAAGCTTTGGATACAGTCTTAGCAATAGTCTATAAGTCATCAGAGCATCAATTTAGCTAAATTCAGAGAAGCTCATTTTACTAGATGTTTACTCATTAAGTGATGAATTTTGGGGCCTTTAGCAACTCATAAAAATAATCTACTGGGGCAGCTAGGTGGCTCGGTGGATAAAGTACTGGCCCCAGAGTCATGAGTTCAAATCAGGCCTCAGACACTTACTAGTTATATAACCCTGGGCAAGTCACTTAATCTGGGTTGCCTCCGAAAAAAAAAAAAAAAGACAGTCTACCTAAGGTACAGCAGGGCTATACTTTGCAGGGGCTGAATGAGTAATCATATTTGAGAGATCATGACTCTTTTGAAGAATTATGGTAAATAATATTTATATAGATATAAACATATAATATATATTAAATGTATATACATAAATGTGTTTATATAATATATACAGAGAAATAGATACATATAGAAACATACAATTCTACATATATGTATATATTTACTTATTCTGAGTTAATTTCAAATTTTCTTTTTGAGCCTTGGACTTTTCATACACTGAATATATTACAAAGGAGCTTTACTCCAGAAAGGAGAGAATATATGGCCCCATCTAGCTTTTTTAAAGATTCAGATATTATCTCAGGAGGCAATTCCTATGCAGAATACTACACATGGTAAGCATATATTTGGAGATTAATATGGAAGGTAAGGGTGAAAGTAGAAGAAAAAGAAGGCTTCTATGCATGTCTCTTATCTCTGATGTTTTCTAGGTGGGAATCCAGGACCACATGATTCCTAGGAAGGTGTCACTACTTTGGGGGACAGCTTGAGTTTCAGGTAAGCATAAGAGAAATTAGCCTTTGAACTTAGTACTCAGAGGAAGCTATTAGCTGGAGTCACTTTGGTGCTTGGTGCTCCAGCAAAGGACATAAAGCAGCATTCCTGAGGGAGTCAGTGAGTTCATTTTGAACAAGTTTTTCAAGTTCCAAGCAGCAAAATTACTTCTTTCTACTTTTGAACTCGTCCTAAACTTCCCTCCACTTTCCTACATCTTTCTCACCAAGTATTGCATCTATCTGCAGTCTTGGTTAGAATGTACTTTGAAAAACACCCCTCACACACCAAGGTTCACCTAGAATGAAAAGTTTTTTTTAAGGACTGCCTTAAATTCCTCTACAAATTATAATCTGTCCACAATTTTGGTCAGGGATAAAAGGAATGCCAAATAGTTACACATTAACATAATAAATAGTTACACATTAACAAGTACACCGTATTGGTGAAGATGACAGCCTCTGCCAGCAGCGTTCTCACACTTTATGGGAAGAAACTGACTAAAGAAGGGTGTTTTACTCTGCACCACCCACTTTCACCGGTCCATCATTTGTACTCTGATGACACATACATTGAGAAAGTTGGTAGTAGCTGTCATATGGTGTGGAGGCAGAAGGGTGGGTGTATAAAAGGGGATGGGAAGAAGAAGGCAAAGGCAGTGGGAGGTAAGGAGAGTAAGGAATCAGAGGAGGTGGAAAGATATGAGAAGGCAAGAGATTTTCTTTTTAAGTGAAAATGAACTAAAAGGTTTGGAAGGAGGAAAAGACTAAGACAACAGTAATAGATGGCAAGCAAACAGATGGAAAATGTGAAGAAAAGTGTACAGAAAGGTGCAGAGGGGTTCCAGTCCTATTCTGTTCTGTTCTTTCTTCATCTTGGTTCAAATGAAGATTTTAAAGGTTTTCTACTACATGCAAAAGCATTTTAGCCAATGAATCAATATTTATTGAACATCTACTATGTGCCAGGTGCTGCGTTAAGTGCCAGGCATGTAAAAGAGGCAAAAGACAGTACCTGCCCTCAGGGAGCTCACAATCTAATGGGGGAGATGATAAGTAAACAAATATGTACAAACAAGTGATTTATAGATAAACAGGAAGTAATTAACAGAGGGAAGACACTGGAATTAAGAGGGATTAAGAAAGGTTTCTTATAGGAGATAGGATTTTAGGTGGGACTTGGAGGAAGTCGGTAGGCATAAATGAGGAGGGGAAGCATTCCAGGCATGGAGAATAGCCAGTGAAAATGTCCAGAGTCAAGAGATGGAGTGTCTTCTTTGTGGAACAGTCAGGAAACCAGATCAAATAGTACACGGAAAGAAGGAAGGTACAAGAATATTGGAAAGATAGAAGGGAGCTAGGTTATAAAGGGCTTTGAACACTAAGCAGATGGTTTTGTTTTTGTTTCTAAGGGAGAGCCACCAGAATTTACTGAGTGGGAGGAGAGAAAGGTTACAAGGTCAGACCTGCACTTTAGGAAAATCACTTTGGTTACTAGAGGTTGAATTGGAGTAAGGGAGGGCCATTGGATTTGGCAGCTAAGAGATCATTGGTATGTATACATATATATATATATATGCATATATATGTGAGTGTATGTGTATGCATATATACATACACATATACATACATATATGTTTATAATCTAATGTTTAATTGTCGATGAAGCAGGTTTTGCTTTTACCTGTCTGAAATTAGAATATAAAATTTCTCAAGTATTATTTTAAAACAAATATTTAAAAAATACTATAAGTATTTATTCTTTATTTAGTCTTCATTAATTTGATTTCTTTTACAACCAAGCATCAATCAAATATAAATATTGACTGGCAAGACAACAACACTATTATAAAGCTTGTCCTTGAGTTGAGAAATCAAATATTTTTTACACAACTGAACAGTGACTAATAATCTAATTACAGATGACCGTATTCAACTGTGGAGTGATTATCGATTTAAGTAGGTGATGCACAACAGGAGGGATGTGGTAATTTTTGCATATAATTCTAAAATAAAAGTGTGAAATTTTATTTCTTCGTGTGAGTTTTTTAACTACATTTAAAATTATAATGACTAAGATGGAATGTAAATTACTTATAAGCTCATGTTGATTTCTAGTTTTTATTTCAAGTCATTAAATATTTCCTGCTTTCTTCTGATGGTAAAAACCTTCCCTAGCATGGACTTCACACAGTACTGTTTAATAAGTCACTCATCATGTAATATTGTGTATTCTGGTCATTTGCATTTGTGTCTTATTCCCCTTGTAGAGAGTAAGCTTCATCAGGGCAGGGATCATGGATTTTCAATTTTTGTCACTTCCCCTCAGAGGTCAACACTGCTTCCTGGCCCCTATAGGTGCTCAATATACATCTTATTGAATGAATGGAGGGATGAATGAAATCCGAGAAAGCATTACTTTTCAAGGCTTAAAAGTACATTTGCAAAATACCTTTCATGTACGGAATGCAAAGTCTGCCTGACTCCCTGGAAAAGAAAACTAATAACTGTCAAGTACACATCGGTATATTCATTTAAGAAAGATACTGTGGAGCTAGTGGTCTCAAATTTCTCAGTGTCTGGGGCAGTAGGAAGTTAAGTAACTTCCTCAGCTAGAACTGCTTACTGCCTCTTTTGGCATTACTATTAACTTAATTTTGGTTTCTCTTAAAAGTTTGTTTATTCAGTTTTAAATTTGACAGGATGAAGAGACAAAGGGCCTGTATAATATGACTTGAGGGAGTGTAAGAGGAATATATTCACATGCTGCCTAGGTCTGAGGTCACTGATAGAAATAACATAGCGATACAGGGAAGCATGTTAATCCCTCCCTAATCCTCTGCTGTTCTGCTCAGGACATTGTCCATTTTCTAGGTTATATAATATAAGAGCGTGCGTGCGTGTGTGCGTGTAAAAGCATAAAGACATGTGTGGTACCATGCCCCCCTGTCCCAGTGGCAAAGCAGAAGGAAAAATTAGAATCAATATTTATTAAGAATATAATTTTTTAAAAAAAACTCATACTTTTCCTACATACATTTTGTTATATTAAAATGTATTTTTGTTTTGCCTCTTAGGGAACCGTTGCTGCTTCCAAAAGATATCAGCATCATATATTTTCCTGTCCAGAACAACAGAATCTTCCATGTACTACCTTCTTCTGAACATAGAAAGTCTGGTTTGACTTGAAAACAAGAATAGTGTGTAGTTTAAAGAATAAAAAAAATATTTGTTTAATCTATCAGGCCTGGATTTTTTCTTGCTCCCTAACAGTTTCAAGGCAAATTCTCCTTCTGGAGTGGTACATCTTCCACCAAAGTTGAGGTAAACTTTGAATATCTTTCTTATACGGAGCCCCAATCTGTCTTTTATGCTTTTAAACTTACAAGGAAGGGATGGGAAAACTCCACAGTGCCAGTATGCCCACAGACAAGAACACACTAGTGAGGAGTAAATCAAAAAATCAGTCTGCCAAATTCAGTTTCCATTTGGGCATTTATTGTTTCTTTGAGAACTTATTTTCCATACTGGCCTGGTAGGCACAGAAATAAATGACAGAGAATAAGCACTGAGGGTAAATCCAAACTGCCCTATACTGTTGGATCTGCCTCAGATAAAATGAATTATAAAAGGCATTGGAAAGTCTAAATAGGAGAAATTTTTTCCCTCATGCAAGAATATATTTAAGATTATTTATGTTTCCACCATATTAGGGGCACTTTATAAATCTTAGAAGACCTGGCATTTTTTTCATCCCATCTCAAATTAAAAGAGTAACTATTTCTTCAAGAACATACTGTTTTGCGTCTGCCATTCTCTCTATCAATCTTTTATAATAGTAAATCTGCAGTTCTTCAAAGAAGAATTAAGATTGTCTACTGCAAGAAAAAACAATTATACAAATGTGTAAATGTTTGTAAAATAAATATGCAAATAAAAATAACAAAAATACAAATGCAATTATCTTATGCTCCATTTAAACTATGTAACAGACAGGAAGTAAATAAACGTAATATGACAAACCATTACCATGACAAATACTATTACAAAAGCAATGAGAACCTGTACACCTCCCACATTCTACTGATTCCCAACCCCCAACATGTCAGCATCCTCCCATCCTTGAAATCACTTTGTATTTTTCATATTTGCTTATACACGCCCATATTGTTTCCCCAATAGAATCTAAGTTCCTTGAGGACATGGGCTTTTCATTATTATCTTTGTATCTCCAGTGGGTGGCACAGTGCTTGATATACTGCAAGCACTTAATAAACATTTATTGATTGGGTTTATGTAGCTGCATTGTAACATTATTAGCACATACACTATAAAATATGCTATGACACTGGGGAAATCACCCAACTTCTATAAGCCTGAGTTTCCTCATCTTTAAATGGGAATAGTTATAATATTACAGTAGCTACTTTGCAGGGTTGTTGTGAGGAGAAAGCTTTTTAGACTTTAAAGCACTATATAATAGTAAGTTGTTACTATCATTATTATATTCTACATGATTTTCCTGTTTTCCTTTCCCTCATCTTGTTTACAGAGTTTAGAATAAAACAGAATTTACACCCAACAGCAGAAACTCAACTCAATCTGCATCAATTTATAGTTTCTTACCCCACCTTCCTCCAGTCTCTTCTGGAAAGAGGAATCCTCTTAATGATGAACAGTTCACAACTGATTATACTTTATATATCCCACTGATTCTTGACCCCTAAAGGTCATCATCCAAAGTTCATTCTCCTCCTACCATCTGATTACTTATTCTCGTCCCCCTCAACTCCAAAGACCCAACAAAACATGACTCACTCCTTCCACTGTGCTTTCTTATTCCAGAGGCTCCATAGCCTTCTTCATAAGCAACAATCACCCTATTTCCATCACTCAGTAATCCTTCTTCCTTTGAGATTCATGCAATTCATATCAACTGACTAATCAAAATCCTGGTAGCTATTATCTACAGATCTCCAGGTTATTCTCCTTCCTTCCTCAATGAACTGAGTGCCTGGTTCACAATTTTTCTCTCTCCTGCAGCTTCTGCCTTGGTACTAGGGGACTTCAACATTCATATTGACTCTTCCTCAAACACCTTAATGTCCATTTCTTCATCCTCCTTACTCACTTCTCCTCCATCCCACCTTAGTCACATATATAAATGGTCATGAATCTTTGATCTTGCCATTACCCACAAATGCACCATTCTCATGTTCAAGAATTTTGAAGTCCCTTTACCTGACCATAATCTAATGACTTTCCAAATCTCCCTCTGGCTTCCCTTACTAAACTCTCCTCTTCGGCCACATTGTGACCTCCAGCTCCATCACCCCTCAATTCTCTCTAAGGCAATCTCCCCTACACTATCCATTCTCTCTTTTTCTCCAACTTGACTCCTTGGTGAACCAGTTCAACCCTATACTGTCCTTTTGTACTGAATCCCCAGTTGCCTTATCCTATTGCTGACTGTACCCTGTCAAGTCTCAGCCTTGGATGACTTCCATGATCTGATGCCTTCACACCTACACATGTGCTGCTAAATGCAACCACTCTGACTGGGTCCACTACAAATGTATATTACAAAACTTCACTGGGTCCTCACTGCTGATTGGCAATCCTTTTTACATTTGCTTTATCAACTCACTATTCCACTGTCCACAGTGACCCTTCCAAACTTTTTCATGTCTCCTCTGGTCTATCATGCCTCTCCCCTTCTCCCCAACTCTCTCAGCTGAGAACCTTGTCTCATATTTTACAGGAAAAAAAATTGAGACCATTTGTCATAAACTCCTTCTTCCTCATTCTTTGTCATTTCATATCACTCAGATGGCTTTTGCCACTACTTCTTCCTTCACACCATCTCACAGTAGTAGGCAGTCTTATTCCATACCAATACTAATCCCTCTCTTTGCACAAGTGATCCTATCTCCTCCAACAGATTGTACTCTTTTGTCATCTCACTCTGTCACTTACCTTCAATCTCTCTCTTTCTACTGGCTCTTTCCCTATTGCCTACAAACATAGTCTTGTGCCCCCTATTCTCAAAAAATTCTCGCTTGTTCTTTCAACCCTGCTCTCAGCTCTGAACATTTTCTCTGGCTCTCACTTATGCCTGGAATGCTCTCCCTCCTTATCCCTGCCTACTGACTTCCCTGACTTCCTTCAAGTCCCAACCAGAATCCAATATTCTACAAGAAGATTTTCTCAACCTCTCAAATCTAGAGTTTCCCCTCTGTTAATTATTTCCTATTTATCCTGTAAATAGCTTGTTTGCATATATTTGTTTGTTTATTGTCTCACTCATTAGATTGTGAACTCCTTGAGAGTAGGGACTGTCTTTTGACTCTTTTAGTATCCCCAGCACTTAGCACAGTGTCCAGCACATAGTAAGTGATTCATAAATACTTTCTGACTTACTGACAATACTAAAAGAATCATAACAATTTAGAACTGGAAAGGACCTTGAAGTAATCTAGCCTAATTCCATTATTTTATAGAAAAAGAAACTGAGGCTCAAACTCAAATAATTATCCCAAATTCATAAAGTCAGTAGCAGAGAACAGACATTTAATTAATCCAATATTCCTTCCATTACATCATGAAAATATTCAATCAAACAATGAATGGTAAAACATCAATTGATCTTCAGTTATGACCAAAGTATAAAATACCAGATTCACTAGATGTTGTGAAATGAAAGTTTTTTTTAAAGGAGCCTACATTTCATTAAAAAAAAACATACATATACGAAATTCCTAGAAAATATTATATATTGAAATTAGGAAAGAAGGAAGGAAACAGGCATTTATTAAGTGACTATTACAGGCCGGGCTCTATGATAAGCCCTTTGTATATATCTCATTTGATCCTTACAGCAACCCTGTTGGGTTAGGACTATAGTAAAGTGTACCTTGCACATTAAGGCTATAGAATACAGAATGAGGGATGAGGTTAGTACATTTGTTTCTACCCCTCCCAGAAGGAGACTACAAATAGCCTTTTTGTGAAAAGATAGTGGAATGTCCTTGTTTAATGTCTTTTGGTCAACTGGACCACTAGAGGAACATCTTTAGATCATTTCTTACTTTAACAGCTTTCCCAGGCATTTGACTGACAACAAGTATAGAAGCTTAAAACAAATTTTCTATGTAACCTGAGAGAAGGACCCAAGAATCTGGAGGTTGGCCCCAAATTCCTGGAAAACTGCCACAAGGACCTGTTCTCTCGGGTTCCTCCCCTGAAGGGCATGCAAGCTACATCACTTTTTGGCATCCTGTTGTCAGAGTTATACTCAGGTACAATCACTCTTTCTTCCAAGAGAAATCGAAGCACAGATAGGATCTCATTCATCCTCACAATCTGTTAGAGACAATACAAATACTCTTCTATTTGAAAACAGGAAAAAACTTAACTACATAGAGGCTAAATGGTTTAACCCAAGACAACAGACAAGCGGTGCTAGAATTAGTCATAATGAGTAGAAGACTGTGATGTCCAGAGGAAACTGTCAGACTTTGCTAGGCAGCACACAACTTAAGAGGAAGTAGGGAACTCTCATGATCAAATTATCTCCTTTACATTAACTCAGTCTTCTCTTTTTTCACTTTGTCAGATAGCCTGAAATTCCAATCAAAACCTGATTGGGTTAATAAGCCTCCTATTTTAAAATGCAAATGTCCTCATAATAATTCTATGACAATATTTCATGTGATTTTCCTCTAGAATTAGAGGAAGGCCTAGGTTCAAACCCTACTTCCGACACTTAAGAGCAAAGTGACAAATGGCAAGTCACCTAACCTCTCTTAGACTGTTTCCTCTTCTGTAAAATGGGGATAACAGCGTAAGACTACTGTAAGGCTCAGATAAGAAAGTATCTAAAGTGTTTTGCCAACTTTAAAACACTATTCAAATATCAGTTTTAAAAAAGGGTTTCATGTTCATAAATGTTCTACATTTGTCCTAGTTTGCCTGACTCACTAATCTATATGTTACATTTTACTGGGACAGGAGCAGGGCATATGACCATCATTTTCATCCCCAGATGACAGAGTGTGCTATGAAAACCCAGGGAATGTCAAAGCTGCGGGAAAACTAGGAGGAAGACATTCAAACCTTAAGACACAAATCTTTAACTGTGCTCCTTACCATCTCTGGGTCCTCAAGCAAGTCATCTCACTACACTGAGCCTCAGTTTCCTCATTTGAAAAATGAGGTGTTGGACTAGATAAAATCTCAATTCTGTCTCTTTGTGACCTGCATGGTCTTATTTTAGAATCCCTCCACCAGTTGATCTTAACTGATCAATCAATAAACCTAAACTGATAGAATGTAAAAAGTAACAAAATCTAGCACTTACATTGTACTTTAAGGTGTTTACAAAGCACTTACTAATATTATCTCATTTCCCCCTCACAACAACCTGGGGAAGGAGGTGCTATTTTACAAATGAAGAAAATGAAGCCAAGGGAGGTTAAGTGACTCAGTTAGTGAGTCGTACCTAGGCGGGATCAGAACTTGAATTTTCTTAACTCTAAGTCCAGCACTCTCCACGCTGAAAAACTTTAACAACAAAATAATCAAAGCCATGTTTAGCAAGTATAGTGACTAAGCTTGGCCACCCCTTTTTTCCAGAGGTGGAGGACTCTGAATGTGTCACTCTTCATAAAATGTCAGATTTTTCAATATGTTGGTGAATTATGGTAGACTATTTTCTTCCTCTTGTTTGTTTTTAATTCTTTGTTGTAAGGGATGGCTCACTGGGAGCTCAAGAGACTGCCCTCAGTGAGCTGTTCTGTATGGGTACATAGCAGGTACTTAAAAAGTGTTTATTCCCTTCTTCTCTCTTACCCATATTTCTCAGCTCTGATTATAAGATACCTTTGACTTGTTCTCTGGTGGTAATATGTTAATAGTTGCAGCTACCTCCTACTGCTTCACTGAAGTCCAATCATGTATAGGGTGTTATATTCATGTTAATTACTCACATATGATTCACCTTAGGCCACACAGAGCCACACCTCTTGGCAAAGACTTTTTGTACATGAAATAAAATCATGACACTGTTAGCAAGTATTGACTTGCACCGTTGGAAAGAATCTCTCAATGTCCTTTTATTCCTCATCTTAATTAAGGACAAATGCATGGGATGATGGGTTTGGTTTTTTTTTTAATTTTATTTCCATGTGAATGAAAAGAAGGGTAACAATATGTTGGCAGAACCAAACTTATGACTGATTTCATGACAAAGAAGGTCTATCCAACCAGAAGCATAAGAAGAGCCCTGAGAAAAAGGAAGAGTCTTCTCATTAGCTCCTGCTTTACCTTACTAAATATTGTTGGGCAAGGGAATAGAGAGGGAGGGAATGAGGGAAATGAGAATGGAAAAAAAGAAGAGAATTGAAAAACGCCTAAGTTTAGAAAGTTGCCTAAAGGAGTCAAATTGCAAAGCACTCCTTTAAATATTCTTTACTAACCTTAAACTCGGTCAAAGACAGGTCAAAGGATAGGCTAGACTCTATACAGCGATGTGTCAGCACCCAGGAGGCTGAATCAAGGAACACTTTAACATCACTTTATTTATCTGTGAGCTATTTTTTTTTCTGATAGATATCTACAGGCAAAGGAAGTCTTCAAAGTCTAGAGACCAAGGTTTCTGGAAGGGGTAGTCCTAGACACATCGCACTGTTGTTTCTTTCTTCCCACCTGAGAAGAAATGAAACTAGTTTTGAGCTCAGAGCCCTGGTACAGAGCAAGCCCAAGCAGTGGGATGTATTTCCATTACCACATCTGGAGCTTTTGGACTGGGTGCTACAGCAGGTACAGAAACAGTGGTTTGCTACAATAGCAGCAATAGTATACAAATGGAGCAAAGGAGTAGGAAGAGAGGTTCCAGTGGGAGGCTAGAGCCTGGAAGTAAAGTGTTAGAGAAGTCCAGCACTGTTATCACCAAGAAGTGAGAGCTGAGGCATATCAGCCTTTGGGACTATTGCTTGAGCCTTAGGTACAGCAACTACCTCTTGAAATTCACTCAGTTGGGTCAGTGGTTGCCAATTTTTCATGTGGGATGAGGTACCACTAGACTGTGAAATGCGGTTTGTCTTTCTCCTTTGCTCTCCTCCTTCTCTGCCCAAGTAAGAAAGAAACTGGTTCCAAAGTTTATTGTATTTTATGAAGTTAATTTTCTAATTTCTGTTTTATTAGTTTAAAATTCTTCTGCCAACTAGATAAAACTAATCAAATTAACTGCTGTTCATCTGTGTGCTACTTTATTTGCAAACAGGGTAGTTGTAGCACAGAGGAAATCTTGGGTATAGGTATCCTGGTCCTCCAAAGTGCCAGACTTTCTCCTGGCTGGGGGCTGAACTAAAATGAGGAAAAATATTTTGGTTATTATTTATTATTTTTTGAAATAAACTCTCCAAATGGCAGAACTAAACTGCCTCTCAGGATAAAATAAGTTCAGAATCATTATGTTACTTGGGATAAGACTGAGCTATCAGATGACATGGCCTCACTCATTCATCCTTCACCCCTCTCTCCCTGTATGTTATAGAGGAAAGGCTCTGCACGAGGAGTGTAGAGGGTGATGAGCAGGGAATGGGAACTGCCCACTGAGAAGGGAAAAGGTATGGCTAGACATGACCAAAAAGGTAGGAAGATAAAGCATTTATTAAATCAGTGCTATGTTCCAAGCACTGTGATAAGTGTTGGGGATACAAAAACAAAAACAGAAGACTACCCATACTCTCAAAGAGCTTACATTTTAATGAGAGAAGACAGAATATTAAGCGAAGATGAAGAGGTTGGAGGGAGATGCAAGGCAGTTTCAGGAGAGTAAATCTGGAGAGAAGTGGGTAACCTAGATGAGATTTCCAATGATGTGATGGTTTGGGGCAATGATTCAGCAATCACTGAATCAGTATCAGAGTGGAGTCATTGTCAGAGGGGAAGAGCAGCTCTTATGTAGTTAGTGTAAACTCTTACCCACTTGAAATATACTGAAGGGTATAGAGCCAGCTCATACCTACTGGAGAACAGATTGTAAAATTTTTAGTGTGAGCATTTATACCTCAGAAATTAACGAACACTACAAATCAGGGCTTGAGTTACCATTTTGTTGATTATCTAGATTTAAGAAAATGACAGAGAAAATATTAATAACGAAGATTAAACTTAAAAATGTGTCCTGTATACATATTTCCTGAGAGCCACTTGTTAAATGTTTATTAGCATACCCTTGAATGTATCCATATCTGAAAGTCAGGATCAGAAGACTCAGTGAATACTTTTTCCTTTCTTATCTTATACAAGCTATTTCACTGAACTTCATCTATAAAATAAGGGAGATGTACTGGATGATCTCTAAGGACCCTTCTAGCACCAGGTCCTATAATTTTAGGTGTAGCCCCATGTGTTACACTTAAGACTCAAAGCTTCCAGTGAACAGTTATATAAAGAAGGCACAAGGAAACATCTGGTCTCTAAATGGCTGCTAGGATATCTCCATTTATATATACTTCTAACACTTCAAATTCAGCATGTCCAAAACTAAACTTACCACCTCTCCACAAAAAACTGCCCCTCCTCCCAACTACCCTATTTCTGTCATTGCCACCCTCACCCTCCTTGAAACTCCAGCTCAAACCTCTAGCTCCTCCTTCTCCTTCACTCCACATATCCAAATCTGACTGTTTTGACTTTTGAAAGATCACTTTCATCCTCATTCTTCACTCCCACTACATCATTCAGGGTGGGGATCCTGGGGCCTGGAGGCCACTTGTAACATAGTTGGGACAGCTAGGTCATTGGGTGCGACCTTTTGACTGAGTCCAAGTGTTACAGAACAAATCCTTTTATTATAGGGATTTACTCTGTGAATTTTGGATTTGGTCAAAGGGCTGCACTTGAGGACCTAGCAGGCCACATATGGTCTTGAGACTCCACTTTCCCCACCCCTGCTCTAGTCTAAGCTGTCATCTTTTCTCACCTAGACTATTATAAAAATTATTTACTTCATCTTCCTGTCTTCAGTCGATCTACCTTTCCAGTTCATACTTCATACAGCTAGAGTAACCCTTCTAAGACTCAATCACTTATCTGCTCAAAAACCCCCATTAACTATCAAAGGAAGTATAAAGTTCCAAGTCTGATGTTCAAGGCCCTTTATAATCCATGTCAAACTCACACAAACTTATCTCTTCTTCATATACTCTATATTTTATACAAATTGGTTCCCTGTTCTCATCCTGCCCTCTCATATATATCTTTGTTCATACTATCCACTATGCTTACAACATTGTATTGTATGCTTACAACGTTGTATTAAGTCTTCTAATAGGACTTAATCCTCCCACTCCAGTATTCTGGCTCCCACATCCATCAGTCACCTGAAATGGCTTTCTCCATTGTTATCATTGATCCACTAACTACAAAATTCAATAACCTATCCTTTGAACTTCTTATGGCTTTAACACTGTAAACTGTCAATTTCCTCTTCCTCTTGGATAGTTTCTCCTCTCTTGCCTTCCAAGACATTGTTCTCTCTTGTGTTTCCTCTTGTATGTCTGATTCTTCAGTCTCCTTCGCACAGATGGCTCAAGAACTCTCCATTTCATAGAGACTGGATGACTGGAGATTCTTTGTATCCTACATTCCATATCCTATCTCCACACCTTTGCACATATGATTCCCTTTGTCTGGAATGTCCTTCTTCCTCATGTCTGCCTCTTGGAATCCTTAGTTTCCTTGAAGTCATAGCTTGGGTGCAGTCTCCTGCAAAAGTCTTTCCTGATCCTCTCAGCTAATGCTCTTTCCTTCTTCAAATTGCTTTGTGTCACATTGTATAAACTTTGTATTCACTTATCAGAGTACACATCGTATCCTCCCAAAGAAAACATAAGCCCTTTGAGGGCATAGATTTTCATCATTTTTGTCTTTATATTTCCTTCGTCTGGCACAGGGTTTTGCACATAGTCTATGCCTAATAAAATTTAGGTTAATTGAATTGTTGATTGAAAGCCTTCTTTTTCTTTGAGGTCCAACTCAGATACCACCTCCTCCATAAAGCCTTCCTGACTGCCCTGGAGGGAAAGTGATCTTCTCACCAACTTTTTCATAGTACTTTGTCTGAGCTTCTCCTTTACATTTAACGTTTTAATTCTGTAAGTTTTAATTCTTTAGTTATAAATTCATTTTAATTTTCCCTTGTGCTATAGTTGGAGCAGCTAGATATAATGCCTGGTGTCAGGAAGACTTATTTTCCCAAGTCCAAATCCAGCCCCAGACACTTCCTAGCTGCGTGACCCTGGGCAAGTCACTTAATCCAGTTTGCCTCAGTTTTCTCATCTGTAAAATGAGCTGGAGAAGGAAATGGCAAACCACTCTAGCAACTTTGCCAAGAAATCCCCAATGGCATTATAAACAGCTGGACATGACTGTGAATGACTGAACAGCAGCACCAAAGTGCCATAATTATTTTGTACCTTTTTTTCCTCTCCTTAAGATATAAGCTAATTGCAAATAGGTACTTTGTTCTCCTTATGGTCTAAAATCATGTTTTTCATATAGTGGACAATTAATAAATGTTTGCTGAGTTGAATAATGCAGCTCATAGGTTCCCAAAGTGGGAGATACCACCTCTTTGGGGCCATTGGAATGATCCAAGGAGCTGGTGGTAACCCCAGGTGCAACTGGGGGACGTGGAACAAAAATAAAGGGGCAATGGAAGCATAAGGAAAGAAGAAAAGAAAAATTCTGAAAAACCATTTGCACATGTTTTATCTGCTGTTTAACAGAGATGAAGTTGTAGTGATTACATTATTTTCCTAATAAACACACAAAACACAAGTTATAACCAATCAGTGGTCAAGTCCACTGACAGGTTTTAGCAAGCAAATGTTGGCAGACCAGCCAGAAGTCCAGCATGTATTGGGAGGAATATATGTGTGTGTAATGATCTGTCTACAATATGGTACTATACGGTTACATGACACAATGCTACATCATCAAAATTTCAGTGCAGGAGAAAAGCCACAAATTTATTATAAATTATTAAATTTAAGAAGCGTCATTTTCATTAAAAAATTTTTATTTTTTTGAAATGATGCAAATTTCAAAAAAAAGAATAAAGAAAATAGGTTTCCAGGAGGGCACTGAGTAACTTTTTTTTAAAGGGGATAGTAGGTCAAATAAGTTTGGTAACCTCTGATGCAGCTAATTGTAGCCCTCATAGAGAGGTCACTTGCATAAAAAATCATTCAATCAATAAGGATAATTTTCATAAAGTGCCACACACAATATCCTGATAAGCCAGGGATTAAGGTGATTAAAGTATGATAATCAAATTTATTCATTTTACTTTCTTTACAGTTATACTTTGGAAGCATATTTATGGAACAACAAAATCATTTGCATATGTTGAAACTCACAGTAAAGGAAAAAATGTTGTCTAGAATGTATTCTGTGAAACCTGTCCAGTGAAATTCAATTAAAGACAATTTTATTTAAACCACAATGCCACATTCAGATCACGGGCTCATTTCACCTCCTTGGGCAGGGGGAAGGTTAAAAATCAAAGAACATGATCTTTTCTACCCAGTCTATCATCAGAAATACCATTTGTAAGTCATTTATTTATAGTTTGTCCTAATGATTTCAACAAATTGATATCGTATTCACTTAAAAATAATGTTAAGACATTGTAGTCTACTTTTTCTAGACAGAGAAATTTGTGAAGCATAAAGATGGAGATCTTTTCTGTATCTATTTACAAACCTCCATGTAAGTTTGAAAGTATTGGTAGAAAATTTGGCAGTTTTCCCTAGTTATGTTAACTAGCTTTTTTCAAAGTAATATTTAAAAATAAGGCAAAAAATACAAACGTAAACATGAGATTTTTTAAATTTCCATTAAATTGACATGGATTAAATTTTAGGCTTATGGTGGAAATCATTCTATATAAATATTAGTTACCAACAGGGCTATCATCTTTTATATCTGAGCATGATCTATTCAGCTAGCAGCCTTTTTCCATGTGAGATTAATAAAATTGTATAAGATTTCACAAGAATCTCATTTTAATATAATATTTCCATTCTATTTCATGCATTAATCTCACTGCACAAAGAAGTTTAATTTCTTTAATTAATAAGACCCTAAGACTTCCCGGGGTAACTCCAAACAGGGCTAAAGGTTAAAATGTTTCTGTTGGACACCAGCAGAGGCAATACTTCACTACTCATGAAATTAGAACTAGAGGATCTGAAGCTGTGCCATGTTAAGAATGAAGACAAGAATGTTCCCTGAGGTCTGGGATTTATAAACTCATCAGGAAAGCTATGGGAGAAATGAGGAAAGGAAAGCACGTAGAAACAAAGTATACTTTTTATTTTTTCCCTTGCTAAGGAGATACACACACGTATAGATCATATAGTTCCTCGCCAGCCACATCATCCTACATAGTACCTACTATGTGCCAGGTACTGTGTTAAGAGCTTTACAATTATTCTCTTGGCCCTTGGAAGGTCAATGATACTGTTATACTCATTTTACAGATGAGGAAATTGAAGCAAACAGATTAAGTGATTTGTCCAAGGTCACACAGCTAGTAAATATCTGAGGCTGGAGTTGAACCGAGGTCTTCTGACTCTAGGCCCATACTCTATTCACTGTGCTACCAAGCAGCCTTAGACTTTAAGTTAGTCTAAGGCTAGTTAGTTTTATATGGAATTATACGATAAAAGTCTTAGGTTGACAGAAGAAATTAGGTTTTCAAGAAATTTCTGCTGTAAAGAAACTTCCTCAGTAGATCTTTCACTCTGGCCTCAGACTCAGATCATATCCTTCTCAGTGCCACAATGGATAGAATACTGGGTCTCAAATATTTACCAGCTGTATGACCCTGGGCAAGTTACTTAATATACCTGCATTGCAGGGTTATAGAGAGGCCTAAATGAGGTAATATTTATAAAGTGCTTAGTACCATGTCTGGCACATAGTAGGAATTATACAAATGCTTATTTCCCCTTCTTAAAATATAAAATACATCATAAATGATACCTATCTGAAGTTGGCCACTCTCTATTATTTAAATGCAATTAGTAATATTTGGCATTACCTTCTGTGTCACTGGACCTTCTCTAGTTCTTAGAGGCTGTTTATTCTGACAAAGAGAATCTCTAATAGAAATAAATGTAAGATTTCTCAAAAGATATGGTCATCCCCACATTCAAACAAGTCATTAAAAATGGGAAAAGGCAACTTGAGTGATCTTAATTATTAGCATTCCCTATGAAAGTTTAACTGATCTAAAGTAATTGCTACCAAAAAACCCAAAAGATACCAGAAACCATCTCAGCCAGCAAAATTCAGCTACTAAAGAGGATGTAAAACTTTATGTACATAAATTACCAAAAGATGAGATAGACTAAAAGCCTATTTGCTCCAACTCCAAGGACCACTTTTCACATGCTACAACCTGAATGTCTTTCTACATATTGTAAATTCTCCTTTATTCAGAATGGTTCAGGAACCTAGTGATTTGATTAATTTAATATTTCAATCATCATTTCCAAATCAATTCAACAAATATTTATTAAATTCATACTATATGGCAGGCACTGGAATGTGTGCACACACACACACACACACACTCACACAGAGTCCTTGCCCTCAAGGAGATAACATTGAGGGGAAGAACCATACACAAAGATAAGTAGATACGAAATATGCAAAATTACTAGAATAGGATGCATTAACAACTGACAGAATCAGAACGTTTCTTGGAAGTGGTACTTCCGGTGAGCCTTGAAGGAAGCTAGGTTCTAAGAAGAGGAATGAGGATGGAGTGGATTCCAGGAATGACAACAGCCTGTACAAAGGAGGTCAGAGACAGAAGAATGCTGTGAATGAGGATCATCAAGACCGGCTTAGTTGGGACATATAATGAATAAAGAGGAGTCATATGAAATCAATATGCAAATATAGGTTAGAGTCAAATTTCAAATGGTTTTATATACTGAACAAAGACATTTACATTTTATCCTAAAGGCAAGAGGGAGTCACTGAAATTTCTTGAAAGGGGAATAATGCAGTTAGACCTATGATTTAAGAAAATCAATTTGTCAGCTATGTGGAGGATAGATAGGAAAGGAGGGAGACCAATAAGGAGGTTTTCAC
Organism: Potorous gilbertii; assembly: GCA_028658325.1. NCBI lineage: Eukaryota > Metazoa > Chordata > Mammalia > Diprotodontia > Potoroidae > Potorous > Potorous gilbertii. The sequence goes on from CM053769.1 coordinate 179,698,142, forward strand.
AATGATCCAGTACGAGGTGATAAAAGACTGGACTAGGAATAATGGTTTAATAAGCTTAAGAAAATATCCATTGCTAAAATCACATTGAACACAATTCCCTGTTTTCTGGATAAGTCAGAATGGACGTGAAGATTTTGTAGTGACTCACTCATAATTAAGGTTGCCAAGCAGAGAGTGACTGGCTAGTCCAGTATTCTGTCATCTACGCTGGTTGCTTCTCAGTGATGGTGTGACTGTTTTGTTTGGTTTCAGCTTTGTTTTTGATAATCCTAGTCATTATTATAAACATTGGTCATCACCAGGTACATGGTAGAAATGAGAGATACCAAAAATGAGCTGGATTTGTATTGACATCTTGAGAGTTGTAGATTTGAATAAGTCCCTGACATATGGAATTTTAGAGCTAGAAGACAGCTTAGAAATTACTTACCTTTCTGTCTTCCAATAAAGGGAGAACATAGACAAAATTCCAATCATTTCAGTTTTCTAGTTCTTTGGATTCCAGAGACAGAAGAGTTTATTTTAGTGTATAGAAATACTCTCTAGATATAATTTGCTTCAAGATTTATATGTACTTTAAGTTGGTACTAAAGTGCTAGGATTTTTTTAAATTTAAAAGTTAGGCTTATTAAAGTGTCAGCCTAGGGAAGCTAGGTGGTGCAGCAGAGAGAACATCAGCCCTGAAGTCAGGAAGACCTGAGTTCCAATCCAGCCTCAGATACTTACTAGCTTGTGTGACCCTGGGCAAGTCACTTAACCCCAATTGCCTCCCCGCCTAAAAAAAGAAAATGTTAGCATTTATTATTTGACGTACCTTTGGATAGTACAGTTAGAGCCAGAAGGAATCTTAGAGGCTATTTAACCTCTTCCTTATACAGAAAAGGAAACTGAGGTTTACAGAAATAGTGCCTTACTCAAGGTCACACTGCTAGTAGATCCATGATTATAGGAAGGTGAATAAGACTTTGTTTCTGGGGCACCAAAAAAATAGGAAGGTGAATAAGACTTCGTTCATCTGATAGAGATAACTGTGCTTAGTATCTAGCTAACAAGAATAATTAGTTAATATGTGAAGCTCCCAGATGGAGTCCTGATAATAGCGAGCATTTACATAGTGCTCTAAGGTTTGAAAGGCTTTAAAAATATCTTATTTGATCCTTACAACAACTTTGGAAGGTAAGGGTTTTTATTCTCTTCATTTTACAGCAAAGGAAAGTGAGGCAAACAGAAGCTAAGTGACATTAAAGAGCCAGTCAGTGTCTGAAGTTGGGTTTGAACCCAGCTCTTCTTGACTCCTTAGCTAGTTTTCCTGTTCCCCAGTACATACTGTAACTCACAGGGAGTTCCTCCAGGGCTCAGACATACCCCACTCCTTTGCCAGCAACAGCCCTGTGAGATTACCACCTCTGTGGCTTACACTGTAGTGTCTCTGCCTCCCAACCATAGGGTAGTAACCCAGGGTCTCTGCCCTCTTAGGGTTTGCTATTCTGAGGTCCCAGGAATCTCCCTGGGTTCTTCCTCTAATATGTGTTAAATAGTTGATTTATGGAAACATTACACTCTATTTGTCCCTGCACATTTTGTGCTGCTTGATAGAGAAGCCAGAATTGCTAATTATATATACGAACCCAAGTCCTCAGCCTCTAGTTTGCTATACTGTCTCTTTTTCCCTAGTTACTCTCCTGTAGTTCATCATTAGCCAGTATAAATCTCACTTCATTCATTTACTATGTACAAAACAACCTAAAAGCCAGTAAATATTTATTAAGCACACAATCCAGGCACTGTGCTATCCACTGGGAATACAATTAATAAAAAGAAAGTCCCTGACCTCAAGGAGCTTATCATCTAATGAAGCAAAACAACATACAGAATAGGCAGGAAGAGGGATGGGGTGGGAAACAGGAGCAGTTATCGGGCACAGGGATACCTTGTTCCGTGGAGCTGAACTCGGGCAGAACAGCAAGGTGGAGAAAGCTGAGGAAGAGATGGTACTTGACCTTCCAGTCCTCCAATCAGAGGGAAGAGGAGGCTAAGAGAGGAGGTGTCCTGTCAACTCAAGTTAGCAGAGAAGCCATGAGATGAGAGGTGCCAGCTTAACCTGGGAGGAACATCTTGTTCCTCAGAACACAATGCCAGGAGCTAAAGTTACTCAGGTGAATTTTTGTTTAAAACTATAATTCTCCTATTTTGTAGATAAGGAAACTAAGGAGGCCCAGATAAGTTAATTACCTTCCCTACAATTAGCATGTAGCAGAGTCAGGATTTAAATGTAGGTTTGGCTAGGCTCTGTTGTATTATTTAAACCAGAAGTGGGGAACTGCAGCCTTAAGGCCACATGTGCCCCTCTAGGTCCTCAAGTGCAGCCCTTTGACTGAATCCCAACCTCACAGAACAAATCCCCTTAATAAAAGGATTGGTTCTTTTTTAAATATTTTTATTCATTTTATTTATTTTTAATGTTCTACAATCGCGACCATAAAACTTGGATTGTTTTCCCCCTACCTACCTCCCATCACTCCCCTCCCTCCCCAAGATGGCATATAATTCTATATAGGATCTACATATCCATTCCTATTGAATACATTTTCACTATAGTCATGCTGTATAGAAGAATTAAATAAATGGGAGAAATCATATAACAAACCAAAACATAATACAAACACACACACACAAAAATGATCTACTACATTCTGCAATTGAATTCCATAGTTCTTTCTCTGGATGTGGAAGTCATCTTGCCTTAGAAGACCATTGGGAATTTTTTTATGTCCTTGCATTGCTATGAAGATCCAAGTCTACCAGAAAAAAATCTCGCACATTGTGGTTGTTGCTGTGCACAAAGTTCTCCTGGTTCTGCTCCTTTTGCTCAGCATCAGATCATATAAGTTTTTCCAGGCCTCTCTGAAGTCTTCTTGTTTATCATTTCTTATGGTGCAATAGTACTCCATTGCATTCATATACCACAATTTCTTCAACCACTCCCCAGTCGATGGGCATCCCCTGGATTTCCAATCTTGGCCACCACAAAGAGGGCTGCTATAAATAGTTTTGTACATGTGGGAGCTTTTAAAAGGATTGGTTCTCTAAAACTTGGATTCAGCCAAAAGGCTGCACCCAAGGACCCTGAAGGTCACATATGGCTTTGAGGCTACAAGTTTCTCACCCATGACTTAGCCCATTTTTAGTTGGCTTCTTTATAAACTATATTACAAATTTTTCTATCTTTTTCAACAACAAAAATGTTGGACATAACTACATTTTCTTGACAGCCTGGAATTATCATTAAGAAAATGAATTATCATGCTGGCTGAAATAAAGCAAGAACCTTAGAATTTCTAAGGACACAAATGGCTGTTTGTCCCAGTGTTTAGTAACCCAACCTCCTCTGCTTTTTAAAATTTATGCTACTCCTGCAGTGTTAGGCTGTCAGCTGTCACTTCTTCTGTGGTGTGAGAAGCCAAATAAGTAAGCTTATTTAAATTGTCTAAAACAAGAAGAGCTTTCCTAAGAATAAAGGACCTGAGCACGTGGAGTTTGTCTCATCTATTTTAGCTGCTCAGAGGCTTTTTTAACTTTCTATTTCAACAACTACCACCATGAAATATTCACTTAAAAAAATATTTACTATGAGCAAAGCACAATTCTAGGAGCTGAAGTGATGAAAAACAACCTACCAGGCCCTTGCTTTCGGGCATGGGTCTAATGTACTCAGGAAGAGACGGGGAGCAGACATATAGGCAAATAAATGTAATACAAGGCAGAAAATAAGGAGAGCAAAGGAGTGACAAACCTCAGTCAGCCTGGAAGACTAGCCCATCAGTTCAAATGATACATAGAGGAGGAGAGGTTTACTGTTACTGAGTGGTGAAGCAAAGTTTATTTTTCAAGGATACACAGGAAAAAGGAGTCAATTAGTAGCCCTGTTAGCAGAGTGGTTACAGCATGCCCTGAACCAGTAGCTCCATTTGTCATGTTGCTCGCCTTGGTCCCCAACTTCCTGATCACTGGTGTGCAGACTGGCCCCATTAATCATCAACCAGAAATCCATCACTACAATCAACATCACTACTCAGTACTGAGTGGATCCACCCTTTCTGGGTCACAGGGATGTTATGGCCCTTAGAGCACCTGAGTTTTTTCCCTGGGATACACATGATACTGGAATCTCCTCTGCAACAGAAAAATACAACCACCTCATCCCAAGACTCGTCATTCTGTTAGATAATGAATCCTGTCTCAGACACTTACTAGGTTGTTTTTTTAAAATTTATTTGTTTCCAGTTTTCCACAATCATTTCCATAAGTCTTTGATTTTCTCTCCTTCCTCTCCCCCTTCCTCCCTGAGACAGCATGCAATCTTATATGGGTTCTATTCATACATCCTTACTAACCACATTTTCACATTAGTCATGTTGCATGCATTTCTACATATTACTAACAAAACTCAACAGCAAGAGATAGAAAGAGAAATTCCATTTAAAGCTATAGTAGACACTATAAAATATCTGGGAGTCTACCTGCCAAAACAAACCCAGGGACTATATGAACACAATTACAAAACACTTTTCACACAAATAAAGTCAGATCTAAGTAACTGGAAAAACATCAGTTGCTCAAGGGTAGGCTGAGCTAATATAATAAAAAATGACAATTCTACCTAAATTAATTTACTTATTCACTACCATATCAATCAAGCTACCAAAAAAGTATTTTCTAGAGCTAGAAAAAAATACTATCAAAATTCATTTGGAAAAACAAAAGGTCCAGAATATCAAGGGAATTACTAAATTACTAAACTGTTTGACCCATCAGTTTCCTCATTTGTAAAACTGGTGTAGGAAGTGGAAGCCATGCAGCAACTGAGTGGAGGAGATTTCTGTTCCAGAGAACCCTGAAAAACTGATCCCAAAGCTCCATCTCACACTGGACCCACAGAGGAGCCCAGCCATGCCCTGGCCGCATGGCCCCAAGAGGAGCAGATCTGAGCAGGCTTCTGGGATAGAATTCCTGCGAAGGTCCCTCTATCCACAGGCACTACAGGTCAGTGAGAGAGACTTCTGGGTTGACTGAAAGGGGAGTGGGGTGTCTCCATAACTCAGGTTCCCTCAGGAGGCAGTGGTAGAGGCAGCAGCAGACCAGGGCTCCCAAAGCAGGCAGGAACTCAGATTCATTGTTGAAGGTCTCTCAATAAACCCCCTGAGGGAACTGAGCCCTGCGAGGCAGCCCTGCCCCCACCTGAGCACCAGAACTTAAGTTCACATTGAATAGCAGCCCCAGCCCCACTGAAAGCCCTGAGGTTGGGGAGCAGCATTTGAATCTCAGACCTAAAGCACTAGCTGGGCAGATCTAGGCAAGGGTGGAGAGGAATTTCAGAAGTCAAGTAACTGGCTGGGAAAATGCCCAGAAAAGGGAAAAAAAATAAGACCATAGAAGGTTGCTTTCTTGGGGAACAGATGTTTTCTCCTTTCCTTTCTGATGACGAGAACAATGCTTACCATCAGGTAAAGACATAGAAGTCAAGGCCTCTGTATCCCAAACATCCGAAATAGATATTCAATGGGCTCAGGCCATGGAAGAACTCAAAAAGGATTTTGAAAATCAAGTTAGACAGGTGAAGGAAAAACTGGGAAAAGAAATGAGAGAGATGCAAGAAAAGCATGAAAAATGGGTCAATACCTTGATAAAGGAGACCCCAAAAAATGCTGAAGAAAATAACACCTTGAAAAATAGGTTAACTCAATTGGCAAAAGAGGTTCAAAAAGAAAATGAGGAGAAGAATGCTTTCAAAAGCAGAATTAGCCAAATGGAAAAAGAGGTTCAAAAGCTCACTGAAGAAAATAGAATGGAATTCTCTCAAAATTAGAATGGAAAAGGTGGAGGCTAATGACTTTCTGAGAAACCAAGAAATCACAAAACAAAACCAAAAGAATGAAAAAATGGAAGATAATGTGAAATATCCCATTGGAAAAACAACTGACCTGGAAAATAGATCCAGGAGAGACAATTTAAAAATTATGGGACTTACCTGAAAGCCATGATCAAAAAAAGAGCCTAGATATCATCTTTCATGAAATTATCAAGGAAAATTGCCCTCATATTCTAAAACCAGAGGGCAAAATAAGTATTCAAGGAATCCACTGATCACCGCCTGAAAGAGA
>CM053769.1:179704802-179810501 GCA_028658325.1 Potorous gilbertii
TTTTTTGGGGTCTCCTTTATCAAGGTATTGACCCATTTTTCATGCTTTTCTTGCATCTCTCTCATTTCTCTTCCCAGTTTTTCCTCCACCTGTCTAACTTGATTTTCAAAATCCTTTTTGAGCTCTTCCATGGCCTGAGCACATTGGATATCTATTTCAGATGTTTGGGATACAGAGTCCTTGACTTCTATGTCTTTACCTGATGGCAAGCATTGTTCTTCCTCATCAGAAAGGAAAGGGGCTAACATCTGCTAACCAAGAAAGTAACCTTCTATGGTCTTATTTTTTTCCCTTTTCTGGGCCTTTTCCCAGCCAGTTACTTGACTTCTGAGATTCCTGTCCATCCCCGCCTAGATCTGCCCAGCTAGTGCTTGGGGTCTGAGATTCAAATGCTGCTTCCCAGCCTCAGGGCTTTCAGAGGGGTCAGGGCTGCTATTCAGGGTAAGATTAAATTCAGGTTCTCAGGTAGGGGCAGGGCCGCCTCCCAGGTTCAGTTCCCTCACAGGGTTTATGTGGAGACCTTCAGTAATGGAGCCAAGCTCCTGTCTACTGCTTCCCCCCCACTGCTGCCTCCGGAGGGGGCCTGTCTTATGGAAACACCTCGCACCCCTCTCGGCCAGTCCAGAAGTCTTTCTCACTGACCTGTGTGCCTCTGGGCAGAGGGACCTTCATGGCAACTGGAGATTCCATCCTTGAAGCCTGCTCCGATCTGCTCCCCTCAGTGCCACGTGGCCAAGGAAGGGCTGGGCTCCAGGTCTAGTGCACGATGGTGCCGGTTCTTCAAGGCTCTCTGGAACAGAAATCTCCTCCACTCCGTTGTTGTGTGGCTTCCACTACTCCAGCATTTGTTGGGAGTTCCTTTTAACAGGTAATTTATGGGCTGTGGATTCGGAGCTAGCATATGTGAATCTTTCTACTCCACCATCTTGGCTCCTCTCCCCCCCCCACCCAGTTTTTTGAAAGATCCTGTGAAGGGCCTTTAATGACAAACAGAGGATTTTAAATTTGATTCTAGGGTCAATAGGGACATTGGAGCTTAGTGAGTAGGGCAGTGACACAGTCAGATATATTCTTTAGCAAGGTCATTTTGGTATTTGATTGGAGGATGGATTGGAATGGGTCTCTCATAGCAGAGAGACCAACCACCCAGCTATTGAAGTAGTCCAGATGTGAGGTGATGAGGGCCTGCACCAGAGTGGTGGTAGTGTCAAAGGAGAGAAGAAAATATATAGGAGAGAAATTACAAAGGTAAAATTAACAGACCTTGGAAATGAGAGTTAATGAGGAGTCAAGGATGATACCTAGGTTGCAAGCCCTGGGTGATTGATTAGGAGGATGGTGATACCCTTGATGGTAATAGGGAATTTAGGAAGAGGGGGATAAAGATAATGAGTTCAGTTTTGGACAGGTTAAGTTTAAGATGCTTATGGGTCATCCAGTTCAAGATATCCAATAGCCAGTTGGAGACGTGAGACTGAGAAAGGCTAGGGCTAATAAAAGTGGATTTGAGAAGCATCAGCATAGAAATTGTATCCATGGGAGCTGATGAGATCACCAAGTGAAAAAGTATAAAGGGGGAAGAAAAGAGGACCCGAGATAGTATCCTTTGGGATCCCCATGCTTAGTGGGCATGAACAGGATAAAGATACTGCAGAGGAGACTGTGAAGGGGTGCTTGGATGTGAGGAGAATCAGGAAAGAATAGTGCAACAAAAACCTAGGGAGAAGAGAATATAAAAGAGAAGGTTAATAACAATGTTAAAGTCTGCAGAGAGGTCAAGAAGGATGAGCATTGGGGAAAAGGCCATTAGATTTAACAATTAAGAGATCACCGGTAACTTAGAAAGAGGAGGTTGAATGATGCAGTGTATCTATATGTATGTGTGTGTGTGTGTGTGTGTGTATGTGTGTGTAGCAGGGAATATATGTATATATACATACATGTTCAAAAAAGGTTTTTCAGTCTTTGATCCCTCTTACAAAGATGGGATAGGCAGGGGAGATGGCCTTAAGAAAAGTGAGAAGGAAGATATATTTGGGAAACAGAGAATAGGTTAATCAGTCTACACTAAAAGATTTTAATGGAAAGGAAATATGGAAGGCAGGGTTGGAAAGAGAGGTTGGAACAAGATTGCAAAGGACCTGTCAAACCAGGACATTTTGGCTATATTATGTGGGAGAAGGAAGCCATTGAAGGCTGTTGAGTACAGGAGTGACATGATCAGAGGTGATTATTAGGAAGGTTAACCAGAAAGAAGAATATGAAAAGGAGAGAGACTAGAGACAGAGTCCTGTTAGATGCCTATGTTGCAGTATCCCAGACAATAGGAGATGAATCAATGGGGCTTTTATTTCCTAAGCACTGAGCAATGTGAGGTAAATGAGTTAATGTTTTTGAGCACACTTTGTAAGACAGAGTGGAACAGTTGAAAGACAGTAGATTTGGAGTCCCAAAGACCTGGGTTCAGTTGCTGGCTGTGATATTTAACTACCTATGTGACCTTAGGAAAATCACTTACCCTGTCTGGGCCTTTTTTGGTCATTTATAAAAAGGAGGAGTTGGACTAGATGACCTATAACACTCTTTCTAACTAAATTTATGATCCTATGAATATCTGCTCTAAGTGGAGCCAGTAGCAATGCTTGAGCTGCTATTAGAATTCAGAAAATCACCCAAGAGATTAGGACTTTTGCTCTAAGTGAGTCTGAGGAGTAAGTGATGGAGGAAAGAATGGAGAAAGAGAAGGAATAGATACGAGGGATAGCAGGGTCATTTCTAGATTCAGTGAACCACCAGAGGATGCTACCACAAAATGCCATCACTTTGCTATTTTAGTGGTGAGCTGCCTAAATAGAAAACAAAACCTCCAAACATCACACTGTTATGGGCCAGGGCTAGCACTTTTCTTCCACCTGCTCATATCTTGGCCTGGACCAGGGCTCTCTAACCTCGAGGCAGTGACCTTGATTCAGCTGAGATTCTCATCAAACTGCAAGACAAGATTTTCTATCAACTCTCCAGATTTTCCGGGATTGGTGGGTCTAACTGTCTGAGGTGTTAGACATCAAAATAGTGAGAGGTTAGGTTTTGAGCCTGTGATTTCATTGCTGTAGAAATCTCCCTCAATGCAAATTTGCACCTTCTTTGCAACTTATATTGCTACAGAGTAAAGTTAAGTGAGCTATCTGGTGTCTTACAGTTAGTACATGTTAACAGTAGTTTTTGAACTTTCTTACTTCAAGGCCAGCTCTCTAGTCATCATACCATGCTGCAAAACATCAGACTGAGCTTTAATGACCAGAACTTGACACCTGAATGCAATTTTGCAGATTAGGGACTGCATTGAAACCTGGGTACCTGAACCTAAACATAAACTTGAAAACTGGTTTTAAGTTTTGATGTAAAAACATGAGACACAAACTTATTATTAATTTAGCTTAGGAATTTAAATTAGGAATTTATGTCCCAAAGCATAATTAGTTCATCAAAAGGCATAGAGAACAGTTGAGTCATTTATAAACCAAATTCTATTCCTTGGAACAACTGTGGCTTTATAGCATCTGTGTTCTTTAGCAGAGCCTTAATGAGTGGATTGCTCCAGATAATATTCTATTCCTGTCACCAAATAATGCTTTCTGTCCACACTCCTGTACTCCTTTGTTGTAGGAAGGGTGTTGGATAAAATGGGCAACACACCCTCTGTTGTACTGAACTGCAAGGCTCAGACTTGGAAATTGTGATGCAAATCAGGCTGTTTTATGCTTTGCATTATTGATGGCAAATGCAGCCTTGGATGATTTTTTTTTCTACATTGATTGAATCTGGCCCATAACAGTGACTATTAAGGAAGGTATGAAAAGTATTTTACATACAAAGGGACATCTCTAGCAGTCAACCATTATGCTTGGGTTTTGTTTGAGCCGTAGCATTGGTCATATCACCAACAATTGATTCTGATTGGTGTAAAGGGTCTATATATGAGGACCCTGATTGGTGGAAGATTGAAAAGTAATGTTTTCATGAGGATGGGAATCATGGCATTCTAAACTGTGGCATTCCCATCTGGACCACATTGATGACTACAGAGTTGAAATGAATGTTTCTAGCCATACTCTCATTCCCGTCCTGGCCTATTCCTGACTTTCTGGACTTCAAAATCATTCCCCTACTACAGTTACTAGTAGACTAGTAGAATAACGGTTTTGCATTCTTTTCTTTCTCTTTTTAAAGTTTACGTAGCAGAGTAGGATTTCTGTGAAGTCTGCTACCAGAAGCACTTTAAAAGCAAGATTAAAACACTAAACTACAAAGTGAATCAATCTTTTCTCCATGCAAAACAGATGGCTGCTAACATTGATTTTACTTTCATCCATGGCACTGTCTCTTCTGCAAATGTTGAAGAGCAGCCTATAGTGAAGGGTATGATTACGTTAGATGAATGTTGTTCCTATAATTGTTGATAATATATTCCAGGCTAATGGGCAAGCAAAGTTGGGTCCCTTGAGCTATTCTGAAAATGCATGCACACTCAGAAACTATTAGCCTTTTTCATATAGCAGCTAAGAGCCCTAAAAACTACTAAAATCAATTCAAACAATAATTTATCACTGACATTAATATTTTACATTGATTTCTTCTGGAATGAGAGTTGTGCCTCCTAGAGAGCTTAGTTCTCTTAATATACAGCCAGACCTAGAGTGTAATTCCAAGGTTTAAAATGTTTTGACAAGGGTATTTGAAAAACATACAGAAGGGGAAAAAAAACCCAAAATAATTTCAAAGTGTTGTCGAGGTAGATGCATGGCTTAGACCTTTACTTATCTGAACTTTTTACATATATTTTCAATGAAGTCATAGTATGTCCTTAGGACTTCATTTCCTACAATATTTGGAGACAAAGGAACATAACTCATTAGGAAAGAGTCTCTAGCCCCCATTTCCCAAAAGTTTGTGTGTGAATGTGCAAGATGGTGACATTAGTAAATGAGAACCATGGTGGGGAGTGTGGTATAAAGTGTAAAGTTTAAAAAGACTTCCGGTGGTTAGTGGACATGAGAACAGAATAGATAAACAAAGTAGGGCAAACTACAGAACTATGAATGGCAGAGTGGCAATGCTTGGAGTAGTATGTTCATGATATTACTAAAAATAGTCGTTGAGGCTAGATCATGACATTCCAGAGCTGAGGCAAGAGTTTTCAACTGAGCTCCATTCTAAAATGAGAGACTCTCAGGAAAGATCTCCAAGATGCAGATTAACTTCGCTCTAAATATTTGTCACTGATGTCAATGAATTCTGAAGTGACTGTGACTCTTGCCAATCAGAGAGATTAAAGAGAAAAACATTGTAACTTACCTAAAACTGGAGAAAATTGTATCCTTTTGTGTATGGCCACAGATAGTATACTGCTCTTTGACTTAATTTCTTATTACTTGTTTCATGTCAATTATCTCCTTTTTCTATTGATTCTACATGTCTCTTTTATAGCCTAGCAAGAATTTGCATAGGTTAGGACTCATGTTGTGAACAGAATATTTGATTAGCCAAAATTGTCATACTAAATCTGGAAGTACTGAGAGGTGCCATAGAGCAATTCCTAGTTTTAAATCTAAATAAAACCTGCCCCTGTTTATAACTTTCCTATTTCTGTTGGTGGCAACATCAGTTTTTGAGTCAATGAGGCTAAAAAACCTCAGTTATCTTTGATTCCAACTCTCCCTCATTTTTCCCCTTCAACTTGTTACTAATTCTTGTCCATCCTAGCTCTGTAAAATCTCTGTACTTGCCTGTTCTTTTAATTTCCACTGCTGGCACCCCAGTTCAATATCCCAACATCTTTACTTTGGACCAATCTCTTCTAATTCTAGTAACTACTTTCTGTTAATTATTCTCTACCCTGTACATATCATGTTTGTACATATTTGTTTGCTTGTAGTCTCCCTATTAGACTTAATTCCTTAAGGGCAGGGATTGTCTTTTCCTTTTCCTTTCTTTGTATCTCCAGTCCTTAGCACAGTATCTGGCACATAGTCGAGACTTGACAAATGCTAATTGACTGACAGGCTGCATCATTGTTTCTATCTGTTCACCTATCATCTGCTCTCTCTCTCTCTCTCTCTCTGTCTGTCTCTCAGTTCATATATGTGTGTGTGTTTGTAAAATATATATATATATATATTATATATAATCATATGTATATATAATCATAGAATACAGAATTTAGATTGGGAAAAGACCTCAGAGGCCATCTAGTACAGGTCATAACTAAGCAGGAACTCCCTTTAAAATACCCCTCCCAAGCGGGGAGAAAGGGCAGCTAGGTGGCACAGTGAAAGGAGTGCCAGAACTGGAGTCAGAAAGACTCATCTTCCTGAGTTCAAATCTGGCCTTAGACACTTACTAGCTGTGTGACCCTGGACAAGTGACTAGTTAACCTCTGTTTGCCTAATCCACTCAAGAAGAAAATGGCAAATCACTCAAGTATCTTGCCAAGAAAACCCCAAATGTGGTCTATAGGGTCAAGAAAAGTCTGACAGGACTGAACAACAAATTCCCCATTGCTTAGTCAGGAAAATATTTAGTCTTTTTTCAGTTGTGTCCAATTCTTCATGATCCCATTTAGAGTTTTCTTGGCAAAAATACTGGAGTGGTTTGCCTGGAACATAGCAGGTACTTAATAAATGTTTGTTGAACTGGATTGGATGGTACCCCCAAATCTTCCCTTTCAAAATTTGTGTGTGTGTGTGTGCGGGGGGGTGTGGGTGTGTATTTGTCTTCAAAAAGCTGGGACAACTTACTTTTTGTCCTGCTGCAGTTTTCATTTGTGATTTCTTGAAATGTAACTTGGAAAAAACAGGTTTTTAAAAAGCCCATTGTGCTTCATATGGAACTATAAGACTAGTCTTTGAATCTCACTCAAGTTTTCATTGAATGGTCAAAAATAACCCCCATCCCAAGCCTCTGTTGCTTACTAGGTTTTGATGGCTTAGAATGAGTGTAAATAGCAATTATTTTTTGTTCTGACCAGAAACCCTGAGGATCTTCCCTTCCCAGATTGATACTTTTGTGACAGTAAACTAGGTCATTTTTTTGTCATTATTCTTTGCCTCAGACAAGTTAAGACCCAGGAAAGACCTTCATTTAGACCTTTTGTCTTTCCCTTGGACTCTGATGCCTCTAGAAGTGATAGTGAAGTTGTTGACTTCATGTAGCTCTGCCTCACTTAGATCCAATTCACATGTCAAGATATCACTGTCATGATGTCATGATGTCATCTTTGAGAATGAAGGATGAACAACACCAGTATCTGCTCATCACTGCCACAGTATGCCTTCTGAGGCCCAAGTTTTATCTAGTTGGTTTGGTAGAAAGAATATAGGACTTTGAGTCATAAGGCTCATAGAATCATACATGTATAGCTGGAGGGGACCTCAGGAAGGCCTATGATCCAGTGCCCTCCTTTTACAAATGAAGAAAAGGAAGTTCTATCCACAGTTCAAGTCTCAGTTCTGCCTCATACTCACTGTGTGACCACAGACAAGTGACAAGGATCAATTTCCTGTCTGTAAAAAAAGGACAACAATATTACCTACAAGTGAGAACAATGCTTTGTAATCCCTCAAAACAATATCTAAATATAAGTAATTGATAATTACTGACTTATATCACTTTAAGCTTTACAAAACACTCGACATATATTCTTTCATTCTTAGAACAACTCAGAGGGAAATGCCATTATTTTATCCATTTACAGATGTGGAAATAAAGACTGAAGGAAACATTTTGTTCCAGGCACTCTTCTGCTTGATGGGAAATATGAATACAAGCAAAAAGGAAAAAAGATTCCACCTTTCCCCCTAAGGAGATTATGTTCTAATGGGGGAAGATAATATATAAAAAAAGTAGCTAGGTGGTACAGTGGTTAGATCATTGGGCTTGGAATCAGGAAGAATTATCTGTAGGAATGTAGGAATCAGGAATCATCATTCCTAATCACGAATAAGAAACATCAACTCTTGGGGCTTTCTTGGCAAAGATACTTGAATGGTTGGTCATTTCCTTCTCCAGCTCATTTTACAGATTAGGAAATGGAGGCAAATAGAATGAAATGATTTCCCCAGGGTCACACAGTTAGCAAAGCACAATCAGTATAGCACAAAGAAAATATGAGCTATGCAAATCCAGAGACATCTCCCTCTCAAATGTTCTAGTGGACTATGTGCCTGACCTGAAGGAACACCTTCCAAGCTCATGTTGGACTGATCCGCCGCAGCCAAGCACCCTGTACTCTGACCCCCAACACTGTGATATCCTTGGTCCTCTTCAAAAATGAGAACAAACAACAACCGCATGGCAGTGGTTGTTTTCTGGTGCTGTGTGGATGCTGAAGCACCTGGGCTTTTAGCTGTGTTGGCCACAGTGCCAATGGTCTGGATTCACTTAACTTTGGCTTCTGGCACAATTGTCGATGAATTTATCTTGGATCCACCTGCCTCTGTGATTCTAATAATGCTGTTCTTTATGCTTTAAATGCATTTTCCTGCCCATCTGTCTTGTTCAGAGCCTTCTTATCCTTTACAGTCAATACTAGGCACTACTTTCTCCATTAACCTCTCTCTTAGCTTTCAAGCCAGACATAATATCCTTGGCTGTGTTTATAACTCTCCTGTGAATTGATAATACACTCATTTGTGTAACTATTTCTGACATGTCTTCACTTGCTTTCTAGACTGTAAGCTAGGAATTGTGTCTTATTCATCTTTCTAGTTCCAGTGTCTAGTATGGTGCCACAAATTTAAGTAACAGTAAGTACATGTTTCTCAAATTGAACTGACTTAAGATAACATGCAGAGGGTTATTTGCAATGTCCCTGTGGTGTAACTTTATCTGCCACCATGTTTTGTCCTCAGACATGCTGCTAAAGATGATGTTACTATTGGAATGTATTCATGTGGATGAAAATACTGATAACATGACCTGCTTTCTGAATAACCTTTCTTCTATGGAGTCATTGTTTGACAGATCTGTCATTGTTTATAGCCCAGCATTATGGACTGTGAGCAAACACTGTCTTATTCCCTTTAGCACCTCTAAACTCTGGCATTTTAAGTTCTGAACAACCTGGCTCCTTCCTACCTTTTCAGTCCTCTTGTCCTCCATGAACTATGGTCAGTCTGTCAATAAATATTTATTTATTATAAACATATAAATTATATGCGGCTGGCACTGTGCTAAGTGCTAGGGATACAAAAAGGCAAAAGGGAATCCTTTGTCCTCAGGGAGCTCACAGTATAATGGGGGAGACAACATGCAAACAACTATGTACAAACAGGCTATGTATGGGATCAATGGCAGATAATCAACTAGGGAAGGCACATGTATCAAGGGGGATTGAGAAAGGCTTCCTTTAGGAATTGGAATTCATGCTGAGCCTACTTATTGTTCCTCACGGTAACACCCCATCTCTTTATCTCTGTGCCTTGGCATTGGCTGTCCCTGGTCCTGGAATGTTCTCCCTTCTCACTTCTACCCTCTTGGAATTCCTAGCTTCCTTGGAAACTTTACCCAAGTACAACCTTCTATAAGAAGGCCTTTCCTGATCTCCCTAATTACTAATGCCCTGCTTTCAAGCTACTTTGCCTTCATTTGTTTAGACTCTGTATGTTTATCTATGCACATGTTGTCTCTTCTGATAGAATAAATTCCTTGAGGGCAGTCCAATTTCACTTCTGTCTATATCCCCAGCATTTAGCATGGTATCTGGTCCATAGAAAGTGGCTTAATAAATAGTTAGGTTCCCCCTCCCCCCAAATTCATTAATTTATTTGTTTTCAGTTTTCAACAATCATATAAGTTGCAAATTTTCTCCCTCTTCCTCCCCACTTCCTTCCCAAGATGGTATGCAATATTATATGGGCTCTACACATACGTTCCTATTGAACACATTTTCACATTAGTCATGTTGCATAAAAGAATTAAAATGAACGGAAGAAACCATGAGAAAAACAAAACAAAACATAACAAAAGAAAAAATCGTATGCTTCATTCTGTGTTCCGACTCCATAGTTGTTTCTCTGGATGTGGATGTCTTTTTGCATCACGAGTCCTTTGGAAATATTGTAGATCCTTGCCTTGCTGGGGAGGACTAAGTCTATCAAAAATAATCCTTAAAGAGAATGGGAATGTTTCTTCCGGTTTTGTAACAACACAGAATAAACCTTCTCTCTTTCTCATGTAACATTGCTTCAAATATTTCAAGAGTGATTTATTATCTTCGAGGCTGTTACTGTGTAGAATGTTCTCCTGCTTCTTCTCACTTCACTCAGCCTCAGTTCATATAAGTCTTTGCAGGATTTTCTGAGGTCTGCCTGCTCTTCATTTCTTACAGCACAATAGCATTCCATTACATTCATATACCATAACTTGTTCAGTCATCCTCCAATTGATGGGCATCCACTCAATTTCCAGTTCTTGGCCACCATAAAAAGAGCTGCTATAAATATTTTTGTACATGTGGGTCCTTTCCCCATTTTTATGATCTCTTTGGGATACAGTCCTAGAAGAGGTATTGCTGGGTCAAAGGGTATGCACATTTTTATAGCCCTTTGGGCATAGTTCCAAATTGCTCTCCAGAATGGTTGGATCAATGCTTGTTAATTAATTGAAAAAGAGATATGATTCCCAACTATCCCATAGATTGAACCCTGGGAGGGTCATTGAACACTGATAGAATGGCAGGTGGGGTGCATGGAGTGAAAGAATGTCAAGAAGTTGAGCATTAAAAAATGGGAAAGACCTTGACAAGAGTAACCTTGGGGGCGTGACATGGTCTTGTGCAAAGAGCTCTGGATTTGGGGGACTAGGGTTTGGGTTTGAGTCTTGATTTTATTAAAACTTCTTTGCATGACCTTGGGCAAATCATTTCTCTTCTCTGGGCCTTAGTTTTCTTGTGAAATGAGGGGCTTGAATTAGATCCTCTCTAAAGTCTCTATTAGCTGGTAAGTCAGATAGTGCAATTTCCAAATAAAGTACACACTGCTTTAGTAGTATTGAGCAGCTGTAGTATGCATTATGGGGGGAATAAAGTTGAGGGTAAATGAGAGATAGGGAGAAAAAGCCCCAAATCATCTGGAAAGAACACGACATATAGTAATGGTAACGATGATTGCTGTAATGTACACGTTACTTGAGATTTTACACAGCATTTTGTATATATTATTTCATTGGATCCTTACACTGTGGTGAGAGGCAAGTATTGTAAGAATTATTATCTCCATTTTTACAGATGAGGAAACTGAATCTCAGAGAGGCAAGTTACTTGCCCATTGTCAGACACCTAATAAGTGCCACATGTGAACTATGGGTCCAATTAAAAGGAACAAATACTATATTTACGATTGAACCTGATAGGGAAAAATGTAAAATATTTGCTATACAAAAGAAAAAAGGTGGTGTAGTTGCTCATCAGGTTTTTTTTTTTGCATACAAGGACATTGGGACTCAACACTGAAACTTTGAATGAGCTTATAATTCAAAGTAAAATATTTTTAGTAGTAGGATGGAAAACATACATAATGAATTTAAGATTAGGGAAGGGCAGAATAAAGTTTGATTTATTTGTAAGAGAAAAAGTAAAGGTATATGTATAAAGTAGTATCACTAACCACAACCGTGTTCCAGGGGACATTCATTGTTGAAAAGATCTTTTGAAAAATTCTTAGTTTCTTTAGTGACTGTTATATGGAATCCAAAAGAAATTGTGCTTCTTAAAACTGATGGACACATCTGCATTCCAGTAAACATATACCTATATGTACACACACACACATACACACACATACACACACACACACACACACACGGGGGGTATAGAGCAATCTTTTCAACTGTGTCTTTGGTTCTGTTTGAATAATTACTATATTATGTAGTGACATTATTGGAAAAAGTATTTCAAAATAATAGAGATTTTGCTTTGAAAAGGACCTTAGAGGTCATCTATTTCCACATCCTCAATGAAGGAATCTTTTCCATAGCAACTCTAACAGATGGACAACTATGTAGTGATAGGGAACCCTCTACTTTACGAAGCATGTTCCACTGTTGGATGACTTTAATCATTAGACAATTTTCCTTAAAGTGAATGAGAATGTTTCTTCTAGTTTTGCAACAACACAGAATAAACCTTCTCCTTTTCCCACACAACATTTCTTCAAATACTTCAAGAGTGATATAATTACTTCTCTTTTCCAGACTAAACATCTCACGTTCTCTCTATCATGTGGTTTCTGGACCATCTCTCAGCATCTTCCTGGATTCAGTTTTGTCTTATGGTATGGCACCAAGAACTGGATGTAAGATGGAAGATGTGGTCTGACAAGTAGAATGATTATCTACTTTGGCATGAGTATTAAAATTCTATTCATATAGCTTATGATTTCATAGTTCAATTCAATCCAAAAAGCATTTATAAAGTGATTGTATATGTAAGGCATTATGCTAGCCCCTGGGGAGAAAAGACAAAAATTAAACACTCCTTCACCTGAGGGAACTTTATATTGGGGGAGGGGAAGAGGACTAGGGATGAATATGTACCCAGATAAGTATAAAAATAAATACAAAATATTAAAAATATGAACAAAATAAATACAAAATAATTTGGGGGTAAAGATAACTAACAATCGGGAAAATCAGGAAAGGTCCATCCAAGAGGGAGCTTAGCCTTGATGGGAGCTAGGGATTCTAAAAGATAGTGATGGAGAAGGAGAGCATTGTGGTCATGGAGGATACAGTAGCAGCATAAGGAATGTCATGCACAAGGAACAACAAGGATACTACTGTGGTTGAAATACAGAATGCATGAGGTGGAATAATTTGAAATTAGTCTAAAAGGGGAAGTTGGAACCAGATTTTGATGGTATTTAAATATCAAAGGAATTTGTATTTTTTACTAGAGGCAATAGGAAGCTGCTGAACTTTCCTGAGTTGGGTAGTGACATAGGCCATTGATTTAGGAATATTAATTTGGCAGCTGTGTGATAGTTTGAGGAAGGAAGAGATGAGTATCAGAGACACAAATCAGAAAGTTATTGGAGTAGTCCAGGAGAGAGATGCTGAAGGTCCTGAACTATGTTAGGGCGTATATGCATGTCTAAGAGATATTTGCTTAGAGATAATTGAACCCCTGGAAGCTGATGCGATCACCAAGAGAGTGTAGAAAGAGAAGGGAAGAGAAGGGGGAGAAAAGAAAGGAAAGGAAATAGGAGGGTAGGGTTCCCAGGAGAGAGTCCTGGGATATACTCATGAATAGGAGGAAGAACATAAGTGATAACTCATTTGAGTAGGAAAAGAGCCAGGACAGAATAATGTCATGAAAACTCAGGGAGGTGAAGAAGGACGAGGACTGAGAAAAGGTTACGCCACAATATTGGTCCATTTTGAGTCTTCCATCTTTTTTATTTTTGTAGGAAGTCAATCTGTTATCTCTCCTATCTTTCATTCCTTTACTTATATAATTTAAAAAATTTACCTTTGAAATGCATTTATACCTACTCCCATGATATTCTTCTTCATAGTTATAATTTTCAAATGCTCATATGGATCTATCATTTCATCAAAGTGAGTATTCTTTCCAAAGGTATAGTCCTATCCTTACCTGACTATCCTTTGTGACCTTGTCCTTTTTAGCTCACAAGTTCTTTAAGGTCAAGGATTGTTTTTGCCTTACTTTGCATCTCCAACATGTAGCACAATTCTTGGTACTTAGTGCTTAATAAATACGTGTAGACAATTTCACATCACAAGGAGAACAGTGGAGCACACAGACTATTTATTGATTATACATTCCTCTTACTATATGATTGCTCCAACTTTTTTGTTTGTTTCTGCATTTCTTTCATGATATTCTTTATCCCAATTTTTTTTTGTAATTCCTTTTTTAAAACTGTGTTGCCACTACTCACACTCACCATATGCCTCTCCATTGCCCAGTGGGTGATGCTCATTTTCAATTGTTCAAAGACCATATGTTTCCATGACTTGCAGCCCTGGTAGAACAATGGTGTTAAAAAGTTATGTCTGTTTCAGTGAGAAGTTTGAGGTCTTTAAACAAATTTTGTAGTTTCTCAAAGGCATTCTAGTTTGCTCTCCTTTGCCTGTTCAATTCTGGGCCTGTTTCACTGTTCATTTTCAGTGTCTAAACTCTATAAATTGTCTCTCTAACTGCACATTGTTGTTTAGACAATAGCATTTTTCATCTACTTGGTTTTTCTATATTTTGCCCATAACCTTAGTCTATTGAAATCCTTTGTCTGTTAGGGCTCTGGCAATAGGATTGTATATTAAGGAAATATCTCATAGTACTTCTGGCAGCTCAGAATGATTCCAAAGTGGTATAACTTAACAGAGAACTACTCCAGAGACAACTAGAAGCAGACATTCTGAACAGTGACTCCTGGAGATGACAGCTTTTTATTGCAAATTTATTCCTAGATACTCATAGCTGATGTATTTCCTTACAGGATCATTGGATCCCAGCATTAGGGTTGGAAGGTCCTACGCATCATTTTAAGGTAAAGAAACTAAAGCCCAGAGAAGTATGAGTTTCTTGAAATGAAACAGGTTATAACTGGCAGAGCTTGTTCAACTACCTGTGAAAACCTCTAAACTTACAATCATCTAGAGCAAAGGTTGGCAGACTATGACCAGGGACCAAGTCCAACTCACCACCTGTTTTTATAGGCCTGTTTATACAACTGAGATTTTTTTGCATTTTAAAATAAAATAAAACTTTATTTTAAAAAACTTAAAAATCATTCCCAACTCACCAGATAAACAAAAATAGTCATCCAGGCCAGAATCCACAATTTGCTGACCTTGATCTAGCCCAATCCATGTTTCTCCATCATGTCCACAAGGATAATCATGAAAGACATTGTCACATGCTTTATTGAAACTAAGGTACTCTGTATTTTTGGCAACCCACTGGTTTTACTTGTATCTTTATCCAAGAAAATGAAGTTATTTTGGTATGATTGTTCATTAGTGAATGCTTACTTGTTCCTAGTGATTATATTCCTCTTTTCCTTGCTACACCACTGTTTCATAGCTCATTCTTGTATTATTCTGGAAACCAATGTCGAGCTTATCAGTCTACATTTTTAAAAAATCTACCTTTTCCACCCTTTTGCAAAGGGAGATTTTTGTCTCACCAAGTTTCCTTAAAGATAACTTAACAATGATTTTGTGACCACATCTGCAAATTCTTTCAGTATCCTAGGCTGTAATTTGAGCATGGAAATTTGAGCTTATTTAAAGCAGCTATGTGCTCTTACTATCTCATCTTATTTTTGGACCTCCAACCTCTTTAAAAGATTGGTCAGTCTATTCAAGAAAGTCCATAGCATTAACGTTTAGTCTGTTTGGGGAAAGAAGAAAGAGGCAGAGCTGAAGAATGGTCAGTTACAAGAGCAATGAGCACAAAATCGAGAGCCAAGGTGGCCCAAGGCAGAAGGCATATATGGGGACTGATAGGGCAGGTGGGTAATGAATGATGCATAAAGGAAATCAAGGAAAGAAGAAACACGTCTGAGGACGGGCTGCAAACCTGTTGTCCAGTAAAGTTTAAGGTTAATCAGAGAATGTCTAGACAATTTATTTTACTCAGTTCGGATAATTGTACTTGGGCATATAATATTAGCACCAAATTCCGTTTTTCTTCTAGTTTCCCTTGCAACTAAGGCGAAGTCCTTGTCCTTGTGCAGCTTTTGGCTTAATAAGGGGATTTGACATACATTCAAATAAGTATAAGACAAACAACTTCAGTCCAGTGACACTGGCCCCCTGACTTTTGCTTCCCACAAGACACTCCATCTCTCAGTTCTGGGCATTTTCTTAGGCTGTCCCCTATGCCTAGCATGTTCTCTCTCCTCTTCTCCTTCTGCTGCCCTTCCTGACTTCCTCTACATATCAATTAAAATCCCACCTTCTTCTACAATCTAATGAGATACCTTGCAAGAGAGCATGGGAAATGGTCTGAGGAGGTGTGAGTTAGAGAGTTTACTTCATTTTACAGAATGATGAGTTTTCAGCAATCATGAAGTCCAGGAGAGCAGCTAGGTGGGAAAAAATGAGGTGAGTGCTTAGAAAAGGAGCTTACAATCTAATGTGAAAGGTGCTAAAATACATACAGGCATAATCTGTAATATAGGTCAGAAAATGACACATTTCAAGGAGTGATTCAGGAAAAATACTGTAAAGGAAAACTCTTTTTTTTTAGTTTTCAGCAACTTATTAAATATTTTTTAATTTTCATACTGCAGTATTAATACAAAATAACCAAGATTCTTAAACATACTTTTTTTATTAATAACTTTTGTTTTCATATCACATTTATTTTTGAATATATCCCTACAATCTCCCATACCCAGTAAACCCACCTCTTATAGCAAAGATTTAAAGGAGGGGGGAAGCCTTTTAGCAAAAACTAAGACATATTGACTATCTAATAGCATATGAAATATTTCATATTGGTAATTCCCAACTCTGCATTAAGAAGAGAGAGGTGCATTTTCTCCACTCTTCTCTGGGGTCAAGCTTGATCATTGCAATTACCAATGTATAGTTTCTTTTCTTTTCTAGGAATCTCACTTTCAAGAAAGAAAAGCAAGTTCACAAATGACCAAGAAACAAAACAAAGACGCTATAGAATCTTGAAGAGAGTTAACCATGCTGCTACACACCATGTATGTACAAAGGGGATTCAAATCCTGGGGAAAAAATAAAAACAGTTTTGAAGCAAACTTTCAAAGGCTTCTATACTCCCTGCAGAGGAATCAAGCATGACATTGTTTGAATTGTCCCTCAGGAGACTTCCTACTTTTTTTTTTTATAACTGGCTAACACAATCTTGACTTCTTTTGGTATTTTTAAATGGGAAAAAGATCTGTTCTTAATGGCTGACCTCAGCCTTTCCTTCTGACTTATAAGAAAATGTTGTTGTTTCATTTTATATCATTTTTTTCCCCTGACCATTAGTTATACCCCGCTCTCTGAGAATTTGGCTTCTGGTAGACTTAAAACATTTCCTTTTTCTTTCAGTCATTGATATACATCTTTTCTTTCTACCACACTTGGTTGCCTTAGATTTTTGTGCCATATCTTGTTAAATTTACTTTATAGTTATTTTAATCTCCCCCCATTTCTGTTTGAGGGAATTTTTTTTTCCATTTACTTCATCTTTTTGTTCATTTATTCAGGAAATATTGGTTGAGAGCTTGATGGCATGCAAGGTGCTATAGGGGAAATACAAGCTGATGTTAACTAATATTAGTTATTTTATGATTATGTTATAATTATTTTATAATAAAAATATAATCAATTTTGATTGTTAATATTGAAGAATATTAATTCACATTAATGTTAATAAAATACAGCTTTGCCCTCAACTAGCTTACTTTTAAGGAGGGTCTTGTGTTAAAGAATCATGGGTATGTCTCACTGGAAAGAAAATAGCACCTGAATTTGATAAATCATGACTAACAACTTAAGCCTTTGAAGACTACAAAATAAATTTACAGGAAAACAGTATTTTTCTCCTAATAATTGTAGTGAATATTTATAAAGCTCTTTAAGGTTTGTAAAGTGCTTTACAAATGAGATACTATGCAAATGAGGTAATTCTTATTGCATAAAATAAAATGTATTAACAAGAATTCTATGCTTTGTTCCCAAATTTAAAAAAAAATTGAAAGCTACAATAAAGAATGATACCAGAAATATAGGTACAATGAACATATACCTCCCCTGCTTCATGTATGATTTCCATGATAGAGATAGCAGTCCCTAAAGCTTTAGTAATTTGGCTATGCTTTTTGCCAGCTGCAAACCATTCATTGATGCTTCTAACTTTAAATTCATGATACTTTCTTTCTCACTTGAACACAGCTTGACATGGGAGGATATGTAAAATGCAGGGGTTCAACCAAATGATCCCAAAGTCTCTTCCAGCTCTGACGTTCAGTTATTTTATGTATTGGAAATACAAAAAAAATTTTAAATTCCATTCATTTATTAATTCAACAAAATTTTACTGAATAACTGGTTTATTTAGACCATGGTTCAATAATGTTGTAAATGTACTTAGATTATGTCTGTGTTGACTATTTTTTCTCCCAACCTAGTTATTCATTTTCCTGGTCTCTCTGAGGGGGACTGATAGTCTAGCCAAGTCAACAAACATTTATTAAGTACCTTGCATGTGCCAGGAAAGATGGGGATGTAAAGAAACAGAAAAGCCAATCTGCTCTTAAGGAGCTCAGAGTCTAAAGGGGAGGTAGCATAAAATAATTATGTACAAACAATATATACCAGATAAATCAGAAGTAATTTCAGAGAAAAGACACTGAGATTACAACACCTTGGAAAATCTTCTTGTATAAAGTGGAATTTTAAATGAGTCTTGAAGGAAGCCAGGGAAACCCAGAGGTAGAAATGAAGAGGATGAGAGGTCCAGTGGAGGGGGACAGTTGGTAAAAATGATGTAGGCAAGAGACAGAGTGTCTTGTGTTTTCATCCTTTCCAGGCTACACTCCTGACTGGACTTTCTAAATCTCACCCTGGAAGTTCACTCTACCGCTGGATACTAGACATATCCTACTCCCCTGTGACCCCTTTCTCTGATGGTCTAGTTGGTCCCAGAACTTCCATTTTAAGAGTAATAGCTCAGACCAGCCATATCTTCTTCCCCTCTAGGTTATACTCCAGATCTCGGAGACTTTCTCTACCACATCTCCATGCATGTACCTTATTTGAATATAAGCTCCTCAAAGGCAGGTCCTGCTTGTGTTTACATTTTTCCAGCTTAGCCCAGTGCCTGATACATAGTGAACCCTTAATAAATCCTTTTTGACTTCTCTTGAATTATTCAAGGAAGAACAAGGAGACCAGTGTCACTAGATAGTATGTGGAGGGGAGTAAAGTGTAAGAAGACTGGAAAGGCACAAGGGGGCCAGGCAATGAAGGTCTTTGAATGCCATACAGAGGGTTTTACAGGGAGCTACTGGAGTTTATTGAATTGGAGGAGGGGCAACACGGTCATACCTGCACTTTAGGATGATCAGTTTAGTAGCTGAATGCTTCTTAGGACTAGAGCAGAGAGAGACTTGTGGCAGGAGATCCTCTAGCAGGCAATAATTAATAATAGTCTAATGAAATAGGTTGGTGTGAGGTGTTGAGGCCCTGCACTGGGTGGTGGCAAGATTAGAGGAAAGAAGGGAGCATGTAGGAGACATGTTGTGAAGGCAAAATTGACAAGACTTGACAAGATAGGGGGTGGAAAAGAGTGAGGGCCGTCAGGTGGTGCCATAGCACACAGAGTGCCAGGCTTGAAGTCAGAAAGACTCTTCTTCCTGAGCTCAAATCTGGCCTCAGACCCTTACTAGCTGTGTGACCCTGGGCAAGTCACTTAACCTTGTTTGCCTCAGCTTCCTCTTCTGTAGAATTAGGGAAAGAAATGGCAAGCCACTGCAATAGCTTTGCCAAGAAAACCCCAAACGGGGTCACCAAGAGTCAAACACAGCTGAAAAATGACTGAACAACAAAAAGAGAATAACATCTCTTTAGCTTGGACCAAGGGCAACGTAATCCAACAAATATTTATCCGGGGCAGACTACGTGTGTGTGCAGTGCACTAGATGGAATATAAAGTTCAGGTAAGGCATGATCTCCTCCTCATGGAGTTCATAATTAATTTACAGGGACCACATATTCTAATGTAGCTCTGTAACTCCCCCAACATTCTTTTGTACTGTGATGGTTGCCTGCTTCTTGCCATGGTGAACCAGTTTATGAACCTGACAAGGGAAGGATGCTAGGAAGCAAAGGACAAGATGGTGAAAGTGAGCATGCTGAACATGAAGGAATTGATGTAGGACTTGCTAGAGGGGGTGTGACTCAGACTGGGACTCACATGTAAACTAGAGGCAGAGAACAAGGAAAGAGTGGAAGTTATGGTACTGGAGTACTTGCATTAGTTTCCTTAACTGATGTACTCTGATTATGCTTGGAGAGGCTCTCATGCCCTGAATTTTCTGATGTGAGGAATTATGCTTAGAAAAGCTACGGCACTGGAAATTAGTGCAGTTGTGGAGTGCCCAGACAGGCAGAATTGGAACTGAGTGTCCAGTAGTGCACCTTTCCTACAAAAGACACAACAGGGAGATTTGAATCTAAACACCTGAAATGTGCTCCTGAATTCCTAGGCTGACTTGTTTATAGGGCTAGAAAAATCTGATCTGCCTGGGACAGGAAGGACCTATGGATACTTAGCCCACATGCTGGTTGTTTTTATTATATTTGGGTTTTTGTTTCAATTGCTTTTATGATTATGAGTAAGAGCTGTATACACTTAAGCCATGCTTGCCTCCCATCAAACCATACTTGTTGAATTGGCTTTATTGAAACATAGAACATTCTAAAAAGGGAAGGAGGCAGAGTATTCTTACACAATGAGTGGGGGCACCATGAGCCATAAGAGTCTAATAGCATATATTCAAGCCTACCACACCTCTTGACTAACAAAATTAGTGCTGCCACGCACAAAAGGGGTGGGATTAGGGGATCAAGGTAGCCAACTGAGAACCATTGAAAGCCACCAATATTTTCTGGTATTAGGTAGAGCATGCAACAGTGCTTGGGGTGAATATATGTGACTGCTAGTCCCAGCCCTCTTCATTGAATCAAGTCAGATAATTAGCCAGAATCCCTCTTACATAAACAAATATAGTACAGAAAAATGAATAAAAATTGTGCTGTGGAGGTGCTAAAATGGTTAGTTGAGATCTGAGTGGAAAACATCATAAGTACATAAGTGATCAACCAGGGAAATGCTAAAGGAGATGACATTTCATTTAGTCTTTGAAGGACTGGTAGGAATTTAACAACCAAAGAGTAGAAGAGAAAATGTCAAGGCATAAGATACAACATGAACAAGGACATACGGGTAGGAAAGTGTGAGGTGTATATAAGAGAGAGCAAATAGTATGGTTTTTCTTGGACATAGAATATACAAAGAGGCAATTACAATTCAAAGTTTAGATGAATTTATCATGTTAGAAATCATTGGGACAATGACAATGACAGAGTGAGACTAACCCCAGTTGATGAATCATAGAACTTTTTAATGACATTTATTGGTAAGGAGAGTGTGCAAAGACAACAGAATCAGACTCATATGCTCTAGGGTTCTTTGGGGATACAATAATGTTCGGTCTTTTGTTTATATTCCACTTCGACTTCTTGCCCTGACAGCCTCCAACTTCTCAGGTTGTCATTGGATATGGGAATTATGGCACATAGAGGTAATGGAGAGAGGGAAACATATATGGAAGCCCTATAGATATAGGCATGTTCTGAATGGAGAAGTGGACCAGATCATTCTGATGAAATTCTGCAATAGACAACAGCATGGCCAAGTCATTCTAATGATACAAGAGCAGGGTCAGAGGTACTATTCCAGGATTGGCTTGTGTTGTTTGTCTGCCCATTGGCTTAGAGTGAAATGCCATGGAAGCATGAATCTACATGAAGGACCATGAACAGAACCATCCAGAAATGTGAGCTAAGCTGGTCCCAAATGGAAGTTATGAAAGAGAAAATGTTACAGGGCTAGAAAGTTTCTTTCAGGAAAAGGCAGAAAGCCTTAGTTGAAATCAGAAGTCTAGTACATGAGAGGCCGTAAACTGTCTAGTTCAGGCTGTCTATCACCACCAAGACTGCATTGTGCCCCTCAGATAGATACCACGATAGATAGTGTCAGATAGTGTTAACACCACCCAGAAACATTGGGGAGTTGACAAGATTTGCCGCAAACTTGTTGACAACCATCCCAGGACCTTGAACTGGGTACATATTTCACAAGACTGAATACTAGCTGATTCTCAAGTGTGGGCATTATGCCAGGTTGGATGGCAGACAGCTGAGCCTAAGTAGGGGTTTCCTGCACCTGTTGCTGGTGGAACTTTGGTTGAAGGTTATTCTTTAGAAAATTGGAGGTGTGTAGGAACACCTGTCAGGGTGATTGATCCTTCAGGCATCCATGGCTGGGTTGTAGTGGCAGTGCATCTGCTTGCAAATAGCAACATACAAGAATGTAGGTAAGCACAAAAGTAAAACTACTGAAAACTAGCACTCAGAAGATAAGCTGTGGGGAGAGCCTAAATGTGCACTATGCTCTTATGTTGAATAGGAACAATGATAGGGTAAGTTGGCTATCTCCATGGCAGTGCTGGGATGTGGAGGAGGGCAATGTTGCTTTTGAGAAGACAGCCCTATGTCAAAACTGAAGTCATTTATTTCCACTATAAACTGTTCTGTGGATCTAGCTATGTCAAGATGGGAGAGATGTTTCTCCTTGGTTCCTAACATGTCACTGGTCCACTTTAATGTCAGTAAATGTGTTATTGGGGAATATAAACTGCTTTAAATTATTGTAAATCAAGGTTGACCCTATAAATTAGGATCTTTCCATGATGTCATTTGAAGACTGAATCATCTGCCCAAAATATCAAGGCTACCAGCAATGATTCCATTAGTCAGGTGACCAATCAATCAATTAAGATTCATTAAATACTGACTGTGTAAGCACAAAGCCAAAAATGAAACAGTCCTTATCCTTGGGAAAATTAAACTGGTGTTTATTTGGGGGGGGTTGTGGCATGTACATATATAGGTTTGGACAAAATAGATGCAAAATAAATATAAGGCAATTTTGGGTGTTCAGGTACTAGAAATTAGGGTGATAAGGAAAGGTTTCAAATGGAAGATGGTGCTTGAGCAGAGTTTGGGGGGTAACTAGAAACTCTAAGACACAGAGGTGATAAGGGAATGTGGTCCTCAAGGGGAACAACCAATGCAAAAGCATGGAGAGTTATAAATGAGGAACAGGAAGACAGTGTAGTAGGACTGGAAAGAGTGTGGATGAGAATATTATATAGTAAATCTGTTAAGGTTAGCTTGTGAAGGACTTTAAATGTCAATCAAACCAGTCTATATATGATCTTGGAGTTAGTGAATTAGGGGAGTGACTTGATCAGATTTGTGCTTAGGAAAGTCACGATGGCAGCTATGTGGAAGGATGTGTAGGAGCAGAGAAAAATGCTGCTGCAGTAGTCTTCCTGAGAGGTGATGAGTTTCCTTCAGTATTACCCATTAAAAGACAGATATCTCTGGGAGCTATTAAGACAATATGGTTAATAGACTTCACTAAAATCCTCATCTGATGCCTCATTGTAATGTGGAAGTTATCCTGAGTTCTTGAATGTTATGCCAGTGTAAAATAAACTTTGGTAGGGCCTCCCAACCCGGAAAGACTGAGGTTAGAAACAGTGAAGGACTGACTGTGTGTCTGGATAACCTAAGGACCTGCTTTACTAAGTGTAGAGAGATCAGATTAGCTGAAGTGTGATGAAATGTTTTGGTCATAGCAACGATCCAAAGACCATCTACTAAATTATAGTATGCACAGGTGAGGGAGTATCTTCTCATTTGAATGTATGTGTGCACATGAATGTTTATATAAATGGTAGCTATTATGAATCTATGAACTAAACACATTGAATTTCTGCATCTGAATGGTTTCATGATTTGAAATGCTCATAAGAGATTTTCTGCACTGTGCTAATGACTTTACATTGATCTGCATGTAAATTCCTAGATGTCAGAGAAAACTTAGAGGTCTTTCTCTCTAAGGTACAATTATCTTCATTTAGAAACCTGTCTTTGCCAAGATTGGAGCAGCTTTGGATGGATTTCGACTTGCTGGTGTTGCCACCCCTGCCTTTCTATTTATCCTAAATCAAGGATGGAATGAAGTCTAATCTTCCTTCTTTTTATTCACACTCTGTCAGGAAGCCCACCCTGGGCCTCTCCATCCTTTACATCTTGGGCCTTTACAAAATGGAAGGCCAGTCTGTATAATGGCAAGGTCCATGAATATTCAGCAGCAGCTTCAGGCATTTCTAATATGCTATTACTGTTCTGGACCTCTTTCTGGCATAGCCTAGGGCCCCTGCTAAAAGAATGATCCCAGCTGCAGGCCAGAAAAACAGTGTTCTCTGTTGTCTTTGAAAATTCTCAGTCTTACAGGAGGCACAGTGTCAGATTAGGTTTACTTCATGGATGTATGGCAAGGTCTTGTGTGTGCAAACTATCCCAAGAGTTAATGTTTGTATCCCATGAAGGATTGGATTTATGCACAGATGGAGTAGAGGGGGCAGGTTGGTCACTGATATGGTATAATTTGAAGAGCACTGTAACTTCCCATTCCTCTATAATAAATCTAGGGTTTGTTATAGTGCTTGAAATTCCATTACAGATGGTCCATTCACTGTAATTCTGATTACCAGTGAGGCTGAGGCTGGTGGATCTCTTCAGCTTGGTTGTTGTAAACTTCAGTAGAGCTAAAGCTGATGAGATGGCAACATTAATTCTAGAACCAATATGGTGAGTGCCCAGGAATGTGGAGGGGCACTGGGTTGCCAAAAGAGGAGTGAGCTGGCTCAGGCTGGAAATAGAAAAGTCAAAGCTTTTGTGCTAATCAGTGTTAGAACTGGGCCATAAATGGGAGGCAGCTAGGTGGCTTAGACCTGGAGTCAGGAAGACCTGAGTTCAAATGTGGCTTCAGACACTTAGTAGTTGTATGTAAATCACTTAACATCTGTTTGCCTCAGTTTCTTCATCTGTAAAATGGGATCACAATAACCCCCAACCCTGCCCCTCCAGGTTATTGTGAGGACCAAATGAGATAGTACTTATAAAGCACTTAAGCCCAGTGCCTGGCACATAATAAATGCGACATAAATGTTAAATATTATTATTAATGGCTACTGCACCCAAACACAAGCATGGGGGAGATAGAGAGACCCAAGCTCAAAAAAAAATCCATTTGTTGTCCTTTCTAGATCATTTCTTTTCAAAGCAAATACGCCTTGGAGAAGCATCAAGTTAAGTGGACAACACTTTCATTTGGGTTCCATTATGAAACTGTCTCCCCTTGAAACAGAAGTGATTGCAGCAAACTGAGAGCCCTGGACATTGCAGAGGAGATGGTAAAGTGTAAGATGGGGAGAAAGAGGGTGAAGAAAGGAGTCATGGTCATAGGATCATAGATCTAGCTCTGGTAGGGACCTTAGAGGTCTAATTTTACAGATAACAGAATTGAGGCACAGAAAGTTGGTGTGATTTGTCCAGGGTTACAAGATAATAAATGTCTGAGACAGGATTTAAACCTAGACCTTAGACCTACTATACTAAATGGTAAAGAACTGCTTTACGTTTCACTTAGGTCCAGCCCAATTTCTTTTCCATAGAGTTCAATGTCCCTTTCTCTCTTGTGGTAGAGAGGGATGGAAAGGGGGTTCTGTCAGTGCTAGGTCCCTTTTATTTTTCCCCATTAAAAAAAGTGATACCTTTTAACAATATCACAGTTATTTCCTGATATACTCTATTCCACAACTGAACCCTTCCTAGTAACCAAAAAAACAAAACAGTTAAGCAAAACTGATGGACAGAACAATGAAATCCGACAGCATATGCAGCATTCTCTACCCATAGTAGAGGGGAGGGATGTGGATTTCATCCTCTGTTCAAAGGAACCAAGATTGCTCACCATAATTAATCTAAGGTCAGCTATCTTTTATTGTTATTTTCATTTATATTATTGTGGTCATTGTGACTACTTTGGGATGTGTCATTTTGGATTTATGGAGCTCCTTTGCCTTTTAGAATATATTATTCCATTCACTTTTGCAATTTCTGATGGGTGCAGAATAGTCTTATGTTATTCAAATTTCTATTCCTTCTTTATCTGAAGATTTTTCTTCTGATTGCTTCCAGAATTTCTTATTTATCATTGAAACTGTTAAATTTAACCACTGTGTATCTCAGAGTTTGAATCACAGGGCTTTTTTCTACAAGTTATCTGCAGATTCTTTCAATTGGCATTTTTTTTCTTGGGCAGTTTTCTTGTATTTTTCTTGCATTATGGTATTCAGGTGTTTTGACTTATGTTATTCTGGGAGTGGTTTATGATTCTAAGTTGTCTCTATGCATCCTGTCTTCAAGATCAATGAGTTTCATTTCCCAGGTTCCTTCTGTGTTTTAGTTCTCTGACTGAGGGCTGCTACAGCAATCTGTCACCCTATATAAAGTATTTTCCATCATTGTATGCAAGTGGGTTAGCAGAATTGACATGTATCGCTTGCTGCCATAGAATGGGGAGATGCAGGTAGGAGAAGGGTTTGCCAATAGAGATTTCAGTAGCAACAGGGAAATTGATGAGTGGATCTCAGAGAGCTAGCCAGTGGGTCGATTTGTGTACCCAGTTCAAGCATGGAAGCTGGTGGGAGGGAGGACTGCTAAGTGAACACCTGGGATTAGTGCTTTCTGCCATAAATTCATAAAGCTGTTATCTTGTTAAGCTTCTTGTGTCTCTCCTATACATACAGCTGCAGCTTGGAAAGCATGAGAGCATCATCCATTTTCCAGAACCTGGGCAAACATACTATCATGTAATTGATGTACAATACTGATGAACTTCTCCAGGCAACCAAATTTTGACATAAGCCCTCATGAGTGACAATATCAAAGGCCTTGATCTGATCTACAAACATTAAATAAAGATCTCTGTTCTGTTCCTAGTATTTCTCCTGGTGTTGTTGGGCAGCAAATACTATAAGGACTGTTCCCTAGCCCTTTCTGAAGCCACACTGGCTCTCAGGGAGATGGACATCTTCTAGATGAAGGATCAGTCTATTAAGAAGGACTCTGGCAAGAGTTTTGCCAGTGATGACCAAGAGAAAAACCCCTTGTGGTTGTTACAGGAAAATCCATTTCTGTTATCTTTATAGAGTGGAAAGTGGAGGCACTCATGAACTCCTGGGAAATAATCTCTTGTCATATAACCTTGAAAATTTGAGTCGGCTTTTATGTGAGCAGTGGACCCCCTACCTTGTAAATCTCAGCTGGAATGGAATTAGCATCAGGATTTGCCACAGTAGAGGAGCCTAATGACATTCAGAGCCTCTACTTAAATTGGAAATTCAGCTAGAGAGGAGTTGACTTCTACCTGAGGTATATGGTCAATAGCTTCAGCATTGGTTGATTGAATGAAGCAGGGCTGTGTGCTTGCTCTCATGCTTTTTATATTGTCAGAAGCCTTTAAGGAGGATGCAAAATGGCACTGTCAGCTACTGCACTGATGATAAACTATTCAATTTGAAAAGGCCACAAGCCAAGACTAAAGTGGAAGGAGAGTTGGTATATGATTTTTTGTTCACAGGTGATTGTGTACTCATTGCAGCCTCTGAGATTGAGATATAACAAAGTATGGATCAATTCTCTGCTGTTTGTGCTGATTTTGGCCTAATAACACCAAGAAAACAGGTTCTCCACCAGTCAGTGCCACATCATCCATACATAGAACCATTGGTTATAGCAAATGGAGAAATTTTGAATGCTTTGGATGACTTCACTTACCTTGGCAGTATACTTTCCAGGAATGTATACATGGATAATGAGTTTGATGTATGCATTTCCAGAGCTAGTTCAGTGTTTGGGAAACTCCAAAGGGACAAGTGTGAGAGAAGAGATATTAGACTTCCTACCAAACTGAAGGTCTACAGAGCCATTGTGCTGAACTCATTGTTACATGTCTGTGAAATCTGACAGTCTACTAGTACCATGCCAGGAAAATGAATCGCTTCCATTTGAATTGTCTTAGGAAGATTCTGAAGATCATCTGGCAAAATAAGGTACCAAACACAGGTCATTCCTTGAGCTGAACTACCAAGCATTCAAATTCTGCTGCAGAGAACACAACTCCAATGAACTGGCCATGTTGTTGAGATGTCAAACATATATTTGCCCAAAAGACTTTTATGGAGAATTCATTTAAGGGAGACAGTCATATGGTGGTCAGAAAAAGTGATACAAAGACACTCTCAAAGTCTCTCTTAAGAACTTTGGAATGATTGTGAGATGTGAGAGACACTGGCACAGGACTGGTTAGCATGGCATGCCCACATTGGAGAAGGTCTATAAGCAAAGCAGAATTGCAGTGGCTCAAAAGAAATGTGAGATGTGCAAATATAGACATCCCTATTCCAAATGTTCATGCAGACTATTTGTTCCCAACCTGTGGCAGAGGCTTCTGAGCTCATATTGGTCTTAGTCACAGTTGGACTCATTGTACCTTGACTCCAAAAAAGGGATGTCATTTTGGTCCTCTTCAGGAACGGACAACAACCAATCAACACCTGCATCTACTTTATCTCTGATATAGAATTTGCTATCTTGTGTATCATATACTTTTTTACGGTCATTGTGAATACTATTTTCTCTTGATTCTGTTTTCTTCACTCTGCATTACTCTAAGCCTTATCATGTTCTCAAAATGCTTCATTTCCACCATTTCTTAATAATGTTTCATTACATTCATATATCACAATTTGTTTAGTTGTAATCCAATCAATGGACATTCATTTTGTTTCCATTTTTTTTGCTATCACAAAAAAGTACCATTATGAACTTTTGTTTCCAACAATTCTTGTTGAATAGGGAGTTTTCCCCTATTTGAGATGTCAAACATATGTTTGCTCAAAAGACTTTTATGGAGAATTCATTTAAGGGAGGCATTCATATAGTGGTCAGAAAAAGTGATATAAAGTGGTTTGGGTTCTTGGTTTTATTAAATACTAGGTTACTATGTTTGCTTCTGGTTCTTGTTTATCTAACATGTTTCACTGGTCTACTTTTTCATTCTTTTAAAACAATATTAAATAGTTTTGCTAATTATAGCTTTATAATACAGTTGAAGACCTGATATTATGACTCGCTTCATTCCAATCTAAGTGGCTCAATGGTTAGAGAGTTGGGCCTGGAGTTAGAAAAAACTAAATTAAGATCAGACCTTAGATATTTGCTAAGTGTGTGGATCTATCTCAATTTCCTCAACTATAAAATGGGGAATAATAAAAGCATCTATCTCCCAGGGTTGTTGTGAGGGTGAAATATTTGTAAAGTGCTTAGAACAGTGCTTGTGCAGAATATATGCTTAATAAATGTTTGTTTCCCTTCTCTTTTCATTATCTCCCATGATGTTCTATACCAGGGGTGGGGAACCTGCAGCCTCAAGGCCACCTGTGGCCTTCTAGGCCCTTGGGTGTGACCATTTGACTGAGTCTAAACTTCACAGAACAACTTGTTTTATTAAGGGGATTTGTTCTGTGATGTTTGGATTCAGTCAAAGGGCCACATTTGAGGACCAGGAGGCCACATGTGGCCTTGAGGCTGCAGGTTCTCCACCCCTGTTGTACATATTTTGTGATTTCAAATGAATTTGATTATTTTACCTTGTTCTGCAAATCAGTTCCCTTACTTGTTTTGACTTAAAATATCTTTTAGTACTCAGTATCTCTTCTGAAGGCAGCTTGAAGTGAATATGAGTTTAGTACCATCACTTGCTTTTCAATATTTTTTCAGTAATAGATTTAGAATACCATAAGTGGTAATTTCCATATTTTGCAAGGAACATTGATAAGATATTCTGATGAACTGGACTTACGTGGCTCCATCGATGTGAAAAAACTTCATCACTAGAGCTGTTTCCTTAGAAACTGTTTCCATTTCACTTTTGTATTTGTTTTTAGATGAAAGAAACATTTTATTTGTAGTCAATTCTCCGTTGTTCCTATCAGTAATGGGGAGCCAGGGCACAAGTTGTCCAAAATAACAGCCAATTTTAAAAAAAAATCATTCGTGTTAGGTTTTGAAAACTCTTGTGTGAATTTTTAGTAACAGATGCACTTTCCTAAATACAGAATAATAGAAATTAGAGTTAAAAGAGGCTTTATAGGTTATGGAGTCCAAATCTTTCACTTTATACACAAAGAAAGTAAAGCCCAGAAAATAGATAGTCAGTGGCAAAGACAAAATTCAAACCAGGTTCCATGATTCCTACCCAGTGCTCTTTTCACTAAAATATAACATTTTCTTTAGGTTGATACAAAGATTGAGGTCCAATTGTGTGAGGACTTACATGGAAAAATCAGAGACTATTTAACCATTTCTCAATGTGTGGACTTATAAGTTGTTTCCAGTTCTGTTTTTTTTTATGTTTACCCCTGAAATCACTTAGATCTATTTTTAAGCCTCAATAGTATCCTCAGAATATTGTTCTACTTGTAGGATTCCTGGGTTAAAGGGTACAATCAGTTTTGAAAAGCATGTTGGATGCTGTGCAAAGAGGTTGTACCAATTTATAGTTCCCAGATCATGTTGTGGAGTACCTGTTTGCCCACAGCACCACAGAATTGAGTTACTATTTTTAGCTTTTTTAAAAATCACATTTGATGGATATAAAGTAGTACCTTAAAGTTATTTTGATTTGTATTTCACTGATTATTATAGTTTGAATAATTTTCCAAGAGATTACTAAAACTTTGGATTGAAAATGATCTTTCCATAATTTGACCATTTTTTCCTCTGGAGAATGGGTTTTTCTCTTACAGATTTGTGTTGGTCCCTTAAAGGGTTTGAATTTTTATCAGATATACTTATTGTAATTTTTCTTCAGTATTTTCTTTTTTAAAAAAAATTTAGAAACGTTGCTTTTTTCAATGGATACTCTTTATATTTTTTGCACAAATATAAAAATTTTACCTTCAATGATTCCTTCCATTTGTTCAATAGATAAGAAAATTTCTTCTTACCAAAATTAAGTATGTTATTCCTTTCTTCCAATTTCTAATTATTTTATAAAATAGATGATTGATCCAATTTGAGTTTATTATAGTATATGGAATGAATTGCCTACCTAAATTCGTTTTTTGCCACATTGGCATCCAATTTTCCCAACAATATTTATTAACTTTAATTTTCTTAACCAAAAAAGTATTAAGCACTTATTATTTGCTACCCGCTGTGCTAGATGCTGGTTATTAAAGGACAAAAAGAAACTACTTTGTACTCTGTAGGAACTTACATTTTCTAAGGGGGTGGGGCAGGAAAGCAGACAACATGCATACTCAGATACATACAAAATCTAGTAGGGGCAGCTACTAACAGTTGGAGGACCAGAAAGCAGCTCATAGAGAGAGTAGTGAACTGACTGTAAAGGAAATCAGGCACTGCAAGATATAAGATTGAGGAGGGAGTTTGTTCCAGGCAGGAGGAATCAGCCAGTGCAAAGGAATGGAGATGGAAGATGGAAGGATATGTGTGAGGATAAGCAAGATGAGTTTGGCTGGATTATAGAGTGTGTGGAGAGGAGTCCATTATTATATAAGGCTGGAAAGGTGGAATAGAGCAAGATTGTGTAGTGCTTTAAATGCCAAACAGCTGTTAATATTTGATACTAGAAATAATACAGCAGAGAGTGACTGATAATACAATTCAATTTCATTCAATTCAGTACTACTGGTTCCTTAAAAAAAAAATACTAGCACCTCTGGTGTGAGGGCTTGCTGAGTCCTTTTCACAACTGCTCATCCCTCTTTGGTGTCCACCTGTCACCCAACTTTCACCTGTGGCTCCTAGAAGCTGTAGCATGCACAGTGGCCACACCCTGGTAAAACCATCTCAGCAGATGGGCTAACTCAGGTTGAGGGTAACTGACAGGCTTCAAAACCCTTGGTGAATTAGGGGGATGCCTACTCTAAATATGTGAAGACTTTTCCTGACATAATGGGCAAAGGAGAATAATTTGTTCCAAAGGCGGAAGGACCACTTAGAGTTTGGTAAGACATTGCAGATGTCAAGGTCATCCACTGCATCCTCACAGCCTGTGATGTCACTGATTTTCTTTGGAAATGAACAATAACTAATTCCTAAGGGGTGAGGCCTTAGATGGATGTGCCAGTGTAGAAAAATCACTGGTAACTTCGTAGAGGATGTATTGATATGGGCAAACCATTTAGGCTGGGAAACTAATTAGGAGTTTATTATAATACCCAGGTGAAAGGTGATCCAACATACTGAGCTATGGGATTTATCAAACACAGACTTCTCATGTATGCCAGATTCTCTTTATGGATACTTTATTCTATATTAGTGAACTGTTTTCGTTCTGCCCCCACCCTCAGCTAATACTAGCGGCTCTAACAATGATCATTTGGAAGTATATTTTGAAATTTGAACAGGTAAAGGTCCTTTCATCTTTTTTCTTTATAATTTTTCTTGGTAATTTTTCCCATTTATTTTTTCTGTTTAAATTTTATTACTATTTTACCTAATTCCATGAAGTAATCCATTGGTATTTTGGAGGAGTTGGGTGGCTCTGTGAATAGAGTATCAGGCCAGAAGTCAGGGAGACCTGGGTTCACATGTGACCTCAGAGACCAATCAGCTATATGACCCTGGGCAAGTCACTTAATCTGTCCCCTCCCTTTTTTTTTCAGTTCTCTCATCAGCAAAATGGGAACAATAATAATGCCTGCCAGAGTTGTGAGGATCAAGGGGGTAAGGATCCTAAAATACTTGGCCGAGTGCCAGGCACATAATAAGTATTATTATGTTTTTATTATTATTTATTGGTATTGTATTAAATTTATAAGTTATTTTAAAAAGGATTGGCATTTGGAAGATTTGAAATTGATTTAAGTTTTTTTTTTTTTGCTTAATCTAACTATATGTAGGGGGTATCACTCCAGTTTTTCAGTTCTTCCTCAAGTTTTGTCAAATTTGTTTTAAAATTACATTTATATAGGTGTAGTGTTGCTTAGTTGTATCTGACTCTTCATGAGACATGTGGACCATAACACACCAATATTGCCCATGGAGTTTTCTTGTCAAAGATACTGGAATGGTTTGCCATTTCTTTCTCCGGTAAATTAAGGCAAATAGAGGTGAAGTGATTTGCCCAGGGTCACATAGCTAGTAAGTGTCTGAGGCCAGATTTTAACTCAGGTCTTTCTGGCTCCATGCCCAGAGCTCTATGCTCTGAGTCTCCCAACTGCCTCCTCCTACAGGCATACAGGTCACGGTAAGTCAGTGCCCAAAAACTTGACGCATTTTGTCATTTTTATAAATGGTATTTTCTCATTGATTCTTCCTGATTTCTATTTGTGATGTACAAAATATGCAAAATGTTCTATGTGCAACTTGGCTCTGTATTCCTTATCACATTTTACTTGGTTCCTGGATTCCCAGTCTTAGTTGGTAATTGAGACTTCCTCACAGTCCTGCCTTTCTGATGCCAACCTCTAGGTTTTCTTTGCCCTTGGGTTCCTCCATATTCCATTCCAGACATGATGGTCACACTTATGAGAGAAGTCAAACTAAAACACTAAAAGCAAGCAAGGAGGCCCATCCAGCCTGGTACTACCGTTTTTCCTTGACCTAAATCAACCTTAGGGAGTCATAAGGGCTCCAGTGAGCATAGGATGGAGTTTTTTAAAAAGTTTCAGTATTTAAACAATTTTACTTCTCAGTCTTGTAGGAAGCTTCTGAAATTCTATTAGGAATGAGGAACTAAATCTGATCTGATAATAAATAATACCAACAGAATAGTAGAGTGACTGGAATGAAGTATCTAGGTCATAAACTCTGGTTGTGCCAAGGGTAAGTGAGAGCATCTCGTGTCAAATAGAGGATAGAAATCTTTTTTAGAAACTGCATGTCACACTTCCTCCTCTTCTGGAGGATAAGGGCAGTAGTCATTCTAATGGGTATCTGGGTCCTTCATATAACCTCTCAACTTGGGAGAAAAGCAGACAGTGTCCTGTGACCTAATTGCTGAGGATGGGTAAGAACTAAGGACCATTGAGAGAAGATAACCCTACCGCTTTCCTTTCTTTCTGATTATCACCTAAGCTTAGGTTTATTTCTACAAGAATGTCTGAATTACAGAATCTCAAAGTTGGAAGAGTGTGGAGATGACAATCTAGTCCAATCAGTACCTGAGCAAGAATCCCATCTGTAAAATATCTGAAAATTGGGTATCCAGTCTTTTAATCAACATATATATTTAAGCACCTACTGTGTGCTAAGAGAAGCATGATGAACAAAACCATGATAGCTCTCAAAGATCTTATAATTTATGGGGCTGAGGGTGAAGTAGGAGGGGTAGAGAAGGGCAGAGACTAGGAAATGGAACAACACATACGTATGTAAGTAAGTAAATATAAATATATTTGTTTTTCATGATTTTATTGGTTTTGGGTCCCTAATTAGGAAATTCCCTCTCCCAATGCAGGTCTGCAACTGCTTGGTAACTCACAGCTTTAGAAAACCGCCTGGCCAATTTTCAGAAGGCAAAACTCAAGCCACCAATAGATGTATTTAAAAAATACTCCAGATCCCTAATAGAGAAATGCAAATTAAAGCAAACTCTGAAGTTCTTTTTACTGCCCTTCACATTGGCCAACCTTGTCAAAGAAAAAAAAAGGAAAATGACACATGCTGGAGGGGCTGTAGGAAAACAAGCATATTAATGCACTGTTGGTGGATCTGTGAACTGGTTCAGCCATTCTGGAAAACAATTTGGAGTCATGGTCCCAAAGTTACTAAATTGTGTATGTCTTTTGATCAAAAGCAATATTGCTACTAGATCTATTCCTCAAATAGATCAAACTGGGAAAAGGCAAATATATACAAAATATTTACAGCAGTTCTTGTAGTGGCAAAGAATTGGACACTGCAGAAATACCCATCAATTGGAGAATGACTGAACAAATTACAGTATACGAATAGAGTGAAATATATTATACTCTAAAGAAATCAAGAAGAGAAGCACAGGAAGACTTGTATTATTAAATGCAGAATTAAGTGAGCAGAAACAGGAGAACAGTCTATATAACAACAACATTGTAAAGATAAACAACTTTGAAAGCCTTAAGAACGCTGATCAATGGAATGGCCAGTCAAGATTCTAGAGAACTCAGTGAAACATGCTACTCACCTCCTGAGAAGGTGCAAATTGAGACATATTTTTTGGGCATGAACAATGCAGGAAATTTGTTTTGCTTAACTATGTATTTTTTACAGGTGCCTTATTTTTCTTTGTTTTTCACTGGGAGAGGAGTGAGGGCAGAGGGAAAGAAAATACATTCTTATTAATTTTTAAAAAATTAATTAAAACAAAGAGACAGACAATTGTCCGGCACATGGAGACATTAAGTGACTTGCCTAGGATCACACAGCCAGTGTATGTCAGAGCCAGGTCTTTCTCACTCCGGGGTCAGCTCTTTCATTCGCCATGCTGCTCCTTTTAAATACTGAATACATACAAAATTATCTTGTATTTACTTTGTACAAAAACAGAAGGTGGAAGCAAAGTAAATGCAAAGTAATTGAGGTGGCATTAGCAATTGGAAAGATCAGAAAATATCCTGTGGAGGAGGTGATCTGAAGGAAAGTAAGGATTCACAGAGGTAGAAGTGAGGAGGGAGTGCATCCAGGCATGAGGGAAAACCTCTGCAAAGGAAGAAGGAAATAAAATGTAGTGTATGAGGAACAATGAGTAGGCCTGTTTGGCTGGAATGTAGATTGGGTAAAGGGGAATAATGTGTCTGGAGAGGTAGACTGGTGCCAGATTATAAAGGGCTTTAAATGCTAAACAGAGGAATTTGTACTTTATCCTAAAGACATTAGGGAGTCATTGGAGCTCTGTGAACTTGGGAGTGACATAGTCACAACTGTACTTTAAGAACATGCTTGCTATGTGGAGAATGGATTGGAGAGGAGGGAATCGGCCTGGAAGTCGACTTCAGTTAGGAAGTTATTGCAAGAAGGGATACAGACAAGCAATGATGCAGGATTAAATTAAAATGGCAGTCTAATGAAGTGAAGAGAAGACCACAAATGTGAATGATTTTGTCAATGTAGTGCCTGGCACATAGTGGGTGCTTTATTATGACTTTGGAAACTGATTAGATAGGAATATTGAGAGAGAGTGAAAAGTTAAGAACAACTCCAAACCGATGCAACTAGGATGTTGATATCCTTGGTAGAAACTGGGTAGCTACCTCTGTTCCCCTATTCTGCTATCTCAATATATCTCACTTCTCTCTCCACCCCATTTTCTCCTGCTTTTGCTCCAGTCTTGGAGGAAAAAAATCTCCTTGCCAAGACAAATCCCTCTCTGGTGGCTTTGGCTCTCCCATCTCCACTGAGGGCTGGTGATTGCAGGGGAAAACTCCCAATGGAGGTAGATCATTTTTTTCGGTAAAGTATGAGGCACAGCTTTGAATTAAAAGGGAAGGAAAGAGGTGCATTAAGAAGAAAAAAAACACATGACATTTCTGAGGTGCCCCAGGGAATCAATCAAGAAAGTAAAAAGATTGCTAGGCAAAAATAAAGGCCCAGCTGTTTATTCCATTAATTTCAGGACCTAGAGTGGTGGGGAATGGATTTAGGATGTCATTAGTATAGGGAACTTTCAATAAGGAAACTCCCTCTCTCAATGTAGTCCAGCACCGGTGCTGCAATTGATAGTCTCAGAAAGTTTTCTGGGACACTGAGAAGTTAAGTAATTTGTCTAGGATCACACAGCCAAGAGTGGAACTTGAACTCAGGCCTTCCTCATTTTGAGGTCAGTTGTTTGTCCTCCATGCTGCCTTCCTAGCAGTCTTGCTGTCCTACTTTACGATTATATTTTAATTTTCATTCTCTTGCAGGGCTTCTCAATTTTCTTTCATTGAGGAATGACACCGTGTTTATTCAAGCGATATTTCAAGCATACTGTCATTATTTCCCCTTTCCAGTCTTGGTTGGTACAGCATATATTACTACATAATTTATGCGTTGAGCCTAACCTATGCTTTTCACTATTTCATACAAAGGCTTCATTGTTTCATTCGGTTGTTTTTCTTTTGTATGATGATACCTGTCATTTGAATAGAATAGTTTCACATTTCATTTGCGGAAGCAGCAACCTCTGGAGGGAGGTTGGGCCAATGGTCCCCACTTTAAGGGAACTATTAACTCTAAGGAAGTTGGGGCCCAGAGGGGTTAAATTATTGTTACCTTCACAGAACCTGAGTTGCTCATCTCCCAGCCTAGTCATCCTTCTACCAAATCTGATTCTTTCTGTCTCTCTTTGGCAAGATTTGGACTTAGGGAGTGAGGGCCATGTTTTAACATCTTCTACCAACTTTCTAACAAGACTTCCCCCCACATCTCTGTTGTGGTCTCTGGCTTTATAGAAGCAAATTTTCCTTTAGCCAGAGAAGGGGAGTACCAGTGTGTTTGCTCTTGGACAAAAATCTCCTTTAGCAGAGAACTCTAATTGAATCAGTCCTGTACAAACACAGCACCCCAGAGCTGACTTAATATTTGTCAGTCTATTCCTCAATAGCCTGTAAACTGTCCAAAGAAAACCATGCTTTTTCCGTTTTCCTGAAGGGAAGTATTGAATGAATGTTTGCTGGGTGTAACTCCTTTAAGGAGAACAGGAACAAATGTTGATGGGTTACGGTAGGAGGGTGGAACAAAAAAGGCCAGGGCTCACTATGGGAGGTCTGTCTGTGATCAGCTATTACAGAAAGAAGATCAGAAATTTTTGGAGGTTATATCTAGAACATTGGTTTAGTTTTTAAGAGATCTGAGTTTAAGTCCTGGGCTTAGCTTTAAATTTTAATTTGGATCTACCCATTAACTTGTATGTCTGCATTTCTTTTTCTGTAGTTGTGAAGCAAAAGGGTTGAATAATTAGCATGCTATAATGGAAAGAATATTGTCAGAGGCAGTTGATCCAAATCCTGACCCTGATAGTGTCTTTGGGCAGTTTGCTAAATGTCTCTTGGTCTGTTTTCTCATCTGTAGAATGAGAGCATTGAAGTAAATGTCCTCTAAGGTCCCTTCTATCTCTATCCTATGATATTTAAGATTTAATATTATTTAATATCATAGGATTCTTATCCTATGATATTTAAGATTTCTTAAAATGCTAAAAAATTCTACAATTATAAAAGAGAAAGGAATAGGGAATCCATTACAGGTGTATCCTTTCTGGTCCTTCCTTCTTCAGGATGATGAACACTAAGGAAATACTCAGACATGCTCACCAGTAGTTTCTGCTGAAGATCTATCCAGTTTGCATTTCACAAAGGGTAACCAGACCCTTCTGAAACACTGGCTCAGCATCCCAATTCATGATCTCTCTGTTTTCTGGTGAAGTTGGAGGCTTACCAATTTATTGATTCAAAAAGTATTTGAAGAGTCCTTATTTAAGAGGCTTTGAGATAGTGCAGTGGAAAGAGCAGTAACCCTG
The DNA here is from genome assembly GCA_028658325.1 of Potorous gilbertii. Classification (NCBI taxonomy): domain Eukaryota; kingdom Metazoa; phylum Chordata; class Mammalia; order Diprotodontia; family Potoroidae; genus Potorous; species Potorous gilbertii. Next base: position 179,743,063 of record CM053769.1, read on the forward strand.
GAGTCAGGAGGACCTGAGTTTCTATCTCTGCCCTTAGACATGGTAACTGGGTGACCCTGGGCAAGTCACATAACCTCTGTTTGCCTCAGTTTTTTAACTTTAAAATGAGGACAATAAGAGTATCAACCTCCTATCATTGTTGGAAGGATAAAATAAGATGATATTTGCAAAACTACTTAGTGCAATGCCTGACAAATAGTAAGTGCTGAATAGATTATTGTTCTTGTCCCCCCAGTGAAAGCAAATGAAATTTGCCAATAAAGCAAAACTTAAAGTCTTTGAGGAATGGGTGACAAGCTAAGAGCCAGGAAAACAAAAAACTTTATGGAGAGTAGGGTCTTATGGGTAGGTAAGCAGAGAGGGGAAAGCAATAAGCATTTATTAATCACCTACTCTGTGCCAGGCCCTGTGCTAGGCACTTTACAAATAGTGTCTGAAATGGATCAAATGAATCCTCACAATAACCCTGCTTCCTCAGGGTTGGAAAGGTAGATGTTTGCCACAACAAGCAGCAACCAGTCATTGAAAGGGACACGCAACCTGCCAGATAGGGTCTGGCCTTTTCTCTTCCTCCTATCTATTTAAATCTCAGTTTAGCTCATTATCCACTTACAAGGCTTGTCCAAAAGAGATAGGTCAATGGACTAACTCCACGGACTGTCCTCCATTTACCTATCATATTCTGGGCAATACACATTCTTGTTCTACTTTGTCAGTGTGGAGAGTCAGGGTAGGTCAACGATCTCTGTTAAGGGAATGGTTGTGGAGCTTTCTCTGGCCTGGTACAATTAGCTCAGAGCTCAAAGCCATCTGAAAATAGCAAAGCCTTGTAAAGCTCAACAGATATAGGATAATCCCCTTTTCTTCCATTTGGACTTTATGAAGGCCATCTTCTTTATATCTGAAGTCAGCAGAAAACTGTTTCTGAATCCTGCCTTTGACATGGATCAGCTGTGTCACTGGGGGTAGGTCATTTAACCTCTCATCTATAAAACTGGTGCAATAAAACTTGTACTTGCTTCACAAGGAGGTTGTAAAAATCAAAGGCAATATGTGTAAAATATTTTGCAAAACTTCAAGTGCTCTATAGATGCTGGACATTATTAAGGAAATGAACATATTAATTGATAAATAAATGAATTTGAGAGTATGAAGCAGTATGGAGAGCTGGCCTTAGTAGATCACATTAGTGGAGCAGTGGGATATAAGAGAGTGATATGCAGCTGTAACCCAGTGTCCTGGGTTATTAGAGTCACCCCCATTCCCTACCGTGGAGCAGCTAGGTGGCCCAGTGTACAGAACACTAGACCTGGAGTTAGGGAGCCTCATCTTTCTGAATTCAAATTGTGCCTCAGACATTTCCTCCAGTGTGACTCTGGGCAAGTCACTAAACCCTGTTTGCCTCAGTTCCCTCTGTACAATGAGCTGGAGAAGGAGATGGCAAACCACTCTGCCAAGAAAACTCCCAAGGAGGTCATGAAGAGTCAGACATGACTGAAAAACAACAATCCCTGCCATTTTCTTTCTGAAACAGAAACCTGAAAGTGATCAATACCCCTGCTTCATACATGCTGCACTATATAGAACCTGACCTTGCAAATTCTTGTGATTGTTCACATCGTACTGGTGCACATTGTGTGGTGGATGCTAGCAACCAGGTCATGGGCCCTTGCTTATGTACACACTATGTGCACTGGGAGAAAAGAACTCCACACTGCACTTCACTCTCTGTTGCCAGGGCATATTTGAAATAACATACTCTGAAGCCAAATCCAAACACATTTTCACTTACTTGCAATATTGCTATTTCCTAGAACATGGTAACATTTTGTAAAAGTTCCAAGTCCCTTAACTTTTCTGTGCCTCAGTTTCCTCTTCTGTAAAATGATAGGAGCTGTACCAGATGATGACTCTCCTATAATATCATGCTCACAGCTCCCACTCAGGCCTCTGTTCAACCATCAGCACATATGCTAACTTCCTAATGCTCCTCCCACCCTACACTGGGAATTTCAGACACTTGTTTCCTTTTGCAGCTGTCCTTGTAATAGCAAGATGCTTCATTCAATGAAAGGGTTTGTTTCATTTTTCTCCTCATAACCTCCTCATGTGCTGAAGCTTCTGACATTAGACACTGGGAGTCAGGGGAGGAAGGAAAAAGACTTTGAGGTGGGAAAGAAGGGAAAAGCTGGAGGGTGAAAAACAAAAGTAACTTTGACTTTTATTTAATATTTTAAAGTTTGCAAGGCACTACAAAAGCTGGTGAGATAAATGCTACAGGAATCATTAACCCCCATTTTTTCCTGGAAGACTGAGAGTTAGAGAGATTGTGTTACTTGCCTGTTTGCTCACACAGCTAGCAAGTGTCAAAGGTGGGATTTTAAACCAGATTCATGCCTCCAGGGCTAGTACTTTATTCACTAATCATTGCTGACTGATACACCTTTAACTGCTTCACCCTTTTGCCTAAGTCCACTCCGAATTGAAAGTGTTTCTTATTAAATTTGTGGAAGCTAAAACTTTGATAGTGTCTTGTATGTAGTAGGAGCTAAAAAGGTATTTTAAAAATTTATTTGTTGGCCCACTGAGATGAAGATGAAACAATTTCAAAGGAAACAGGATACTGCACAATAGAAGATGCTGAATTATTTTGAAAACGTTCTTGAATGTAGAATTCCTTGTCTGTTTTATGAAGAAAGGTTTTTGTAAAAATGTTTGCCTTTGATCAACTGAAAGGAAATTATACATTTTCAGTTTCAATTATAAAGCATTCCTCTGGATTTTATGTGCCTGGCTTTCGTTGGCTTGAAGTAATTTGACCTGTATTAAAATAAGGGGGCCAAGAGTTGTAGAGATTTTCATTTTGCAGCAGGAATTGATATTCCTTGTTATCTTCTTTTCATATGGATGTTTTTTGGAAATAACTCTTAGAATCTTCTAAATTGCCACCTTATTCCCATTTCTATTTGAGTGGCATATGGTCAGGCAGAAGAATGGATAGTCAGAGGTATAATTTTTTTGTAGGAAGACCAGTAAGATTGTCTTGATGCCAGAGTTTCCCCAAATAAGATGAAAGGGAATTTAAAAAATGGTCAATTCTTTCTTTCAGATGCATAGCTCCTCCTGACATCAGAGACATTTGAAAATGGGTTGGGTTTTTTTTTCTGTTTTATATAGAAAGGAGCATAATATTGAATCCTCATAGAGAAATGCAATACAGACTTTATACCATGGTAATAGGGGAAGATAAACTTTCAAATGCAGCAGGACTCTAGAATGCATGATCAAAAACTGTCTTTGTTCTGGTTGTCTAATGAATGGAGGCTATTATAACTCCAAAGAGAATTGCCGATGGCCAGCTCTGTGGTACAAAGTATATTGGACTTAGAATTAAGTGGCACAAATGTTCACCAAATCTTTGGGTAAATGGAAGGTCCTGGAACATCTGTCCTTGATTATGGGTGTCTGTAAAGAAAATATATCCCATATGGTACAAGACAGGGCCTGCCTTTTTTAAAGACTGTCATGTGACAAAAATAGTGATCAAGGAAGAACAGTTAGGTCCCTCCCTCCCACCCCCATTACCCACAAGATTTCATTACATCTGTGCCCTGGGATTGGTCTGTTCTTATACCAAAAGAATAGTCTATGCTACCCTTTGATAGAGAGCTAAATCCCTTTCTCTCTTCCCCTCAGATTGCTCTTTACTAAGTAAATCCCTGGGTGAATCTTGGTGGATGCCTCCCATGTATTGTATAGCTTCTGTTGCTATTTTCAATGCAATTTATCTTGCTAGCTCTTTTTTAGTTGGATGATTTATGTGGATTTATCATATATCCTGCAACTGTGCTGAAGTTATTAATTATTCCAACTTATTTCTTAATTGATTCTCTAGGGTTTTCTAAGTAAGTCATCGTATCATTTACAAAAGGCAATAATTTTGTTTTTTCTTTGCCTATGCTTATTTCTCCAATTTTTTTTATCATTCCTATAGATAGCATTTCCTGTGCTGTATTAAATAATAGTGGTGATTATAGACATCATTTCTTTACTCTTGGTTTAGGAGCAAGATCTCTAATTTATCTTCTTTACATTTAAATTTTATATTTACATTTAATCTTTGTTCTTGGATTTAGATAAATACTATTTACTATATTAAGGAAAGATTCACAAGATCATAGATTTATAGGTGGAAGGGACCTTAGAGATTATTTAGTCCAACCTTTTCATTTTACAGATGAGGAAATTGAGACCCAGAGAGGAGTTGGTTCCACATGTCATAAGTGGCAGAGCTAGTGTTTGAACAAAGCTCCAAGTTCACTCCTCTTTCTGCTGTACCACAGAATTAGATTAGTTTGTTTCTTATATTGCTTCCAGCTCTATAATTCTAAAAATAAAATTTAAAATTCTAAATTCCAAAAATTCTTTAAAAATAAACAATAAACAAACCTGGCTTCCACCTATACTTTGCTACTTTTCTTTCATAAACTCTCCATTCCAGGCAGATTTGTCTGCTTCTATTCCATCTTTTGCATACAAGTTTTTGCACAGGAAAACCTTCCAAGTCCTGAGTATACTCCTCCCTCACCTATGCTTGTGGGAATCCCTAGGTTCCTTAGAAGTTCAGTGAAAGGGTCATCTCCTACAGGAAAACTTTCCTTATCTCTCCATGCAGTAGTGTTCTTTTCTTCTTAAAACTACTCTGCAAAATTTAATATTTACATTGTATTCACTTATCTATGCACATTTACTATTCTCTGAATTAGCTATAAGCTCCTTGAGGGCCAGTCTTCATTTCCCTAGCACCTTCTTCATTCATAGTAATAAATGTGTTGAATTTAATGGAGGAACATGGAGTAGTAGTGCTTAGCAGGACAGTTTTGGTTCCACCCCTGAGTCACAGTGTGGTCCTGGGGAAGTCATAACCTGTTTATGTTTCAGTTTCATTGATATAAAATGAAGACAATAATCCTGACCAGTTTTCAAGAAAACTGTGTGGGCCAACTGAGTAGAAAATGGAAAGCATTTAATTCAGTACAATTAATATTAAGAAGAATGTACAGGGTCCCTGAGCTGGAAGAGGTGTTATTGTGATGAACCCCTTGTATTTCTTGGGGCACTCTTGCTTCCAAACCAAATTTTGGCCAACATTTTGAACGTATTCCTTTATCATGTCTCTTGGATTTAAGTTTTTATTTTTCACCTTTATTCTGCCCATTTCTTGCTGCATTGATTACCACCTTCTTGCCCAGGTCCTTTAGTGTCAACCCTATTGAGGTGGGGTTTTTTTTAAGGATGCTCAAGATTCTAATTCTTCTCAAAACTTTGATGTTGTATGATGATAATTAGGAAAAGGGATAATTATTTTTATTATTAAGAGTCTGTAAGGTACAGTGGAAAGACTACTGGAGAGACAAGGGGATCTGGGGTTCAAATCTCTCTTCTGACATTTAATGCCTGTGTGACTATGGACAAGTCACTTAATTTCTCTGGATCCCAATTCCCCATCTATGAAATGAGAGATGATGCTCTAAGGTCTCTTTTAGCTCTAAACCTATGATCCTGTGAGTCTTTGACTTCCCTGAGCTTCAGTTTCCTGAAGCCTGGATGACTCTAAGATCTATTCCATAACTCTAGACCAGGGGAGGGGAACTTCCAACCTTGAGGCCACATGTGGCCCTCTCAGCCCTTAAGTGCAACCCTTTGATTGAATCCAAACTTAATAGAACAAATCCCCTTAATAAAAGGATTTGTTTATAACACTTGGGCTCAGAAGGCCACGTGTGACCTTCAGACCTCAGGTCCCCCACCCCTGCTCTAGACTGATGTTTCTGTGCCTTCTTTTGCCTTCTACCACCAATATTCCTCACTGTTTGGATTTCAGCCAACTAATATGTGTTTGTGCTAGACGTTACAGAGAATGTGAAGGACCTACAATACGCATTCCCTGCCCTTCAGATCATTCACGATCTCATTGGGAGGATCAAGTCAGAATGCACAAAACTACTCCAGAATAACGACAACAAAGGCAATCAATCATGAGACTCATGATGTGCCATAGTATATAAATCCAACAGGAATTCAGGCTTCCATATTCTTTCTGCTTGAAATTTCTTCACTTCTGAGTCTCTCTGTACCACTTGACCTTATCTCTCTATTCATTTTCACCTACATAGTTTTTTTAATTTCCTTTATGTGACAGGACCTTACCCTGGAGGACTTCTCTTCTCCTCAATGACCATTCACATCTTTCTTATTCTTTCCCCTACCATCCACCCCTTGTTTTTTGCTATCATTCTCTATTGATAAGGCTTAATGAAGGCTGTCCCAAAAGTCTCATTAGCAGTTTTAAGCTAATAAAGTTCTAATAGCTTAGAGCTGCACTAAGACTTTCGGCACACCCTTATAATCACTTCTTGTCCTTTGAGAAACCCAGATAAAAGCGATCCATTTGTGAAAAATGACCTCTTGTGGCTCTGAATCCTAATATCATTTCCCTGAATGTTAGTTTGCCCTTTGATCCTCCCACTTGCCCCCGCTTCTCAATCCCTCCAAATTACTTTTTTTACCTTGTATGTATTTTGCATTTACTTGTTATATGTACATGTATGTACATGTTATATGTGCATGAAATGTACATTTTATATTTCTCTGTCTTCCTCTCTTTCCCTCCACTAGCATCAAAACTCTTTGAGGGGAGAGTCCATTCTCATTTTTTGTCTTTGTATCACTTAAGTTTAGTGGCTGGCACACTACTAGGTGCTTAACAAATTGTTAAATTGAATTGAAATGAATGTTGAATTGAATTCATCTTTTCAGCATCCGACATCTGGGTATAGGAGTTGGGATTTGGTTTCATGCCTGGCACTTAACTCACTATAAATCCATGAGTACACACTACAGTGCTATGGGAGTCATAATAATATAATGTTCATGTGTCTAGAAATACTTGCCAGTGCACCTGCACCCTAGACCTGATCTGCAGCATTCCTGTGATCATTAGGTCAATTCCTCCTTGTTCACTGTGCCAAATTGTTTATATTTGTTGATTCAACAAACATTAATTAATCAACCACTACTAGGTAAAGCATTGAGCTAGGTATTAGGGATACAAAGTTGTCTGGGGACCCAATCTTTGCCCCCAAAGAACTTAGAATCTTAAATATACATAATTGTAATACAAAACAAAATATAATAAGCCCTTATCTGCTCATGGTACATTGCTTGAAGAACACCATGCAGAATGAAAGAAATGACAGTCTTATTGTATCTGCAATGTCTTGAGTCTTTAGTTCTGGGTCCCATATTTTATTAAAGAAGATTTTGCTGAGCTGGATTCCCTCCAATGAAGGGTGAGCAGATTCTAGAATGGAAAGAGCACTGGAGTCAGAGAAGATGGATAGGAAACCAAGTTCTTCTATCTGGGCAGACTCTATGTGAGCTCTGCGTCTGCGTAGTCCCGTAACCACTATGTGCCTCAGTTTCATCAACTATAAAATAAAAGAGTTGGACTTAAATGATATCCGAGGTCCCTTTCAACTCTCAATCTTATGAGTTTGTGAAATCATAGCATATAAAAATTAGTTGAAGGAAATGAGGATATTTAGAGAAGATTTGGGATTAACAAGCATGTACTTAATAACAGATTGGTAGAGACTAACTGACTTGTCCTTGGTTTTACAAGCTAATGTCAGAGTATCAGTATCAAATTCTGAGTTCCTAACTTCCCATATAGTATTTTTTCTGCTTCACTGTTGTTACTGTTCAATTGCTTCAGTTACATTTGACTCTTTGTGATTTGCCATTTCCTTCTCCAGTTCACCTCTATAGATGAGGAAACTGAGGCAAACAGGGCTAAGTAACTTGCCCAGGATCATACAACTAGAGTGTCTGAGGCCAGATTTGAACTCAGGAAGATGAGACTTCCTCTATCCACTGTACCACCTAGCTGCCCATTTCACCATACAATCTCTCAAAACATGACCTCTGACTCCAAATGTTTAAAGGGTTGTCACATAGAAAGATATAGATAGTCTACTTTTCCTAGTGGACACATTAGGACCAATAGTCAGAAGTAACAAGAAGAGAAAGATATTGATTCTATGTAAAGAAAAGTTTTATAACAATTAGTACCCTCTAATAATGACATGGACTGTTTCAGGAAGTGGTCAATTTTCTTATACTCCTTCCAGTTGTCTCATGTGGAGGCTGAATGATTGCTTGTTGGGGATACAGTAGAGAGAACTCATGCTTTGAGGAGAGGGTTGAATGAGGTTGAACTAGGCTGCTGAGTCATTTTCCAACCCTGCTAATTTGTAGAACAAATGAGAGAAATACAAATAGAATGCTTCATACAAATAAAATGTCAAGAAGGGGCAATCACTTGCAGTTGGTCGGATTAGGAGAGGGCTTTTGGGACAGCAGTCTCGTACTGATGTTTGAGCTGCATCTTGAAGAACAGGTTGGGTTTTGACAGGAAGAGATTCAGAATGGAGGAACGAGAAGGGCTTTCTGCCAAGTCCTCTGGAGCCATCTAGGTTGGAGCAGGCAGATTCAAATCACCAACGCTGAAAGCACTGTGCATTTCACTCTCTTCCCTGTCCTTCCATTTCCAAGGTCATTCGGCTGCTACTCAACTCATCTTGATTCTTTTGGAAGAAGCACCCATTCAGGTAATTGGTTTTTATCCTTTTGCTCCTTTTTTCCTTTCTTTATAAGCAACTTAAAGAGAATAGTATTAACACTGGTTAAATACCTAGTATGGGCAACGCACCGTGTTATACCCTGGAGATAGAGAGATGAAAAGGACAGAATCCCCATCCTTGAGACACTTCTGTTCTACTGAGTAGGGAATAGGACATGTAGTAAGGTAAATTTAATTTAAGCTAAGGTGCCCCGAAATCAGAGGTGTGCTGGTAACTCTGTAACAACTGACTAGTTGGAGGGGGAGGGGAATTGTATGCAGGAGACTAACTTTTTCTCCATCATGTACTTAAGTCTAGACAAGAAAAACAATAAATCAGGCATTGATTTTTAGCATTTTCTTATTTCTGAGGTATAAATGCTTACACTGAAAATTTGACAATTGACTCTTGCGAACCAGTTTGAGTTGGCTCCAGCACCGCCCACCCCCCATGCCCCAGAAGTCAATAAAGAAATTATGACCGAAAAAGAAAAAAAGAGAGAAGAGGACATTTATCAGTAGAAAGGTCAAGGAAAGCTTCAAATGGCATCTAGTCTAACTCATTCATTTTACAAGTGAGGAATTGAAGACATAGAAATTTGAAATGACCCAGATCACACAGTGGTGGTAACAGAGCCAAGAGTCAATCCCAGGTCGTCTGACTCCAAATTTAAAATGGTTTAAAGAAGAAAAGGCAGACATTGCATAAATATGAGAGATGTGGGTTCATCCTTCATTGCCAAAGAAGACCATGCCATCAGAGAAATGGTGACATGATTTGCACTTGACTTTGTTTTGAGTGAGGGAGGGCTGTGCAGGTCACCAGCCTCACTTCTCTTCCAGAGCCATCTGAATCCAGTGACCAGATATTCATCAAGATGATTGGAGATGACCCAGGATGAGGCAGTTGGGGTTGAATGACTTGCTCAAGGTCACACAGCTAGTGAGCGTCAAGTGTCTGAGATGAGAACTCAGGTCCTCCTGACTCCTGCACTGGTGCTCTATCCACTGTACAACCTAGCTGCCTCTAAATATGCGAGATGGACATGAAGAAGAAAGCAGACTCCCTGACAACATAAACATTGGCATTCATATAATACTTGATTTATATTTTCAAAAGCAAACAAGATGAAACCCATCGTCCAAGGGCCACCAAAGACTCTGGATTCACATGAACTGGATCCAGTCCCTGAGGGAACTTTCCTAGGCATATTACTCCTGCCTGGAGTTACTTTGGAAATCTCTAAAATAAAGCACAAGTGTAATTCGTGTCCAGGTTTCCCCAGATGTAACTGATAGTGTCCTCAGTTTTTTATAAGCCCTTAAGATACCAAAGGCGTGTCAGATACAACATAACCTTCTTATCACCTGATAGGAAATGCCAAAAATGCAAAAGATTCCTCAGAGTCCATAGACAGATACAAATAACCTATCAGTTTCTCTTGGAAGGGCACCTGAACTTGGAGTCATTATTAGGACAACCCTTTGACATTCTGGAAGTTCTTTCCCATAATAGCAGCACTCCCCTTCTTCCCTCCAGAGTTATAGTATTACTCTATAACTTAGATTTTTCCTAGTAGACAAATGTAAATTAGGAGTTGCTGATTAACCAATTCCCTTGCTATTGGCTCTATACTGTCCAAATAACTCACTGTAACAACTAGAAGGTAATAGTGGCAAAGTTCATGTCTCTTTGGGCCCCCAGTATGGATTCTTTAATTGATCTTCCAGTTATGAGAATGATGGGGACAATCTTTCTCCAAAAGCTACATCAGAAAATCTTATTCTAAAAATCTTTTTATTCTAAATTCTTATAAATTTAGAAATCCTCAGACTTGGGATTACCCAAGAGAAATCTCCCAAGGCTGGCACTGCCCAGGAAATCTTTCTCTGGCTACAAAGTTAGATTCCACAATCATGCTACATAGGGAAATGAAAATTCTTCCTTTTCTCTAGAGCATTTTGGGTTCATGGAATTTGTCTATGAACTAACTCTTGGATCACATGGATGAACACACATTTCTTTCTGCCATACATGTCTGCAAGAATTCTAAGGATACTCTGGCTGCTGTCATATTTTGGGCTAGGAAAATCCATTTTCAGGGAATCTAGTAATGTAAAATGTCTGGGAAAGTAATTTAGAGATGTAGAGGGGATTCTGGTTCATTTATGAGGTGAATTGGATGGTTTGTACAGTCCCTTTTCAACCCTGAGGTTCCATGCTTTTTGTGATTGAATGGTAAGTGGAGGCAGTAAGTGTGTGCTGCCCTTCCTAGGAGTTTAGCGATAGAAGGGAACTTTGTGAAGATAGCAAGGTTAAGAGAATTTTGAGAAAGACAGAGGATACCTAAGCATGTATGCAGATAGCTGTGAAGAGGGATTCAAACTGGGTAGTGGAGAGATGATCAATGAAGCAGGCTCCTGGGGGCTGGGAGAGATGAGAGGATCATTTGCACTAGCAGACAAATAGGGTCAGATTATAATTAATCAAAGAAAGGAAGATTGAATGAATATGGGGGGAGGGACTGAGAGAGTATTTCCCATTTGTTTGGAAAACCAGGATGACACAATCTTTACAATTCAAGTTGTATCTATTCATGTGGTTAGTGTTTCAATGTGTTTGTTTAGTTATTAGTTTAGTTGTTAAGTGTTTCAAATCAAAGCCTTGGTTTGCTAGCTAAAGTCCTTATAGAAACTATATCATTAGGGAAATATATATAACTTGTGTGCACCTAAGTGGATGAGAAGCCTTCTGGGCCTGGAGCAGAACATGGTAGAAGGAACTGGTGAAATCGGTGTTTGCTCTTCCTCTAGAGACAGGCATAAGGAAGTTTTATGGGCGGCAGTTCATCACCACCATCAAACAGTGTGCAATTTAGTGAGCATCTGGTATACAGTAATTGACAGTCCTTAACATAATTTTCAGTGACTTTAAGCAACTGACCAAAGGAGAAAGAGAAAACCCAACTTAGGAGCTATAGCAACTAAATACCAGAGCAAAGGAAGATCCGGGAATGTTTAAGGTCACTTTTCATAATACATTTTGACAAATGGTTTTAGCTTGGGGAATCTAATTTGGTCAATATCAAGGAAAGACTTTTTGAAAAGGGTTCCTGTGGTTGGGGACCCTCTTTAGAGAGCTGAACATTGACAGAAACATCAATAAAATACATGAAACACTTCATAAATAAGTACCTTGTTTTCTACGTGAATTTGAGGAATAACAGAGAGAGGTGGGGATTTTACAAACTGGGTCTTATGGGCTTGGGTTATACATATTTAACTTTCTTTTTAAGATTTTCAGGAAGGCTGCTAGTATTCAAGTGAGTTCAACTAGCATGTATCAATCAATTTAAAAAGCATTTCTTGAGGTCATTTACCAATCACAGCAATGTTCTTACTGTTCAGTCATTTTCAGTTGTGTACAAGTCTTTGTGACCACATTTGGGGTTTTCTTGGCAAAGATACTGGAGTTATTTTCCATTTTCCTCTCCAGCTCATTTTACAAATGAGGAAACTGAGGCAAGCAGGATTTAAGTAACTTGCTCAGGGACACACAGCTGGCAAGTATCTGAGGCTGGATTTGAGCTCAGAAAGATGAGTTTTCTTGACTTAATGCCCAGCACTCTATCCACTGGCCCACTTCACTGTCCAATAATAGTAATATCTAGCATTTACATAGAAGATTTATGTTTTGCAAAGTGCTTTCCATATATTCCTCATAATGGAGACTTCAGGAAGAACTCACTAATGGAAGAATGGGGCCACCGTAACAGAGGAATGTTCCACAGTGAACAGGCCATAGGGTCTGGGGAGGCAGATGAGGCACAGTGGTGAAGTCCAGAGGGTCAGGTGAACCTCTAAAATTCAGAGATGATGCTGATCTGCTTTAGTGTCATCTGAGAGTTCTCTAGACCGATGATATCACAGGTAGAGTCTCTTAAAAGCACTCAGTCATCCGAGATGAGTGAGGAGTAAAGGGTACTTGAAAAATGTCACAGGAACTTCCTAATGGTTCAAAGCTTATGGGATACTTTACATACTTTATCTCACTAGAGCCTCCTAACAACCCTCCCCAGTAATAATAAAGATACTGATGATAATCACAGTAACAGTAACAATAGTGGATATTTCTACAGTCCCCATTACTAGTATTATCTCCTTTGATCCTTGCAACAACCCCAGGAAATAGGTGCTGTTACCATGCCCATTTTACAAGTGAGGAAACTGAAGCAGATACAAGTAAAGTGGCTTGCTCAGGGTAAGACAACTAGAAATAGCAATAACAGCGGCAGCAGCTAATATTTCTAGAGCACTTAACGAGGGGTTAGGGACAGTGCTAAGCACTTTACAATTATTTTCTCCTTTGAGCCTACCGACAACCCAGGAAGGTAGGTGCTATTTGTTTTTGCTCCCATTTTACAGATAAGAGACATAAGGTAAACAGAGTTTTAAAGGACTTGCCCAGGGTCACACAGCTAGTAAGTATCTGAGGCTGGATTTGAACTCAGGTCTTCCTGACTCCAGGTCCAGTGGCAATATCCACTATGCCGTGATGGTCTCGTAGTCAGGATCTGTAGATATTTAGTCCGAATCACTCATAGTTATGTTCATTCATTTCAGTCATGTCTGACACTTTGTGACTCTTTTGGGGATGTTCCTTGGCAAAAGATACCGAAGTGGTTTTGCCATTTCTACTCCAACTCATTTTACAGATGAGGAAACTGAGACAAACAGGGAGAAACAGATAGTAAATAGTAGAATTTGGATGCAAGTGTAGCTCCTCTCATTCTGTATATTATAGAAATGAGTCCTAGAGTAAAAAGCATCCTATGGCTAGAGAAAGTGAAGACCTTTCTTTGCCTTTCATTTCATTGAACTGACCATATGGGACTTTTTTTTTACACTCTTAGCACAGTCAGCCAAGGTCACATTCCTTTGGACCTTGAATCCAGATGTTCACATTATAAATGATTTCTCCATCCTTTATACATTAATAATTCACAGCTGGAGTTTAGATGCTTTTTATTTTGGGACCAGGGCAGACCATCAAATAACGGCCTCTCTTGTCCTACAGTAATTAAAAAAAAGATTCCATGACTGATCTTCTTTGAGCCATACTCATGTAGAATGCTGCAGATTATTACTGGAGGAAACATGACCTAGATCAGAAGGTCTCTAGAGACCAGCTAGCCCAGCCCTTTCATTTTACAGCTGAGAAATCCTAGGCCCAAAGAGTTGAAATGATTTCCTAAGGTCACACAGCTTCCCCTTGGCATGGCCAGGGACTCTCCATTCCAAATCCTCTGCTTCTCCTGAGTCTGTGCTATCACCTCAATTCATTATGCTTTCAGATAAGTCACAAGATTTTCCTGTTTTTAATTTTAAACATGGAATGCTAAAAACAGAAAGCATTTGAGAGAATGGCAATCAATCAGTAGACATCTTTCTTTTCTTTTGAGGTAATCAGAATTAAGTGACTTGCCCAGGGTCACACAGTTTGTAAGTGTCTGAGGTTGGATTTGAACTCAGGTCCTTCTGACTTAAGAGTAGGTTCTCCATCACCTAGCTGCCCTCATCAACAGACATTTTTTTAAAGCACTTTTTATGTACCATGCACCTTGCTAAGTTTTGGGAACATGAGAAAAGATGAAATAAGAAAAGTCATCTCTGCCCTCAAGGATCTTACAAATCTTTGAGGGAGATATGTAAATAGATAGTTACATACAGAGTATGTATGAGTATGGAGGAAAAATAATCTTAGAGGGAATGATTAAAGTTGCTGAAGAAGACCAGGAAAAGCCTCCTGTACAGGGTGGCATTTGGGTTAAATGTGGAGGGAACCCAGGGATGTCAAGGCACAGAGCTGAAAAGGGAGAACATCTCAGGTATGGGATTATTTCTAATGTACCCTGAATATGTTTCTTTTGTATATAGTTTTTTGAACATATCTTCCCCATTAGACTGTGAGCTCATTTGTTCATTTGTCTTTCTTTGTATCCCTTGTGATTAGTATGGTTCCTGGCACGTAGTAGGTGGTTAATAAAGTGCTTGTTGACTTGACTTGAGGCATGTGGGATAGCAATATATACAAAGGCAAAGGGATGGGAAATGGAGTATAATGCAAGCAACAATAAGCAGTGGGCCACCATAGTGCATAGAGAGGAGTAAATTGTAAGATCATGAAGATGGAAAGGGGTCAAGTTGGGAAGGGCTTTAAAAGACAAACAATTTGATCTTGGAGGTATTAATCAGCCCTAGAAGCTTCTAGAGCAGAGGGGTAATATGGCCATACCTACATTTTAGAAAAATGGCACCTTTGTGGAGGATGGGTTGGAGTGAGAGAGAGACTTTAGGTAGGGAGCCCAGTTAGAAGGTTATTGTAGAGGCCCAGGAAAGAGGTGATCAGGTCCTGAACTGGGGTGGTGGCCATGTGAATGGAAAGAGAGAAAGAGGGTTATTTGAGAGATTCTGTGAAGGTAAAAATGACAAGTTATGAAAAAGGATTGGATATTTGTGATGAGTAAGTCAGGGCAAAGAGTCTAGGATGTGATCCTGGATGACTGAAAATATGGTGATATCCTTGACAGTAACAAGGGAGTTTGGAAGAGGAAAGGGTTTGGTGGGAAAATAATGAGTCCTTTTTGGACATGCTGAGGTTAAGATGCCTATGAGACACCAGCATGAAGTGTCCAATAGGCAGTTAAGATATGAGATGGGAGATCAGAAGAGAGAAAAGAGATGTCTATCCTCTGGATCTGGATCTGGATATCCTCTACATTTGGAAGCTGATGAGATCACCAAGTTAGATAGTGTTGAGGCAAAAGAGAAGGTCCAGAACAGAACCTTGGAGGACACTCATGATTAGGGAATGTGACAAGGATGAAGATCCAGTAAAGGGTATGGAGGAGTAGATAGACAAGTAAAAAGAGAATTGAAAGAGGACAATGCTACAAAAACCCAGAAAGGTGAGAGTTTCCAGGAGGAAAAGGTGATCAACAGTGTCAGTGAAGCAGAGAGATTAAGAAGGATGAGTAATAAGAAAGGTCATTATATTTGGGTATTAAGAGATCCCTGGAAACTTTGGAAAGAGCAGTTTCAAGTCAATTTTTCAGAGAGAACATTTAGAAGAGAGTAAGAAGAGATACCAAAGAGAGTCAACTGTTTAATGGCATCTAACACAGAAGGGAGAGATCTAGGATGACAGCTAGTGGGTGTGATTAAATCAAGTGAGGGTTTCTTGAGGACAGAAATGTTTGTAGATAGTAGGGAAAGAACCAGTAGCTAGAGCTTGAAGATTGGATAGAGAGTGGTTATTAATGAAAATCATCTACAGAAATACAGGATGAGAAAAAATCAAGAGTACACTTTGTAGAAGTAAGTACTGGTCTTAAGAAAGAGAAGGGTTACCTCTTCCTCTTATCTAGAAGGGAAGTCAAAGAGAGTACAGGCTCATGTCAGAAGGATGTGAAATGAAGAGAGGGAAACTCAAGGAGAACATGGTGGATAACATCAATTTTTTGGGGAAGTATGAGGTAGGACCTCAGCTAAGATGATGTTGTGGGAGGGTTGGGCAGAAATGAAAAGATTTAGAACAATTTCTGTGGTGAGTAGGAGAGAGAAACAAATAGAAGGATTGTCTTGCTATCATGAGTGTTAAGATTAGGTAATATACGTTTATGGCAGAGCCAATCAGTATGGTTTTGTGATCTTTTGGCTGTTCAGGAGCTAAGTGGAATAGTGGATAGAGTGGTAGACTTGGAATTAGGAAATCTCATCTTCCTGAGTTCAAATCTGGCTTTAGACACTAGTTGTGTGACCCTGGGCAAGCCATGTAACCCTGTTTGCCTCAGTTTCCTCATCTGTAAAATAAGCTGGAGAAGAAAATGGCAAATTCCTTCAGTATCTTTACTAAGAATGCCCCAAATAGGGGTAACAAAGAGTCAGACATGACTGAAACAGCTGAATGACAGTAAGCTGATCTCTTCCATGAAAAGGAGAGAAGGAGACAAATGATGGGAATAATCCAGGGTTGAGATTTGGCAAAGCATGATCAGCGATAGGATGGGAAAATAACGGATAGGGTAGAGTTGAACTGGTTTACCAAGAGGTTCACCACACCATCTATATGTGGAACTATCAGTTACAGTAAAGAGAGAAAGCTTGTATGCTGTGGATAAATTCACTTACCTTAGCAGTTTGCTTTCCAGAGATGAACACATACATGAGGAAATTGATGTATGCATTGCTACAGCTAAGTCACTGTTTGGGAGGCTCCAAAGGAAAGGGTAGGAGAGAACATATGTTAGACTACCCACCAAATTGAAAGTCTGCAAAGCCATTGTGCTGAACTTGTTGTATACCAGTATACCAGCCCCATGCCAGGAAATTGAATTCCTTGCATTTGAATTGTCTCAGGAAAGTTCTGAACATTACCTGGAAGGATAAGGTACCAGATAGTGAGGTCCTTTCTCAAACTAAATTGCCAGGCTCTACTGCAGAGAGCACAACTCCAATGGGCTGGCTATGTTGTTTGGATGCCGTATGTACCCTTGCCTACTGTTTTATAGAGAATTCATGCAAGGTAAGCTTTCACATGCTGGTCAGAAGAAGAGATATAAGGACATTCTCAAGGTCTCTCTGAAGAATTTTGGAATTGATTTCATGACATGGAAACACTGACACAGGACTGCCCGGCATACTGTGCCCTCATCAAAGAAGGTGCTATACTCTGGGAGCAAAGCAGAATTGGAGTAGCTCAAAAGAAAAGCAAGATGTGCAAATTTAGAGAATCCACCCCAAATGTGCACATGGATTATTTGTGGCTAACTTGTGGTACAGCATTCTGAGCTTGTATTGGTTGGATCAGCCACAGTTAGACTATTGTAACTTGACCCCAATGATATCATTTTTGTCTTTTTTGAGAATGAAGGACAAACAGCCAATCGTTACTGAGATAAAGTAAATAAAAGAGGATGGAAGTATGACCACCATTGTGGAATAAATTAACATATCAGTAGAAAGATCAGCTGAGGGAGATAGATGATTAAATGATTTAGGTGACTTGCCCAGGGTCACAGGTTAGTAAAATCTAAGATGGGATTAGAACTCAGGTCTTCATTACTCCATATCCTGAGTTCCAGATACATTCCCTTTCACATTTGCCATGGAAAAATATTACTCCCTAATCATCATGGCAAATGTTTCTTATTTATGTGAGTGAGTGTATGTTACAGCATGATGTTGGAAAATGCTTACTGAGAAGTCTGGGATTCTTCTGGAAGAGGTGTTCCAGGAAGTTCCAAAGCTTCTGGGCGGCACTCAAATGAAACAAACAAAAAAAAAAGGAAATGGATATTTTGTCTTCCAGGAGTCTCCACCACCTGAAGTTCACCCTTTTTAACGATAGTGGATTCCAGGTAAAGACGTCAACTGGAGTCACAAGGCCATCCTCTCTGGGATTGTTTGAGAAATCGCTCTGTCCCAACCCTCCAAGTCCTCATAAAGTATTTGCTTCCTGTAGGTTTCCTCCCTTTCTGCTTGACCCTGGCTACCATTATCAGGGAGGAGCACATTGCTCCTCTGTCCTCCACTGTTCTCTTCCTGGCTTGGGTATTCGCATTGGGATCAGTCATTGTAGCTTAGACTTCTCCCCACTCTCAGTGCCAGCTAAAGCCATGGAACCTCCAGTTTATTTATGCTTTTTTGCCCTACAGCGTATTACCAAAAAATCTAAATTTACTTAGTTAAAGTAGGATGTTAAAAATCAATGTCTGTGGGACAGTTTCAGGAAGCTGTCTTTAAGGAAATCTCATAGTAAATCCTTTGTAAAAGCATGGATTCATTCTCTAATTTATCTATATTGTGAGTTCTGGTGGTTTCAGATTTCTTTTTTTTATAAAAGCAGAGCACAGCTGTATTACCACCACCACCACTACCACCACCACTACTACTACTACTACTGCTACTACTACTGCTCCTGCTACTACTACTACTACTATGACTGCTGCTGCTGCTGCTGCTGCTGCTACTACTGCTACTACTTCGCAGAAGTACTTCACAAAACAAAGTTTGGATTCGGTCAAACGGTCACATTTGAGGACCTAGAGGGTCACTATTTGAACTACCAATAGTACTACTATTACTCAGATCATAGATGGATGGCATTGAATCAGTTTTCATTGGTATAGGACGGGGGTCCTTAACCTGGGTTCTATGAATTTGGATAAGAATAAAATCCTTTATTTTTCACTAATTTCTCACTGGAATTTAGCCTTTCCTGCAGTTCTTTATAGACATTATTCAGAGAAAGGGGTCTATAGGTTTTATCAGACTGCCAAAGGGGTCTAGTAAATTTTTAAAAGCCTAAAATCTCCTGGTATAGGGAATCACTATGAGGAAACTCCTTTTTCCAGTGTGAATCGGTGCTGTTCCTGCAAGTTAGACTCTGACAGCATTGCTTGCCTGATGCACTGAAACAGTGAGTCTGCCTGGGGTCCCAGAACTATATATGTCAGGGGCTACACTTGAACCAGGCCTTCCTGGCTCAGAGGTAATTGTTACTGACTTATGGGTTTGCACTATTGTAATGGCAAAGGCTTAGTTTGTATGGTTAAAAATACATGTTTTTACTGAATCACTGTCAATGTGAATAAAAAGGACTTAATTTGACTATTCCAAAGTTTTTCCAAGTACATTTTTGAACGTAGTCTACTCTCTTCCAAATTCCAATCTAATCCAATCCAGCAAACATTTTTTAAGCATCTACTACGTGCAAGGCTCTGAGATACCAAGTTAAAATGAAAAATAATCCATGCTCTCAAAGAGTTTACATTCCTCTGGAAGGATTCAACATGTAGACAGAAAAAATATTTGCATGATTATTTGAGGACAGAGAGAGCCCTAATGACCAGGCTTCCCATAGGAGAAGGGAGTAGATAATAGATAGAAAGAAGTTAGGAAGACATGGGTTTGAGTCACTCTTGTGTACTAGCTCTGGGACCCATGGGCAAATCATTTAACCTTTCAGTGCCCTAGGCAACCCTCTATGATAAAACTAGAACCTGCAGAGAACGTGTTGACCTTCTCTGCATGTGTAGAGGGACTAAAAAATCAAGGTCCAGTCTCTTCCATTATTCTTTCCCTTAGGACAGGGGTGAGGAACCTGTGGCCTCAAGGCCATATGGCCCTCTAGGTTCTCAATTGTGGTCCTTTGACTGAATCTAAACTTTGCAGAACAAAGGCCACATGTGGTTTCCAGGCCTCAGGTTCCCCATCCTTGCCTTTGGAGGGGCAGGCACATGACATGAGGCTTTAAGGATGATTGGGATTCTAAGAGCCAGAGGTGAGGAAGGAGCACATTTTAGCTATGGGGGCAAGGTAGGCAAAGGATAGAAGTTGGAATTCTGAGTTTAGGGAGCAACAAGCGCAGCTGTGTCTGGAATGGAGAGTATATGAAGGAAGTGATATGAGCCATGTCTGGAAAGGTAGACTGGATAAAGAATGTAAATGACTTTCAATGTCAAGCTGGGAAGTTTTCATTTCATCCTAGAGGTGATGAGGGCTAGAAGTTCCTGAGCAAGGGAGTGATGTTTTAGGACATACGTTAGGAAGGTTCTTTTGACAATTGAGTGAAGAGTTGATTGGATAGGGAAGAGACTGGAAACTGGGAATCTAATTTGGAGGCTACTGCAGTAGTACAGGAAAGAGGTGATGAGACCTTGAACTACAGTGGATGGTCATTCAAGTGGAAAGAAGGGAATGGATGCAAGATATGCCTACCATGCAATTAGAACTTCATTGGTAGAGAGCATAGCACCAAGGCCAAAATTGGAAGATTGGATAGACTGGTCAGTTTTGACATTACTGATAGCCCTAACTATAGTACAGATGTATTGTATTAACTAAACCTGTACCTTACACACAGTAGGTGCTTAATAAATACTTGTTAAATTGAAATGAATTAAGATAAAAGAAGAATTGAGCTCTGAGCCCCATCTCTCAACCTCAGATTTTTACAGGGAAATTCTGACAATACAATCTCATACTTTTATTTCAAAACAGAATCAACTTCAGAGAGCTGTACTACTAAAAACTGTAAATGTTCACTTTTTTGAATTTTTGCAATGAAAAAGTTATTTGCAAGTAGAGCGAATTGAAAATAAGAACATTTGGGCACTTTAACTTTGCAGAGAGATGTTTTGTTTGTTCCAGGATTATAAATGACCTCACTCCATTCTCTTGGAAAGGCTGTTTAAACATATAAGTTGACAGAGGAGGAGGCCTAACAGGTATGAGGGATAATTTTGTAGGTGGTCTGGGTTGGCTCTGACTCTATTATCAAGTTTCAAGCAGATCAAATTTTTGCAGTAGGGTTAAGCTCTTAAAACCAGACTTTCTGGGGGTAGAAAGAGCCTGGTGAGTTTTCCAGCAGCAGTGGGCATGGCCCCAATCACGTGCGAACATGAAAGACTGTAAAAACAACCATTTCCCTGTATTTGAGCATTATGAGATTTTCAAAGGATGTTTTGCATTTTTCCTCGCTCCACATGGCATCGTGTAAGATAATATTGCAAACAAATGCCCAGGCAGATGCTGTATTATTTATGAGTGCAGGCTACTGATCTGAAATGGGGAGAAGGGAAAATAAGGCAAGAAATAATGCTACCTAGACTGAGGGATGCAAAGTCAATTGGTAGAGAAAAACCCTCTTCAAAGAATTTACACTCACAGGGAAGTTGGAAAATGTACCTTATTTTAAGGTGTTCCTTTTTTTTTGAGAAAAGAAAAGAAAAACATCTAGACGACTTAGCTTTACTATGTTATTTGCCATTTTATTTATAACTTTAAGCAGTTTTCATAGCCAGTATTATGTTACAAGGTATCTGTCAACACATTCCCTATCATCAGCTCTACCAAGAATGTTTTTAAAGAGAGCATGTGTACTTTGTCTATATTGTCTAACACACCTGTTGATCATTGTATGGACTAGCCATGTCAGTAGTGGTAATGAGAAGATTTGGAAATGCTATTGTATCCCCCCTTGAAAGGAATGGCTAAAACAGTCTATTGTTCAGTTTTCTAGAACAGAGTGGTGGAAGTCATGTTTGAATTTTGACAGAAGAATGAAATTTTGATGGTTGCCTTTGGAGTTGAACTTGGGGAAACCAGAAAGATTCTTAAAAAGGTCCTTGAACTCTAGAGAAATGGACATTATTACCTCTGATCACTATATTTTCCTTAAATCCCGTTTGGACAAATTGATGTTTGAGGGGCCAATCCCTACCTGGTTTCATCTTTGATTAACAAAGTCTAAATCAATGGATAGTTCTGACAATCATTCCAAATTTTGTCATTTCCTTTGGTTTTATTTTGAAACATTCTGAAATAATCAGTGGGTGTCCAGTGAGTGGTCCTAGCAAGAAGTTGTCCAGGAGTTCAGAGCAGAGGGAGGTCACCCAACCTGAACATGCTACTTTCAGGGTGCAGACAAGCCTGAATTGGGCTTGCTCAGTTGTGAACACCTTTGGATAAGGACAACATTGGCTGCTAAAGTGAAATGGTCAGAAATTGCCATCTGGCTGGGCAGTAACATCTCTGTATTGTGTTAGGACTCCAGGTCCCTCAGCTTGTTTAGATCATTTTCAACTGTAAAACATTGTTCACCTTTTAAAACAAACAAACCAAAAATCCAGAATCTATAAAAAGATGTGTTTTTCCTGTCTCAGTTTCTGAGGTAAAGAACCTGAAGAAAAATAATGCTATTGATATTGTGTAGTAAGGCATGCCCCAGATTATGACATCTCTGTTAGGATACCAACATTACTATTTTTAATATGATAAAAATTCGTTTATAGTGTGTTACAAAACATTTTCCTCAAAGCATCTCATTGAGTTATACAGTTAGTATAAGTATATTATCTCCATTCTACAAGGGAAAATCTTCAGTTCAAAAGTAAAGGGATTTTCCCAGAGTCACAGGACCAGACTCAGTCCTCCAGCCAAATGTTCAGACACCATGTCTAGATCTGTAACAACATCAATTTTGGGTTTCCTGACTGTCATTTCCCTTTCAGTACACACTCCTGACTCCTTCAGTACTTTAGGAATTTGGGAAATAGTAATCATTCTATTTTTAGGCATTTTATTCTGTTAGTATCATGCTAATAATGGTATATGGGCGGCTAGGTGGCATAATGGATAGAGTGGCTATGAAGACTTGAATTTAAATCCAGCCTCACACATTTAATAGCTGTGTGACCCTGGGCAAGTCACTTAACTATTCACCTCAGTTTCCTCATCTGTAAAATGAGCTGCAGAAGGAAATGACAAACCACTCCAGTATCTCTGCCAAGAAAACCCCAAATGGGGTCATGAAAAGTCAGAAACAACTGAAATGACTCAACAGCAACAAACCATCAATGTACACTTGTAATTAATGATGCCCCTTCCATCTTTTTATTTTCTATTTTTAAAAATATTACTTGTCCCTTTAAATTAGAAGCTTCTTAGGGGCAGGGAGTGTGGAGTGTTCTTTCTTTTGTATTCTTCCATATTTGATTCAGTTAAAACTAGTCATAATCAAATGCTTTTGGACATGGGTCAAACACTGTACACTATATCAACAGCACCTTCAGCTGAGTTGAATAGAGACAGCAGCTACAGCCCTCCTCCTAGATATAGCTCTCATGTATAGAGACCCAAGAACACCACAAGGCAGCAGCAAAAGAAGATGCCTACCTTCCTCCCTCCCCCTCCTCCCCTCACCCAAACCCCTCTTCCTATACCCAAGAAAGCATCTCATTTGGTAGTTTCTTATTCTAAATTAGAAATTCAGTATTCTTCTGAGTAACTAGGTGCTGAAATCAGTTATTTTTTATACTTCTGAGAAGTCTGACTATTTGGGGGTAGTGGAGGGTAATTATCCCACTCAAAACTGAAAATGAATATCTATAAGTTTTGCAAACTCTATCAATTGCCCCTATAACTGCTGATGGGTATGTGGAAAAGAAAATGTCTTGAGAAAACAGAT
The DNA here is from genome assembly GCA_028658325.1 of Potorous gilbertii. Lineage (NCBI taxonomy): Eukaryota > Metazoa > Chordata > Mammalia > Diprotodontia > Potoroidae > Potorous > Potorous gilbertii. Next base: position 179,766,777 of record CM053769.1, read on the forward strand.
AGATGCTTTAGGGAAGGGACAACTTTGTCTTTAGGAAAGACAGTTGGAAACTAACACCTACCAAACCCTTAGACTATTATGTTATAACTAGAAGGGACCATAGGGATTAACTCCTTGATTTAATAGAGTAAAAACTGAATCCTTTTTTTGAATCAAGGGAATCCTTTTGAATCAAGAGAACAAAGGCCAGTGTTAGGATGCAACTTTTGTCCTGAATTAAGAGTATGGAGGAAGGCCTAGTCTAGGCCCAGTGAACCAACCACTTTAGAGCTCATAGCTGTCCTTCAGGAGCTGCTGAGGAAAAGGAGAGGGAAAGCAGCATGACTAGGTTTTGAGAAAGGCTCCTTCAGTTCTTACTGAAACTGATGCTGAACTGAGACAGAGACACATAGAGCCCACATTTCATAGACTGTTATGGAAGGAACTTTAGGAATAAACTTAGAGCAGGAACTACATGTCTCTTGACTCCTAATTTAGTGTTTTTTCAGCCAGTCTCTTGAAATTTGACCTTCTTTGGGGGGATGGGGAACCAGACCTTTCAGAACAATAGGTCCTGGTCCTATGACCCTCAACATGCCACTGAGCAAAGAGCAATGGTGTTTGGGTATATATTAGATACTTAATAATGCTTGCTGGATCAAATCCTTGGTACATGTAGAAGCTTCTTGGTCCACATCTCACCCCTCCTCTAGGACCCTGAATGGAAGAAAGTTGAGAAGTCAGTGGGCAAAACTTGAAGGGAAAAAATGCTGCCTAGATGGATGGTAGAGTCATTCCCAGATGTACCTCAAGCAGGAACTGTGATCCACTTTTCTTTCCCTGTCCCGGATCATAGCAAAACAAATATCAGAGAAGGTATACATGGGAGAATATATATCAAACTGTTGTTTGCCCTTTGTTCTTGAAGAGGATCATGACATCAGGGAGGTGATGCCATGCCATGCAAATGAATTGGATTTAAGTGAGAGAGGACTGTGCAAAGTCACCAGCCTCACTTTCTCCTCCACAGCCATCTAGACTCAGTGATAATATGGAGTGGAAGAGCTCTCCCATTGGGAGGGAGATAGCTCAACCAAGAGAGTCCTGGATTGAACCCAAAGGGGAGTGCTGCCATAATCTCTAGTACAGCAAGTTGGGGATAGGGCAGGATGGAGACTCCCACCTCCTCTCCTGTTGACTTCTTCCCAGTCTTTCGCTTCAACCACCTGAATTGAGGATGGCCTTCTCCATCTTCCCTCTCAAATCTGGAAGTCAGAAGTTCCCAGAAGGATGACCAGGCTCAAAGAAACTGGAAATTTGAAGACAACTCAAAGACTGTTTGAAGAAATGAAGAAGCTTCTATTCTCCTGCTCTCCCAAAGTCTGCTCTGCTTCTCATACCAAGGCGGGATACTCATTTCTTCCAGTAAAGAGAGAGTCCCATACCTGTGCTTTGAGACTGGAATTACACTACCATGGGACAGATTTCCCTCTCTTGGGGAATGCTCTCATCACTTGTCCGAATTATCGCTCGACTCTTAACGTAATGGGCACCTTGCAGGGTTGACGGAGCTGTGTCTCCATAGCATGAAAACAATTGATTCAATTTAAAGAATGAATTAATGTCAGTTAAGTTGCTGGAAAAAAAAATCAGCCAAAGTGGTTTGGTGAATGTCATGTAAACAAATCAACCAATTGATTAGCTGAAATTTTCCATTTTCCAAACCAGCTGTGCTATGCAGATGGTATAAGCAGCTGGTCAGTAAGGAAGAACTAACAAGAATGATTATAGAATGTTTTATAGACAAAATATAAATACTTTTTTTTTTAATCATTCAGGCCAGCCATGGTCCAGGAGGAACAAGGAGATTGAGTGCTGTGTTCCAGACCAATGAGATGATTCCCTCCAAACTATATTACTGGCTATGGTGGAAGACTCATGCAGTTACTTTCTTACCAGAGAGAAGTTTGTCAAGTGATGCCGGTATCTGTCCATTTATGTTAGTAGATTCTCCTGGAAGTGTCATTCATAATTCCTTTAGAGTAGAAAGCTCCACGTGACTCCTTACACTCTCAAAGCACATTTCTGTGAGCCTGACACCCCACATATACTGGGTCTGTAGCCCTTCAGCATCCTGCTCAGTTCTCTGCTCTCAGTCCCTGCCTCTCCATCTGCCTCAGGTCTGCCCCTTTCTTGCTTTGGAACCCAGGGCAAGGCATTTAATCTCTCTGACCCTTACTTCTCTCAACTATAAAGTGAGTAAAGGAGAGCAAACTATCTCCCCTCCTATCACATAGGATTGTTGAAAGGATGGAATGAGATCATTATACGCTGCCTTAGAGACTACAAAACTCTAAATTGTTACTATGGTAAGGCACCAGTCTGAAGACCTAGACTTCGTCTAGGAAGGCCAGCTGAAGTGTCCAACTGGCTGGGCTAGTTCTGCTCTAGTCACTTGTATTTTGTTATCGACATAACCCTTTCTCAAAGAGGTGTTTTCTAAGGATATTTTTGTCTATATCACTCAAGAGTGAGGTACATATTGGTAGAGGGCCAAGTTATACCTGCCCACATGATTCTGGGACTTTAGACTGAAAATATCATCTGAGCTCTCTAAAGCATGTATATTTTTAGATAGGTTCATACAACTGTGACCAATGTATGACTTAGGAGTTGATAACCTAATTTTCCCCTCAAATAATATTTTTTCCAATTTTTCCTTTATGCAACAGCTGATGTTGCCATGCAGATTGTGTTGCTATGAGATTTGAATGCTATTCTGCCCCATGATTGGCTAATAACTCTAACACTGTGTTGCTTTCATTCTAGCCACTCATCCTGAGCTGTTACTATGGTGAATCGCACTATTTCTTTCAATTGGTGGATTTTAGAAATAGGCCACCAGGTGGATTTAATTATATTCAGGTAAGTGGAAAAGAAAAAGAAAAACCATAGAGACCCCACAAGGAAGTAAGGCACTTAATGACATCAGGCATTGTCTCTCAATGACATAGAACATTAAAAAAAAAAAACAATAGCAAGGATTTGCTTTTCAAACCTTCATTCATGATAGAAAACATTTATTTTTGACGGGAAGATTTTCTTTCTCACCATGGGTATGTAAAATTACTAAAATGCAACTCTGTGTATGTCTCTGTTATATGAGTAGTTCCCAAATGCATGCAGGGTATATAATAGACTGAGCAAAAGGTTGGATCATGGGATTAGATACAAGTCCTGGTCTTCTAGACTTCATCTGTTTTGGGGAGAAGAGGTAGACTCAGGATAGTAAGCAGATTCATGTCATAAGTCTGGATATGCCAGGGTTTCTTTCAGGGAAGAATTCTAAAAACAAGGAGGCTTTGTGGTTTAAAACTCCTCTGCTTAGTTTTGTAGCCTAGGACAAGGGGTTTCCTTGGTACCCAGGATGAAATACAGTTGAGCACTCTCTCCTCCAGAAATGACTATACCTGTGTGGTTATACCTATATATAGCTCTGCAAAGGCCAGAATATAAAAATCAGGTTTGAATCAACTAAATGTTCCTCTTTGCATCCTTAATGAACTTCCCCAGCACAAAGGTATTCATGTTTACCAGGAGTCACAGTGGGGATGATGTCAGCCACCTGACTGATATTCACTGACTCAATTCATTCCAGCTCCCAGAAAATGTATGAAGGCATTAAGGAGGAGGTGAAGTGAGCAACAAGACTTCTAAATTTGCAATCCACTTCCTTTCCCATTTAAAAAAAATCAACAGAGTGGAGGGAAAGATGGAAGAGGGGGTGGGGGAAACAAGGATTTATCTTGAAGTTTGCAATCCCATTATTCTATAATGAATTAGTCATGGATAGATAGGGTGATGATGGCAGCAGCAAGGGATGATAAAAAAGATAAAAAGGGGGAGGTGATGAACAATAAGGGAATTACTCATAGGACAGCATTTGAGATGAGAACTCACAGTTTGGGGAGGTCAAGAGACACATTGCTGGATTTGGGGTATATGAAGGAAAGCTATTATCCATGGGATGGAAGAATGACAACCAAATATGGAGACATAGCTAGGATTAGTCATTAGGTTAGTTCCTGTGACCCTAACTCAGTCAAGTGGGTTTAGAATTTTTGTTTTACTTTTTTTTTATCTCCTGATGAAAACACTGAGCAGCTAGGTGGCAAAATGGATAGCGTGCTAGGCCTGGAGTCAAGAAAACTCATCTTCCTGAATTCAAATCTGGCCTCAGACATTTACTAGCTGTGTGACGCTGGTTAAGCCATTTAACCCCATTGGCCTCAGTCTCTTTATCTGTAAAATGAGCTGGAGAAGGATATGGCAAACTACTCCAGTATCTTTGCCAAGAAAACCCCAAATGGGGCCATGAAGGGTTAGACGACTGAAAATGACTGGATAGCAAAAACTTGTTCAATTATCTTCAGTCCCAGAGTTCTTTCTTCCATTAAAACATTTATGTTCTGTATAGTGTTATTTTTTTTGTCTTTAATATGAATCACTGGTCTGCCTTCTTTATCTACTCTATGTCATTTGAATCTTGGGTCACTTTTCTGTTAGACTTTTGCTACTTTCTAATCTTTTTAAGGTTAGAAGGATTTATAATTTTAAAAAATGATTTCATCCTTTACTGAACTCAGCCCCAGCATTATCTTGGATAATAAAGGATAGTTTGCTGTAGTGGTAGAATGTGGTATATAATACTGTGGGTTCCATTAGGAAAGAAGGGGTGTGCCAGAGTGGGTAGGGAATTAACTAAAGTCATCACAAACTCTCCCAGATTCATTTTGTTGTTAGATGTGGGGACACCTTCCCTCCCCATCTTCCACTTAATTTACAACTATAGGTACCCTTAGTAGTATGTTTTGACCCTAAGATGTTTCCTTTTATAGGTCTGCTGGGCTGTCTGAATTCCTACCATCAGCAACTTATTCCTATGAGTTACACATGGCCCTCACCACATTTTTCCTTTTAAGAATGCAGGGATTAAGAATCCCTGAGAGGGAAATGAGTTTATTCAGTTATTTTCTTCTGTAACCAGCGATTCTCATCATTTTGTGTGTTATGGATCCCTTTGGCAGTCTGGGGATGCTTACAGATTCCTTTTCTGAATAACATTTTTAAATACAGAAAATAAAATACATAGGGTTACAAAGGAAATCAATCATATTGAAATGTAGCTATCAAAATTTAAAAAAAATACACATACTCCAGCTCAAGAACCCCTGGTTTAAACTAAGTGGCAGGGAAAGACACTGAGACCTGAGGAAGGAGAAAAGGATAGAGGAAAGGGCTGAAAAAAACCCCACAAAATGTAAGAAATCTTTTCCACTGACTTGTTGCTGATGCCTGAAGTTCTGTCATCAGAGTTTTATTCTATTAGATTAAGAGAGTTTCCTCAGTTAAAATTCAAGTAATCCTAGAAGGATAAATTCAAGTTTTACTTTATACTTTAGTGTGAATTACTTCATCAGATCCTTTCCAAAGGGCAGTTTTCTCCTGAAAGCAAGTTTTAGCAGAAGTGTTTGTTGAGAAAGCAGGAGATCCAGAGCACCTGGGGCATGATTGTGGGGGTGAAGTAGTGGGGAGTGTGGAGAAGGGAGATTGTGGGTGGAGGGAGGGAACCACCAGGATGGAGAGTAAACGGTGCTGAAAGCAAACATCTACCATCACTCACAGTTTGCTTGAGTATAGCCCTGAACGGGTGCCTTTGACTGGGGGGCTAGGTGGGGGAAAGGAAAGAGGAGAAGGAAAGATGGACAAGATCAAATAGAGAAGACTCAGAACAAAGCATCCTCACTTCTGGAAAATGCCTCAAAAACAACGTGGCTGGCTGGCTGGCGAGAGGATTTCAGGTGTCAGGGACAGCCTGCTGTCATCCTGGGATGCTTCACAATTCCCGCCAGGGCTAGAGACGATGCAATACTCCTTCCACTTGGTGCCCAGAGAGCGGAGGCTTCTAGACAGGCCCGACTTTCCGTGTCTCTAGGGAGAAGACTTAAAGATTGCTTCTTGGCTCTGCTTGAGGCTTGATAATAGCGCTGGCTCCACCCTTCTTAGGATAATGAGCTGAAGGTGGCAGCCGGCCAAGGTGGCTCCCACGCAGGGTGTGTGTGTGGGTGACTGAGAGGTTTGCAGTGTAGACTTAAAACTGGGGAGGCTGCCAGCCAGAAGCCCTGGCTGAGATCATTGCTTTAAGAAAATCGGACTCAATGGGAGTCTTTGAAAATTGGTCTGGAGGTTCCAGGCATCGCTCAGTGCCAGCTTCCTTTGTTTGCCAGTGCCATTTTCTGTGCTCACAGGTCGTTGAGCACACAGCTGCTGCCCAAGGAATCAATCCTGCCGGCAAGTTGCAGAAACTGCACCTGCCAAGAGGGAGAATCAAGGAGGGGTGGGCAGAGCAGCAGAGCAGACGTTCCCAGGGAGCACAGAGGAGGGGATGTGACCTGGGCTTGGCCATCAATCTGCTGGGCCTTTCTATGCTTTTTCTATTTGCTGCCGTGTGTAATCCAATAACGTTCATTAAGAACGCCTATCTTTGCCTATGTATGCAACTGTCCTGGTTGCGGGTATTCATTCTATGTATACGAGTTGTGAATATAAAGTCCAGAGGCTGATTTTTTTTTCCTTTCATGAATGCCTTGAGAGAAAGCAGTCTCATTACTCAAGCTTTGTAGGTTTGCTGGTGCTGTATTCCTGTTATTTCTTAGTCAACTGTCAATCAGCAATCAGCATCTATGAAGTGCTTACTCTGTGCCAGGCATTGTGCTGAGTCTTTCATGGCTAAGGGTGCCTGCTTCATTCAGTGAGTATGTCTCTGAGAGGTTTCATGTGCCTCATTTTACATAATAGAGAGATTCCCTCAAAGAGGGGTGTTTGAGTTTTTGTAAATAGAATCCATTTTTTTAAATGCCTTAGGAGAGTTAGGGGTTTAAATCTAACCTTTGAAGAGGCACCTGGGTGGAGTGGGTAGAAAACTTGCCTTGGCTTCATGACCCTCAGTGCTCCCAAAAATCTCTAAAATTGTAAGTTACAGACACTGGTTGAAAGAGTTTCCTCCCTGGGAGTTGCCTATACCAATAAAATCACAGGTTCATTTCAAAAAGAAAAATTCAAACGATAAATATAAATGAAGTCAACACTATGGTGAATCCTTTGGAAAGGCAAAAAAAAATCATTTTGTGAAATGAATACCCCTACCCTAATTTGTTACTTTCGTCAATCTGTTTTCTAGAAGTAGATGTACGTTGGCAGTAAGCAGTTGACTATCAGAATTCATTATTCATTTCCATTATTCCTTTGGGAAGAAGAGAAATGAGTCTCAGGAGATGAGGTCATGCAGGGTCAGACAGACAGGAAAACAGAGACAGGAACAGATTTTTTCCACCAGGCCACCTGATCATTGAATGCAAAAAGGGAGGCTTTTTTGTCCATCCACTGCTTGCAGGCTCGTGAATAATAGTACAGAAAGTACATTCCTCTTGGGAGAGCTTTTTGCCATCGCTGGCATGGGAAGTGGGGGCCCTGATGGTGCTGGTGTTTCTGTGAACCGGCTGAATTACAGGAAGTGACCATCAAAGTCAGGGAACATGATAAGGGCTTTTTCCCCCCAATCTAACTTTTATCTCTTAAAGAATCAAATAAAATGATGCTTTCAGCTGTTTTGAAGCCAGAAATTCCTTTACTTCTTTGCTGGCTTTGGTATCTTTTTTTCATTTTTATCGGGGGTAGGTGTAGAAGCACCTCACTCTTGTCAATAAAAGTATTTTTTTGCATAGTTAAGCTAAATTCAGAGCTTAACTTATTGGCATTAATGGTCGTTTTGACCAAGGACATTTAATACACTGTTGTTGAGATTAAAAAAAAGACAAAACTCTACGAGGTGCTTGTTTCTGAGCCTGCTAGGAGACTTTGTAAGAGATATTCCTCTCTTCTTTTGACCTAACTGAACTGCTTGTATTACTAACCTCTCTGGGAGCAGGTGGAAGGACTTTAGTAGCATCCAGTTAAATGAAATGACCCTCTCAAATAAGGCCTACAAGATAGGTTGAACGTTCCTATTCTAGACCTTTGCAGGGAGTTTGAATATATCAATCAGCTATCAACTACCTCTCTCCTTACCATGTACATGAATCAGCAGTAGTCCCCAAAACTTGGCATGTGTGCCATGTTCAGGATCCCTGCATATTCCCCCCACAATGTCTAGTCCTAATTGACCTGGATCAAATCCTGTAAATCAACCACTTTTCCAGTCCTCTAGGGCACCCCAGTAGACCTGCTTCCATCCTTCCTCTCCACAAAAGTTAGCTTCCTTAACTTTCTCTCTTCTGATCCAAGAAGGCTCTGTGCCTTCTTATGTTGATTGTGTGACCCTAAGAAAGCATTAAGATATCATGACTTTTAGGATCCTGTTAGATATGAGATGTCTAAAAGCCAAAGCTCACAAAATAAAGACACAATGATGTGTAAGAACCCAGAAGTAGTTAAAGGGGGCCTTGAACTATAATGGTAACTATAAACTCTGGGATGATCTATTGAGATCTGTGAAGCACCTGGCATACCAGGGAGAAACCACAGCTCAATACAAAAACCTGAAGATTTATCAGTATAACTCCTAAATAATGAAAATAGAATTCTTAACATTAATCCCAAAAATACAAGGTGCACAATTATTTCTGGAAAGACTGTTACAATGGATTATTAACAACTGGTACCAATACCAGGCCCAGGAAGATCTACCCATACATAAGATTTCTGTACAGTGTGCAAGCCTTTGGCCTCCCCCATTTCTTAGTCTGGAGTCATGTTTGCCGATCTATTTTTGTTTCCCCCATGCTTACTTCTACATTGAAATCAAGAAATATTCAAACAGATGTTGATGTAGTTTGAAGGATTTCATCAAATTCATAGAATTTCTCTACCTCTTTGTCTTCTGCAACAAAAGTTGTCTTCTGGTTTCATTTATAGTGAGAGGGTTAATATTTATGAAATTCAGTTCCTCCAGCAGTATGCCCTCTTGTTGGTCACTAGATAAAGACTTGAAATTTAGAATGCTAATAACTCTAGTAATTGCTTTATAAATGTTTATTAACTAATCAGTGGACAGTATCTGTTGATGCTAGGTGTTTGATAAATGCTTATTGACTGATTGATTCAGGGCCATTTTGTTAAGGTTTGTAGACTGTCTAAAATGGTATAATTGTTGACATTCCCTCTCTCTACTTTCCTGATGAAAGAAATCAGTTATATTGAATAGTTATCAAAATATTAAGAAAAATTCACATTTTTTTCTTTGTGGTTTCAAACCACTTGGAAGAAAAATGAGTAAATGAATGAATAAAAAGAAAAAAAATTTAAAAATTACAAAATTCAGGTTAAAAATTTTTGCTGTAACCTGGGGGAACAGGGGAAGTGAAGACACTGAAGACCTGAGGAGGGAAAAGAAGGAAGGAGAGAAGAGTTGAAAAGAACAGGGAGAATTGATGAAGGGGAAGAGAGAGAGAGGGATATGAAGAATCTTCTATCCTACTTCTGATGCCTGGAGTTCCACCACTGGACTTTTGTTTCCTTAGATAAAGAAATTTTCCCCAGTTAAAATCCAAGCAATGCTAGGAGGATGCATGTAAATGACACTTTGTACTTTAGTGTGAATTACTTCATCAAATTCTTTTCAAAGGAGGGCAGTTACTGCCTGAAGGCAGGTTTTGGCAATGGAGCATTGATACAGAAACAGAAAAGGGCTGCCCATACCTTCCCTCTGAGACTACTCCCCATTTACTCTTGGATGTACAAAGACCTTTGTATGTTGTGTCTTTAAACTTCGATATGAACTCCTTGTAAGCAGATTTTGTCTATTTGCCTTTACTTGTATCCACAGCACTTAGCGCTTAGCCCAGGGTATGGAACATAATAAGTGATTGCCTGGAATACAGCAGGTGCTTGATAAATGTTTATTGATTTATTGATGGCCATTTGATACTTTTCCTTGCTTTATGAATTGTCATTGCCAAAGAATTCATCATCAAATGACTAACCTGGCAATGAGCCTCTTGGTATTTAACTAATCTGGTTTTTGGAGAGCAGGTATAATTTGTTTTGGAATTGCACTGGAATGCTCTCCCTCCTCCACTCAGACTACTGACCTTTCCTTTATGTCCTCAATAAAATCTCATCTTTTATTGGAAGCTTACCCAGGCACTGTTAATTCTAGTGCCTTCCCCTATTTAATTATTTCCTATTTATTCTACACACACACACAGAAAGACAGAGAGAGACAGAGACAGAGTTTTGTACATATTTATTTTTATGTTTTCTCCTCTATTCTACTGTTATCCTCTGTGTCAGGGACTTTCTTTTGCTTATTTTTGTATCCCCAGCATTTAGCACACTGCCTGACCCATTGTAGGCACTTAATCAATGTTTATTAGTTGGTTAATTGATTGGCTCCAGCAAAGTAGAACTTGGTCAATGACCTTTAAGAACACAGTCATATACCTCCAAACCAAGAACAGGCATCAGAGTGTGAATGAAAAAGGAGTGAATGAATAAAACAGTAATTAAGCAGTTACTACGTACAAAGCATTGTGCTGAGTACTAGGAGATACTCTATTTTCCATGTTTCTCTACCTGGTTTCAGCTCCATGGAACAAAATGCCCCTGCACTAGATACCCCTTGTTTACCCCCACCCCTTCTTTGCCTCCTTTTATGTGTTATCTCTCCCCTACATCCTCCCATTAGATTGTGAGCTCCTTGAGGGTAAGGACTAACTTACTTTTTTATTTCTTATCATGTTATTATTTATTTTTATTTATAATTGTATCCTCAACACTTAGCTCAGGGTCTGACACATAGTAGGCACTTAATATTTTTTTTTGGATTGAGTTTATTTTATTGGATTGGATACAAAAAAGAAAGGACAAAAAAGAACATAATGACTGCTCTCAAAGGACTCGTATTCTAATGAAGAGACAACACACACGGTAGATTTTAACTTCAAATCAGATGGAAGAGTCCCATGAGCTCTTAGCAGTGCAGTGGCAAAGCTAATGTTAATGGCATTTGTTTAATGTCATTTTCAAGGATAAAATATCAGTTTCTAATTTAGAATCATTTGATGGTACAAAGGTGTAGCACCTGAAGGAGCAGTTATTGGGCTTCATATCACAGGAGTTGTTTTCCAGGCTGAGGCTGATTGATAGCTGAGCTAGAAGTGTTGCTTTCCCAAGACTCCTGAGTTCAGGGCCCTGGGCTATGTCCATCAGGATCTGAGGGGAATTGTAGTCAAGTTGATGGCAGTGGTCTCACTCAGGGACCTGCTGAGTCCTATCTCTCCTCAGAGTACCTTGCAATTTCAACTTGACTTGTTCTCCAGCCCTATGTGTGGCAGTTAGTTGATAGCTGGTGGCTGGTCCTTTCTCCATAGGAATGGCTTCCCTGGATGATGGCTGTGAGAACTGTGTTGGAAACAGGAAGGTGGTCTACAGAGAACTGCTATTCCCAAGGTTCTTAGGCTCAGGATTCTGGACCATCTTTACCAGGCTCTGAGAGGAAGTGGTGGTCAAGGTGGGAGTGGTGGTTTGAGTTGTCTGGCACATGCTGCCTCCTGTCTCTCCCTGCTGCTTCAGCTACACCCGTTTGCCTGCCTGGTGTGTGGCATTTGAGTAGGACTTTATAAAAGTAATGGCAAACATTTTTTATAGAATTTGAACTATATCTTTCCCACTTTTAAAAGTATCATGAAAACCTGCCTAGGAAGTAAACATGTGAGCATAACAAATGTGGCAATCCAGGAATGTTGAAGTAATGCCAGTTATCTTTTTGCTTATTCATGTGATCTCACATGCACATTTTAGACAGACATCTTAAGTGACTGGGGATAGTAATAGCTGATATTTACATAATTTTTTAAGATTTGCAAAGAACTTTTACATGCATTATCATATTTAATCCTCATAACAATCCTGTTGGTTAGTTATTACAGGTATTATCACCCCTATTTGACAGATAAGGAAGTTGAGGCTGAAAGGTTAAGTTATAAATGGTCACATATCTAGTAAGTGTCAGAGGTAGGATTGGATTCTGTTTCTAAGTCCAACACATTTTCCACTGTATCACTTTACTTTTTGAAGAAGCATCCTCCATTCTTTGGTCGGTGCAGAACAATGATTCCTTCTCAGACCTGCCATCATAGGCAACTACAGACATTTCCTAGTCGTTTGGATTTGGGAAAGTTTATTGAAAAATCTTTTCTTTTCCAATGTGGCATCAGCCAGTCCTGGGATGCCAAGGGGTCACAGATTGATAAAGTGACTCTTTATTATGAGTAAGTTAGACAGGAGAGGTAACTAGAAATGTTGGCATGTGAAGTAAGCAGCACCATCTAGGATAAGCGCTTCTGAGAAAACCCTCAAATAAAATTCATAATTCATGATGCAAATCAGTTTCTTACTCAAAATAGTAGGTTTTTAAAAATATAAGCAATTTAGACAAATTCAGTAGATCATGACAAGGAATTAGCTGTTCTAGTAGCTTATGAGATAGGATCTCAGTATTGAAAGCAGCCTCAGAAGTAATTCAGTCCAAAAAACTGACAGTATTCCCTCCAACAGAGCATGTGGGAAGGAAAGTAACACAGTTATTATTACAGATTCTCACCTGCTGCTTCTGGAGGGAAGACAGGAGAGAGGCTAGACCATCAGTAAAGAATAGAGAGAAGGGGAAATAGTATATTAGAGACATCCTTCCAAGTTAATATAGAACCATCAGTGACTGCTCTTTGGGTCTGGTCATTCAAATAGTTCTAAAGTCACCTAATTGTATTACTCTCTAGTCGATATCTTTCCTTGAAGCCTGTTAATAGATCTAATTTTGTTCTATGGCCTTCTGATTATAAATATGCCTGAGGCTTAAAAAAGAAAGATACATGCTTACCAAAGGTGTTTGCCACCATCATAAAGGATCATAGAGAAACCAAATGGAAAAGGGATTCCGTATAAATGATGTGATTCTCTAGGTGTTTGAATTTATGGGGGACATTTTGTTAACTATATCAATCTTCAAAACACTGCAGACCCTCCTAATGATCCATAATGACTCAAGGGAGTTCATCCCAACTAAACAAGTCAAGTGGTGTCTATTGTCCAGATTATGATACGCGCATGAATGGAAAACCCCTAGAGCTGCCTTAAATTTTGGATAGACACTACTTTGAACAATGAACTCAGCCTAAAATTTATTAGGAGGATGGTAGATTGACTTGCTTTTGGAAAATTATACAAAACTTTTAATGATCCTGATTTCCCTGAAGTGAAGGTCCATTTCTAAAAATACAACAATATTTTTCTGGTGATGTTATATACTTTATATACTTATATAGTTTGAATCATGGCATGCCTTGGTCCAAAGAATTAAAGTTGAAGGTCACCCAAAAGGCAGTGGAGAGGTTCATTCTGGGCATATCTAGACTGTAAGACATTCATGGCAAAGACTTACATGGGAGAAGCAGCATAAAGATTATCAGAAGGATACGAAAGCTAATTATAAAAGAAGATGGTCTGGACATGTAATGAGCTTGAGAGATAACCATTGAAGAATCTGACTATTCCATTCCTCTCTGTGCAACAGTGAAGAGATCTAGAGGAAGGCCTACAGAACTTGTGGTAGATTTATGGGAAGATATACGTGAGAGCTGCTCAAGATAAAAAGGTGTGAATGTTTTGTAATTTGGATTATTGTAGAAAACGTCAAGTAAGTGAGATCACAACTCCATGAAAGCATGACAATACGGAAATAGTATGTTTTCATGATGATTTTTAAATGAGATGGTTGTAACTTTGTCTCCCCCAAATCATTCATCAAGTTATTATCAAATTATATTTGATAATATATCATATATAGTCATAGATAACATATAATATATCATACTTATGTATAATTGTTATCAAATTATCAAATAGTAGTACAGTGGGTTTGTGTCATATCTAGAGTCTTCTCTAAAGGGGAAAATATAAAATAAATTAGGTATGAGCTCATTAAATGAGCTATTTAATCCCTCCACACAAAATAAATGCTTAACACAAGAGACAATTCCATATTAACAAAGATTTAACCAAGTAATTATAATAACTTATAACTAATCTTCCATTCTCCTGAGAATTCAATGTGCAAAACATCAAGTATTTTGTGGTACTGCCATGTTGTCTTTTACTTTTTCCCTTGGCATTGCCCAAGAAAATGCCTTCATTTTCATATCCTATCAGTGGTTACATTTCCCAAACAATACTGTGTAGTAGTTTCTGGGTGGGTGTGTGTGGCAGGGTTGGGGGATCCTTCTGCAGTGACTAACTCAAGCTCCCAACTCTCAAATTCACAAGTTTGACAACAAGACTAGAATGTCCATCTCAAGATTGCTCATTAATCACCTACACCCAGGAAAGAAACAAAACAGAAGGGGTAACTCAAGGCTCAGACTGAGCCCCTATCAAGCCACTATGCTGTTGGGCTGGGGAAAAGGGTTGTCTTTCTCCATACCCCACTAGGGAGAGCTTCAGGGAGTTCTTACATGCTCATCAGATGGGAACAGATTGAAAGAGGATAGGAGTTGTTACTGTTTAAAACTGTAAACGCTACTCCCCACCTCCTCCTTTACTGTCATAGGGGTGGTGGTGATGGTGGTGATGACAGAAGAGGAGGAGGAAAAAGAAGAGAAGAATATACATATACCAAAGTCTTCAGTGCTGAGAACACACATGAAACATGGAATGGCCCAAGAGCACATGTGAAACATCAATGACCAAAGGGTTTCTTGACCCCATTGCACTATTCAAATCTGGGGTAATAACATCTGTAGTCCCTTAATCAAGATGGATGTTTTTATTGTTCAGTTGTTTCATAACCCCATTTGGGGTTTTCTAGACAAAGATACTGAAATGGTTTACCATTTTCTTCTCCAGCTCATTTTATAGATGAGGAAACTTAGGTAAACAGAGTTAAATGCCTTGTCCAGAGTCACACCACTGGTAAGTACTTGAGGTTAGCTTTGAACTCAGATCATCCTGATTCCAGGCTCAGTGCTCTATCCACTGCACCACCAAGATGCTCTAAGATGCATATACTCATGAGCAACTCAATGGGCTAATCATCCTACTGTGTTGTATTTTAGACATAATTGAAGCATTTTCCCTTTTATGTATTGTTAGACTAATCTGTCTGAGTGGTTTTTATTTCATTGAGGTAATCCTGATATTTTAGATCTTGATACAATCAACACAATGTCACCTATAAGAAGAGCCTCTAGAACAAAGGTGTCCTGAGTGGGGAGAAATAGTTGAAACAACTTCCCCATGCTGAGAGGGATCAGATTCAAATATAATTTGGAAAAGTTTGTCAAAATAAATAAAAATACAGTACAACACAGACATGGTTAATCCGTTGTTTTTCTAAGTCAATATGCTGTGGCAGGGATCTGTTTCTATTTGAGTTTAACACCATTGCAGAGGACCTCACTCTTTACAGGGAATCCTTCCTTTACGACCCTGGGTAGTTTATTTTTGTTGACAATTCCAAGCATCTTGGGTGAGCGTATATTTCCTAGTTTTATGCCTGACCCTTGGGAAGTTATTTAACTCTCTGCATGCCTCTGTTTCCTCATCAGTAAAATAAAGATAAAAATAGCATCTATTTTCTAGAATTGTTGTGAGGATAAAATTACATAATATTTGTAAAGTGCTTTGTAAGCCTTAACCCTCTACATAAATGCACTGCAGCTTCTGATGGTGGTAGTGGAGGTGGTGGTGTTGATAGTGATGATAATGCCTTACTCAATATATGTAACCAGATGATCATTGAAAAAAGTTACTTTTGTGGTTGCCTTTATCAAGGAATTTTACATGATGCTAACATGAAGATAATAAATTTCTCTCTCAAGGAAAGCTTTCAAGACTATATTTTGCTGCATTGAGTCAAATGTTTTTCTTCCTTGCTGTCCAAAAACAAGAATAAATGAGATCTTGTATTCTCCGCACTTTTCAGTCAGTTGTATGACTGTGGAGATATGGGCAGCTATGGGACATTATCTATAAGTCTGATCTCATTATATTTTCATCAAGAATATCTTCACCATATGTGTTGATCATTCTCATAGATAATTTAGAGGAATGAAAAGTAAACATGAGTTGGCAATTATTGGTATTCTCTTAATTGCTTTATTTTAGTAGTATTGTCTGTAATTTTTTCCCATTCTTTTTGTATCTTCTTCTCCCTGAGATGCCTTATAAAAGGATTTCTTAATGCTTTTAAAATTTTGTTATATTCATTCAATATATATTTTCTGATAATTTTTAGCCTCTCAAATTGCGAGGACAAACTGTTAAATTCACCAAATAGCATACCTTGGCCATCATTGTCTAAAATGCCAATCAGACTAAACTGATATAGCTAAGTATTGTTAACATTTAATTAAATCCAAAGTTAAATAAGGATGCGGAGGAAGGGAGAGAGATACATTCCTGAAATCTGTGACTCAAAACTTTGCTGATACATTAAATCTATGGAAAATTAGGGTCTAAGGATCTTTGACCTTGGTCTGATAACCTTAATCTAGAGAAAGTTAAATATTCACAATGTTGCTATTAAGTAGACAATGGGCAGCAAGAGATGGAAAAGAGGGGAGTAAGTGAGAGAGAGAGACAAGTTGTATTTGAGGACTGGAGAAAAAGAGGAGGAAGAGAGGTATATTTCCTTAAACATCACTGATCCCTAAATACTGCTCTTTCTTCCCCCACATAGCAACTTTTCTGAACCTATGAAGCATTACGAGGTGTTGTCTTGACAGTGTCCAGAAAGTTTATATCCACGGTCCTCTCATATCTGTGAAGATTTTTTTTCTCTTCATGCCTTCACCAGTACTTATTTCCTTTGTATTTATTTTCCTTTTTAGAAGAGAATCTAGGTCAGTAATATGAACTTGTTATCCTTCTCCTTAAACCTTCCCCTGTCCAGATTTCCCTGTTACCGTTCAGGGTGCCACTATTCTCCCAAACCCCCAGGCTCACAATCTAGATGTCATTTTCAACTCATTTCTCATCACCATCACTCCCATCCAATTTATTGCCAAAGCCTGTTGATTTCACCATTGCAACATCTCTCTTTTTTTCTCTTTTCTTTTCCTCTTTTTTCTTTTCTCTCCAAAGACTCTGCCACTACCCTGATGCAGGTCCTCACCACCTCACACCTGGACTCTTGCAATAACCTGCTGGTGGGTCTGCCAGTCACAAGTCTCTCCCCACTCTAGTCCATTCTCCATTCAGCTGCCAAAGTGATTTTCCTAAAACATAATTCTGACTATATCAACCCTTCACCTCCTTCCTACTCAGTAAACTTCAGTGGCTTCCTATCACCTTCAGGATCAAATACAAAATCCTGTTTGGCATTCCAAATCCTCCACAATCTGACCTTCCACTGTCTTTCTGGTTATCTTACATCTTATTCCTTGCCACATACTATTCTTGTATCCAGTGACACGGGCCATCTTGCTGAGTGATGAACAAGACATTATCTTTTGGTTTCAAGCATTTTTTTTGACTATCCCCCTATGCCTGGAATGTTCTCCTTCATCCTCTCTACTTCCTAGTTTCCTTCAAGTCCCAGCTGATATCCCCCCTTCTATAGGAAGCCTTTCCCAACCCCTCTTAATTCCAGTATCTTCCTTCTGCTAATTATTTCCTATTTACCCTTCTTATATTGGGTTTCTACACTTTTGTTTGCTTGTTGTCTCCTCCATTAGATTGTAAACTTCTTGAGGTTAAGGACTTTCCTTTCCTTTCCTTGAATGCTCAGCTCTTAGCATAGGTCCAGGCACATATTAGGTACTTAATAAATCCTTATTGATTTCTTGACCCTTCTGAGAGTGAGAGTCAGGGTTGGGTTATCTCAAAGGACCATTAGACTAATTTGAACTTTCCCTGGTTTTACCCATAAAAGGGGCTGCCTCTGGGGACTCTGTCTAAAGGTTTTTCACCAAGGAGATTTATACAGGGTGGTTTGTGGAGGTCTTTCCATGAGACTGAATGGTCTCTTATAAAGCTACAGAGGGATGCTAATGACAGTGTGGTGTAGAGGGTGAGACTTGGGATCAAATGACCTGGATGGAAGAGTACATTCCAGATAGAAGGACCTTTATATATACTTTTTGTGTAGAAGGGAGAAAGTCCCTACTTCGATCACCTCTACCCCCACAATATCAATTTATCCCTTTGATAAATGGGCAAAGTGAGCTGTGGAGTGAGCTGGTGTTGCATGTGATGGAGCCCTGGTCCTGGAGTCAGGGAGACCCAGGTTCAAATCCAGCCTCTGATACTTACTAGGTATACGACCATGGACAAGTCACTTACTCTCTCTGCCTGCCTCAGTTTTCTCAACTGTAAAATGGGGGTAAAAATAATATTTACCTCCCAGGGTTTTTGTGGAGATCAAAGGAGGTACTAATTATAGTCTTAACATATATATATTATATATATATGTAATATTATACTATATATAATCTTAAGTATAACACAGAGCCTGGAACATAGCAGGTGCTTAATCAATGCCCTTCCTTTTGATGATGGGACAGATAATTTCTGTTTTCTTGGTATAGAACAGTATGCTATGATGGATAGAGAGCCAGCCTCAAAGTCAGGAAGACCTAGATTCAGGTCCAACATCTGACCCATACTGGCTGCATGACCTGGAGCAAGTCAGTTAGCCTCTCAATGTCCTGGGCAACTGACATCTAAGAGTGCCATCAAAATGTTGTCTGCGGGTGACTTCGGCGTGAGCTCAACCAAGAATATGTGGATAAGGAACCATTATTATAGGGTTGCCTATAATTGCCTGGACATAATGTTGACTCACAAAAACTTAATAATAATATTTCAAATAGATGTTGTCATCCCCAGTCCTTGTAACCTTCAAGCTATATGGAACAAAAAACTTTCAAGTATAAAGACTCAATTGAGTTGAGAAAAACCATCTTCTGAAAATACCACGAGGTACACAGCATCCTTCTTGTGCTGGAGTTGTTCCTGGGATGCTTTCAGTGAATCTATTTATGATGAGTTTATAGCCTTCCACGTTCATTATTTTATCCACTTGTGCAATGATCCAGAGAACATTGACTGTAAAGGAATGATGACAGCATGGTGATGTGTCCCAGGATCATTTCTCTCTGACCACCATCACAAAGAATGAGAAAAATGAAATAATACTCATAATCTCATAAAAAACTCAGAACGAGATAAAAAATGATGATAGCTAGTACTCATAAGGCATTAAGGCCTAAAAAGAACTTTGCTAGGATTATCTTACTTGCACCTCACAGCACACCCCATGATAGAGGGAGGACCTACAGGTGTTAATACCCCCATTTTATAGATGTAGAAATTGAGGTTCAGAAACTCAGCGTGATTTGCCCATGGTCACCCAGCTATTGTGAGTCAGGTTTAAATCCAGGTCTACTTGACTTCCAGCACAAGTCCTCCACCCAATGATTCTTGCAGCCCTGGAGACACATGGGAAAACAGAACTCAATAATAAAAAAATAATATGGAAGCTAATATTCCTATATTTGTTTTAAAATATGATCCATCATCGACAACTATTTTGAAGACTCTATATGATGCATTATTACTTCATACATTTCTCTTCAGACTAGTAGAAAATAACCATTAAAACCCTCTCGAGGAAGGATGAACATTTTAACTCAGAATCCCTAGAGACACCCTCCAATTTTCACTACTGTCATGTAACGTGCCTACCTTACACCTACAGGGGCAGACACAGGTCCCTTATACTAATTGCACCCAACTCTTGATTTTCCACGTTGACGGAGGGACATAGAGGATAATCTACCCCTTTCCCCAAGAGTATAATATTAAAATGCATATATTTGAATTTTGAAAATTTATCATTTTTCTAGCATATGGAGCTTCCAAATTATCATCTTCTTATGATCAGCATTAAAATTTCTTGAGTATTTCTGAATATGACAAAGTGAATGGGTAGTAGACAAGCCAAACCAGAATTAAGACTTGTTATGAACAGTTCACAAAATATTTAATCCACCTGTGAACAACCTAGAATACATACTATTTAGAAATGTCTGTGTAGTTGTCTGATTTGGGTGTATAATATATATGAACAGAGCTCTTTGTTGAACACATAAGCAGAGATCTTGTCTTTTCAGAAGTGTGATTGACCTAAATGGATATTGGTTTAAATACCTTTGAAGAGTGAAAAGAAGAATGGTTTCTACTTCACAACAACAGTAATAGCTAACACTTATGTGGTACTTTAAAGTTTGCAAAGTACTTTATAAATATTGTTTTATTTGGTTCCCCTAAACAAACTTACAGGCAGTTTGATGGTACAATGGGTAGAGCACTGGGCTGGGAATTGGAAAGACTCATCTTTCTGAATACAAATTTGGCCCCAGACACTTACTAGCTGTGTAACCCCAGGCAAAGTCACTTAATGCTGTTTGCCTCAGTTTCCTCATCTGAAAAATGGGCTGGAGAAGGAAGTGGCGAAGCACTCTAGAATCTTTGGCAAGAAAACTCCAAATATGTTATGAAGAGTCAGACACAACTGAAATATGACAGAACAGCAACAAACAAACCTATAGGGTACATGCTAGTATTTTTACTACTACCATTTTATAGAGAAAACTGAGGTTGATACTTTCCAATGGTAACATAGCTAACAAGTGACTGAGTCAAGATTTGAATTCAGGTCTTCCCATCTCAAAGTCTACCACTCTGTCCACTATACCACCTAGCATCTTATCTAGTGCTTTAGCTGGTGATTAATTTGGAATTAGGGAAGGAATACACATTTCCATTTCATGATATCTTTTCAAAAGTTTTAGACTGTGAGTAAGACTATGTGACAATAACACGTGAAAAATGCCCCAGTGTTCTAGGAAAGAATTCTCAACACTAAAAGCTGCGTGGTGTGTTTTGCTGCTGTAGGGAGCTTTCTCCAAAGATAAATATCACTTTTTGTGGGTGTCTTGAATTGTAAGCCTTGGAGTGGAGGAAAAACAAACTTCTTTGCATCACACACACACACACACACACACACACACACACACATACACACACCTGCACACAGACTTAACTGTGTATAACCAGTCAAGAAGAGTTAAGAAAAGGGCCTCTTCCATCACTCAAAACCAAAGCTCTTGAGCCTCTACTAACACATTTATCTTTAAGTACTTAGCCTTAGTTAGATTTTAAGCAGGCATTTAACAAACTGGCAGAGTAAGAAAAGTAGTGAAAAAACATCTCCCCCTTAAGTCTTAGGCACTGTCCCCAACAATTATATGCACTATTAGTGAGAGGAGGGGACACACATTAGGAATACGCATGAAAAAGCACATGTACAGGTGGTACATGTTCAGATCACACATATGGCAGAAGAACTCATGTATCTAATGTTATAAGGTCACTGATATCTTTTAAGGATATTCAGATTCAGTTTTAGAATGAAATGAGGCCCTTATAAACCACATAACAGTTAGTAAAAAATTATTTACTTAAAAACATTTTCATCTATGATACAGCAGCGATTCAATTGGCCGTGTCTCTCCTTATCTCCAAAGGGAGTTGTTCAGGGGCAGGAGGGTGCATTGTATTTGCATAGCAGCAAGGAGTAATAAGGAAGCTATATCAACTATTTGAGCCTTAGACACCAGGACCAATAAAGTCTCAAGGAGGATTTCATTGCCTTTTATGAGGAAAAACTAGCCTGGCCCATAGTGGCAAGGATATTGCCCTGTTAATATTTAAGTCTCGTTTAGTTCCTCATCTTTAATATCAAATCCTCCACCCCAGATATCAATGTCCTCACCCTTAAAGGTGAGGAAAGGAGTGGAATTGAGGTGGTAGTGAACTAAATTGCCTGTCACCTAGTGAGCACTAAATAAATGCTTATTGACTGACCAATTGACTGACTGGTCTCTGGTTAAGGATCTCTCTGGGTCACCTCACTCTTAATTCATAGTAAGCATACCGGTCTTATGCTCTCAAAGCCAGACTATAAGTCAAATAAAGGTTATTTGTTCAATAATAACCAAACAACTCTGAGGTTCAGGGTTCCCCGTTTTCCAAACTTTAGCCTTCTCCCATCTAGTGTGAATGGGGAAGTCAGACATAGACAAATACCAAGGGACAAGGTCATTGTCTCTTCTATTTTACTACAATCCTAGCCTTTTCATATATATGTATGGTCAGGCAGAGCTTGAAAGGTTCTTGAAAGGAATTTTTAGGGCTTATATTGTGAAGAAGAATAAGTTAGTGTGCACCCATTCAATGAATAGGCTTCTTTAAGTTATTCAAGGGATGGCCCCTTTAATAAAAAAAAAATCAAACTGGAAGGGGAAGACCCTCAGGGTTCCTGGGTAAAAGAGAAACAATTACTATTTAGTTATTATATCCATTCTGTGTGGAGACTTGTCCACTCAATGAGCTTCAGAGTGAATTGGGTTTAAGGCTTGATCCTTGAGCAAGAAATGGAGCCAGTAAACCCAGAGGAAAAAAGGCAGCTTTTGGGCATGGAGTATACCTTCCTCTGGACAGAAGACAAGAGGAGAGGAGAGGGGAGAGGGGAGGGAGGGGAGGGGAGGGGGGGAGGGGAGGCCAGAGGAGCCACTACTCACTCACAGGTTGTGTTTGTCCTTCCTTCTAGAAGAGGACCATGACATCAAGATGATGACATGACTTGCAGTTGACTTTGATTTGAGTGAAGGAGGGCTGTGCAAGGTCACCAGCCTCACTTTCTTCTCCTGAGCCATCTGGGTCCAGCAGCATGATACTCATCAAGACAACTGGAGATGGCCCAGGAGGAAAATATGAGACCTTGGCCCTTTCAGCCTCCCTCCCTCCCCTCCTCTCCTCTCTTCTCCTGTTCAGGGGAAGGTAAACTCCATGGTCAAAAGCTGCCTTTTTTCCTCTGGGTTTACTGGCTACATTTCTTGTTCAAGGATCAAGCCTTAAACCCAATTCACTCTGGAGCTCATTGAGTGGACAACAAGTCCCCACCCACCTAGCAGAGAATGGATGTAATAACTAAATAGTAACTTTTTTTCTTTTACCCAGGAACCCAGAGGGTCTTCCCCTCCCAGTTTGATGGTTTGGTTTTTTTTTTAGTTAAAGAGGTCATCCCTTGAGTAACTTGAAGTCTATTCATTGAATGGGTACATCTCACTCAAAATAAGATTGTGATAAGACCTAGACTGAAAGGAAAAGGGTCTCCCATTGCATCCTGGGACATCTCCAATTGTCCTCGTGAGTGTCAGGCCACTGGACCCAGATGGCTCAAGAAAAAAAAGTGAGGTTGATGACCCTGCACAGCCCACCCTCACTCAAATCAAAGTCAACTGCAAGTCATGTCATCATGTTGACGTCATGGTCCTCTTTGAGAATGAAGGACAAAAAAAGAGTGTGCTAACCTACTATCTACCTACTATGTAGCTATATGCTAAGTATTAGGGATACAAAGAAAGGTGAAAACCAGTGCATACCGTCCAGGAACTCTTCACAGTAGAGGGATAATATGCAAACAACTAAGTACAAACAAAACATATACTGGACAAATTAGAGATAATCAACAAAGGGAAGCCATTAAGAAGGATCAGAAAAGGCTTCTGGTAGAAGGTAAGATTTTTTACCTGGGACTTAAGGAAAGTCAGGGAAGCCGGGAGGCAGAGATAAGGAGGAAGAGCATTCGAAGCTTTGAGGATAGCCAGTGAAAGTAGCAGAGGTGGTAGATGGAGTGTCTTTTCCTGAGAATAGCGTATACGATATATCACCTAGTTGGCTGTTGTCCTTCATCTTCGAAGAGGACCAAAATGACATCACTGTGATAAACTGAAATTTCAGTGTGTCTGACTATAGCTGGTCAGACCAATATGAGCTCAGAATGCTCTACCACAGGTTGGGCACAGATAGTCTGTGTGAGTATTTGGGTTGGATATCTCAAAGTTGTGCATCCTGCATTTACTTTGTGCTGTCTCAATTCTGCTTTGCTCAAAGAGCACAGCACCCTTTCTGATGTGGGCATGCCATGCTGAGCGGTCCTGTGCACTATCTCCCATGTTGTACAGTCAAATCCAAAGTTCTTGACAGAGACCTTGAGAGTGTCCTTGTATCGTTTCTTCTGGTCACCATGTGATTGCCTGCCCCATGTGAGTTCTCCATAAAATAGTCTTTTTGGCAAGTGTACATTTGGCATTCGCACAATGTGGCCAGCACATCAGAGTTGCACTCTCTGAAGCATAGTTCGAATGCTTGACAATTCAGCTCAAGCAAAGACTTCAGTGTCTGGTACCTTATCATGCCAGGTGATCCTCAGAATCTTCCTAAGACAGTTCAAATGGAAGTGAATCAGTTTCCTGGCATGGTGCTGGTAGACTGTCCATGTTTCACAAGCATATAACAATGAGGTCAGCACAACGGCTCTGTAGACCTTCAGTCTGGTAGTCAGTCTAATACCTCTTCTCTCCCAAACTTTTCTTCACAGCCTCCCAAACAATGTGTGTCAATCTCACTGTCAATGTGTACATCCCTGGAAAGTACACTGCCAAGATAAGTTCAAAACTTCAAGATTTGCTGTAACCAATGGTTCCATGTATGGAAGGTGGCCGATGGAGGACCTGTGTTTTCTTGGTGTTAATTATTAGGCCAAAATTAGCACTGTAGCAGAGAATTGATCCATACTTTGCTGCTTCTCAGCTTCGGAGGCTGCATTGAGTGCACACTTCCTCCACTTTGGTCTTGGCTTGTAACCCTTTCAAATTGAAGAACTTGCCTTCAAGGTTGACAAATGAAGGCCAGCTTCCTGAAGTTGGAGTTGGAGCTGGGTATACCATCTTCTGGAGTGGATGCATTGAAGGGGAGTGCCTTGAAGCTGGCATGGGTTTTGCAATCAAAACTAATCTAAGTAGCAAGCTGGTATGCCTGCCAAAGGAGTGAATGACAGGCTCATGACAATGCAATTGCCACTTGCAGGAAAACACCATGCCACCATCATCAGTACCTATGCTCCCACCATGACAAACCCTGATGAAGTCAAAGAAAAATTTTATGAAGACCTAGAAACTCTTATTGCTGATGTGTCAAAAGAGGACAAGTTTATAATTCTGGGCTACTTTAATGCTAAACTATGCTCAGACTACCAGATTTGACAGGGAGTCCTAGGGAGGAATGAAGTTGGAAACAGCAATAGCAATGATCTTTTACCCCTGAAGATTGTGCATCGCATGACCTTCCCATCACCAATACTGTCTTCTGTTTACCTAAACATAATAAAACTTCATGGATGTGCCAAGGAGAAGAGACAGACAAGATGTGAGAGTGACAAAGGCAAATGGGTGGTGCAGAGTGCTGGACTCATCATAGATTTATCTTTTTCAAGCTAAATATTCACATTCATCCAAAGTGCCACCCTCAAGGCAAAATGACTACCAGAAGAATTAATGTCAATGATATATCACCTAGTATGAAGTAGAAGGCTAGAAAAATAGGAGGGAGTCATGTTGTCAAGGGCTTTGAACGACAGAGGGTTTTTATATTTGGTCATGGTGGTGATAGATTTTATGTTTAGATTGGAGTTTATTGAAAAGGGAGTGACATAGTTAGATCTGTGCTTTAGAAAGATCAGTTTGATAGCTGAATAGAAGATGGACTTGAGCAAGAGGGTTTGTAAAGCACTTTACAAATATTATCTTCTTTTATCCTTCAGTATTTGAAAGGCTGTCATATAGAAGAAAGAATGGACTTGTGTTCTTTGTATGTTGCAGTAGAGAGGCAGATTTGAAATCAGTGGATATGAGTTGAAATCTTGGCTGTCATCACTATCTACTTGAGTTGCAGTTTCTGCATAAGCAAAAAAAGAAAAAATTGGAATTTTAACCTCTAAAATTCTTTCTAGTTTTAAGTGTATGATCCTATGAACCCCTCTCCCCAAGCTCAGAACTGGGAGCAATAGTGCTTAGGTACATAGTAGGCACTTAATAAATGTTTGTTGGGGCAATGACTCTGAGGGCAGAAATTACAGAGAGGTAGATTTAGGTCTGATATTAGGTAAATCTTCCTAACAATTAGAAATATGCTTTGGGAGGTCAGAAAGTATTTTTCCTCACTAGAGATCTTAAAAAAAAAAGCTAGATGACTACTTTGGGGAGAAAGTTATAGAAGGGATTAATACTCACGTATGAGCCAGGTTAGGGAGGCTATAAAGTTCCTTATAAATCAGTGATTCTGATCGGTGAGAGAAGAACCCAGCTGTGGGGCAGCTCTCAGTAATTTGTAGCCCTCTTTAAGAAGAGCTGTACAGAGAACAGACAGAAAGATGCTGTTGAAGGTACTAGCTCAGTAACTTAAGAACGTTAACAATGCCTTTTAAAAAATTAACTCCTTTTTTAGACTTTAGATTGATAGATAGAACATTATTAAGTACTTATTATGTATCAGGCACTGTGCTAAGCATTGAGAATTCAACTCCCTAGGGTTGGACTTCAAAGTCATTCCAAACTCTTTTTATACTGGGCAATTCATGCTTCACAGGCATCCATATCTACTTAAGTAACATATGGAAGAACAAAAGTGGCCCTGGATGGATGGTGGTCTCTTTTCTTTATCTTTAAGTGAAGTGTCATACCGTCACACACAAGTATCTTGCTCCAGTTCTCTCTGCTCCTCAATTCTCTGATTGAGCTATCCAATGTCACGGAGCACTGACACACTGCTATTTCATCCAGAACAAGCCTCTGCCTTGGTATTTGGTAGAACTGAGTGGGGGTGTTTGTGTGTAGAATTGAGTTACATTGCAAGACTGTAGGGAAGCTTGCACAGTACTGCAGAAATATAGTGGGCTGTAAGGAAAAGAATGCTGAGTGAGAACAAGAGGGAGTAGGTATGAGCCTTCTCTACTATTCATTTATTTATGTTCCTTCTTTAGTGTTCTTGATGTTCTAGACCATGTAGACAACTGAAATTGCTTTACTCCTTACACATGGTTCTTATTTGGAGAGGTTTGAGAGGTTGTAAGGATTGGAGAAAAGGTCTAGTCCCCCTCTCTTACAGGTCACATGAGCCGAAAGTCTTCAGAAAGAGAGATTGGAGCTCCTGAAGATATGACTGGATCAATATAATCCTAATACAGAAAGTAAAAAGCTAACAAATGTAAGAATCCCCAAAGTATTTGACATTCAAAAAGTGATGTGGGAGAGAGAATACATGGCTTGGGGTCAAAATCAATCAGCACAAGAGTCAAAATGGCAAAGCAGTGAAGAGGAGGACAGCTGAGTTCCCCCCCACAAAAATCCTCAAAAAAGATTTAGAAAACTCACCAGACCAAATCTTGATGGAAAAATCCAGAAAGATTCATATTGTGTTGTCACTTTTTTTCCAGTCCAGTTCAATATAGAAAATAGAGAGGGAGGTCTGTAGAGGTGATGTGGCTCATACCCCAGGAACAGAGAGGGTTCTCAGTTCTAATACATAGCATAGCCTACAGAGAAATAACCAAGGCAGGGTTATTTCTCTGTACAGAGAAATACAGAACAAAGGGGAACCCACAGGTCTGTCTTGCTAAACCAAGAGCTCTCGCTACCTGGCTAACAGGAATGGAGTCCGGTAGCAGGCTATTATTTCACAGATTTTAACCCAGATCAGAAAATTGCAGAACTAAGACCAGGGGGCCAACAATCAAACTTTGCCCTGGATCAGACTACTTTTGGAGCACCGAAAGTTTGCAGGTCCCTCAGCCAGTCCCTGAGATCCTGGAACAACATAACACTCAATACCTTCCCAAAGCAGAAATGGGATGAAGCCAGACGTCCCTCTAGATACACCACAGAGTCCAGCCTTAATATCAGGCATAGAATCAGGAAACAGGCTGGAAGAATGGGCAAACAAAAGAATCCCACAAAAAAGAGGTATAGTGACAGGGAAACTCAAGACACAAACCCAGAAGAAATGACTTCAAAATATCTACAAGCAAAGACTCAGAGAAAAACATCGCTTGGGCACAAGTTCAACTTGAATTCCTGGAATAGAAGAATTTTTTAAAGAGTTTAAAATAATTTTATAAATGAAATGAGAGTGCCTGAGGGGGAAAAATTGGAAAAGAAATGGGAGCTATGGAAGAAAGAATTGGAAAGAGAATTAACAGCTTGGTACAAGAGGTACAACCTTGCCCAAACTCCATGAAAATTAGATGGTACCAAATAGAAGCCAATGACTCTATGAGGCAATAATAAATGTTGGAAGAAAGTCAAAAGACTGAAAATATAGGATATAAGGTATCTCAAAGCAAAAATAACTGACTTGGAAAGCAGAGCAGGAAGAAAAAATTTAACTGGAGCACTTGAATGTTGTGACCAAAAAAAAAGCCTAGATATCATATTTCAAGAAATCTTAAAAGAAAATTACCCAGATCTCTGAAAACCAGAGTAAAATAGAAATATGAAGAATCTACTGATCATCTCCTAAAAGAAACCTGAAATGAAAACTCCCAGGAACATTATAGCCAGAATCAATCAACACGCATTTTAAAGCTCGTTCTTTGTGCCAAATACTATATTAGGTGCGGAAAATAATACAAGGAGAAAACTGAAATGGTTTCTTCACTTGCACTCTATCAAGGAGAAACAATATGTATTTATATAGGCATAAAAATAGATAACCTTGGAAGGAAGACACCAGAAGTTGGAGGAATCAACCTGAAGATGAGGAGTTTGATTCTAGCTGTATCACTTATTAGTTGTGTGACCTTGGGTTTAAGGTCATACAATCAACCTCTCTGAGTTTCATTATCCTTAAGTGAGGACATTAATGCCACCTTTGCCTGCCTCATAGAGTTTATTAGGAACAGAGATTTGTTGTTCATCTTTTGTTTTCAAAGAGGACCAATGGGATCATGATGTTGGGGTAAAATAGTGGATGATGGGTGATGTTTTGACCTGTGCATGAACTGGATGTAAGTGAGGCAGAGTTACACAAAGTCAGTAGCCTCACTCTCTCTTCCAGAGTCATCAGAACCCAATGACTGGACAAAAATCAAGAGGACTGGTGATGGCCTGGGATGCAGTAGATGACCTTGGCATCTTTGATGTCTGACCATGCTCTAAGCTCTCCATAGCACCTGCTTCTGCTCCCTTCTTGTTCTCGTCTGTCCATTCTGCTAGGGGAAGTCTTTACATGCTTGGAGTAGACATCCCATAACTCCCTAACAGTTTCCCATCTTTTAATCTAAGCCTGGTTTAGCCCATATGCTAAGATGTTTTACAGGGGTGTAGCAACTGCACATGCTGCAGCTTCTTGAAGCCATAGGTGAGAATTGGGTGATAGGTGGACACCAAAGCTGGATGAGTAGCCCTGGAAAGGGCCTCATTATGTTTATTGGGGATAGAGATTAGACCTATGATTTCACTAACACAGAAGATACTCTGATGAGGAAACCCCCCTCCATTAATGCAAATCAGTACCTGCTCTGCAGTTTTTGTCTTAGAGGACTGCTCAGAACATTGAAAAGTTAAACTCAAGGTCTCATACGTCACTGACACAACTTGAACCTGGGGTCCCTTTCAATGTTTATCATAGGTAAACTAAAATAACATATATAAAAACATTTTTGTAAATCAGATAAAGCTTGACAAATGTAAGTAATTATGGTTATTGTTGCTAATAACAATCCTCCAGCTTTTGATGGTAAAGATTCAGTCAAGGTTGACCTGATGAGCAAGCAGAGTAGGAAGTGCCTAGATACTCTAATTTGAGGTTCCTTAGGCTTTCCCTGCCCCAAAATAGGTCCTTCATCAGCCAATTCCTGTACCTGATATTCTACCATGAGAGTTCCATTCCTTTGGTTTTAGAGGATGATCTTCTTAAAATTCAAGAAATCCAAGAAGGAGTAACCCATTAAATTATTACTTATTTATACTTCAAGGTGATTAATCAAATCCAGTTTCCAAGTGATATATGCCTTTGACAGCCATTTAGGGGAAGGAAGAGGGGAGGGTGAGACTGGAGAGAACATGGAGCATTGAGTATTTTTGAGGCTGGGTTGGCGAAGAGGAAGGGACTTAAGGAGGAATAGGATACATGAAGAAAGGAAGGAAGATGTTGAAGACAAACAGACCTTACTTCATGATTTTTCCAGGGGCTGACTCTTCAGATGATTCTTTCAGGATTGATAATCACCTTCAAAGCTTGATATACTGAGTCTGTTTCTATAATATGCTTCTCTCTCTTTCTCCCTCCTCCATCTAGTATATGCTATTGTAATACATCAAATTAATTAATTTGATGGCTAAGGGACAAGTCCCACCATCGCTGCATAGTTAAATCCCTGGTAATTTGTGTTAGAATAAAGGCTTTGTTAGTGTTCAGTTGTTCAGTCATATCTGATTCTTTGTGACCCTGTGGACCATAGCATGCCAGGTCCTGTCTATAAGGTTTTCTAGAAAAAAAGCTGAAGTGGTTTGTTATTTCCTTCTCCAGTGGGTCACCTTTTGTCAGAACTTTCCACTATGACCCTATCCATGTTGGCATAGTTCACAGTTTCCTTGAGCTACATAAGCTACCCCTGAACCATGACAAGGCAATGATTCAGGAGAGGACAGTAGATGCTACCATATAGAAAAAGGGAAACACATTTGTTATTGAATGCATATACTTCTCAGATTACATTAAGCTCCCCTTCTGCTTTTTAAACTGAACACTTTTGACACCTAAATTGCATCAGAGAGAGTCCTTGGAGATAATGGTTTTTTAAGTTCCTTGATGCTATGCCTGAAAGAAGTTATTTTTTGCATCTGCATTTTATTTCAAGATCAATGGTAGCTGATACATGATGTTTATTCTTAGCCACAAAGTGTTCTGGAGTTAAAAAGGGTTCTTTTTAACCTTTGCAGCAGTGTTTAGTTGAAAGCTTCTACACATAGGAAAAAAATATCACAGCAAGCTTTCCCAAACAGTAGGACCCATGGGACCCTTATTGTGCACTATGGCCCAGTGACATTGGCTGTTCCTCACACAAGGCACTCTATCTCCTAACTGAGTGCCTTTTCATTGCCAGGCCCTCATGCCTGGAATTCTCATGTCTGCCTTCTGGATTCCTTTAAGTTTATGTTGTAATCCTTCCTTCTGAAAAAAGCTGTTTCTGATCTTTTTCAATGCTACTGCCTTCCCCTTGAGATTATTTCCAGTTTGTCCTATATAGATTTTTTTGTAAATAGTTCTTCACATGTTGTCTCCATCATTATACTGTGAGGTCCTTGAGAGTAGGGACTGTTTTTTCCTTTCTTTGTATCTCCAGTGCTAATCATACTGTCCCCTTGATGACTTCCATGGAATCCTAGCATTTCAAACAGGTGCTCCATGAGAAAAAGCTTATATTTAGTAATATATTCTCCTCTAAAATATATTCTGAAATGTTTATGAAATCTATGAACAACGTATGAACAACTTATGCACAATATTTTTGGTGGGACATGAGATAAAATTAATTTCCTTTCTTTTGATGTAAAAATTTCCCTGATGTCCCTTTAGCCTGAAGATATCACAGACTGCATCAGCATTTATGAATCTCGTCAACATCTTTCAAGGTCAAAATTATTCTATGACCAAAGCAATTTAGAAGATGCTGCCTTACATCACTTCTGAAAACAATGATATCAGAAGGGTATGGGCTTTGGGATACCTTTCCAAGAAAGAGAATGAGTTTGAAATGAGTCCCCATGGTGCCCAATCCCATTCAGTAAGGAAATCCTTGGTCAAAATTAGAGGTTGCCTCTATGATAATGGAGCAGAGCATGGCTAAGTTGTTCATATGAGGACTGAAAGGCTTGTAACCAGCATTTTTGATGCCCAGAGAAGCAGTGCAAAGTATTGTTCAAAGTGCTGAACCTAGAGTCAGGAAGACACTAACTCAAATTCAGCCTCTGACATTTACTAGCTATATGACTCTGGGCAAGTTATTTATCCTCTGCTGCCTCAATTTCCTCATCTGTAAGAGAGGGATAATTGTAGCAACTACTTCTTAGGGTTTTTGTGAGGATAAAATGAGATAACATTTATTTAGTACTTTGCAAACCTTAGAACACTATATAAATACTTAATATTATTATTAATACAATTCAACAGAGCAAGATCTGAAGATACCCCTTGACACTGCACAGGATGGGGGAAAATAGTCTGGGATGCCATGAGAACACTGTTAGGGAAGCTACTAAGGGGGGACTATATAGTAGAGCAGAGCCAAAGCAGGATTCATGGGGTGTAGCTACTGAGAAGGAAATGTGAACAAATCATCCTTGCTTGCCAAGTCCTATGCTCAGTTGTTTTTGCATGATAGGATTTAGCTTCTGTCAGCACCTTCTAGATTTCTGTGCCCTTGGGCAGAGCCTCCTACCCTGTTCACTGCTATGAGACTTGAGCCAACAAATAAAGAATCGTAATCATCCGTAGTCACATCAACTTAAAAGACAGGTCCAACCACTCCCCCAAGAATACTAGTGATGATACAGCAATTTAGGAAGTTCTGCAGGCAACGCTGAAAGGACCCCTCAAAATTGTGATTTATTTGCCACTTTCTTTTCTCATTCTAGAAGATACTCAGGGTTGTGGAGATGTCATATTGACTTGCTTCTTTCTTTCAGCAATCAGGAAGACACCCATTATTAGGGAGGGAGAGGCTGCCATACTTTTTCTTTGATTCTTTAATGCCCACTTGTGATTGTTTCAATATGGAGAGTCCTCAAAATGGTAGAGTTCACTATCAAACCTATTATCAAGTGAGATAACATATGTGGGCAAAATTTTTTGGTTATTATTCAGTCCTTCAATTGTGTCCAGCTCTTCATGACCCCATGGACCATAGCCTGCCCTCTCTCCTCCTCTACTTCCTGACATTGTGGCACATCTTAAAGCACTAGGTGAGTGCTGGCTGTTCTCATCATCATCATTGCTATTATCTATCCTGATCTCCACACACAGAGGCTTCATATATATATATATATATATGTGTGTGTGTGTGTGTGTGTGTGTGTGTGTGTGTATATTCATCAATCAGCCCACATTTACTAAAAAATTTTTAAAAAGTTCCTCTTCATCAGCTTATATTAGTAAAGCATTTTTAAAATAGAATTTTCATCCTCATTTCTTTAGAAATTCTGAAGTGTTATTTCAATCTTTATTATATGGTCTAGCCCAGCTTCACAATGTAATCGTGTGGAAATCTAGTTTCAGCTCCTGGGCTTGTTAGTTAGTTAGTTCTATTTTTATATTAAACCATTCAAGAAAAATAACCTTTTTTTAAACTTGGAATATACAAATTAATATTCAACATAAAAGACCTACAGAAGAGAAACTGTTTCACTTTCTGGTTAACTTCAATATATTTGATAGAGAAGGAATTTAGGTGTATAGCCATATCTTTCAGTCATGTCAGACTCTTTGTGAAGTCCTTTAGGGTTTTCTTGGCAAAGATAGTGAAGTGCTTTGCCATTTCCTTCTCTAGCTCATTTTACAGATGAAGAAACAGAGGCAAACAGGGTGAAGTAACTTGTCTAGAGTCACAGAGCTAGGAAGTATCTGAGGTTGTATTTGAACTCAGGTCTTCCTGACTCTAGGCTCATTGCTCTATCCATTGCACTGCCTAGCTGCCCCTGATAGCCATGTCTAGGAACCTGCAAAACTAGTGGAGGATGCATGGCACAAATATGTTAAAATCCCAGAGAACCCCACATATCAGGTGGCAATAACACAGCTGACCCAGTCCTGTGGGGGAAACCTCCCCATCTTTCACCTTTTCTAGGATATGAGGGTGAGAGCAATAAGGGTCTACTCATGGCATCATGGGTAAATATTATCACACACACATATCCTCCTCCCCACCCCCTTTCCCTTGGAAGTCATCCACCATGGCTCTCCTTTGCTCAGATTAAAAATGCTGACATGAGGTAAATGATATGAGATCTCTTTCCTGTGGTGTTAAAATGGGGCCAGAGTTCAAGTTACTCCCTTTCACTTACCAAATATAACCATTTTTTTTCCTTTCCCAATTAAGCAATTTCATCATGCCTATTGATTTGATCCCTAGGAAGAGCAATCCAAAGTATGGCCTCTTGTGAGTTAGCAGGCCCACTGCCAACCTCCTGAGTGACCTTGAGTCAATATATCATCACCCTTTATACTGTGTCTTCTGAGACAGTGAAATGGCAGTAAAATTACCTTTGAGCATCTGTAACAGTCTAGTCTTAAGGTAGTAAGTGCATTGACACATTACCTTGGGAGGTCAATTTCATGGAGGAAGAAAAATCCAGGGTAAGACATGGGTTCCATACTAAAATGACTGGGAGAAACTAATGGATGAACTGGCCCTTTTATTTTAGATCAAGCAGAGACTCCATTAAGCTGTCATTAGGAGATGTCACTTCATTGGCTTCTGTGCACATGACTAAAATAATGGCACATTTTTAATAATGTAATCTATAATTATAGGAGCTATTTTTTAAGACTGACGTCTGATCTTTCTTTAAAAGGGAGGGATTTCTTGTCATAAAATCACTTTTAAGCTTGTGGAGGAATTTCTTGGGTTTCCTTTTCCTCTCCTTCAATGAGGAAGTAGAAGCAGGTATTAATTCAAACACATTTAGTTTCATCTCTTAATACCCAGCCATTTCTGGAATCTTTAAATATATTATTTTTTTTTAAACTCTGAGGGACCATCCAAGTTCCTCCCTTCCCATATTATTCAGGAAATCAGGTGTCCCCTGGTATTGTACAGTACTATATTTCTAAAAAAATCTTTGCATTACTAATAATTATCCTTTATGTGTAGTTGTTTTTAGTCATTTTTCAATTGTCTGACTCTTCATGACCCTGTTTGAGATTTTCTTGGCAAAGATATTGGAATGGGTTGCCATTTCCCTCTCCAAATCATTTTACAGATGAGAAAACTGAGGGAAATGGGACTAAGTGACTTGCCCAGGTTCACACAACTAGGAAGTATCCAAGATTGAATTTGAATTCAGGTCTTCCTGATTTCAGGTCCTGTACTGTATCCATTGTGCTACTTAGTTGTCCATCCTTTACATAGTCACTTTAAAGTTACAAAGTTACTTTATACTTATACAAAGTTATAAAGTTACAAAGCACTTAACATACATTATCTCATTTGTTACTCACAACTACCCATTAAGTTAGGTACTAAAGTTATCCTTACTCCCATTCTGCATACGAGAAAACTGAGGCTCAAAAAATTCAGAATGCCTGTTATCTGTTCACATACCCCATCCATTCTACCACGTTGTTTAATTAGAAAAAGTTATTGTTTTATTATAGAATTAATATTTTATTATAAATATGTGGTTCTTAAGTTTGCTACATTCTAAACTATGATTTTTTTAAAAATCATCATCACTTGAATTACTATTTTTTTTCCTGTAGCAATGTATCTCTGAAGTTATAATGGAAACCTGTGAGAAGATCCAAATTCATTTTCATATAATTCTGTGGGTCTGTGGGTTTGTTGTCTTTCTAACTAAACTGTAATTTCCTCTCGGATAAGCTAATGTTTCTATTTCTCTCGTAGACTGAGAGCACAGTGTTAGGTACATAGTAAGACCTGAGTAAATATTAGGATTAATTAGACAATATATCCTCAGAAGTTTTAGGAGGAAGAAGAATCAAATCTCCTTCTCTCTGTTTCTTTAAAAACCTGGCCTGTACTGGACTGGGAAAGGTGGGATTCCCTATGGCTTTAACTTACTCATTGTAAGTGTGAATAAATGACATTCACTTGGGGAGCTTCACCTTTAATGGGCCCTCTTCTCTTCTAAGCTATTTTTTCTTCTTTCTGTACATTCCTCTTGGTAGTCTCATTTCCTTCCATGCATTTAGTTATTATCTGTATTCAGAGCATTGTCAAATCTATATAGTCAGGGGCAATATCTGTCCTAAACTTCAGAACCATGTTGCCAATTGCCTGTTGGACATTTGCACCTAAATGTCCTGTGAGTATCTCAAACTCAACTTGTCCAAAGTGACACTACCCTTCCTCATAAACTAGACCATCTCACAAATTTCCCTGTTTCCACTGAAGGCATAATCATCTTCCCAACTGTCCAGCTCATCTTTGCTCTTCCCATTCCCTCATTTCACATTTTCAATCTGTTGCCAAATTTCATCTTTTCTGCTTCCACAACATCCCTTGTAGTCACTCCCTTTTCTTCATTCATGCAACCATCATCTTAGTTCAGTTCTTTATCAACTTTTGTCAACCCTATTTGCTGTAGTTCAGTCATGTCTGACTCTTTGTGCCCAATTTGGGGTTTTCTTGGCAAAGATTCTGGAGTGGTTTGCCATTTCCTTCTCCAGCTCATTTTACAGATGAGGAAACTGAAGCGAACAGGGTTAACTGACTTGCTCAGGGTCACACAGCTAGTAAATGTCTGAGGCCAGATTTTAGCTCAGTAAGATGAGTCTTCCTGACTCCAGACCCAATACTTTATCCACTGTGCCACCCAGCTTCCCATCAACTCTATTACAATGACCTCAATGTATCTCCCTGCTCTCTCCAGTCCATCTTCCCCATAGTTGCTAAAATAATCTTACTGAGGTTCAGGTCTGACCAGGCCACTCCTCTCCTAAAAAAACCTTCAGTGACTCCCTGGGGCCTCTAGAATAAAATATAAACATCCCAGCTTCACATTTAAGGCCCTCTATCATCTCACTCCTTCTAAAGACTCTTAGCTGTGCCCCAAACCCTGATGGTCCATCTTCTGACTTCACTCATATTCATTGCCCTCATGTCAGTTAGTTGCTTAATAAGTATTTATTAAAAGCACACTGCATACTAGGCTGGAGAAAGAAATGACAAACTACTCCAGTATCTTTGCCAAGAAAACCCCAAGAAAACCCTGATGTCACAAAGCATCGGACACAACTGAAACAACTGAACAACAAAAATGTACTGGGCATTGTGCTAAGTGCTGGGGATACAAAGAAAGGCAAAAACTGGTCCCTGCCCTGGAGGACCTCACAGTCCAAAGGAGAGACAAGCAAAAAAGGACTTACAAACAAATTACATACAGGATTGCTCCCTCCTCAGTTGTACGTTTGCCTGATCACACCAGGTCATGCCTTAAAATAAATAACATAGCTCATGTTTCTATAGCACTCTGCAAATATTTTCCTCACAACAACCCTGTTAAGTAGGGAGTGTAAGTATTATTGCCTTCCTATCACAGATAAGAAAAGTCAAGTTCAAGGTGGTTGGAGTTTGCCCACAATCCTGTAGCTAGTGAGTATTGAAGGCAAGTCATTTCATTCATTAGTCTTGGTTTCCTCATCATTAAAATAAAGGAGTTGAATTAGATCATTTTTAAGATTTTTTTTCCAGTTTTAATATTCTATGATTCTTAGCAATTTCTGCTAGGTAACTATATAAGGGGAAAAGAAAAAATCCACAGGAACATCCCACAGAAGCTATTTCAAGATGTCACTAATGGAATCTTGAAAAGTAGCATTTCATACCAAATGACTCTAAATGCCACATTACATGTGACATTCTTTTAATATAAAAGTTTGTGAGTCTGAAGGAAGTTGTTCTGATAGGTTAGGAAATAGTACTACACCTCTTTATATGAATGTCATACTCAGTACTAGCATGACATGAGGCTAACTGGTATTTCACATCAATGAGTGAATTGGTATTCATCATCACCAGTCATTGCACTGCTCACAATTATGAAATCAGAGAACAACTATGCAGTGGTGGAAGGAAATACAGACGTCTGAGCTGGATAGTTCAAAGAAAGGAAATGAAACTTCCTGCTGATTTTAAGTCACTGAGTTAGAGAAAAAAGAAACCCATTTGAAATAAAAGATGGATTTTTTTTTTCCCCTCAAGGATTGATCAGAAGATTATGACTGTTCTGGCAGTCTCTATGGTAGTAGTAATAGTAGTAGTAGTAGTAGTAAAATAGTAGTAGTAGTTAGTAGTAGTAGTAGTAGAAGTAGTAGTAGTAGTAGTAGAAGTAGTAGAAGTAATAGTAGTAGTAGTAGTAGCAGTAGTAGTAGTAGTAGTAGTAGTAGTAGTAGTAGTAGCAGTAGTAGTAACGGTAATAGGAGCAGGAAGAGGAGGAGGAGGAGGTATTGCTGTTGTCCAGCATGTGCCAGTTTGGGAGTTACTATGATAGAGTCACTAAAGGCAATTAAAACCATCATCTCATGCATTTGAGATAACTGGAAATGACTGATGAAATAAGGTTATATAGAATTTTCCTGGTTGAACAAATAAAATGCAATTAAAATAACAACAAAAAGAAATAACTGGGCTATGCAAACAATATGCAGGGAAAAGAACCATTCTTTCTGGGTCAAGGATATCATTCCTTTAACTTCCTGGGATAACTGTACAAGTCTGACCCTGAAGAGAATTTAATAAATAACTATTTGCCTCATTCCCCCCTCCCAAAGGTTGTTCATAGTTTAGCCGAGACCTTGGAATTTTGATTGACATAGGTCCTATGGAGACCCTGAGGTATTCCTGGGCAATGTATCATAATGGATGGAGCACTACCTCACATCTTACCAGCTGTGTGACCTTGGCCAAGTAATATCAGTTTTGTAAGCCTCATTTTTCTCCTCTTTTTCTGATAGCCTAGTTACTAGTACCTTTCCTATCACTCAAATTACCTTGTGTTTTGTCTCATAAGTACTTATAAATGCAGCTGTGTTCCCTAATAATCTAAGCTCATTGTCATTGTATCTCTAGTACCAAGCATACATGCAAGAAGGGATTCATGAATGCTTGCTGATCAATCGATTATTGGGGATGATGAGAATAGTACCTTTCTCATTGGATTACAGGATGATGGCGTTAGAGTCTGAAGGAACCTCAGAGACCATTTGGCCCAATCTCTTCAATTCATTAGAAACTGAGGCATAGGAAAGTTAAGTGACTTGTCTAAGGTCACAGAGGTAGTAAGCATCAGAGACAGAATTTGAATCCAGAGCCATTGTTCTCTCCACTGTTGTAAGGACCAAATGAGATCATGACTGCAGAGCACCTTTCAAACCTTAAAGTACTGTATCAATATGAATTATTATTAATATTTATTATTATCTTAGAATAAGGCTCTCTCCTATTGGTCTTGTCCTAGGGAAGACTTGAAATCTGGGCTTATCATTCCTGGAATTATTTTTCAGCTCTCTTGGGTACCATGGATCCAAGGTTGTCCAACTTGTATATTCTTTGTCCCAAAGAAAAATCTGTAAATATTCTGGGACCACATGAAGACAAAGCCAGGAAACCCTGTGACATTCTTAGGGGCCTGGCGCATCCTTGCGCTTCAATTTTCTCAACCACCGCTTTCTTTACCTTAGGAAAATCAACACAATTTCCTGTCTCAGTTTTATTCAACTTTCAATGAAAAGTAATTCATCTAGAAACAAGATTCATGAGAATTTGTTTTAAAGTGCAATTTAAGGTCCATCAGGATTAACCTTGAATAGGGAGTTCCTTGTCTTATGTTCTAGTCACTACTGATTCATGGGTAATATAAGGCAAAGCATTTTCGTTTGCTTTACTTCAGTCTCCCAAGTTATATGTTGAGAAGAATTTTACTTCCTTATGATGTTGTGAGATTTTGAGAGAAGAATATTAATACATGAAAGATGGATATTAATCCATGAAGCACTTGAAATTGCTTAGAAAGGTGTTCCCAAACACAGTCCTTACCCCTTGTTATTCCTACCATGTGAATTCTAACACCCATCTCCTCTCATGTTGTGAACTTATTTCAGTTAAAATTGAGGTTTAGTCCCTTGTTCAGGAGAAGATACTGTTTTCTGAAATACAGAGGGAAAGTAGGTAATGAGCTGAAGGACATAGGGGGATCCAGAAAAGATAAATAAAGCTGATGGTAGACCTGCCTCCCCTAAAGTTGATAGTGTGGTATGTCAAGAAAGTATTTATTTCAGAGATCTAGACCCAAGTCTGTGTAATGGCAAGTAAAGTAGAATCTTTTGCTGGTTTTGTTTTGGTATAATCAAGAAGTATAATGCATCTTATTGAATAATATGATTAAGGAGGATCTTTCCTACCCATTGTTGGGCCTGGGTAGATTTGTAGGAAGGCCCACATCTTTTGTTAATGAGGCACTGATTCTCTAGGGATGTGATGCTTTCTGGCTCTGAAAAGTGTATAAATACTCTTGAGGGTGAGGTTTTATGTTGGGGCTTAGTTTTTGGAAGAAGGTTTGTGTGCCAGATGAAGTTCTAGGAAGCTGCTAAGCAACCTCCCCTTCCCTGTTTTGAATAACTGATAACTATGGTCAGACAGTTGTACCTGTCTATTGATTTGTCATATATGTATTGATTATGGTCAGACAGAGGAAGCCATGTCTATTGACCTTTGATTCCTCTGTATTTTCTCTGAAGGTCAGGGTGCTGACTCCCCTGAACTAGGTGAATGATATATGTGCTTGATTAAAGGAATAATATATGTGCTTAATTAAAGTGATTGTTAACCCCTCAACAGTTGCCTTTCCTTTTATGAATGCAGATCTAAGAACCTGTGATAGCAGGCCCCCTGTATGTGTTGGAGTGCTTAGTGATACAGTCTGTCTCAAGAGGTTTTGTCATCACAGACTTGCCTAATAGTAGACTACCCACAAGCCAGTAGTGAAATACCAAGTATAACCACAATGAGAGAGAGACAGAGACAGAGAGAGAGACAGAGGGAGAGGGAGACAGAGAGCTGAAGGACAGAAAGACAGAGGCAGAGAGAGAGTTTTATATGAAGTTATGCAAAGAGACAATTTAGTGAGTCTCCATGACAGAAAAATAGTGAGTGGTAGGGTAAGTATAGAGCTTATATGAAACATCATATAAATTGGAGGCTATTTCCTAGTTCCTCTTTTCCCATCTTACATACTGGCATGGAACTGGTGAGATGTTAAGTTTTATCTGAATCAGGCATTTTCTAAATTCCCCTAAACTATTGTGGAACACCTGGGTAGCAGGGATGAACTAGGGTATGAAACATGCCTCACGAAGAACAAGTTTTGTGATAAAATTTGGGAAAACAAACACACTTGTCTATCCTGGCAACTTTCTGAGGCTGGTAGACTAAGAAAACACACAGTATGCCCCCATGGCATAAAATTCTCCTGAGAATTTCAGCAAGGTAACCATGCTCTTTGCCAACTCCAGAGTCATTTTCCAAAGATACCCCACACTTCTCTACATTTCCATGCTAGTAGTCAGTCTAAGTACCCTCAAGGGCTTTGTTCCATTCTGCTTTCGTGAATCCTGTGCTGCAAGTTGATATCCATATTGGCAGATCAGTATAGCTTGGCTGTGCCTTGCAAAGTGCTGACTTAGCCCAGAGTTCTTAGCTTCCTCATCATCCCTAACTAGGTTGCTAATAGATAGAAGCTTGGATGTATTATGAAAGACTGTGGATATAGGTGAGTCAATTTATTTTCATTTTAATATTTCACTCAATGGAGTTGAGCCTCACCAGTCCAGATATGGAAAGGATTAACAAACTGATATCTCTTTCTTACTTGTGTGGGTGATTTTTAGTTGCTAGTCTAAGGTGTCTGACTAATTCCTATTTGCAAACTTAGTTTCTCTCTATACACCCCCTCGCCAAGTCATATGACCTCCATATATCCCTTTCATCTCATTCTAAATTCTTACCTCTTAAAATT
This sequence comes from Potorous gilbertii, assembly GCA_028658325.1. NCBI lineage: Eukaryota > Metazoa > Chordata > Mammalia > Diprotodontia > Potoroidae > Potorous > Potorous gilbertii. The sequence goes on from CM053769.1 coordinate 179,808,527, forward strand.
ACGTTGCATATTCCAAACTAAAGAAAAGTAGTAGCCTTGAGCTCTTCCCTATTTGATATATGCCTGGGTCCACAGTGGCAATGGGAGAAAAAAGTTACCTAGAAGATGGGAAAATAGAAGGTACAGGGAGGCAGAAGTATGGTGTAGTGGAGACAACATTGACTGAAGACAGAGGAGGAAACCCAGGTCCTAGCCCAAGCTCTGCCACTAATTAACTACGCATCCTTGGATAGGTCTCACCTCTGGGCTTCAGTTACCTTATTTGCAGAATGGGGAGTTTGAATTAGGTGGCCTTCCAAGACATTTCTAACTCTAAGATCCTGAAATCCCTTCTAGTTCTTAAATTCTATGAAATGTTTCCTTAAGACTGGGGGTGGGGGAGAAGAGCAACTGTTAGCAAAAGAGGCAAAGGTATGAAGAAAAAATACATTCTGCAAATTCCTAACCTGGAGGGCTGCTTCTGCAGAATCCCCTCATCCTTTGATATTTTGGCTGTTCTCACTAGAGAATGCCAAAAATGTAAAATCCCCTTGAATAAAAGCCAAACCACAGGTACTGTCACAAAAACAACTTGCAAAAAACAATACTTGGAAAGTTAATTACAGTGGAAGTGCCCACCAAGTCTTTGAAAAAGCTTTGCCTTTGCTACAGCATGTGGGTGTGAACAACAGTGCCAGGTTCTTTTCAAAGTATTCATCTTTGAGAAGTAAGGTGTAACTCTGAATACAGGACTTTCTAACCATTCATCTCCATGTACAATGAGCTACTCAGTCATTTTGGAGCTGGGGGAATCTCTTGGGATTGCACCATAATTAGCCCTTAGGGTTAGTTTCTCAGGAAGTTACAATGCAGTGTGGTAGGTACCAAGATGTGAAATTACAAACAGACCAATCCCTTCAGAAACTGATGGGCTCAGTTCCTACAGTGTTGAATCACTCCTTGCCTCTTGGGGCTGCATCTGTTTGTGTTACCCAGTGTGTGCTAGAGTGAGTAATCTTTGGGGGTGGAAGGAGGTACTCAAGAAATGCTCAGGAAAAAAGCAGGGCATTTACCAGCTTCACATTCATTGGCCAAATAAATTGGACCTCCCACTGGTGCTGCTCATGCTTTAGAATTTCCTAATTTCTTTTAAAGTTCTGGGATATAATTCTCAACTTATAAGACCAATTTCATTTGGGCGAGAGGTTAGATATATCTCACTTTCATCTCTATGCACAACCCAGGTCTCCTCAAACCTCCAAAATAGGTTTGCTGTGATTCCCTTCATTCCTAAAGGATGATCTCAGTACTTTGATGAAATTACCATCTTTCATCGCTTTCTAGTCACAGTAGAATAATGAAAGGGAAGAAGGGAAGATGAAAGAATGGAAGACCAAGGCCTTGTTTCTAAAATATATAGAGAACTGAGTTAAATATACAAGAAAACAGTCATTCCCCAGTTGATAAATGGTCAAAGGCAATTTTCAGAGGAAGAAATTAAAGCTATGAATAGTCATATGAAAAAATGCTCTAAATCACTATTGATTAGAGAGATGCAAATCAAAACAACTCTTAGGTACCACAACTTACCTATCAGATTGGCTGACATGACAAAACAGGAAGATAATAAATGTTGGAGAAGATGTGGGAGAGTTGGAACACTAACTCATTGTTGATGGAGCTGTGGGCTGATCCAACCATTCTGGAGAGCAACTTGGAACTATGCCCAAAGGGCTACAAAAATGTACATGCCCTTTGACCCAGCAATATCGCTTCTAGGACTGTATCCCCAAGAGATCATAAAAATGGGAAAGAGTCCCACATGTGCAAAAATATTTATAACAGCTCTCTTTGTGGTGGCTAAAAACTGGAAATCAAGGGGATGCCCATCAATTGGGGAATGGCTGAACAAGTTGTGGTATATGAATATAATGGAATCCTATTGTGCTATAAGAAATGATGAACAGAAAGACTTCAGAGAGGCCTGGAAGGACTC
>CM053769.1:179811001-179867179 GCA_028658325.1 Potorous gilbertii
CCTTTTTGAGCTCTTCCATGGCCTGAGCCCATTGGATATCTATTTCAGATGTTTGGGATACAGAGGCCTTGACTCCTATGTCTTTACCTGATGGTAAGCGTTGTTCTTCCTCATCTGAAAGGAAAGGGGCTAACATCTGCTCACCAAGAAAGTAACTTTCTATGGTCTTATTTTTTTTTCCCTCTTCTGGGCATTTTCCCAGCCAGTTACTTGACTTCTGAGATTCCTGTCCACCCCCACCTAGATCTGCCCAGGTAGTGCTTAGGGTCTGAGATTCAAATGCTGCTCCCCAGCCTCAGGGCTTTCGGCAGCAGCTGCTATTCAGGGTAAGATTAAATCAGGTTCTCAGGTAGGGGCAGGGCCACCTCTCAGGCTCAGTTCCCTCAGGGGGTTTATGCAGAGACCTTTTGTAATGGAGCTGCTGTTGAGCTCCTGCCTGCTCCAGGAGCCTCTGGCCACTGCTGCCTCTGCCGCTGCTTCCCAAGGGGACCTGAGTTATGGAGACACCCCGCTCCCCTCTCGGCCAGCCTGGAAGTCTCTCTCACTGACCTGCAGTGCTGTGGGTGGAGGGACCCCCGTGGCCACCAGAGATTTCGTCCCTGAAGCTTGTTCAGATCTGCTCCTCCTGGGGCTGTGTGGCCAAGGTAGGGCTGGGTTCTGCTCTGGTCCCATGTGCAACGGACCTTTGGTGAGGGTTTTTCAGGTCTTTCTGGAACAGAAATATCCTCCACTCTGTTGTTCTGTGGCTTCCACCTCTCCAGAATTTGTTAGGAGTTCTTCTTTACAGATATTTTATAGGCTGTGGTTTCAGAGCTAGCGTAAGTGTGTCTTCCTACTCCGCCATCTTGGCTCCTGTAGTGGATCTTTATATTATTTACCATTATGTAACTCTGAGCAAATGGTGGAGATGTTTTGAACCATAACTGTGGGAACTCATATCTAGTACCTGGAAACTAGAGATTGTTATGGCTATGGACCCTGGGAAACTGAACTCTAAGTAACTAACACATGCTAAAATCCACCTTACACACACCAGGGTTGCATAGCTAGTAAGTATCTGAGAACAGAGTTGAACTCAGGATGATAAGTCTTCTGACTCCAAGTCCAGCACTTTATCCACTGAGTCACCAAGCTGCTCTAGGAGGCACTTAATAAATGCTTATTAATTAATTGATTGGATGACAAGTTTATTTTAATTGTAACAACCTGATATATTCACCTTCAAAGAGTGATGGTGTTTACTGTAATAAGAGGAATTATTTTTTATCCCTGAATTTAAAAACAGTGACCTCTCCCATTCATAGACATACTTTTTTTCCCAGCCTTGGAATTTCTATCAATGTGTTTGAGACAAAGAGAAAGAGAGAGGAGGCAAAGACAGAGATAGAGGAGAGATAGAAAAGACAGAGAAACAGGGAGAAAGAGAAAAAGAGAGGGAGAGGGAAAGATGAGAGAGAGAGAGGGAGGGAGGGAGGGAGGGAGAAGTATCAAGAGCAGGAATTACATATCATCAATAAATCAACAACAATAATTTATTTAGCTTACTATACAATAGGCACTGTGCTAGGCACTGGAGAGCGAAAAGGAGGGGGGAGAGAGAGGGAGAGAGGGAATAGAGGGGAGAGACACAAACACACACATGGGATCCATTCTTGCTAAACAGATAGATTTTTCGCTCCTCGTTCCTTCCTCATCTGTTGCTTTGATTCTCAACAGCTGTATTGTTGGTTCCCCTGACCTTTCATCCCTTTTGTCTTTTCTTTTTCTTTCATATAAAACTCATTGGGAGGTAAGGCAGTGAGTCAGAAATCAATGTAACCCCTGGCAGAGAACAGAACACAAGATCACAGAGACCGTGAGAAAAATATCAAGTAGCTAGTCCGACCAGATGTAACCTGATTGTCCCAAGGGAAAGAAGTGGACCTGGCCATATAGATGTTCTTCAGCCTTTCTTCTTGAGGATTATTGGTTCTGTACAGTGACTAAGGAAACCACAATTTAGAAAAAATGGCATTTACCCTGCTTCTGGAACCTTACTCTCAACATCTATTTTTTGTCTCAGTGCTGCCCTCACAGCAATTTTTAAAAAGCTTTCCTGATCACAGGTGAAAGATTGTAAAAATAATAGGTCTTGACCCTTGTGTGGTAGTTGTTTAGTCATTACACTTCCTTGGGTTAACCTTGGATCTTTGGTAAAGTGTGTATTACACCACCATGATCTACGTTTGAGAAGGAGCTCAGTGTTGAGGTTGCAGGACAGCCTTTTGTTTGCATTATGGCAAGGTAAAGGTGGCTTCACAGTCTTTTTACTTGGGTATAGGGGGAAACAGGAGATACAGGAATGCTCATGGAGAGTGGTAGAGCTTCTCCTTTCTTTCTGGGTCATAAGATATGAGCGAATACTTTATCTTTCCCAATTGTTTCCTTGTGAGATTTCAGGAACATATTTTTAGATACATGTCTATGGCCTAGGCTGAGTTCAAACTATTTAACATTGGTAACTTGAACACCTTAGAACCCATCTTGGAATTTCTCCAGCCCCAGAAAGAGCCCCAGACAAATTGAGACCTATTAAAAAAAAAAAAAGAAAAGAAAAATTCCTCTTTCCTAATAATACAAAAACCTAAATTTATCTTTTCTGGACTAGAGCCCAAGACACCATTCCAGAAAGAAACCCACAGACTCCCAATAACAAGGGAAATGAGGCCCAGTCCCCAGATGCTTCCTGGGTAGAGCTCCAAACACTAATTTGTCCGGGGCTTTACTCCTAAGGCACAATATCTGATAGGCTAAAGAAGAACCTGGCTCTTGGTAAGGGAAAAGAACAAGCATTTATTAAGCACCTACTGTGTGCCAGGCATTATGCTAAACACAACAAAAATGACCTCATTTGATCCCTACCACAACCTTATGAGGTAGGAGCTATTATTATCTCCATCTTATACTTGAGGTCACTGAGGCAGACAAAGGTCAAGTGACTTGCCCAGAGTCATAGTAAGTGCCTGAGGCTAGACTAGACTCCAGGCCTAGCTCTCTATTCACGATATTACCTACCTACCTCTAAGAAATGGGGAAGGGCATCCTGTACTATATCTTAAAGGTACTGACTACCACACTGACACTTTCAGACAGCTGGGGCCACTTTATTGTAGGCAAATTATATCCATGAAATATGGCATAGGGCAGTGGTGTCATAACAGGGACCACTAAACCATCCATATGGATCTCTGCAGATCATGTGTTGACTTAGAAAATCACATATTAACATTATCTATATTCTAGTACATTTTTATTTATTTTATTAACTATTTCCCAATTACACTGTAATCTGGTTCAGCACTCTGAACTGTTGTGGATAGACCTCAGGCTCTGTCTGATCTCTTTGGGTTAGAGCACAGATAATCATTTCCAAGCCCTGAAGTACATGCAACAATTCTGCACCTATACACATACCAGTCATTATGACAACTGCCAGACTGGGACTCCCAAAACAGAAGATATGGGGTTGAACAGAGAGAAAGACACAGAGTACAACGGAGAGAGAAACAAAGAGACAGAGACAAATATGTAGAGAGACAGAGTAATACACAGAGAAACAGACAGAAAGATAGAGATGGAGAGAAAAAGACAGAGAGACAAAGACGGAGAAAGAAAGACAGAGACAGAGAAACAGAGACAAAGAGCTAGTCACTTCCCTTGTTTGAAAAAAAACAGACAGACAGATAGAGAAAGACACAGGGAGAAACAGAGACAGACAGATAGAGACAAACAGAGACAGAGGGACATAAAACAAAGAGATAGAGATAGAGAGAGACATAGAAATATGACAGAGATGGAGAGAAAAACAGAGACAAAGAGACAGAGAGAGTTGGATAGGAACTCCACTTTCTTGCCCACTGTAGGTGACAGCTAAGAAAAACCACTCTCCTCATTCTACTTAGAGGCAGTTCCTATGGAAACCCAGGTTCCTGCAGTTTCCAGTTAGGACCAACTGTAAAAGTTCACATCTATATGCTAGAGCAGCTCCCTGGTCTCTCTGTCTTCAGTGTATCTCCTTCAACCCTTTTTTCATCCTCCTGCCACACTAACCCTAAATTCTGCTTAATCCATGTCACTTCTCAGTTCAAGAACCTTTGCAGTTCCTACACCAACGCTCCTTACCCTTACATCCAACCTATGCCATCGTTCCTCTCTCTCTGTGGCCAGTCTTCCCTGCTGCTGCCCTTGCTTCAGCCCAACTAGGCTCCTCTCCCTCCATATGTGTTCCTCACATGTCAGACTCATTCTAGTTTTTGCCCTTTTTCTCATGTTCCTTCCCTTGTCTGAAATATTCTCCCCTCCAAAAACTTTGTCCAGATCTCACTAGCCCTTCAAGACTCCTTTCAGCTAATGGCCTTGTGTCTCAATGGCCAGGCTTTGGTGTAGGAAAAACTGGACTCAAGAGTTTGATTCTGCTACTTCTCAACTGTGTGACCTTGGGAAAATCATTTATCATCTCTGATCCTCATCTGTAAAATGGGAGTGCTGGATTAAATTATATATATATATAATACTTTCTTTTTTTAAATTTTAAATTATTTTATTTGTTTTCAGTTTTCTACAATCACTTCCATATATCTTTATATTTTTTCCCCTCCTTCCCTATCTTCCCTGCTCCTACCCAAGACAGTGTGCAATCTTATATAGGTTCTACACATACATTCCTATTAAATACATTTTTACCTTAGCCATGTTGCATAGAAGAATTAAAATGAATGGGAGAAACCATAAAACAAAACAAAAGATAACACAAGAGAAAATGGTGTACTTCATTTTGCAATCTAATTCCATAGTTTTTTCTCTGGATGTCGAAGTTGTTTTGCCTCAAGAGTCCATTGGGAATATTTTAGGTCCTTGCATTTCTGTGAAGGGCTAAGTCTACCAGAAAAATTCCTCACACACTGTGGTTGTTGCTGTGTACAAAGTTCTCCTGGTTCTGCTCCTTTCACTCAGCATCAGTTCATATAAGTCCTTCCAGGTCTCTCTGAAGTCTTCCTGTTCATAATTTCCTAGAGTACAATAGATATTATATATTTTTACACAAAATTTAAAAGAATTAGTATACTTTGAAAGATAGTATGGCTGAATGAGGTTGGAGCTTGGCCTTGGAATTAGAAAAACCTGAGTTCAAATCTTGCCTTTGACGTATCTTGGCCATGAAACCCTGGGTAAATACACTCAGTGTCTCAGGAAATGCTTTAAAACTATAGATTGAAGAGTAATTGCTAATAACCTCCTTTAGTAGTGTGATTTTCCTTACTAAGAGTTCTCTGAATCAATAAAAATACATGTTAGTAACAACGATGGCAACAAAAATGCACCGTATTATGTATTTTATCATCCTTATCTAGATTGCATTCTCCTGGAAGACAAGGGCTACCTTTTATTTTTAAATTCCTACAGTGTATACTTGTGGAATTAAATTGAATGTTCTTTTTCCATTAGGAAGGTGACCTTTCCCATTAAAGGTGACCTTAGTAGCCTCAAGTATCCGAGTCCACAGCCTTCCCAGTGCAGCTGAATCCAAAGGAGATATGCAATGCATGGTCTATGACTATGCTAAATAGCAACCCAAGGCATGGTCAGGGAACATATAGCACCATGATAAAAGGCCACAGCTTTGCAAAGGTGAGTTAAGTTATGCCATTTATACAAGTTATACATCAGTTATATCAATGATTTAATTCCCTGAACCTTAGATTTGGTTGTATGTTGTCCTTCATTTTCAAAGAAGACCAAAATGACACCAGTAGAATGGGGTCAAGTTTCAGGGTGCCTGACTGTGACTGATCGACCAATACAAGGTGAGAAGACTCTACTGTTAGTCAAGCACAAATGGTCCATATGAACATTTGGAGTAGAGATGTCTAAATTTATAAATCTTGTTTCTTTTGAGCTAATAAAATTCTGCTTTGCTTATAGGATACAGTGCCTTCTTTGAAGGAGGCATGCCATGCTGGGTAGTCCTGTGCCAGTGTTTCCCATGTCTTACAATCAAATTCATAGTTCTTGAGAGAGACCTTGAGAGAGTCCTTATATTGTGTCTTCTAACCTCCATGTGAGCATTTTGCCTTGTGTGAGTTCTCTGTAAAATAGTTTTGTTAGGCCAATGTATATTTGACATCTGAAAATTGTGACCAGCCCATTAGAGTTGTGTTCTCTGCATCAAAGTTTAAATGCTTGACAATTCAGCTGAAGAAAGGACATCAATGTCTGCTACCTTATCCTGCCAGGTGATCTTCAGAATCTTCCTAAGACAATTCCCATGAAAGTGATCCAGTTTCCTGGTATGGTGCTGGTAGACTGTCCAGGTTTCACAGGCATACAGCAATAAGGTCAGCACAATGGCTCTGTAGACCCTCAGTTTGGTAGGCAGCCTAATATCTCTTCTCTCCTTTGGAGCCTCCCAAACATTGAGTTAGTTCTGGCAATGTGTGTGTCAACCTCATCATTCATGTGTACATTCCTGGAAAGTACACTGCCAAGGTATACTTGTGGAACTTATCCACAACATTCAAAATTTTTCCATTTGCTGCAATAGATCCTAGTATGGTATAACCAGACTCCAATTAGTGCAAATAATTAATCCCCTGAAGTGGTCACATGTACTCAAATTTACACTACTTGAAGTTACAATTATATAAAATGTGGCAATTGGTTTCAGCAAATTGGAAATATAAAGTACAATTTTGAATAATGCATAATGTATTGAGGAAAGAGGTATTTACTGGGATCTCAGAAAATTAGAATGAAGCTCTGATGATGTGATGATACCAACAGACATTTTACTCTTCTGCAAGAAGCAGTCTTTAGACTCAGGTCTAGGTTTTGGTATAGTGATAATGGAATCAGCACATGGGTGGGAAAAGGACCTTGCATGGCTTCCTGGACCAGAGTGAATTGTTTGGGGACCACTACTCTTAAGGATTTCTCCTGGTGTGGGATAAGGTGACCATTCCTGCTGGGATGTGCTAAAAATTCCTGATTGATTGATATGAGATAATTGTATATGTGCATGTGAGAGAGACAGACAGATAAACACAGATAGAGACTGAGATGAAGACCAAGAAAAACAAAATTTGAAAGATGCAGATAGAGAAACAGAGACACAGAGAAATAAGTCCCAACTCAGGAAGAGAAAGAGTAAATGGACACTTGATCTCTCCAAGAGCAACAACATAAAACCACCCTTTCTAGAACAAATAAAAAAGAAGAGAAACCCTATCTCTACTCAAGTTTAATACAATGTGTTCAGAAGACACAATTCTCACTGGTAGCTCCCTTTTTTCCAAAAGTAGGAATGCATTAGAAGTATGTCTTTCTGTTTTATCTGGACCTTGAAAAATGTTTGTTTCTTTTCCATATAAACAAGTTATCTAGCTGCATGAAAGATCGACAAAACAGGTAAGTATCTTCTTCAAGGACCAGAAGAACTCCCTTGAGAAGGAGAAAAAGACACTTTGTAGGGATGTTCTATGACTTGTGTCCTGCAGATTAGATTGTTCTCTTTAGGAATCAGATTAAGCTTACATTTTTGTTTTTTAATTTTTTTGGTACTGCAAGTTTGGGTTCCTACATTTTCAAATGATGCAATAGATTTTCATGCTACACAAGAGGTAAAATAGTCTCATCCAGGAGTGGGGAACCTGTTCTGTGAAGTTTGGACTCAGTCAAAGGGCTGCTCTTGAGGACCTAAAGGACTAAGTGTGGCCTTGAGGCCACAGGTTTCCTACCCCTGATGCCTTGTAGTCAACCAGGCAAGAGTTCCTCTTTTTAAGGGAGAAAAACTGTAGGCTCTTCAGAGAAGTCCTGCCACTACCTTTGTAAAACCATTTCCCCAAATTTCACCACTGTTTCTGGGTACCCATCTGTAATTGATTCAGTAGGGAGGTGTATACTTGAGAACCATTGTTATTGCTTCAGAGCGTCTTTCATGAGTACTTCAGTAAATAATTTTCCATTACTGACAGTATGTCTATCACTACCAATAAAGGGAGGGAGAAACTCTTCTTCCTCCTTTCTTTGTGTCCCTGGATTAGCCACATCTCAACTCCACTCCATGATCTATTCATTTCTGACTATGCCCTTTGGTTTTAGGAATACCACCTATAATGGTCATGGGTTTCTCTTCAAATTTTATGGGGTTGATTCTGGTCAGGAGAGAGCAAGAACTTCAGAAATGCTGCATTGCCCTCATGGTAGGTAAAACAGCTAACAAGTTCTCACTTTGATCTGGAGCAGTGATCCAAATCAGCACCTTGTTTTCCAAGTGAGAGAAAATTGCAAGGTACTTAACCTGCATATAACCCACACTGTTCTCTCTCAATACTAATGGGGATCAGTAGGTAAATAAAGCATCTTCCAGTCATTGTATGAGATTCAGGGGTGACCATGTTGCAGTTCCACTATTGCCAAATGCTTGTCTAAAACAAATGGATGCCACATAATCTCATATCCAGGCAAAAGAGATGTACTCATTGAAAGACCAAAGAATGTCCTTAGGGGGGGTTCTTTGAAAACAACAAAAAGATGTTTTTCTAGTCCTCCACCTCCCCCCAGCAGAGAACTAGTATTGATCATTAAAAAGAAAAGCGGGCAATTATAACTGACATAATTGTCAAACCTGGTCTGAGTGCTATCACTACCTAATCCCTTCTACCTTTGATCCTTGACTTAATGGACTGACAGTAGCAGTGGTATTCATCAGACTGGACCTCTAGGGAGCCTACAACTGTTCTATATGTAAAGGAAATAATGAAGGAATGAAAGATGACCTTTCAGACTTGGTATAGCCTGTATGAATACTGATTATGCCATTTAGTGTGTATAGCCACCTTGCAGTTTTTCATATGTTCATAAATCCAACGTTCATCTATCTAGATGCTATAGTCATCCTCTTCCAGGATCCTGGCCATCTGGGTCCATAACAACATGAGCTATTGGTCAAATTGAAGGAAATCTCAATTTGAGAAGGATATGAATGTAAAGAAGATGAGATGAAGTTCCCAAAACGACATTCTACTGCCTTACAAGTATCCTTATAGAACTACGTGAAGGGGAAACTGTTCTGCCATAGACCTTGTTTTTTCAGGCAGCTAGGTGGTACAATGGGTAGTACCAGACCTGGAATCAGGAAGGCCTGAGTTCAAATCTGATCTCAGATATCTATTAGCTATGTGACTCTATGTGGATGGGTCACTTAATCTCTGCTTGTCTCAGTTTCTTCATCTGTAATATGGGGATAATATTACCTACCTCCCAGGGTTGCAAATTTTTTAGCACAGAGCCCAGCACATAAATGTTAGCTATTATTCCTTGGTTTTTCAGGATGCTACTATCTCTGCACCTCCAGATTGTCTGCTCTAATGATACCTCTCACAGATATGATCAGGGCTTTCTAGTGAATATCAGAGGTAGAAGATACATTTATTCACCTAAAAAAAAAAGAAAGGATAGAAGCCAGAAACTTGGCAAGTCACTTAATCTCTCTGGGCCTCAGTTTCATCATCTATAAAATGAAGGAGTTGGAGTAGATGACCTCTCTAGTCCCTTTAAGCTCTAAAGCTATGACTTTGTGAAACTGCAGAAGACAGACACCCCTAGTATTCTCTTTAAGGTCATCCTTTCCCCACACTCTGATCTTCCATTTACTTCTATAAGAAAACTAATTCAAGAAAAATCAAATCAATTCTGAAAATCTAGAGTCAAAGTCACGTTTTGTGGTATGGAGCTGCCATCTTTAGGAATTCTGTATCATTAAGAAAGAACTAAGAAACCTCTGGTCTAAGATAGATATATCATAACATAGATATGCCCTTGAACATAATTTTTGGGCATCTATGCCAAGAAGTCTAATTTGGGGACCTGATCAATTCACTGCATCAGACCCTTCTATAAACATTATCATTGCTAAATTTCAAATAGACTTCCTTCAGTTAATCCATCAAGATCAGGTGTAGGAAGCTTACACTGAGACCCAACCATCCAATCTCCATATGGATATACATGCCACCCAAAAGATACCTTTTCATTTTTTTCCCATCTGCCACCTCAGGATCCACATATGTAATTCCATATTCAATGCCACCTCACCCAGTATGCCCGGCTTCCTCCCTTATATTGGCCTTCTACCATGACCGAGGCTGCTTGCTTTTTCCAATCTGAAAATTTCAAAATCTTTAGTCTTCCTTCCCATATTCCCCTCTGCTCGTAGTCCCAAGTTTATCTCACATTTCTGAACTACACTATTTACAATCTCTAAGACAAAAGTTCCATTGTATATCACCTCCATTCGAATAGTTGAAGTACATCAACCAAACCCTGGAACAATTTCTCTAGGTATAAATCTCTCACTGCAATGATGACTAGACCAATATACCCAACCACAGAGTTTGTTATAATAAACTTCATATACTTGCCTACCTAGAACATATCCTTTTATATATGAACAAAGCTTTTCCCTCTCTTTATGTATATTACATGTGGCAATATGCATAAAGGAAAAACCTAAAGTCCAGGACCATTCTGGGAAGAGTTGGAAGGTATCCAGGATGATTTGCAGTACATCCTGGGTAGACAAAACAAAAAATACAGGCCAGCTGGAATTGTGTTCTTGAAGATTTTGAGCATAAGGGACTTGCTCTGGTTATTTTGTTTAACCTCTGCACCAGCAAACCTTCCTAGGAACTACCACACCATCACTAAGATAGTAGGTCGAGCAGTCTTCTGCTGGGGTTACCCTCCTCATTCTATACGTCTTCTATATTTCCCTAGACTTTATCACAATAAACTCATCTCAACTGTGAGCTGTTGTCTCTACTTCTTTTCCCACCATTGCTAACGTGGCAAGATAAAAAGCTGAATATAAGGGTTTCAGAGAAATGTGGGGTGACTTGTATGAAATGATGCAGAAAAAAAGCAACAAAATAATGACCACAATTACTACAATAACGTTAATGAATTTTTAAAAGATTTTTTCGGAACTTCAACACCAAATAAAATAAACATTTCCCTTCATATAGTAAAACAGACAAAGAGGATTGTACATGAAGCCTCAAATTTCTGTCATACACTACTTGTTTTCCTTTTTCCAACATAAAAAATTCAGCATGGCACTTCCAAAGATGCCCGTATGTCTCATTCTTCCTGGCATTCTTTCTTTCTATTCTTTTCTGTTAATTAAAATAAAAATATTCAATGACACTTGATTGGGGGGGGGGGAAACCTATCCTTCTTCCCCCTCTCAATGTCACCCCACACACAAGAAAAATGAAAAAGAAAAGCTTTGCCATAAATATGCATAATCAGGGAGAGCAAATGTCTACATTGGCCATGTTCCAAAATGTATTTCTCATTCTATACCTTAAGTCTATCACCTCTCTGTTAGGAGAGAAGCATGTTTCATCACTGATTCTCTAAAATTATGGCTGGATATTAAATAAAAAATAAATAATAAAAATTAAATAAAATGAAGTTGAATTCCATGTAATGCATAAAGCAAAGGATAGAAGAAATACAATAAAATATATCTACTGTATTCTTCCAACAGCAGAAGGATGGGGGATCTCTTGTACAGAATGTTATATACATTGACAGACAAGGTTTCTGTATTGGATGTTTGCTTAATTGTTTTTCTTTGTCACAAGGAAGGATTTAATCTGAAGTGGAGTGGGGAAATAGCTGTGATATAAAGTAGAGACCAACAACATAACATAATTTAACATTAAAAAAAACTTTTAAAAAGGATACCTGGATCAGGATATCTTAAAGCCATGAAATTGATGAGGTACCTACTGGCCTGATGTGGGCCCAGGCCCAAGCAGAGGACATCAGAGCCAGCACACACTGCAGAGTTGATAAAGGTCTTCCTTTACATGACATGACCTCCAGTACTGGAGTCATCCTCCGCTAGAAGGGATAGTGTCCACACTCTTGCCCTCTCTGACATAGTTGAATTTTGAGGGACTGCGGCAGATTTGGCCCATGACTATATCTAGATGGTAGTGCAGCATCCTAGTCATCAAGGATGAACTTCTGAGTCAGACAAAGGTTAGCTTGCTAGTGCTGCCTAAAATCTGTCTTAAGATAAAATACATTCAATCTGGCTTAACTCTCTCCTCTTTTTTCAACTTACTGTTCATTTCAGTTCTTCAGAGAAATCAAGATTCTTGACCCAACTCAGTCTTTGTTTTATATTCTCTTGGATCCTGATTTTGACCTAACTTTTCCCCTTCCCTCTCTACCCTTGTACCAGTTCTAGCTTAACACATCGCAGGCTTATCCACAGGCTTATGTTCTAAAACTAGAGTTCATCCCTTTCACAAGTTATGATACTAAAGGTAGGAAGATGGTGGTTAGGGATTGGGGGGAAGGAAGGCAGGAAATTGGGATGTAGGAATAAACCAGAAAGAGCCCTAGTCTCCAGCAACTGAGACCTATATTTACTTTAAGCACACTAAGCAAAGAATGATAACTACACAAGACTTCTCCATCACATAAAGAACCTTCTTTATCTTACTGAATGGTTAATCACACATCATTTCATATCATGTGGAAAATATCAATAATATCCTGCAAGAGATGACATTAAACTGAAGAGTTAGGTCTTCAGAGATGACTGTAGAATCATTTATAAAGTCAGAGAGGAAGCAGGTGGGAAGTTGAGAAAGATTAAAGGCAGATGAGGTGGCCTGTCTGGAGTTTGTAGTGTGACCTGCTGACATTGAACTATTTGGCATTCACAAGATCAGTTTTCAGATCAAAGACTTCTGAGTGTGACAAACATAACCTGATGAGGAGGAATGTCAGTACTTGGATGACTCTTTGCAACTCCACTTTATGGATGGGAGAGCTGACTTCAGGTCACCAAATAAATTCAGGACAAGATGAGAAAAGGACTCAGGACTACTAATTCTCAAACCCCTTTTCCATCCATTACTGATGTCCCTCCTGATGACTTACATGCATTTCTGCTTTTCCTTTTCTCTTTCCACCAAATGAAACTGGTTCTTCATGGAACTGAGCAGTAATAAGTGGTCCTGAAATATTAAATATGCATCCATTGCACCAAACGTGAATCTTTACTGCCCTGTCGTGATTATCAAAGACACTCCCTATAATACAGGTACTGTATTCTCTCAAAGAGAGGGATGGGGGACTTCTAATAAAGAATATTATATGCATTGTCATACAAGGTTTCTATATTGGATGTTTTTGCTTCATCATTTTCTTTTTTCACAAGGGAGGGTTTAATCTGAAGTGGAGTGGGAAATGATAGTGATGCAGAAATTAGATGCATATGTCTTATCTATATCATCTTTCCTGAAGCTCTTGGGTTATGCCTGGTAGTGAAGTGGGGGATCCAAAGGACAGTTGAATAGAGCTGAAAAAATAGAATTGGAATCGCTAAATTCTGGCAGAAACATTGGAGAGAGGAATTTTGAAGATAAAAGATCCTAGAGTTCTCCAGAAGATAAGCAATTAAACCAAAGAATGTGAGGAAAGAAATTAATCTCCTCTCCTCCCAAATCCTTATTCTACAGCACAAAGAGGGGAAGGAGAAGGAACCAGCACTTTGCCTATAGATATACCTTCATTCTCTAAGTTTCCCAGTACATCCAGTTCTGAGAATGACAAGTGCTATCTCCTGGAGTTGTCGGGGAAAACACACAAGGTGGCATTAAGAACAAAAGCTGTCAAAGAGAGGAAAGTAGCCACCCTGAGGAGGGAGAGGGATGAGAATTTGAACTGATGGGGCCGGTATCCTGTATGTAATGGGCTCATGGTGAGAGCTGGTGGGGATGTTTCCTTTCCCTAGCATGTGGACAGCCTCTATTGACATTGGCAAGAGATCATATGCACAGCCTTATGGAAACATTCTGTTTGGAATATTTTCTTTTTCATCTCTTCCTCACAGTACGTAGACAACTCAGGAGATATTTCTAACTAGCTGATGAGCCGTGGGGTTTCTGCAACTGATTCCTGATTGGGTAAAATGGTTGCTACCCCACTGAGGCGCTAAGGACAGACACCAAACCCACACATGGTCAGCACATGGAAGGTGGGCGGAAGGATGTCTGGGTTGTGCAGTGATGGGGGGAGGAAAGCAGCTCTGAAACTGTAATTTAGAAATAATAAACTGATGTCACTGTGACACTGTGTGCCTCCAACCCCACTGTGCTGCTGAAACCAAATGGAAGTAAGAGAACTAGGCTGTTTCTGCATTTGTTTCTCCTGTTTAAGGTCTGAATTTCTACTGCAGGAGCATGGAAAGACAGGTCTTGTTCCTGACTGAGGAAGGGACTTCTATAATGCGTGACAGGAAGGAAAAAGGGTCAGGGTATTAATAAGAAATCACCTGTGTGTATAATGCTTTACAGATACAAAGCCCTTCCTGGTTATGTCCTTTGATTCTCACTGCAAACCATGAGATAAGCAGTGCAAGTACTAGGGTTATTTTACAGGTGAAAAAACAGAGACTTGCAGAGATTAGCTAACCTGCCCAAGGTTACATTAATAAGAACTCAAACCCAGGTCTTCTCAGTTTAAAGCTAGAATTCTTGCTTCTCCTCTTATAATAGAGAACTTACTATATAAATATTTTTCAGTAATCTTCGCGCTACTGGATTGTGACAGGATGGCCCATAGAACCCTAAAGTCATTGAAGATGACACATTACCATATCATCAAGGATTCAGGTGTACTCTGCCAACCTTTAGTAATGTCATAGTAACCTCTCCAAGTTCTATCTACCCTGAGAACAAACTGAGGAATTTAGCTCAATAGCAGAATTTATCAACTTCTATTGAGAAACTTATCTCTTTGCTTCTCTCCCCCACTCCTTTTTTTTAGTTTCTTGTTATACTGACCCATGGCAGATGCATTATGACTTACCTTTGCAGATGCTTCTGTTTGAAGTATGCCTGGCTCACCATTCTCTAGTGAAAATTTTTATCTCATTCATGAATGATTCCACCTGAGTGCACTATGAACCTAGAACACTGAAGAGGGTGGACAAATCTGTAAGAGCTGGGCTGGTGCTCTTGAGAAAGTAAACACTGCCTAGAGTTTCTCTACAAAAGGCTGAGGGCAGCCCAATTCCATGGCCTGGACAGGAAAAATCTGGCTTCCTCTCCTGTTTCCTTACACAGCACCAACTTTATGCCATTTAACAACTTAGTCACTGCTTGGAATCACAGTCTTGCAGAATGTTTGTGGCAGATATGCAGCTTTTCTGTAGAATGTCAAAAATGGGGACATTTAGATAATAATTTTTGAGGTCACCTGCATTTTTTTTTCTAGAGATGGAACAAGAAGATGGTGGGAGGGTGGATGCTTTAGTAGTATTCTAATTCTAGGCAGCTAGGTGACACAATAAATAGAGTGCTGGACCTGGAGTCAGGAAGGCCTGACTTCAAGTGGGACCTCAGACATCTACTGGCTTTGTGACCTTGGGCAAGTCACTTAACCTCTGTCTGTTTCAGTTTTCTCATCTGTCAAATGGGGATAATAGTTGTACCTATCTCTCAGGATCAAATGAGATAATATTTGTAAAGTGTTTAGCACATAGTAGGCACTATACAAAGGCTGCTATTATCCCCACTCCTTACAATGGTCTGTTGTAAAAGTCAAGTTCAGGGATTGCTAGAAACATAAGTAAGCCAATAGTGGGTATGTTCAGGCATAGAAAAAAGACCATGAGATGCACTTCTGGTGTGGGGAAATTATAATATCAGTAGTAACATTAGTGTTTGGTTTAAGGTTTTTCATAATAATAGCTAACGTTTATATAGTGCTCTAAAGTTTTCAAAGTCTTTTGAATGTATTAGCTCATTTAGTTCTCACGACGATCCTGTGAGGTAGCTTCTATTATGGGTCCCCATTTATAGGTGAGGAAACTAAGGCAGAGAGAAGTCAAGTGGCATGCCCAGGGTCACACAGCTTGTAAGTATAAGTCAGAATTCAAAGCTGTTCTCCTAAATTCAAGTCTGTTACTCTATCTGCTACAACAAGCACATAGCAGCCTAAACTCCTTAGAGCAGAATCCCAGGAGCCATCTTCAGCTCTAATTCTGGTAGGCTAAGAGGCTCTGAGGCTATATTTAGGTAAACAAAAGGGACCCAGATGCTTCAACCTAGGTTGAGCCAGCTCTAGTTGTCTAGTTAAATTATCTAATCAGGATCAAATGTATAAGTTAAAACTCAGGAATTGGTAGAATTCTTTGGAGTTAGGAATCATTCCTGTGGAGATTCATCATTCTACTTGTAGCTATCTCCATATCCTCCCTCCTTCAAGTGAAGGGTCCAGATCAAAGTGGCCCATGTCATTTATAATCATGAAAATTGGTTCCGTGTCTCTTGTGCCAAGTTTCTGGGGCTGGGAGTGTGAGTGGGGGGAGAAGAAAGGAGAGGGGGAAGGAGAGGGGAGGGACAGCTGAGAACCACAAAAGTATCTGAAAGACAATACCAATAGCCCTTTCTGAAACTTCTCATCCATGGAGGAAATAATGCCCTAAGGCTGTACAGATGTCCACAGTGAGCTGATGGTGATGAGAACATGACTGTTATTCAATGATTTCTGTATGTCCAGAGTTGGACGAGGTCCTCATTTGTAATCTGAATGAGGAGGAGACACTCGGAGCAGAAAGAAGTCTGGGAATGTGCTCTAGGGGAGTGGAAGTCCCAGCCAAAGAGAGAAAACATGGACAAGAGCAGTCATCAAGAGGGCTTGTCTGCCCAGGATTCCCAATCCTTAAATCAGTATCTGGTTAATCTGGTTTACTTTGGTTGTTTTACCACTTAATTATGCTCTTATCATGTAACACTCTCTTCTACTTGCCAGAATACTGTTGACAAGGCTTGTGATGATGCCCCTTCTCTGATGAGGGATTTTACTGATAATGCCTCTTCCCCATTGCTATATAATCCCCAGGTAATCTCAAGTCTTCAGCAAAATAAAGAGTATCTCCTGCTCACTAAAACCCTGGGTATGCTGAAATATTCAGTGAGAGAGCATAGGATGAGTTGAACACCCAAGGTTAGTTTGTAAAGCGTGACCCCACCCCCACCCCAATTAACAGTGTTTACATTATGTGAATGTAGAGGGTATACCAATTTTGATTTGTACTTGAAATTTCTGGACTATGTCTCCCCCCACCTCCACAGCCCAGCGTTAGAAGGTAATTCTCTAGCTTGAGCAAGATACATCTATAGATACTGCAGTCTTCATCTGTGAAGTCTGATCAGAGGAACTGATCTGAAAAGAAGGCTAAAGGGGAGCCAATGGGAAAGAGTGGCGGGAACATAGGCCAATTTCCGACGACTGTGCCCATTCCGCTTTGGCTTGTAGACATTGAGGGTCCCTGTGCTCCTTGCTCTCCTACAGGCTGGTAGCATCGGTGAGAGCAGCAGGAGGGAGATAGAGGTTACTGAGGTCCCTGACAACCAATCCATCAAAAATGGTTAAATGATGATAAAGAATTCCAGGGAGCATCTGGTTCACATGTCAAGCTCATTGTAGTCCAAGTCACCAGCTTTCTCAGAAAAAGCAGTGGCTGATAAATCTCCCTCTTCCCATTACATGAAAGAAGGGATGGTTTTACAAGGAGACATATGTGTCCTAATTTCCATCTGCAAGACAGAAGCAGAAAGAGAGTAGGTAAGAGACTGGACTCATGACCACCTGATCCTGGTGTTTTGAAAGAGACAAAGGAGCTTGCTTGGGCCAGTGTGCAAACACTAGGAGTGCTGGTGTTATTTCCTTCATGTCCAAATATTAGCTAATAATTAAAACTGGTGTAAGCAAATGACTCTTGTTCTTTACTACTGATAGGAAGTTTAAGCAATTTGTTAACACAGGTGGATCTAGGGAGAAGTGAGGAGTTTCTAGTGGGATGGGGGTGAATTGAGCCAATGAGAACATATAGAAGGGAGACATGGTGGGGGGGAATCCTTGACAGGGTCTGTGTACCCCAGTTACATACAGATTAAATGCATAAGTGAGGGGAGGAGTTTAAAGAATTAATTTCTTGTTGAACTGGAGTATGGTTGGGAAAAGTTAACACTTCCTAAAGAGATTAATTTAGGAACACAAAAATAGCCCAACACAAGGCTGCCTGGGACTTCCAAGGAAAAGAACACTGTGACTGCCATGGCTTTATCAATTCAGCAGACTTCTGCAGTGATAAGAACTGCTTCTGCTAAAGCAGACAAACGCAACTTTTGGGAATTGGAATAGAAGAAAAAAGTCAACAAAACCCAGGCTTGGATCCAAGTGGGACTTGAACCCAGGACCAGAAAATGAAATGCCACTGAGCTTCTCCAGGTTTCCCGATTATATATACCATAGGGACGGGACCTGAATGTTTTGGAGTGTAGTGTTCTTAAATCAAGTTATGGGAGAGGGGCCAGATGGTAGATCAGTATCCCAAGTGTGCCAGACATCTGAGTTTAGAATAGAGCTCTGCTGTCTCTCCTAAAATCTTGGGTGCTCAGGCAAGTTAGCAGGCCCAAGAATCATCATGCTGGGACTCTAAAATGAAAAGGTTGCACGAGATGATCTCTAAGATTCCTTCCTGTGCTAACATTCTGGGATTCTGTCAACAAGCATTTACTAAGCACTTATTATGTGTCAGGCACTGGGCTAAGCTCTGATTCCCTTCCCTGAAGGAGCTCACTTTCTAGGAGGAGGTCTTTATTGTTTTTTGTCATTATTCAGTTCTGCCCAACTCTTCATGATCCCATTTGAAGTTTTCTTGGCAGAGATACTGAAATGGTTTGCCATTTCCTTCTTGAACTCATTTTACAGATGGGGAAACTGAGGCAAAGAGAATGAAGTGACTTGCCCAGAGTCACACAAGCTAGCAAGTGTCTGAGGTCACATTTGAACTCAGGTCTTCCTGAATCCAGACCCAGTGCTCTATCCCCTTTGCCACGTAGCTGCCTTCTAATGAAGGAGACATGAAAATAACAATGCATACATGAGGTAGGGTAAATGGAAGGTAATCTCAGAAGAAGGGAATGTGCATTTATATAGAACCTGCTATGTCCTAAGCACTGGGTTAAGTACTTTCTCCTTTCATCTTCACAACCCTGTGAAGTACAATTGAGGAAACTGAAGCAAATAGTGACTCATTCCGGTTCACAAAGCTAGTAAGCTTCTACAGTTGAATTTGAATACAGAGTATCCTGACTTCAGGTCCCCAACAGCTGCCTGCATCTCAGAAAGAAGACGCTAGCAACTGATACATATGTGCACGTGTGTTTGTGCATGTGCATGTGTGTGTGTGTGTATGTGTGTGGTCTCTTGAAGAAAGTGGGATTACAGACGGTCACCAAATGGTTCTAGGACTGGGATACTTCTCCTCCCACCAGCTCTTCATTTTCTGGACCTCCTAAGCTGTTCTCCTTTCTAGGAGATGGATTAGAAGGATAAGAAGGTTCGGGAATGACTTTTAAAATTCCAACACCTCTTTGAAGGGATCAGATTAAAGTCTTTCCAGATGGGAGGGGAGTGCATTTTCAGCACATTCCAACCAGCAGAGGAATGTGAATAAGTTCACTGTCAGTCCCTCCCCTTGAAATGTGACAAAGAGTCCTTAGTCCATGGAGTTCAAAGTTTGGAAAGCGGCCCCTTTTTGTCAAGAGACAAAAAGTAGGAAGTAGCTACTCAAAAGACCAGAAAGTTGGAGGAATGAACAGTAATGGGGAAAGAGGCAAGATATTTTTTGCTTTGGGAAGTATTTGATTCAGTTCAACACACATTTACTAAAGTGCTGGGCCCTCTGGTAGACAAAAAAAGTCAAGTCATCCCTGTCCTCAAGGGGCTTATATTCTAGGGGAGTGAGGAGAAAATATGTTCATAATACCAGGTACTTTGAGGAGGGTGGATCAAGAAAGGCTTCACAGAAGAGGAAGTGAAGTCTGAGCTGAGGCTTGATGGAAGTTAAGAACTGAAAGAGGCAGAAGCAAGGGTGGAGGGGACATCCAGCAGGGATGGTCACTATGTGCAAAGGCATGACAGTGAAAGATGTATCATTGAGCTGGAGGTATAGTCAGTAGATTAGGGGGCAGCTAGGTGGTGCAGTGGATAGAGCACCAGTGCAGGAGTCAGGAGGACCTAAGTTCTAATCTCACCTCAGATGCTTGACATTCACTAGCTGTGTGACCTTGGGCGAGTCACTTAACCCCAATTGTCTCATCCTGGGTCATTTCCAGTCATTCTGATGAATATCTGGTCACTGCATTCAGATGGCTCTGGAGGAGAAGTGAGGCTGGTGACCTGCACAGCCCTCCCTCACTCAAAACAAAGTCAAGTGCAAGTCATGTCATCATTTCTCTTATGGCGTGGTCTTCTTTGACAACAAAGAACACACACACTATAGTGATTAGTAGACTATTATGAGGCATGTATGAAGAGCAGAAGATGGCCAGGTGTCACCACAGTGCACAGAGCTTCTGGAGTCAGGAAGACTCATCTTACTAGCCGGATGACCCTGGCCAAGTCACTTTATCCTGTTTACCTCAGTTTCCTCCTCTGTAAAATGAGTTGGAGAAAGAAATGTCAAACCACTTCAGTACATCTGCCAAAAAAAATCTCTAAATGGGGTCACGAAGAGTCAGACGTGACTGAAACTACTACACAATAACAAATGACTACATGATGACTATGATGTGACTCTGACTGGGATGAAAGCTATGACAAAAGACTTGTTGACTGACTGACTGATGTTACAAAGACGACTCTCGTTCAGGTATAGGTGGAACTAAATGACTTCAGATCCCTTCCAGCTTTGAGATTCCTATGAATCTGTGATCTAACTTTATATCTCTGTCAGGCCCTAATAAAGTGTTCTGCACACAAGATGTACATAATAAATGTTTCTTGAATCATTAATAACAAGTATTGAAGGAAAAAATTTGTATGATCTCTTATTAGGTACTCTGAAGAGTTAAGCAAAAATGATATGGCCTTTGCCCCACAGAGCCTGGTAAATAGGATAAATTTAGCTCATCCCAAACACAAAAGAACATGTAATTAGAATCTGTAAAGACCATGTAATACCTGCTTCTGTTGAGTTCCATCAGAGTATTTAGGGCTCTTTGGGAGAGAAGCGCTATATAATGGAGGGTAATATTAATATTCTCATCATTATAATTAGACTCTGCAAGTAGGATCTTGAATGACATTAATAGCATGTCCTTACTTGTTTAGCTCGGCTTCCCAGAAAGAGAAAACAAAATAGAGCTAGGCGTTAATAATCCAAATAAGAAATAGACGTGTGCCATGTGTCACGGCTGCTGCTCTGGGATGGTCCCCGGCTCCGTTATTTTAAATGTGACCTTTGGGCTTGGTTATACAGGCTAGTTAGAGAGAGCTTAAATAGCACCCACGTGGAAGATTTTGCATGTGATTTTCTGGCATGGAAGAGCTTTCTGGAAAGGGCCAAAGTTCTCCCTTCTTTGAGTTCTAAATCCAAGAATGGCTAATCCAGGAGTGACACTTCTTCATCAGTGTTTGCTAGTGCCTTAAGAGTACTGTTATCATCCCTATTTTATAGATGAGGAAACTGAGGCCAACAGATCAAGTGACTTGCCAAGGGTCACACAGCTAGGAAATGTTTGAGACTGGATGTGAACTGATGTCTTGCCCACTCCAGGCTTTAGCCACTGTGACACCTAGCCACCTTCCTTCTGTGATTATTTCCAATATATCCTGCATGTGGCTCGTTTGTGTGTGGTTATTTGCATATTGTCTCCCTAATTACATTGCAAACTCCTAGAGGTCAGGGGCTAACTTATACTTTCTTTTGTATCCTCATCATTTAACACAGTGCCTGTCACATAGTAGGAGTTTAATAAATGTCTATTGACTGACTGAGTTTATCAATAATGTTTATCAATGGTGGTGCTCAGAACTGAACACAATACTCCAAATGTGGTCTGAGGGAGATTTGAGGGGAAGAGTGTTGAAATTGATGTTGAAAATGCATTTTTTGGTATTTTATTGATTTAAATGACCTTCTCTTTCCCCATTTTCTATGACTTTGAATCATCAGTTAATGTCTGTAGGGCTTGATGACCTAGCACTTGATGTAGTTATAAAAACAAAAACTTAGTCAATGTAAAAGAAATAATTAACCTATGGTGTGATTGATACACAGCTTTTAAGGTGACTGTAGTACTGAAGAAAGAATGCTGTATCAAAGGCTTCAGTTGCACTCCTGGTTCTGTCCCATGCTGCCAGGGACCATCTTCAGTCCTCCTGATCTATATCTTGCCACTAGATGCACATGACTCTAGAGGAAAGACTAAGGCTGATGACTTTGCACAGCCCTCCCTCATTTAAATCCAATTCACTTGCGGGTCATGATATGACCTTCCTGATATCATGGTCCCCTTTGAGAATGAAGGACAAATAACAGTCTGTAAGTAGTAATAACTGCCCACTGGGGACCCAACTGGCTAGCTCTAGTTGGACAATGCAGCTCTTTCCTTCTTTCCTTCCTTCTTTCCTTCCTTCCTTCCCTCCTTCCTTCCTTCCTTTCTTCCTCTTTTCTTCCTCTTTCTTCTCTCCCTCCTTCCTCCCTTCCTCTCTCCTTTCCTTCCTCCCTCCCTTTCTTCTTTCCTCTCTCCCATCCTTCCTCTTTTCCTCTCTTCCTTCCATCTTTCCCTCTTTCCTTCCCTTCTTCCTTTCCTCCCTCCTCTCTCTCTGTCCAAATAGAGAATCATACTCCTACCCGTGGGGGCTCTGCCCAAAGGAATATAAAGTTTGATGGCTGAAACCTCATAAGGTATCTTGGAGTTTGCAGGCTAGATTTCTTTTCTAAGAACCATGCCTTAAACCCAAATCACTCTGGCTCTCATTGACTGACCAACTATAGGCCAACTCTAGCATTGTTTGGATGATGATAGCTCAGAGTGAATGTAAATAGCAATTGTTTTTGTTTTGGCTAGAAACCCTAGGGATCTTGCCCTCCCAGATTGATTTTGGTTTGGGGTTTTTTTTGTTTTTTTTTTAAAGAAGCTATACTTTGCCTCATTTCTAGCCTAGCCTTAATCACTGAATAGGCGTTGCCTAAGTCAAAATGAGACCTGGGAAAGCCCTACACTTAAAAAGGTCAAAATCTCTCACTGCATCCAGGACCATCTTCAGTTGTCCTGATCTATATCTTGCCACTGGACCCAGATGGCTCCAGAGGAGAGAGTGAGGCTGGTGGCTTTGCATAACCCTCCCTCACTTAAATCCAATCCCCTTGCATGTCATGGCATCACCTCCCTGATGACATGGTCTTCTTTGGGAATGAAAGACAAACCACAAACAAATGAATGAGTCCCATGCTGCCTATGAGAGTTGGGACAAGCCACTGACTCTCTCTGGCTTTCACTTTTCACCAGCACAAAAGTAGGATGTTAAGCTAGATCAGAGGTGAGGAACCTGTGACCTCAAGACCACATGTGGCCTCTTGGGAGGTCAAGTGTAGCCCTTTGACTGAATCCAAACTTCACAGAACAAATCCCCTTAATAAAAGGATCTGTTCTGTAAAACTTGGATTCAGTCAAAAGACTGCATCCAAGAACCTAGAAAAACTTCATGTGGCCTTGAGCCTGAAGGTTTCCTATCCTTGGGCTAGATGATCCCAAAGCCTTCTTCCTGCTCTAAAACTATGATCCTAAAATCTGGTTCATTGTCAAATAATAGGTGACAAGAATAAGCCAAAATGCCTAATCAACCAGGCAAGTGAATAATGGTGACCTCATTAACCTCATGGCTCACCTTGGCAACACAGTGAAATAGGTCATGTTTGTCTTTCACCTGTCCTGCCACACCCTTAGGTACTTCCCATTTCTCATTCTGTGCCCTCACCCCCTCACCCAGCTTCTCAGAGAATCGTCAAAATCAGAGAATTGTAAAGTTGGAAGAGATCTTACGAACCATAGAGTGCAATCCACATCTGAAAAGGAATCCTAGTCTACAACACCTGGTTGTTGCAAGTGGTTGGTCATCCAATCTTTCCTTGAAGACCTTCAAGAAGACAGAGCCTACCACCTCACTGGACTCAGCTGTTTTCAGTCATGTCCAGCTCTTTGTGATTCCCTTTGTGGTTTTCTTGGTAAAGATGCTGGAATGGATTGCCATTTCCTTCTCCAGCTTATTTAGCAGATGAGGAAATTCATCAACATCAACAAGAACGATAACAATATTGATACAACACTTACTTTGTGTCAAGCACTGTGCAAAGTTCTTTACAATTATGATCTCTTTTTGAGCCTCACAACAACCCTAGGAAGCTGCTGCTTTTGTTATACCCATTTTACAGAAGAGAAAGTTGAGGCAAAAGGAAGCTAAGTAACTTGTCCAGGATCAGACAGTGATTAACATTTCTGAGGACAGATTTGAATTCAGATCTTCCTGGTTCCAAGCTCAGCACTTCTAGCTGTACTTTTAGATAGCTCTAATTAATAGGAGACATCTACAAGGCACAGTAAATGGAGCACCAGTCCTGGAGTCAGGAAGACTTGCTCAATAATGAAACTCTGAAGACATGAAGGTAAACCATTCCAGTGAGGATGAAAAATGGGATATATCTGAAGATATTGATCTAAATGGGGCAGATAGGTAGTGCAAGGATTGGAGTCAGGAAGACTCTTCTTCCCTGAGTTCTAATCTGGCTTCAGATGCTTATAGGCATGTGACCCTGGGCAAGTCACTTAACCCTATTTGCCCTAGTTTCCTCATCTGTAAAATAAGCTACAAAAGGAAATGGCAAACTACTCTAGTATCTTTGCCAAGGGAGCTCCAAATGGGATCACAAAGAGTTGGACACAGTCAAAACAACTGAACAACAAAATTAATAGGAAGTTTTGCAAATTGGTTTCTTTAACTTTTACCCATTGCTCCTGGTTCTGTTCTCTGGGACCACGTAGAACAAATCTGATAACTCTTCTGCCGGATAACCCTTAAAATACTTGAAAATAGTCATCAGGTCCCCATGAATCTTTTCTTCTGTGATAAACATGCCCAATTCCAATTAATCAATCTTCACATAACATGAATTCCAGGCCATTTACTTACCTAATTACCCTCCTTTGGATTCTCCACAGCTTATCAACATCCTTCCTAAACTCTGATGGCCATAACTGACCACACAGTATTTCTAATGTGGTCTGGCCAAGGAAGAGTCCAGTGGGACTATAATCTTTCCATTCCTGGAAGCTCTTCCCCTCTTAATGCAGCCTGCATTAGGATCACGTGCGATTTTTTTTTTTTGAAGACCACAGCATCCTGTTGACTCATATTGAGTTTTTCAATCCATTAAAATCTCCAGATATTTTTCAGACAAACTGATGACTAATCATGCCTCCCCATCTCATACTTATAAATTTGATTTTTTCAACCAAAATATAAGATGTTACACTTTATTTCGTTTTGTTCAGTTCACCCCAATGCTTCAGCCTATACAGATTATTTTACATCTTGACTTTGTCTTTCAGGGTATTAGCCTCCCAGCTTTGAGTCAATTTCAAATTTGATAACAATGCTCATCAATTCCTTTATTCATGTCCATTAATAAAAATGTTAAATAACACAGGGGCAAGCACAGATCCCTGGATCCATTAGAGACCTCTGTTCCATTGACATTGAACCATTAAGACTATTCATTGAGTCCAGTCATTCAACTTACTTCAAATCCATCATCTAAGATACCTCTTTTCCATGTTTTCCACAAGAGTAGTTTAAGTCACTTTATAAAATATTTAACTAAAATCTAAGTAAACTACATCTATAACATTCTGAGTCTAATCTACCAGCTTGATTACCTTGTTTAAAAAAAGGAAATAAGGTTAGTCTGGCATGACCTATTCTTGATGAAGCTATGATGACTCATTGTTTCCTTTTTTGCATGTTCACCAACCAACACTTTGATAATCCATTTTAGAATTTGCCTTCAAAACCCCAAGCCTGTGACTTATTGTTTACATGTTGTTTTTCTTCTCTTTTTTTCTCTCTTTTGGTCTTTATGGTCCCCAAGGAGTTTTGTACCTAACTGCCAAATTACTATTTGAAGATTTAGAGATAAAAGATACTTGGGATCTCATCAAGTCCAACCCCCTAGTTTTACAGAGGAGGAAACTAAGGCTTGAGGTCAAATGACTGGTAAATCTTTGAGGCAGGATTCAAACACAGGTCTTCCTGACTCCAATTTCAGCACTCTAATCTTTACACTATGCTGCTCCTCAAATCATATAAACCCTTTAAAGTTTGCAAAGTGCTTTATATATCCCTTCTCATTTGATCCTCACAAAAGTCCTATGAGATAATTGCTACTGTTATCTCCATTTTTCAGATAAGGAAACCGAGACTGAGGGAGGTTAAGTGATTTGCCCAGAGCCACACAGCTGGTAAATACTGGAAGTGAGATTCAAACCCAGATCTTCTTGATTCAATTCTCCATTCATTATGCCACCTAAGAGAGACCTGTTAAATAGCAAAAACATCACTCCTCTCCCCCTGGCACAAAACCTTCTGTGACTCCTGATGACCTCTAGGATGAAATACAAATTCTTCAACCAGGTACCTAAATATGTCCATAATGTGGTTCCTATTTACCTTTCCAAAGACTGTTACTCCTCCTAACACACTCTATAGTCTAACCCAAACTAGTAGCAATTTTATGAATTTATCTTTTCATTCCCTATTTCTTTCCCCATGTCTGAAATGCACTCACTCCCTACCTCTGCCTTCTAAAATCTCTAGATTTCTCCAAATTTCAATTCAGGAGTTCTCTCCTTTTTAAAGTCTCTCCAAATTCCTCCTACTTAATGTTCTCTTCCTCTTCAAATCATCTTGTATCTATTTAACTGTATACCTGTTGAATGCTCCCCTCTCACTGGAATACTGGGATATTTATGTTTGTTCTTGTGTCTCTAGTGCCTAGCAGATGGTAGATGTTAAAAAATGTTGGTTGAGCTGACTTACCCAAGTACTCCGGACCTTCAAATACCCTCTGCCCTAGGTACCTCGGGCTCCCATCTACAACTTTTCCCCTTGGTTTCCCCTTCATTCTCTAGACTTACTCTGGTTGCCTGCATCCTCATCAAAACCTATCTGTCCTATGTCTCATTCTCTAACACCTTTCTACTGATGTAATAATGGGTGCTGATGGGATAACACAAAACTCCTCCCATGTAATAATAGTAATTCATGTACATAAAATTTTATAGAGACTTTCTGGAGACAGTTTCTCAACTCAAAGACATGATTCTAACAGTAAAGATGTTGAAGCCAAGTCAATGAACAAACAAAACAGGCGAGTTTTTTTTTAGCAACTTTAAATCTACATAGAAGACCAGATGTGAACATAGCAACAAATAAATTATTCCAAATAATTCTTTTCAGGATTATGATGAATCTCTGGAGTATTAGACTGAGGATCCAAGCATATTAAAGCTGGAAGAGACCTTGGACACCCATTGTTTAACAGATGGGAAAACCAAAGTGAAGTGACTGTGGTCAGACAATTTTTGATAGAGGTAGAACTACATTCAGATCTCTGAAATTGCCCTCCAGTAACTTTTTCCATATTTGCTTAATGAGAGACCTTTGTTCTCTAATTCCACACCCTAAGTCTAGACGAATACTGCACCTTTGAAATGAACGTGTTTTCACTTATTCCTCCTAATTCCTGTTCTAATTCTCCCTTATAGAATTAAGAACTAATCCCTAGACTCTGTAACCAAATACTTTCTTGAAAAAAAAGATAGCTCTCATTCCTTTGATTATGTGGTCATTGTTCAGTCATGTTCTATTTTTTGTAACCCCATTTGGGGTTTCTGTAGTAATTGGTTTGCCATCTCCTCCTACAGTTCATTTTACAGATGAGGAAACTGAGGCAAACAGGGTTAAGTGACTTGCCCAGGGTCACACACTTAGTAAGTGTCTGAGGTCAAATTTGAACTCAGGAAGATGAGTCTTCCTGACTCCAAACCCAGTGCTCTATCCACTATGGCTCCACCTAGCGCCCAGTGTAATTATGACCACACCATTTTTTTCAGAATGAGATGAGTATTTCAGGGTAATTAAATTAGATTAAATTAAATATTTACTAAGACAACACCTACTATTCACAGAGCCCCCATTTGTCACTGGGTGAGATACAACATTTAGCTCCAGCTCAGTCTGTCATCATCATGGCACTTGGAAGGTTAATAATTGTGTACAATTAGCATGTCAGCTGCACGTGATTATTAGGAGAAGCAAAGAGCACAATCCTTCATCTTGTTTCTATACCAGATTCAGCCACAGAATTTGTTGGCAAAAGGCCAGTTCATTCATGCTTGAATGACAATAGTTGTTTCACCACCAGCAATGAAGAAGGCAGGTATGATGGTGCTTACTGCTCACCCCCAACCAATTATATCTGCATTTAACCTTCAGTGACTCCCTGTTCTCTACAAAATAAAAAGATGAATTCCTCCACTTGACATCCAAGGCTTTCTACAATCTGGTTCTAATGCACCACTTAGCCTTATTTCCTATGTCTTCTCTTCATGCACTTTACTAATCTCTCCTTACTCTTCCCCTGCCTTTCCCCCTCCATACATTACATAGGCCATCCCTAGTGCCTAGAATGCCTGGAATGACTAGCCTTCCTCCCCTCCCCCATCCCCATCTCCTCTGGTTGTAATTCTTTTCTCTCTCAAGTCTCAGACCAGGGGCCACTTCCCATCTTCTCAGGTCTTTCCATCTAGGAGTTACCCCTATCTCCTTAGATCTTTCATGTCACTTTGACCTCTCCCATGCCTTTAAATATGTCTTAACTTGCATAAGAATTGTGTCCATGTCTCATCTTCCCCTTTCTAGATTATAAACTCCTTGATAGTGAGAATTATGCTATTTTTTTGCCTCTCACTCTCTCTTTCTGTATCTCTCTCTCTCTCTCTCTCACACACACACACACACACACACACACACACACACACACACACACATACACACACACATGCATAACTTAGCACGGTGCCTTGCACTGTTAACACTCAATAAATTGAATCACAGAACAAAGGAAACTCAGAAACTATCTGGTTCAACCTCCTCATTACAGGTGAGGAAACTGACTTCAAGAGGGATTAAATGACTTGCCTAAAGTCATACAGGGAAGCAGAAGAGTTGGCTAGGAGCATAAGGAAATTGAATTGTTATATTTGAAAATGCCCTTTACCAGCATCCAGGTATTTTTTTTAAATCCCACCAGATTTCAGCTCTACTATACTGGTCAGTTAGTTGTTTTCCTTTACTCTCAAGGAGAACCAAAATGAGGAACAGTGTGTCCAGCTGTGATCGATCAGACCAATACAAGCTGAGAAAGCTCTATCACAGGTCAGGCACAGATAGACCATGTGAATGTTTGGAGCCAAAAGGTCTCTAAATTGGTGCTTCTTACATTTCTTTTTAGTTACTGCAATTCTGATTTGCTCATAGAGTACAATGCCTTCTTTGATGAGGGAACGCCATGCTAGGTGGAATCAACTCCAGAGTTCTTCAGAGGGACCTTGGGAGTGTTCTTGTTGACTTCTTCTGATCACCATGTGAGAGCTTGCTTTGTATAAGTTCTCTGTAAAGTAGTCTTTTCGGCAAGCATGCATTTGGCGTCCAAACCACATGACCAGTCCATTGGTGTTGTACTCTGCAGTAGAGTTTGAATGCTTGGCAGTTCAGCTCAATAGTACCTTATCCTGCCAGGTGATCTTCAGAATCTTTACAACAATACAATTGGAAGTGATCCAGTTTCCTGACATGGTGCTGGTGTACTGTACGAGTTTCACAGCCATACAACAATGACGTCAGCACAATGGCTCTGTAGACCTTCATTCTGGCTGGAGCCTCCCAAACACTGAGCTAGCTCTGGAAATGTGTGGGTCAGCCTCATCTATGTGTACATCCCTGGAAAGTATACTGCCAAGATAAGTGAACTTATCCATAGCATTCAATATTTCTCCATTTACTGTAACTGATGGTTCTACATATGGATGATGCCAATTGGCTGGTGGAGATCCTCTTTTTTCTTGGTATGAATTATTAGGCCAAAATTAGCACAAACAGCAGAGAATCAATCCATACTTTGTTGCTTCTCAGTCTCAGAGGACATATTGAGTGCACAATCATTTGTGAACAAAAAGTTGAGTACCAACTCTCCTTTCACTTTAATCTTGAGCTGTAATATGTAGGCGACTGATGATGCAAGCTCAGGTGAATGAATCCACCTGAATAAAGCTCATGATAGGGCCCTTCTCATCCTGACTGACTTTTAAAAAATCTTTTTGAACCTTTTAAAAGCAGAATAAAAGTCTTAGATCCCACTATACACTAATAAAATTGCATGAAATTCAACTACTTAAGCCTTAATTACTTCAATTAAGTCATTTAATTCTATCTTTACTCTTAATTTACAACTTTAGATGCAACCATGTAACATAAGAGAAAAGAATCCCACATTATTTCCTTCTACTTGCAAGTTAATGTCAATCAAATACTTTTGTCAGGAAATTGAAAAATGTCTTTTTAGAAATATTTATAGAATAATATTTAAAAATCCATTGTCTTCCACAGAAGTTAAAGACAAAATTAATACAAAATATTCTCAAATACAGATCAATCCAACCACTTAATACCATTTCTAATTAAATGACTTTAAGTGAGAAGAAATGATCTTCTACTATCATTAATTAGTGCCTCATTAATCCAGAGATGAGTTTTGTAGCAATCCAGAGAAAAGGCACAAGCACTGCTCCCTAAGAGATTTACATCATGGTAAAGTACAATGACCCCTACCAGCACATTAATTTACAGACCCAAACTGGGCATATAATAAAAAATAATATAGCAGCATGTTTTCTAGCATTTAAGTGCTTTACATACATTATCTCATCCTTTACATACATTATCTCTAGAGCTCAGTATCATGCCTTGCACATAGTAAGCACTTAATGAATGTCATAGTATAATCAGATCAGAAGCCAACCCCTAATTTTACCAATGAGGAAACTAAGTCCAAGAGATGTCCATAGGCAAGCATCAGTGCAGTACTGCTATCAATACTGCCTAATTAAAAGCAATAATAAACATACTACACTTTTTTATATTCCAAGCCTTCATTATGGCATGGAATTCATTCTGGGTTTTCTAAGGCTAAGGTATGTTCAGCATGGAGAAGAATTAACGGGGGGCGGGGGAGTGGGGTGGGGAGAGGATGTGATTACAGTCTTCAAGTACAATAGAACCTTGGTTTACGAATTTAATTCGTTCTCAGATTCTGTTCATCATGCAATTTGTTCGTATTGCAAAGCGAATTTTCCCATAGGAAATAATGTAAAGTCGAATGATCAGTACCACGTTCCCAAAAATATTCATTTAAAAATAATTATTTATCATTTTAAGTAAGTTTTTTTGTCCCTAATGTACCTGAAGTACAATAGCAATGATTAGTACACAATATAAACCAAAAATAAAATAAATTAACCTGCACTTTACCTTTGAGAAGAGTTGTGGTTGGAGGGAGAGAGATGAGAAGGAGGAGGAAGAAGAGGTTACTGCTTGGAAGGAGATTCTCCTTCTATGAGAACATCAGGGATTTTAATGTCTAGAAAGTTCTCTCTTATGCTACTTTCACTAAAAGTAAGACTAACACTACTGCCTTCATTTATTTTTCATTTTTTAGAATCACTTTCATGTGCTGACTCACTGATTTTTTTTCTTTATGATCGTTTCTGACTAGGAATGTAATGACACTTTTTTTTTTACTTTTTAAAAATTAATTTATTTGTTTTCAGTTTTCAACAATCATTTCTATAAGTTTTAAATTTTCTCCCCCTCCCTCTCTCCTCCCTCCCTGAAACAACATGCAATCTTATATGGGTTCAAAAAAACCCATTGCCCTGGCTGAGCTCAGCCCTTTGCAAGCCATTCAAGTCCAAATATGATGATTGTACTGCAAATTTTTGTTCCTCCTGCAAGATAAATTTTGCAAAATAATTTTCGTCCTCTGGCAAAGCATACGTAAACCAGGTTACTCATAAACTGAGTTTCTACTGCATCTTTTATCTCCAAGATTCTAAGAGTCTAAGAAAAGACATAATTCTGTGAAAGGCCGTGATAGAGAGAAACCAGAGTGCTCTGCTTTTCCTCAAAGGCAGACCCAGGAGTAAAAGTTATAGGGAGTCAGATTTCAGTGAAAGGGAACAATACTTCCTAATGATTAGAAATGTTCAAAAGCAGAATGGGCTGTCTTATAAGTATAATATATTTCTCCAATCACTGGAGGAATTCAAGCAGAAATTGGATAAGAGTATAAGCTCCTTGAGGGCAGGGGCTGTCTTTTGGATCCCTAGCACTTAGCATAATGCCTGGCACATAGTAGGTGCTTAATAGATGTTAAATGATGGGTTGATGAGCACTGATCATGGATGGTGCTAAGGGATTCCTGCTTCAGATCTGAGCTGGACTTGATGACTCCCTGAAATCCCTTCTGGTTATGAGAATCTATGTTTCCATTGTCTTACAAAGTTACAAAAGCTTTAAGTATTTGCCTGGCAATGGGTGATATCTGTTGTCTATGATCAAACTAGAAAAGTCAGGAAAAGGTTCATGACCAGAAATTTTCTGGATTATAGTATCTCACTATTGAGGTCTTACGCTCTTTGCTAGTATTGCTGATGAAATTATAAATCTATTAAAATATCAAGCCTAAGCATTAGTACAAACATTTTGGTTTGGTGTGGTGGATGGTGGATGATGAAATATGTGAGGGACACATTCAAAAACACTGAAATTGGGATGAGTTGCTTCAAATTACAACAAATTCCCCCTGTCTGAATATCCTCAGAGCCCAGCACCGTGCCTGTCCTGTACATAGCAGATGTTTAATAAATCTTTATTAACTTGCTTTGCCTACACATAGTAGGTACTTAGTATACAGTTGTTTAACTGAATTGAGGTCTCCTCTCTGATTTTTTTTTTTTACCCCACCTGCATGTTTTATAGATTCCATAGTTTTCACTCCTCCTTACATAGAGTTAGATGCCCAAGTACATCCTGCAGGGGCTACAACCCACTCCCAAACATCTTTTCCCCCAACAGTTCCAACCCACTCCCCATTCTTTCACTTCACTAAAAAAGACAACAGGGCTGCAGCCTGGGGAGTTACCATAGCAACCTCAAATGTCACCTTTTCACCATCCCAGGTGCAGCTCCTAAATCCGTTGCACTAACTCAGCAGGAACTGAAAGAATTTTGAATGCAGCTCGGAGCTGTTATTATTAACAATAACAGTAACAAATATATTTCTGGAGGCGTTTGACACTACCCCAGACCACCCCCTCTGTGAGGTGTTCTTGCCCTTTTGAAATGACTGGAGGTCTCAAATAGCCTACAGCAATTTGGGCTGATGAGGGAAGTAGGTTCTAACACAACCTAACTGACTTTATGAGCCTGAACCCTAAGACCCCAGAGTGCTTCACAGAACCACATTGTCTCAGAATGGTCAGCATCTCAGCAAGCCATCTCGTGTAACCCACATCTGGAAAAGAATGTTCACTGCAAAGTACTTGATAAGTAGTCACTGAGGCTTGACTTGAAGACCTCTGGAGAGAGGAAACTCTTAAGGTATCCTTTAAGTAGCTCTAATTGTTACAGAGGATCTCCCTAAATAATACAACCAGCCCAAGTCTTCCTTTGCCATATTCCATTCATTTACTCCTACTTCTGACTTATGGAACCATGAATAGTGAGTCTAGTCATTCTTCTATATAACCAGCATTTAAATTCTCAAGCTCAGCTATCATGTCTTTTTTTCTTCATGTTAAACATCTCCTTTTTTAAATCTATTCTTTTAAGCTCTACACTTATAGGATAACCTTCCTAAGATTTCAGAGAGGCTTGAAAGGACTTATATGAACTAATGCTGAGTGAAAGGATCAGAACCAGGAGAACACTGTACCCAGTAATAACCACAGTGCGCGAGGAATTTTTCTGATAGACTTTGCCCTTCACAGCAATGCAAGGACCTAAAACATTCACAATGAACTCTTGAGGCAAAATGCCTTCCACATCCAGAGAAATAACTATGGAATTGGATCACAGAATGAAGCAGAATATTTTCTCTTGTTTTGTTTTGGTTTTTCTCATGGTTTCTCCCATTCATTTTAATTCTTCTATGCAATATGGCCAATGTGAAAATGTGTTTAGTAAGAATATATATGTAGAACCCATATAAGATTGCACACTGTCTCGGGGAGGGAGGGGAGGAGGAGGAAAGGAAGAGGAGAAAATCTAAGATTTATGGAAGTTATTGTAGAAAACTGAAAACAAATAAATTAATTTAAAAAAAGATATCCGTCCTAAAGCCAACTGGCCACCATCATCTAAAGAAGATCTGGTGAGGGCAGAGGAACATTGCTTCTCTCATTTGGATACACATCTCCTAAGATTATATTAGCCTTTTGGGCTTCCACACCAAGTTGCAATCCACTAAAACCTGCCTCTTTGGGGGCAAAT
This sequence comes from Potorous gilbertii, assembly GCA_028658325.1. Classification (NCBI taxonomy): domain Eukaryota; kingdom Metazoa; phylum Chordata; class Mammalia; order Diprotodontia; family Potoroidae; genus Potorous; species Potorous gilbertii. The sequence goes on from CM053769.1 coordinate 179,845,589, forward strand.
TGCTAGCTTGTCACTCCTCCTCCATCATAGACTTATGAAGTTGGTCTTTTGGAACCTGAGTGATCCCTATTAAATTTCATCTTATCAGATTTGAGCTGATGTCTCTAAATTGTGTAGTCTTACTCCTCCACCTCATCCATCTGGCCAGTTGTAGACTATGGACTCATACTTTCTTCAGGTGGACATGAACTAACTTCTCTAGATTTTCTGCTTTAAACTCAATAATCTCATCATCTTAATCCAGGGTAAATAAGCACTGAGATGAAGAGGGAAAGAATTCACCTTCCTTTCCATTGTGGATTTTAGGTTTTGGTGAACCAGTGCAAAAACAACCAAACAAGCAAGAAAAAAACCCCCAAAAGTGAAAGCAGAACCATTTTACCTAAGCCTGAGTGAAATAGCTGTGCCCTATGGCTGATTCATTGCTCTAGGACCTCCTACAGCTGTTGCCATTGAACATCAAGATGCTGCTGTCCTCAGCATTTTTTGTAGTAGCAGAGAATTGCAAAGATGTCCATATATTGGGGAATAACTAAACAGATGATTACTATGAGGATCTCAGAGAAACATGGAAAGATCTACATGAATTGATGTACAGTGAGTTAAGTGAGTCAACATATGTGATAACAGCAACAACATAAATGGACAGAATCACAAGAACAAGTTTGGCCCTAAAGAAAAGATATGCATACCTTTGCAGAGGTAGGGGAGCTATAGATTCAGGACATAGCTTATGTTGTTAGATTGTTTCTTTATGTTGATCATCATTGCTGAATTTTTCTCTTCTCTTTTAAAAAATCTTATTCTAAGAGATGGCTCTTTTGGAAGGGGAAGGGTACAGGGAAAAAATTAGATAATGTAAAAACAAAGGTTGCCTATTGAAAATATTTTTGAAAAGAAAATGAATGTTGCAAAATTACAAAGAACAGACATGACTCCAAAGAAGAGTTATGAGAAGATACTTCCCCCTACTTGTTCTTTCTCCCTGGTTTGTAGGGGTGAGAGGTCAATAGGTATTGTATCAGAATTTTTTTTGATGTTTAATAGGTTTTACTAAATTTTCCTTTAAATAATTGTTAGTTGTATTTGATGGCTCTTGGGGAAAGGGATATAGAGGGAAATGTAGGCAATGTAAAAAAATTTCAATAAAATATATTTTTAAACCACAAACAATATCAATAAAAATATTTTAAAGTAAATGTTGCTGCCCTCACCCAAGATCCAAGGCAGACCTCCATCCAGACTCTCTCAGTTCCCTTGCCAATGGTCCTATGGAGGTTAGTGGATCCTCATGACAGCTGCCTTGGAACAGGATGATGGCATTAATCCCCATATAACAGAAGGGGGACATGCAAGAGAAAGAATGAAAGTCCCAACCTTCAGATTTCTGTCCCCTCTGGCTTGTTAAATGCCAGAATTACTACCATGGAGGGTGGAGGAGAGGACCACAATGATAGAAATCAATCAGAGGCACCTAAGAGACTCAGTGGAGTTTTTGCAAATACTATTTATTGGCCAGCAAATACTCTGTGCATTGAACTTTATGAAAAAGTTCATTTTCATGAAATGGCCCCTCTCTGACTTGTCCAATAAGTTCATTACTTTGAAGATTGCTCTCCCCAGTAAGCAGCAGGCAGGGGATGTAGGGAATTTGAAGGGAGCACCAGAAAGGGAAGGAGAGGGACATAGGTGCTGTCACTGGACAAGGACACGTATTAGAATTTTGCCTCACAGAGGGCAGGAAGGAACCATAGGATGCTTAAAAGATGTTTAATGTGGGCTACAGAATCAAAAGGCAGCCAGTGATTGGAAACTAATACAAACATGGTCACATAACTATTCTTCACAAAAATTTTCAATGGCTTCCCTTTAGACTTTTTTTTTAATCCCATTATCTCAAATAAAATAGAAATTTATTTCCTTAGGATCTGAGAACCCTGAACCCCCCAACCTCAATTTGGCTTTAATTTCTCTTTCTAGCCTTGTTTTACTCTATTTCACACCCTATTCCTGCCAAACAAGACTAGTATACTCTCATTCTGTCCTGGACATGCCTTTGGGTATCAATACCTAGACCAGATACCCCATGACCCTTATCTTTACCAAATGAAATCCTTTCCTTTCTTCATTTCAATTTTCACATCCTCCATGAAACTCCCTCAACCCCGCCGCCCAAGCTGGAAGTCATTCCCACTCTTGAATTTCTCTGTCCTATTGGACCTTTCCTATTCATTTAATCATTTCTTAATGGATACTATAGTTATTTGTGTACGTGTCTCCTCTTCCCCCCACTGCACTACATTATAAGTTCCTTTTTTGTTTTTTTTACTTTATTTTTAATTTATGGAATAAAACGAGCATTTCCATAACATAGTATTATAATAAAAAGATGGCCATACATGATACCACAAATTTATTATCTACAATTTGCTGTTCCTTTAAAATATAGAATACAGTTATCCTGTATATTTCTTATTTTTTCTTTTAGAGATTGTATTGTTTTTCATATTTGTATCCTTGATGCCTAGCATAGTATATCAAATATGTTTTATACTTGTTAAATTGTTTGTTGAACTGAATAGCTGACCACCATTCTGCCAAGGCCAAATACATAGGAGTGTAGTCTGTGTTCAAGAGAGATTGGGAACCAGTCTTCGATTCAGGAATTCAGGATAGCATTGCTGATATCAAGAAGTTTCGGTTCCCATCTACTTATATGAATATTTTTTGGTTCTCTAGGGGTTCCAGTCAACTTAATTCAGCAAACATTTATTGAGGAACTATTATGCACAATACATTATGCTAGTGAACCAAAGGAAGAAAAGAAAAAACCAAAAGACTTTACCCTAAAGCAGCTAATATTTTAGCAGGAGATTCAACAAATACTCAGATAAATAACTACATGGAAAGTTGTAGCAACTGAGAGTTTCAGGGAAGGTGTCACAGAAGAAAGAGCACTTGAGCTAAAAGAAGGTAAGGATTATGAGAGGTGAAGGTTAAGCAGAAATACAGTTAGACTGTGCAAATGTATAGAGGCAAAAGATGGAATCTTGAGTTCAAGAGAAAGTCATGGGAGTTGTGTGAAGTAAGAACAGAAAGATAGAGAAACAGATTAAAGATGATCTTAAATTTGCTAGAAATTTGAATTTTATGCTAAAAGTAATAGAGAGCCACTAAAATTTTGCATAAGGTCAAACCTATGTTTTATATGCACTTACTTGGCAGCTATGCAAAAGATGGGATACAGAAGAGATGGAAAGCAAAGAGACACATTAGGATGTTGTCGCAATAATCCAGGTGAAAGATGATAAGAGTTTGAACTAGATTGTATATGTATAGAAAAGGGAGTGGATAGAAGAGGTATTGTAGAGATAGAATTAACAAGACTTGGCACCTGATTGGATATTGGGGGAAGGAGAAGCACAGGAAAGGAAAAGGGGGAGTCAAGAACGATGCTAACGTCGCTAACCTGGGTGACGAGGATGGCAAAGAAAAAAGAAAAACAGGAAACCTTTGAGAAAATATGGTTTTAAGGGGCAAGGAAGACAATTCCATTTTGGAAATGTGGCGTGTGAGATACTGATGGAAACTTCAGGTACAGAGGAACAGAAAAGAATTGAAAATATAGCACTAAAGTTCAGGAGAGAGATTAGGGCTGGATATATAGATTTGAGTGCCGTCCTCCTTCCAGAAGGAAGGGAAGTTGACCCTGGTGGGAAAAAGCAGCATAGGTGTCCCAGAGGACTAAGACAAAGTCACTGGATTTAGCAGGTAAGAGTTTGTTGATAACCTTCGGGAGAACAGTTCTGTTAGGGTGCTGGCATCAGAAGTCAAGCTGTAAGGAGCTGAGAAAGAGAATGGATGAGTGGTACAGAAGTGGAGGCATCATGTTTTTAACTTCATGGAACTAATTCCAAGAGTTGGAGAGACAATCCATTTCCCAACATTTAGCAATGAATGCGATAAATGTTACCCCAACAACCTCTAAAATGTGAAAAGAAAATTCAAAACAGAACTCACATATTCCAATTAGATTTATTGAAGGATATATGTTATTACAGAGGTGAATTGAAGCAAAATGGACCTCAGGTGGACATTAAAAACTTATAGGGCAAATGCTACTCATAGTTACTTTAAGTATTTCCAGGTGAGGTACTGAGTTCTTTATTCTTTGCTGTCAAATTTGCTTCTAAGTATTATTGTTGTAACTTTGGACCTATATGTTTCTTCCAGTCATCTGCCAGCCTTCTCCATATGAACACAAGTATGCATATCTGACAGAGGGTATCAGGATGTCTTTGATAGAAATCCAATTATTTAGTGAAAAAACCTCACTTCTGACATCAATTCTTAGCATAAGTCACCTTGTTCCTTAAGTACTCTTGGAGATTTATGAGTGTTAGCTGGCCAGGTAGCACAAGTTAAAACTTGTGTGCAATCTTTTGTTCACTGGCCCAAGGACAAGAGCCTAATCCACGCACAGTCCGTTCCACACTCATGATTGGACTCTGAAACTCAGGAGCCTTAGCTCCTATTGTCCAGAGGGGAAACCTATAATGAACTAGCCCTGAGAATTAATCTAAGGATGATGTCAGTATGAGGAGAAGTCAGTGACACTGGGAAGGACAGTGTCCTGGGATAATCAATATACTAAGAGTAATCTTGAAAGAAACAACTGCAATCCTGGGCAGGGAAAGGAAAAACTTTTGCAGAAGTTAGAAAAAAATTTTTAAAAAAAATACATTTTCAACAAGTAAACTTAAAAGCCTAGAGCAATGATGTTTCAAAGAAAAGTATTAAATGAACTCTGAAGCAAAAAAGAGTCATAATCAACCACACTTAATACAAATAATATTAATAAAGAAATAGTGAAGGATCTGCTCCTTTGGAAAGTCATCCCCCTAAATGGGGTTTGTGCTTGTAGTTTGGGTGCGCCATCAGTAATTCTAACAACACCAAAAGTAAGAGTAATATATGTTTGATTCATCACTTAACCTCATTTTCACAAACAGAGATCCATATCTCAGTAGCATTTTGGTGCATGAAAATAAGGTACAGTCAAAATAAAGTACAATCTACGGAAACAGGCTACCTTGAGCATAATGAGCACAGCCAAGAACTCGACTGTTAAAAACAGTAGGTCTAAAGGACAATGGAAATGTGTAGGATGGAAAGTTGCGGTTTTTAAAGGATGAAGAAGATACCTCTAAGATGAGATCTCCCTGGGAATGTGTATAGGTGGTGAGAAAGGAGTCAGTAAATATATGGGGAGAGACTGAAAATGAGATAGAGGAGAAAATAGAATCAAGGGCACCAACAAAATGAAGGGAAGGGAGAAAGCATTTATTAAGTGCCTTTACGTGTTAGCTATACTGAATATACAGTAATTATCTCATATGAGCCTCCCAATAACCCTGCAATGTAGCTGCTATTGTAATCCCCATTTTACAATTGAGGAAACTGAGTTAGACAGAGGTTAAGTGACTCGCCCAGGATCACAAAGGTAGGAAGTCTCTGAGGCTAGATTTGAGCTCAGGTCTTCCTTATTTCCGATCCAACAGTTCATCCAATGCAGTGCTTAGCTACCTCACAGTAAAGGGCTTTGGAATGTCCAAGAGAAAAGGGCCTCTTCTTCCTCAGAGCCTAGAGCAAAGGAAGTGAGGACAGCAAAGGTGTAGAGACCTCTTGAGGTGTGTGGAAAAGCAAGGAAGTTTCCAATGAGATGGTGCTGAAGGGAGAAGACCTGCTGAGAGGGGGCTGAGGGTGGCCTTGACTTGCTCACACACCCAGGGGATGAACCTCTTGTCAGTTCCCTTGAGGGAGGGTTCCAGGAGTTTCACTAGTCTTTTTATTTTTAAAAATGTTTTATTCATTTTAAACTTAAATAAAAAACAAGAAAAGAAAAAAAGAACATCTCTGTGAACATAGCAGAACATGAGAGGATTCAGTATAAAACAACAAATTTCTATTTCATGAAAACCTATGTAACAACTATTACACATTATTTTCAAAACAACCCCTTTTTTGTTTGTTTGTTAATTTTTTGTTGCTTCCTCCTAGGCTTTCTTCACTAGTCTTTTTCTGCCTGGGGTTTAGGAAGAACAGTCAGGCAGGGAATAAACCAGTGAGTTCTTGGAGTTCTGCTCTGTGCTATATACTTACTGAGGTGTCTCTGTATCCTGAGGAAAGTACTTGTGCCAGAGAACTTGACACCCTCCCTCCTAACAGTGCATCTACAGGTGACATTCCTTGGGAAGGAGATGTCCTCTGCCTGACTCAGTCCCAGAGAGTTCTTCCTTAGTCCAAATGCCATCTTTGTCACTTAGATACATTCTGGGATTGAGAAAAAGAGAAGAGAATTTTCCAAGGCATCTCTTCTCTCTTAAGTCATGTATATATAATATCCTTAACTTTGGGCAGCAATTGATGAAGGCTGTCTAGGACCAAAGTCTGTTCCTAGGCCTTGGTTCATGAAGTATGCAAGATAATAGTGTCTATTGAAGACTCAGTTTTGCTCCTATCCCTTGATGGACAAAAGGGAAGGATGGAGAAGAGAAGACAAAGTAGAAGACACCAGACTCATGTAGCTTGGGTTCAGACAAGTAAGAAAAGGCAAAACAGGGTAGCAAGTATTCACTAAGCCCTTACTGTGTGCCAGACACTGTCCTTAGTACTGGGGGTACAAATAAACGCACAAAGAAAGAGAAGCCCTGCTCTCAAAGAGAGAGTACACAAAAGGGATCTGAAAAGGGTATGAGTGTGTGAAGGTACCAGTTTGGGGACAAGAGCAAAGGAGATGAGGAGAACAAAGATGTGGAGAGCTTTGGGGTATAGAGTAGGTAAGGCAAGGGAGATCTCAATGGGATGTTGAAGTGTAGAAAGTCAGAAGCACAGGCCATAGGGAATGAAGGTTTGCTGGCCTGGGCTCCTCACCAAAATAAAGGCCCCAGAGGAAGTCTCCAGTGGGAGAAGGGTCTTTCCATAATGTGGAAAGTTTCAGGGCTAGAAGGCTGCAGACAATGCTGGATGTCCCAGGTTGAGGAAGACTCAGGCACTGAGAGAGGTTTCAGTCAGAAGCAGAAGACCAGGAAGGACTGTTTCTCTATTAGTCATGGACCTCCCTGAGGGTAAGAGAGGAAACCTTTGTTGATCTGAATTAAATAGCACAGCATAGGACAGTAGATGAAAATAGCCAGTTTGTGAAGAAATCTTGAAGAAGATCCCTGTAAAAGGCATAATGGTTTGATCCCAGAACATAGGATCTTATTATTAGTGAAAACCCTAGAAATACTCCAGACCAACCTCCTTTCTTCATACATCTCATTCAATTCCATTCAGAAAGTATCAAAGAACTATGCTAGGTGTGGAGAATAGAAAGACTAGAAGAAAATCAGTCCCTGACCTCAAGGAGCTTGCATGCTACTGGGGGGTGGGTTGAGGGCACAATATTTATACCAATGATATGTAAATACGACAGATCAATCAATAAACATTTATTCAGCACTTATTATGTGCTGTGCTAAGTGCTGAGGATACAAAAAGAGCAAAAAAGAGGTGCCTCTCCTCAAGAAGATTACAATCTAAGGGAAGATAATAGGAGAAGATTCACAGATTTAGCACTGAAAAGGACCTTAGAGGCAGTAACCTCTTCATGTTATAGATGAGGAAATTGAGGGTTAAATGACTTGCCTAGGGTCACACAGCTTAGTAAGTGTCTGAGGTAAGATCTGAACCTAGGTCTTTCTGACTCCCAGGCAAGTGTCTTATCTATTCTACCCTAGTGCCTCCATTAGAGGCCAAAAGGTCCTAGAAACTGCCTCAGTCAATATGTCACCTGAGGTAAGACTTGAAGAAAGCTCAGGATTCTAACATAAAGAGGTATGTGGAACAACCTGGGCAAAAGCTGAGGCAAGAGATGAGAGCCTGAGCTAAAGATGATGAAATAGCCCCAGGGAGGTTAAATTAGTGTCACAAAGGTAGTCAATTCCCACATTCAAATTATTTTCCATTCAACAAACATTAGTTAAGTGACTACTATGTGGCAGGAGGGGTAGCCTGGTCTGGAGTCTACCTATTCAATACTCTATAGCTAGAGCACCACAAATCAGGAAAATCTGGATACAAATCTGGCCTCAGATACTTACTAGCTTTGTGACCCTGGGCAAGTCACTTAACCTGTTTGTCTCAGTTTCCTCATCTACAAATGAACTGGAGAAGGAAATGGCAAACTGCTCCTATATCTTTGCCAAGAAAACCCAAAATGGGGGTCACAAAAAATAAGACATGACTGTAAAACATCTGAATAATCACAACAAAATGCCCAACAGAGTAGTTTGTATTTTATCCAAGAGGTAAGAGAGAGCTGTTGAAGCTTCTTTCGCAGAGGATGATAGGGCCAGATCTGTTACTGGGATAATTTGAAGCATCACTAGGTTGATCTCCTTAGTGAGACACTGGAACAATGCTTTAGAGCCCCTTGCAGTGTTAGGACCTTGAGCAGTGGCTCATTCATGCCCACTCCATAGCTAGATTTGAGTATCGTAAGACCACTTTCAGGGTAGAAATGGCACAGCCTGGTGAGATGGAAGAACTTGCCTCGGTTAGGCATCTAGGGTGTAAAAATTACCTGGATATTAATTTGGAGAATTAAAATGCATGAGAAATGAAAATGCATGAGGAACAATCATCTCTGTTTTCATATGAGAAGTGAAAATGCCTGATTTGAAATCTCCCTGGGGACAAGAGGAGGGGCTTTTGCCTATGTTTGTATGAGCAAAAGGTTACCTCGTGACAGGCGTTTTCTTGTTGGGACGTGGGTTGACAAGCCACTTCCTTAAGTCTCTCAGCACAAGGACAGGCAGGTGATGTCTGCAGCAGGCACCAAATGTTAAAACTATATTTATCCTTATGTGTAGGAAGTGGCTTACCCAGTACTTCTTATCAATGATTGTAGAGAACAGACCCTTCCCTTATTGTTGGTGGAAATTGTCTGGATTATTGCTGTATGGTTAAAAGACTTTTTAAAAAAATTATAAGCCCATAATAAGAGTATTTTAGAAAACTAGAAGTGAAAGATTTCTAAGTAGGAGGAAAAGAGAGGATAAAGAGAATGTGAATGAATTATTAAATGATAAAATGGTAAGAGGATGGGGTTGATTACCTAAAATCTTATGCAATGGACTCAGGACCTGTCCAGCACATCTCATTTCTGCAAATGAACTTAGAACTGGAAAAACACTTCAGTCTAGGAATAGTGGGAGGTTCAAAAGAGTGTACTTCAGAAGGTCATAGCTGAGAACAGCAAGCAGACGAATTTGGTCTTAATCTCAAGGGCACCCTGCTGTTGTTCAGTGATATGACTCTTTTTGACCGCATGGACCATAGTGTCCATAGGATTTTCTTGGCAAAGATACTCAAGTGGTTTGTCATTTCCTTCTCCAGCCATTTTACAGATGAGGAAACTGAGGCAAACAGGCTAAGTGACTTTCTCAGGGTCACACAACTAGTAAGTATCTGAAGCCAAGTTTGAACTCAGGTCCTCCTGACTCCAGGTCCAGTGTTCTATCCCTGAACCTTTGACCTGACTCTTGAATGTATGCAGTAGGGGTAATTGTAAAATCAGTCTAGAAAGATAAGTTATGCTATAGGAAAAGATACGTAGAAGGATTTCAGAAAAACCTGAAAAATTTACATGAACTGATGCAAAGTGAGCAGAACCAGGATACCCGCTGTACACAGTAATAGCAACATTGTAAAATGAAGAATTGTGAGTGATATTCTCAGCAATACAATGATCCAGGACAATCTCAAAGGACTATTGAGCCAGAATTTCAAGAACCAAACAGAGGAATTTGCATTTTATCCTGGAGGCAAAAGGGAGCCTTGAAAGAATTCAGGCTTTGAATAGGAAGAAATTCTGTCTGCTGGGGTATCCTTCAATACAATAAATGTGGAGAAAACAGATAGCATCATTATGGCAGGGGGAGGAGGCATGGTAGAAGGGAAATAATGTTGGTGTCAGAGTCCCTTGCTGGTACTTATTTTCAATGTTACCTTAGGTGAGTCATTTGAATGGGGTGTTTGGGTGCTTGTGCTTGGAATCCAATTTCAAGAGTACATTTCTCCCTAGCTTCAAAAGCTATTCTTGACAGTTATTCCCCCAGCCCAAGGACACTGTGCCTAGCAATAACTCATGAATGTGCCTCAGTAAGATAAACTGTCTTTCACCACAATTACTCATGAACAGACCCCAGTAAAACAAACTATCTTTCCCCATCACAGCAGCAAGCTGACCTCTGTAGAATTTCTCTTGTAAAAACAGAACTAACTTATAATCACAGACTTATCATGCATTGATTCCCAAAGTTACCATATTCAATCCAGAGATCAAGCTATGTACACCAGCTGTCTTGCTACAGATGTAACAGATCAAAAGTACACCCCTGAGAAACCCCTTCCTCTGGTTTCCAATAGTGAATAATGCCTGTGCTCAAGGTTATATATTATCACCTAATTAGCATATTTTCCAGATAATCTACTACTTTTCCTATGTAAGTTTTAGTATCATTCCTGTTAAGTTGCAAGTTCCTTAAGGAATGCAATTTGACCTGTGTACATCTGTGTGCATCTGTGTGCAATATCCCTTGACTGGTAGCTCCAGCCCTCGCCTTCTCTCTGTTTCATGGACCCTTAGGATTTGGGTTAGTTGCTCCCGGGAAGTGAAAGGGAAGTAGGAGAGAGCACTGAGATAAAGGGGAATGATGATGGGCATGGTGATGGCAAGGTCCTTGCTGGATTACATCACTAGGCACATTCACCTCTTTCTCTGCTCCCTGAGGCTGACCCTGCCCCAGTTAGAGCAGTATGAGATCTCTGCCCACCACAGGACAACCAAGACCAAGAAAAACACATAACACTGGGAATATCTGTGTCCATGTTTCCCCTTACCACAAGTCTTGTGTCCGTGGTTTGGGCATTTTCATCTGAACGCAAACCTTACTGGAATCATGAGTTGAACACTGAGTTTTTAACCGGCTGAAATTACCCACAATCCTTTGCCTACTCACAGGGGACTGGATATACATTTCTTATACCTCCAGGATTAGAAGCAGCTTCTGTTTGGAAATTCTAGAGTATAGGAGAGGGATATATGTGCAACCACTCACTAGCTAGGGGGAACTGTGAATAGACCATTGGGCCTGGAGTCAGGAAGACCTGGGCACAAATCTGGCTTCAGACACTCACTAGCTATGTGACCCTGGGCAAATCATTTAATTCTGCCTCATTTTCCTCATCTGTAAAATGAGCTGGAGAAGAAAATGGCCAACCAGTCTAGTATCTTTGCTAGAAAACCCAAATGTGGTTGTGAAAAGTCAGACACAACTAAAATACTGGACGACAACATTTCTTGTTAAATACTATTTATTATTTATAGATTCTATGCCAAAAGTAAACCACTGTCAATTTCAGTTAAGTACAGTTGTTTTTTTTTTAAGCAAATGTAACTCTGGGTGCAAGCCTGGAAATTTGACATGGTAACAGCGATAGTTAGATTACACTATATCTCTAGAGTGTTAGACTCATATCCTGGCCATTTCTGGGGAAATAGCTCAATGCTATTGGGCATTTGGGGATGTTAAAGTAGTTCCCTTAGTGACCAGTGAGCAGAAATGCCCTGGACCAGACTCAGAGGATCTTTAAAAGGGAGTGTCCATGAGTAGAGTGAGGAGTGGGGCTGTCCTTCACACAGCAGCCAGAACATTTGCTTAGTTATGCAAGCAGAAACTGGGTCTTTGAGTGCCCAGTTGGCTTTTCTGCTTTATGTTTGCTTTTTTGAGTATAGTTGATCCTGAGACGGATCAGCCTTAGAGGCAAGCCTGGGTACAAGAGGTCCAAAGATCCTGGGTCAGCTGCTGGGGGATGATTGGCAGAAGCAAAGTTCCTATACCAGAGAGGATGACTTATCAATGGGGAGAACCCCTGGTTCAGCTTTCCAGAAGACAACCCTGGGAAATGTAGTCAGTCCATCAGTTAATCAACAATCATCTATTAAGTACCTACTATGTGGCAGGCAATGTGACTGGGGACACAAAGAAAGATAGAAACCATGTCTGAGCCCTCAGGTAGCCATACTGACAACTCTACATTCTCCTTGAATTGAACATATTTCAGTGACTCATAGTCACTAAGCCAGTCTGCCTCAGTTTCCTCAATTGTAAAATGGGGGTTAATAATAGCCTCTACTTTGTGATAGTCAAATGAGATAATGTTTATAAGGTTTTTAACACAGTTTTAAACATGTAACAGGCACTTAAAAATGCTTGTTCCCTTCTCCTAATTCTCTCATAATTGTCTGAAGTCCTATTGTAGGATATTCTTGACTCCAAGACCCAGAACTCTACCCACTAAGCCATGCTGCCTCTCTCGCCTCCTCATTTTATTTTATTTTATTTTCATACTTCTACTTTTAATTTATTTTAAATCAAATATTTCACAACATTTTTAGAGATTACAAGTCAAAGGCAACAAATATTACCCCTCCCACACTCCTTTCCAGTGCCTAAGGGTCTAGTATTAGACCGTGAAGTCCTTGAGGGCAGGGATTAGTTTGTGCCTCATTATGTAACCTTAGCACTTACTATGGTGCCTGGTACATAATAAGTATTTGATAAATTTTCATTGATTGGTGGAGAGGTGGTGAAATGGATAGAATGCTGGACTTTCAGTCAGGATGACCTGAGTTCCAATTCAGTCTCAATCACTTACTAACTTTGTGACCCTGAGGCAAGCCACTTAATCTCTGTCTGCCTCAGTTTCCTCCTGTGCAAAAATGGGAATAATGGTAGCACCTACCTCCCAGGATGGTTGAAAAAGATAAAATAAGAGAATATGTGTAAAAAGCTCAGCAAACCTTGATGTGCTAGAGAAAAGCTAGCTGTTACAATTGTTGTGTTACAATACACTTTTCTCCCAGGGTTCTCCAGTACCCTCAAGGGGTCAGGAGGGTCTGTCTTCTTAGCCATAGGCTCAAGCTTCTGCGTTGTGCTCCCTCAATTTTAGCACCAATTGTGCTCCTCCAAGCTCACCAGTACCATTTAACCATTTGACAATCCAATTAGCTTTTACAATGGAATATTTGCTTCAAAGATATAGCATGAACAAATAAACATTTCTCCCAACACCTCAGCTGCATACATAGTTTCCCCACTACCACATTGATCTCAGAGAAGACGAGAGAGATTAGGGCAGGAGTTTAATGTATTTGCTACATAGCATTAGTCTCGCCATGTTCAAACTATCCAACCCTTTAGCTAGCTCCTAGGACCCCGCCTTCTCCAGGCTTGCCTCCTCTGGCAGCAACATCTGACCTGGAATCCTAGGTTCTGAAGCCACCTCCTGGGCTCAAGCCTGAGTCATAGACTCCCTGAACCTAGAAATTAAAAGGACAAAGGAAAGACATCAAAACCCCAACCCTTCTGTTTGGGGCCACATGGCCTGGGAGAGGAGTGGCTCTCATTACTGTGCTATTTGGCTTACTGTGAATGAATGAGTTCACTCAAAGACATGAAAGTTGTATTAAAGGCAGAGATTGTCTCAGTCCAATAGCAGCAGGTTCCGACTATGTAGACAATGGAAAGAGGCTATTTCCAACCACATGATAAACTGAAGCAGAATATCCATGAATGCACCCAGTTTTCCTATCTCTAAGAAGTAGGTTCCTCATATTGGGTGGTCTAGGCATGTGCCAAACTCCATCATGCAAGAAAACATTGAATGTTACAGCATTCATATTTTAAAGATTGCTAGTTTCATGGACCAAATGTAATTAAGATAAAGTAAGATTGCTGGATTATTTCTGTCACTTTTGTCCAGAGATATTCTTCTAAAAACATCCAGCCCCCTCATTTTAACCAGTCAAGAAGAGGTTAAATAATTTATCTCGCCCATGGTCTCAAGGGTCTTCCAGTACCCAAACCCTTTTAAATTTATGAGCAGGACCTGGGCAAATCTGACCATGCCTTTCCTTATCACCTACTTCCCCATTTCCGATTCCCACTATGTGTGGGCAGTGAGGCAGTACACCACAAACACTACTCCTACCCCCCACCTCCCCAAGTACACACCACAATGACTACAGTAGGGAGAGCCCAGGACTAAACACTGCATTTGCTACAAACATCCGACGCCTCCAATTCTCTTCTCTTCATGCATTCCCCTGCTCTTACCACTGTCACCGTGCCTTGCCTATTACCAAATGTTTGCTCACCTACACATGCAGACCAGTCTTCACATACCGCCAAACCACTGCAGACCAGGCCCTTTCTTGAAATACCCCAAGAAGAATACTGTGACTTTCAGCTGCTTCTCCCTTTGTTTGACTAGGAAATGACTAGGAAAACTTCCCTGAGCTATGGAATTCCTTCTGCCTCCCAGGCCCATAGCACCCTGAACCCCTACCCTGTGCTGTCAGACTCAAATAGCAGCGGGGAAGAGGCCACTAAATTGTACATAAGGATCCTTGCAGGGCATGTGTTGACTTAGGAAACCACATATTACTATTCTCTGTTTTGTTGGGCTTTAATTTATTTTGTTAAGTATTTCCCAATAACATTTTAATCTGCTTCAAGCTCTGTTCAGGGGTGTTGTGGGTCTCATGCAGCCTGTGGACACAGGCTTGACTCCTCTGCCCTACAATAACAAGGTACTGTGTGTATGTGTGTATATGTGTATATATATACATGCGTGTATATGTGTATACATACATATATGCATATATATGTGTGTACCTATATGTATATAGATAGATATAGACATAGACAAAAATGTCACCCTTTTTTATTATATAAATTCTATTAGGGTAGATACTGTTTGAGTTTAATTTTGTATGCCCTCAGTATTTAGCACCTGGATGTTCTGCATATAGTAGGTACTTGATCAATGTATGTTGGATAAAATAAAATAACAGATCAGAAACAAAAAGAGGCTTTATCCTCATCCCCTTCATCTTCTAGAAGGTATTGTTAAGGTATCCTATGACAAAGTCTTTGAGGGAAAGATGGTTTGGATACTCCTCAGATCTTTGAGAAACATGCTATAAACAGACCTTTGCCTTAACAGTTTTGTTACTGTTCATTTTTGAAAAGGTGAACCATTTTATGGATTTGGGGGGTTTAGTCAGTTATTTTTATGAAAATACATTTAAAAATTGGACACAATCTATTTGAGAGAGTGACTTCTCAGACTCTGTAACCTCTTAGAAAGGAAGGCAGCTAGCTGGTACATTGGAGAGAGCAACCAGTCCTGGAGTCAGGAGGATCTGAGTTCAAATTTAAACTCAGATACTTGCTAGCTGTGTGACCCTAGGCAAGTCATTTCAACCATGATTTCCTCAAAAAAGACAGAAAGGCAATATTCTTATTCCAATTTTTATTATTTTTCCATTTCAGAACAGCAGAGAAGTACTCAATTAGCTGAATCAGATAAATATTAGGTTAGGTTAATTAAGGAGCATCTTTTTTCTTTTCTTTTTTTTAAAGGCACTATAGGATTGTGGAAAGAACCAAGCCCTCTGTTTAGAGTCTGAAGGTGTTGGTTCTAGTATGAGCTCCATTTGCTGGTACTTGTGTGCCAATCTGCTTCTTGTTTAGAAAAGAAAGAGGCATTAATGAACCCTAAAATAAGCTGCTGGCACAATTGCATTTAGTTGGTCCATGGCAGGGTGCCATGGAGAACGGATGGCAATATTTAGCTAAAGAGCTGGCATTTCTGTAAGAAAACAGGAGGCAGAGTCCCCAGATTGGACCCAGAAAGAGCTCAGTGGGAATATTTGCTATGCTGCCTTGTTTCAAACCAGGAAAATTATAAAATCTGATTATATATACACATATATGTACATATATGTATATATGTTAGAGTGCCTCACAGATGCTTGGGACAGAAGCTGTGCCCAATTCCTATTTGTTGATTGGTGGTAGATTGATTGACAGTTTTATCTGTGCCATCACTTGAGGGAGAAGGACCACAAAAGGCAATTTCCTTAGATCCTGGAAAACCTGGGCATCTGAATTCCTATATCTTTAGAAAACTCAGGGCTCCCTTAAGTAGAATGGAGCAGGAAAAATGGGGGACTGCCCCTTTGCCTCTGGTCCTGACTGTTTTTACTACTGATGAAGGAGACATGGGGACAAGGCTCTAAGCTTCAGTTTCCTGTGCTGTGAGGAAATTATCCTAGGAGAAATAAGCTTAAGAAGGCTCCAGGATCCCATAACAAAATTCCTGGATGATAAAGAGCCTCTGCTCCTAGAAGATGTTCCTGCTGATCAAATGGCACTTTCTCTTAGGGTCCAATGTGATTGCCTCTCTTCATATCCCTAAAACTTAGCCTTGTGCTTGGCACATAGTAGATGCTTAATAAATGTTTATTGACTAACAGTTGTCCCAGGGCATATGCATCCTTGGCTGAATGAGGGTGGGAATCCCTTTGGTTTTAATGATGAGGGCGGCAAGGGGGGAAGGTGGAGGAAGAGAAATGAACTAAGTTAACAGAATTCTGTTTTACTTGGAGAGGGAAGATGCTTTGCTGATTATCCTCACCATATAACAAAGGCTAGGACCAGGGGTAAGCAAAGGAGGCAGCAGCTTAAGGCACAATCAATCAATCAAGTAACATTTATTAAATACCTGATATGGATCAGACATTGTGATAAGCTCTGGGCATACAAAAAGAAGCAAAAAGATTGTCCCTGCCCTCAAGAAACTTACAATTTAATAGAAGAGACCCATTCAAGGAGACTGCAATGAGGAATTCTTTTTAATGTTATTTTTACAATTACTATAATATTATTTTTTATAATTACATATTTTAATGCTAGAAAATTCCATGCACAATTGATAATGGGTTATTTATTTTGTAATAGCATGAAAGGTCTCCAGAGGCACAATCTTCAGTCTTTACCTATGGAACACAAATGCCTGGGCCTGGGTCTCAGACTGTAGTTGTCTGTAAAAAAAATATAGGTCAAAGACAGTGATTTCACTGGGGTGAGCTCCCCCTAGCAGTTACAGATCACAACCCTCTGAGCTTCAAAACACAGCCTCCTTTCTTTATAGCCTTGGAGAGTTTAAGTCTCAGAGAGGTTAGGTGACTTGTCCATAGTTCCACAGCTGGTAAGTCTCAGAGGCAAGATTTGAGCCCAGGTCTTCCTACCTACCTCCAAGTCTAAGGCTCTATCTGCTACATTAGGCTGCTTCTCTAAAGGATATATGAGCATGGTTGTGTAAACCCCAGGGATCTTTTTGGCAACATCCTTGTTTCACACACACAAAAAAATTTTCTCCTGCATAGTTCAAGTTTGTTTTGCACCTGTAACTCAGAGCAAACGCAGTAAAAATCTGGATATAATTTGGGTCATGGCATGGCAGGAGTGGAAGTGAGTGGGTATACTTATGTGCCAACAGGCCACACAGGAGGTAGGGGTGGGTCAACATCTCTTCTGTTACCCACAAATAACAGTCAGTGTGCTTGGCTAGTAAATTGATCAAGTTGTAGTCACTGACATTTAAGCAGGCTGAGTGAAGTCTCCCTTTTTACATGGCCAAGAGTAGGTGTATTACACTATCTCATATCCTTCTTCAGTTCCAGTGTTTCTACAGATGGCAAATGCAACAGAAAAGTGTGTGTGTGTGTGTGTGTGTGTGTGTGTGTATGCACTTGTGATGGGTGTCTCTAATGCTTTGCTAGAAGTGGAGGCAACAGCTGTAGCTACCACCTCATACAGGTCATTATGATGATCAAATGAAATGAGTAGGTAAATCTTTTTTGGAAACGATAAGGCATTCATAACACCCATAAATGTTGGATAGTAGTAGTAGTAGTAGTAGTAGTAGTAGTAGCAGCAGCAGCAGCAGCAGCAGTTGTAGTAGCAGCAGCAATAGCAGCAGCAGTAGCAGTTGTAGCAGCAGCAGCAGCAGCAGCAGCAGTAGCAGCAGCAGCAGCAGCAGTAGCAGTAGCAGCAGTTGTAGTAGCAGCAGCAATAGCAGTTGTAGCAGCAGCAGCAGCAGCAGGAGCAGCAGCAGCAGCAGCAGTTGTAGTAGCAGCAGCAATAGCAGCAGCAGTAGCAGTTGTAGCAGCAGCAGCAGCAGCAGGAGCAGCAGCAGCAGCAGCAGCAGTAGCAGTAGCAGCAGTTGTAGTAGCAGCAGCAATAGCAGCAGCAGTAGCAGTTGTAGCAGCAGCAGCAGCAATAGCAGCAGTAGTAGCAGCAGTAGTAGCAGTAGCAGTAGCAGCAGTTGTAGTAGCAGCAGCAATAGCAGCAGCAGTAGCAGTTGTAGCAGCAGCAGCAGCAGCAGCAGGAGCAGCAGCAGCAGCAGCAACAGTATCAGTAGTTGGGAAAGCCACCTCAGTTATTTCATTGGTACAAGAAGTTTCCAGTGTAGAGATTTTCTCCACAGATAACAGACTGGTAATTCATCTAGAACAACTCATTCTGAGTGAGCTTGCTTGAGGTCACTGAGAGGTTAAGTGAGTGCTCTGTGGTCACACACCCAGTAGGGGTCGGAAGCTAGACTTGAACCTAGTTCTTTGTGGTTCCAATCCATTTCCTATTGTGTCGTTCTGCTTCATATTCTTGTTGTCATCATTATTCCTTTAGCTATACCAGTCATGAAAATAAGTACAAGTCAGGCTGTCCATGCAGACTGTCTACGAATGGAGCCCAGAAATATAAGTAACCAGAAAGGGGATCAGGGAGACTGCTAGCTGGGGTCTAAGCTTTTCTAAAGGAGCTTCTCTCTCTTTCTCTTTTCTCTCTCCCCCTTCTTTCTCTATCTCTCTGTCTCTGCTTCTGTATCTGTCTCTCTCTCTCTCCCCCAAGTCTCTCTCTTTCTCTCTTCGCAATCCCTTTCTCTGTCTCCCCCTGTCTTCTCCCTCTCTCTCTTTTTCTCTTCCTCTCTCTTCCCCCTCCCATCCCCTTTCTCCCCTCCCCTCTTCTCCCTCTCCTCTCCTCTCTTTTCTTCTTTCTGTCTCTCCCCCAACTCTGTCTCTGTCTTCCTCTCTTCCCCCTCCTTCCCTCTCTCTATCTTCTCCCCCTCTCTGTATCTCATTCCTCTGTCTGTCTCTCTGTTTCTCTCTGTGTGTCTCGCCCCCTGACTCTGTCTCTTTCTCTCTTCCACCCTCCTTCTCTCTCTGTTTCCTCCCCTCTCTGTGTGTTTCTGTCTCTGTCTATCTGTCTGTCTTCTCTCTCTCTTTTTCTATCTCTTTCTTTCTCTTGTCCTCTCCTTCCTGCCTCTCTTCTTCTCTTCCCCCATCTCTCCCTTCATCTGTCTTTGTCTCTCTCTTTCTCTGTCTCTCTTCTTCTCTTCCCCCCTCTGTCTCTCCCTCCCTCTCTGTCTCTCTCTGTCTCTCCCTCCCTTTCTCTGTCTCTCCCTCCCTTTCTGTCTCTCCCTTCATCTGTCTCTGTCTCTCTCTTTCTCTCTCTGTCTCTCCCCCTTCTCTGTCTCTTTCTTCATCTGTCTCTGTCTCTCTCTTTCTCTCTCTGTCTCTCTTCTTCTCCCTCTCTGTCTCTCCCTTCATCTGTCTCTGTCTCTCTCTTTCTCTCTCTGTCTCTCCCCCTTCTCTGTCTCTTCCTTCATCTGTCTCTGTCTCTCTCTTTCTCTCTCTGTCTCTCTTCTTCTCCCTCTCTGTCTCTCCCTTCATCTGTCTCTGTCTCTCTCTTTCTCTCTCTGTCTTTCTTCTTCTCCCTCTCTGTCTCTCCCTTTGTCTGCCTTTGTCTCTCTCTGTCTCTTTTCTTCTCCCTCTCTGTATCTCCCTGCATCTGTCTTTGTCTCTCTCTTTCTCTGTCTCTCCCTCCCTCTCTGTCTCTCCCTTCATCTGTCTTTGTATCTCTCTTTCTCTCTCTGTCTCTCTTTCACATGCACCTTAATTTCTATGCTATATTTGGCATCTGCAGAAAAACTGGAAGCAAAGAAGGAAGTTGGAACTTTAACAATAAAAGAACATGAGGCACCTACTCAAGCCATGTGAAAAGCTTGAGGAGGGAGACTTTTTTTTACTCAGCCTACTTAAATGTCAGTGACTAAGACTTGACGAATGTACCCTCACTGAGAATATTGGCTGTTATTATTTGTGGGCAACAGTGTGGTCTGTTTACAGGTTGATATAAGCCAAACGCTGAAAGAAATGAGGGCAGATAGAATGGAAAGGAGCCAGTATGTCCAATGAGTGTCCCAAATGAAAATATAAATATAAACACTCCACCAACAAATATTGATTCATCTGATGAATGGGAAAATGAGAAGGGAACAAGTATTTGTCAAGGTCTTACTTTTGCCAGACACAGCACTCAATACTGGAGATACTAAAGAAGGAAAGAAATAAACATTTCTTAAACATCTATTAAGTGATTTACAAATATTATCTCATATGGTCATCACAACAACCCCATGAGGTAGGCCTTACTATGATTCTTATTTCATAGGTGAGGAAACTGAGGTAGACAGAAGTTAAGACTTGTGCCAGCAACTAAGTGTCTGAGACTGGCTTCCTGAACCTTGACCCTATGCTTTATCCACTTCACCATCTACCTCATGAGCTAATTAGAAAAATTTGTTTTCCCATAATGTCACAGACCTGAGATATATAAAGCAATGGATAAGAGAGAAAGGAAGTTAACTTGGGATGACTGGTGGTGTCTGTGGAATCATGGTGTCAATTAGGGGCATAAAACTATCTGGGACAGGTCATCTTATAAGGAGCACCCTAATCAACAACCTCTTGGAGCTGTGTAAAGATGGCATTCTAGGAATGGGAGCTGAGATGGATGCATACCAACCATCCTGACACCTCCTTGGTCCCTGCCTTTTATAAAAGTAGAGGCCCCCATGTTGGCTGTAACATCATGATCAGTGAGAGCTAATATCAAAACTATTTCATAGACCTGCCTCCTCACATCTTATGGATGTGGTATAGTGGAAAGAATGCTGAATTTAGAGTCAGAGACCCCAGATCTGCTAGATGTTACCTGTGTGACCTTAGAAAAGCCATTTATCGGGGGCGGAGCCAAGATGGTGGAGTAGAAAGACTCACATTTGCTAGCTCCGAATCCACAGCCCATAGATTTCCTGTAAAAAGAACTCCTGACAAACTCTGGAACAGTGGAAGCCATGCAGCAACACAGTGAAGGAGATTTCTGCTGCAGAGAGCCCTGAAAAACCGACCGCAAAGGTACCCTGGACAGGAGCGGAGTCCTGCCCTGCGGAGCGCTCCCCTCCCCCCGGCCTCGGCTGCAGAGCTCTGCCCGGCCACGCGGCACTGAGAGGAGCCAGCAGACCCAAGCAGGCTTCAGAGACCTGAATCTCCGGGCGGCTGCGAAGGTCCCTCCACCCACAGACGCACAGGTTAGTGAGAGAGACGGGCTGAGAGGGGAGCAGGGTATCTCCGGGACTCTGACCCCCTCGGGAGGCAGAGGCCGCTCAGGCAGGAGCTCCACCCCAGCTCCATTACAAAAGATCTCTGCATAAACCCCCTGAGGGAACTGAGCCTGAGAGGTGGCCCTGTCCCCACCTGAGAACCAGCAGATAAGCTCCCATTGAAGAGCA
>CM053769.1:179867679-179983507 GCA_028658325.1 Potorous gilbertii
GTGTAATGTCCCAGGCTTCATAGGATCAGTTCCCAGGTATCAGCTGCTGAAGCCCCCACCATCTGTGGGCCCAGAGCTCCAGAAAATCTGCTGCTGCCGCCACAGCTGCCTCCTCCTCCTCCACCATGGGGCTGGGCCAACAACCATACCCCTTCCCCACTAAGGTCCAACAGAGTTTTCCCACTGACCTTCTATGCTGTCTTTGACTTTTTTGGGTTGAGAATTCTGGATACTGCCACAGCTGCCAGTGATTCAGTCTCCTGAAGTCTGCTCTGGCCTGTCTGTGCTGTCCTGGCCTACATGGGACTGTGCTCCCACATGGGACTGTGATCTACTCTGCTCCCAGCCTGGTGCAAAGACACTTCCTGTTGGCCTTCCAGGCTGTCCTGGGCTGGAGATTTGATTCCTTCCATCACTTTGTGAGTTATGCAGGTCTAGAATTTGTTTAGAGTAATTTTTTATAGGTATTTTCAGGGCCTTGGGGGAAGAACTCAAGCAAGTCTTGGCTTAGCCCCTTCCCTGGATTTTGAAAACAATTATTGGGCCATTGGTCCATATCCACTGCAAGGTTTAACAGGAGCAAGACCAGCATTCTAGTATAGGCTATAATAGAAGAAAAAAGAGGACCCATTGCATCCTGGGCCATCACCAGTCATCTTGACCTTTGTCTTGCCACTTGACTTCGATGACTCTGGAGCAGAGAGTGAGGCTGATGCCTTTGAGCAGCTCTGCCTCACTTAAATCCAATTCTGTCACAAGTCCAGACATCACCCTCATGATGTCCTTGATCCTATTGCAGAGTGAAAGAAGAAAGACAACAATAAGAAAAAGAGAGAGAAGATAATGAAATGAGTATTGAGTAAATGGGAAGTCTGATGACTCTTTTTGAAGAGAGAGAAGTATAGCTGGTACTTAATTCTCATTGTCAGCCTCTTTAACTTACACTCTGTAAGAATCCCTCCATCCCTTTTATTCTCTATATAACAGGGATCATTCTGGTCCTGACTGCCTGAAAGCCAGATAGGTTACATTTCACCCCTCCCCCAAAATTTCTGGGTACCTTAAGGGAGTTTGAGGACATCCAGTCTCTTTGTCATTGGCACCAGTTCATACTAATAGTGTTCCCTCAATTTTAAGGGGCCCCCTGCACCCCCATTCCATTTAATCAGATTAGCTTTTACAAAGGATTATTTATTTCCAAAGTATAATAAGAACAAATATACAGCCCACCTTCCCTCAACACATTGAAGCATAATCCCTCCTATACCATCTCTGTCTCTAGAAAAAGGAGAGGGAAGGGAAAAATAAACATTTATAAAGCTTCTGCTATGTGTCGGGCATTTTGTTAAGTGTTTTACAAGTATTTCATGTGATCCTCACAACAACCCTGTAGTTGCTGTTATTATTCCCACTTTACAGTAGAGGAAACTGAGGCAAACAGATTTAAGTGATTTTCCCAGCTAGAATGTGTCTAAGGTCTGATTTGAACTCAAGTCTTCCTGACTCCAAGCCCAGCCAGAACTCTGTCCACTGTACCACCTAGCTGCCCTTGATCAGGATCAGGTTCACACTTTAGCTCAGTTCCTATGTATCCAAGTCCAGAGCAGTCCTGGGCTCAATTCCCAGGCTCCCTGGTTTCTCAGGGGTTCCTTGCTGACCTGGAAGCAACATTCAACCTGGACTCCTGCCTCCAAAGTTACCATGGCTCATTTGAGTCTGGTGGAGACTTTCTCTTATGCACCCAGAGACAAAAAGAACAAATAAATAAGACCAGAATAAAACCCCAAACCTGTTTCTCAGGGCCACAAGAGCAGAAAAGGAGTATCAGCTCAGATCATGGTGCCCATGCTGTAGGCAAATAGGACCATAATCCCCTTGGGCATTGAAGGAAAGAGAGAAATTTTTCCAGAGTGGTGGTTATAAAGATGCAGCCTGTTCCAGCTCCACAGCCAATTGAAAGAGCTACCTACCCACACCCATGTGGTAGGGGAATGCAGAATGTCTTTTCCCAGAAGTTGGCCCATGGCTTTTCCCACCTGGGTTCCTCCATGTTAGAAGTGTCTGGGCATGAACAAAGTAAGGCCCTTCTACACAGGCCATATAATGAGAGTCCTGATTTGAAGGTGGCTGGACTTGGAGCCCTGGGTTTGACCCTGATTGTACTGCTTACAGTTGTGTGATCTTAGACAAACACTTAACCTCTCCGACTCAACTTCTTCATTTTAAGGATGATAAATTTACCGGAAATGTCTAGCTTACAGAGCTGTTGTGAGACTCAAATGAAACCATGACTATGAAAACACTTGATGAGTTCAGGGCTAGGCTGTACTTGCGAGCCAGTGGCCAAGACTAGGAAGGTTACAATTCCAATGTATTCTACCCTGATCAGAAAACATCTGGAGTATCCTACTTTGGGAAGAACACTGGTAAGCTGAAGAACAACTAGAGGAGGACAATCAGGGTGGTGAAGGACCTCTGATTCCTGTTCTATGGATCAGTTGCAGGAAGTAAAGATGTTGAGCCTAGAGAAGAAAAGACAAGACATACATGAACTGGTCTTCAAATGTTTGATGGGCTATCATGTGGAAGAAGGATTTTCCTTTGACCTCTGATAGCAGAGCTAAGAGCAGTGCATTTGCAACTTTTTAAAATCAGCTTCTGGAGGGCAGCTAGGTGCTGGACCCGGAGTCAGGAGGACCTGAGTTCAAATCCAGCTTCAGACACTTACTAGCTGTGTGTCTTTGGACAAGTCACTTAACCTGTTTCCTCATATATAAAATGAGCTGGAGAAGGCTATGGAAAACCACTCCAGTATCTTTGCCAGGAAAATCTCAAATGGGGTCACAGAGTCAGGCATGGTTGAAAAGACTCAACAACAATTAAACTCCTGGCTACTTTCCAGGCTTACTGCACATGACTCCCTTCACAAAAATCTGTGTTCCATCAAGACTAACTCGACCTATCTGCTGCTCCACAAACAGCCCTCCACCTCCTGCCTGTGCCCCTTGGCAAAGGCTGTCCGTCAACCCAGAACGTTCTCCATCACCTTGGTTTCTCAGAACCCCTAGCTTTCCTTCGGGCTCAGCTCAGCTCATCTCTTACAGCACCAGACTTCTCTGATCTCCTTAGTTGTTAGCATTTGCTCCAACCTTCTCAAATTATCTTGTATACATATCTATTTCTACAGGTGTGTCTATACTACAGCATGGGCCAGGTGTGCTGCAGTGTCCCCTCTGGAAGAGCCAGTGGTAGTCAGGGTGCTGTAGTCCATGCCCTTTCTTGTCAGTATCAGTGCCTTGCACATAGTAGTTGCTTAATAACTGCTTTGGGCATAAGATCAGAAGTTGTGAAGGAGCAAATTTAGATTTGTGGAGAAGATAAACCTCTCAATAATTAGAGTTATTGACCAAAATGAAATGTACTCATTCAAGAAGTATTCTCTCTTTCTTTTTTCCCCCAATTCCTCCACCCAAAGGTCTTCCTTCATACAGTGGCTGAATGACTATATGTAGGTGGAGATTCTTGATCTGGTAGAGGTTGGACTAGCTGCTGGTGTCCCTTCCAACCTAGACATTCTCTAATTATGTCAGGAGATAGCTACCAGGCAATAAACATTTTGGGCCACAGCAATTCACCAAATTGTCTGTGGAAGCATGGAGAGCTTTGATCTGAATTGGCAGAGGCAACACCCATACAGATGAAATCACGAATCCTTAAAGCATTAAAGGATGAAAATAAAGGCATAAGGAAAATTAGAGGAAAATAACAGGGATAGAACCTGGATGAACCAGCAGAGGGAGCATGGATCACTCTATGATAGACTCATTAAACTATAAAAGTGAGGAGCTTTTGGCCACACCTATATTATTCCCAAGACTAATGAAAATCTACTCTGTTTGCAAAGATTTCTAGATCTTGGACAGTTTCCAGAGGCTTACCATTCTAATGCTTAACTCCTCTAATCAGAAAGCCCTTCCTCCCAGATAACCTGAATCTGTCACACTATAATTTACACCTATTTCATTTATTAATAGATAAAGTATTTATTATATGCCAGACATTATGTTCTGAAAATACAAATGCAAGCAAGCAGGATAGTCTTGGTTCTCAGGGAGCTAATGTTCTAGCTCCCAAACTTAAAAGAGACCTAGAAAGCAGGGGATGGGGATTGGATAAGTTCAGTAGTGAGCTGCAGAGATGGCTGGAAAGTTGTATGGAGGCCTGGTTCTGGACAAGAAGTGAAAGCTCACCCTTCAGAGCCTGACCTCCTCCAGAGGCAGAGCCTGGGAGAAGATGGCCAGAATTCAGGCAACATAGGCATGGAGATGGCTTAAGCTGTTCTTTTAAAGAATGATGCATGATAGCTACTCGCCATTCCCATAAACATTCATGGCCTTTAAACAATTTTTTCTCTGCAGATATCTTTTCTCAGCCTAAATACCCCTGCGTCCTTGAGCATTTCCTCACAGGTCCTGTTTTGCATTTGTAACATTCACAGTTTTTTCGGAGGTCATTGAATCCTCTCCCTCTCCACTATAAGGTGCCTTTCTCAGCAAAGGACTCACACCTATGGACCAGGTTCAAACTTGAGGGAATGCGACCTCCAGAGAGAAAGGTCAGCTTCTTTGGTCTCATTATCTTTGGCATGGTGATAGTAGTAATCCTCAGGCTAAGATCATATACTGGAGCTCACTACCACTTATAAACTAATAGATGACAAATCTAGCCTCAGATATTTAGTAGCAATGTGACCCTAGGCAAGTCATTTAACTCTGTTTGCCTCAGTTTCCTCAACTATAATAAAATGAGCATTGAGAAGAAAGTGGCAAAGTGCTACAGCATCTCCGCCAATAAAAACCCAAATTGTGATCATTAAGAGTCAGACACAGCTGAACGACAGCAATCACAAAGCAACAACATACTACAAACACAAACCCCCAATGTAAGCACAAGAATTCAACCAACAAACTATACCGGAACCAAAGCATCATTACAAATAAAACTGTTGCCCATAATTACTTGGTCATAATATGGATAAAAAAAATTTGAGGACCATATTT
Organism: Potorous gilbertii; assembly: GCA_028658325.1. Classification (NCBI taxonomy): domain Eukaryota; kingdom Metazoa; phylum Chordata; class Mammalia; order Diprotodontia; family Potoroidae; genus Potorous; species Potorous gilbertii. The sequence continues at coordinate 179,872,740 of CM053769.1, forward strand.
TAAATATATGCCACTACACAGAATTTTCATAGTATTCCAACTTTGTAGAATGAAAAACTTTCAAAACATATAAACCTAAAACAAGACGATAAAACCACCTGGGAGCAAGACAAGGTACGTACCACCTCTGTCATCCTTTCTCCTATTAGAGTTGTTTAATGTGTCCCAAGGATGCTTTTGGTGAGTCTGCAGAGGAGAAACATATATTTCAATGAAGCAACCATTTAATTGGTCTGCACAGTATCCCACAAAAGATTAGGTAAAAAAAAATTGCAAGGATAGTTTCTCAGAAACTTTCTATCTGATCTTCATTAAAAAATGATGAGATGTATAAGATCATTATCGTAAGTATCATAAATGACATCCTTTGACTATTTTGGAAAGAAGAGAAAGAGTGTTTACTGGCTTTGGAGTCAAAGAGCTGAGTTTAAATCCCAGCTGTGCCACTTCCTATCTGGGTCACCTTTCCACATCTCCTGTCTGATCTTCGTTTTTTATTCATCTATAAAATGAAGAGGTCAGGCTAGATGGCTTCAAGCATCCCTTTCCTCTCTAAATCTGTGATGCTGTGATCCATCAAAATGATAATGAGAAAACAAAAATAATTATCAATCATCTCTTCAAAGCTATGGGGTATGGGGGAATGGCAAAGGAGGAGAGTGACGGCCTGGGTGGTGGACAGAGGGGACTTTGTGTGCTCTGAGCCTGACGATGTTATAGCAGGCTTGGTAGAAGCCCTGAAATACTGGCCAGTTGGACTCTGGCAGTATCATTGGTTAGAGCATAATCCAGGTCAGTGAGATGTGACTTGTAAAAATCAAAGAAATAGATCAGGCAGCGTAGGGTTTCAAGCTAGCTATGCTAGAAGCCACTGTGATGACTGTCTTGACTGGGAGGACACCAGTGCAAGTGGTAGTCCATGTTCCTGTGTTACATGAAATCAATATACATGGGAACCAATGAGAAATACCAATGACATTACCTGCTAGAAATATTTCAGTATAGATGTCACTAAATGTTTTGGTGTAGATGTCATTAAAGTGGGAAAACCATGAGTGCATATGATTGATTGCCTCAAGATAGGACGGTTTTTACAGAGTTAACTAGATCTTACCAGTTATAAGCAAGGGCTTTGTACTTCTTTTTGTTAACATGATAGTACCCTTAGCTCCAGTTCATACAAGGTTGTATTACAGACAAATGTGAGGCAATGATTCTGATTAGAGGAAATGAAAGCTGAAATTTAGGAGCTATTAAAATCTGAAAAGATTGGAAAGCCTGAAGTTGTTGAAATCTTCACTTAATGCAAACTTCATAAATGTTATAAAACATTGAAACAATTACGTAGATAGACCTGAAACATTTCAAATGATTTTGATGAGGAGGTGGGCCTATTTAGATGGACATTTTGAAAGACCCTTTTGAGTTTGACAATCTAACTTACGAGACCCACTATACCATTTTTTAAAAGTTGGTATTTGTTATCAGTATCATGAACAAACATTTTCCCATGATATTTGGAAAAAAGTATATTAAAAAAAACATTTCAGAGCCTGGATACAGGAGTATATATGGTAGCTTCTGACATGGTAAAACTGTAGTAGGAAAGGTAAAGTCATCAAAGAATAAGACCATCATGGCAGAAGCACTTGGAGAAAGCTAACAGAAACCTTCAGAAAGGCATTGAAAGATCAGATTAATATCTAGCAGTATGTCTAGTAGAAAACTTGCTCCCATAATCACCCAATTAAAGACCACGAAAAAGAATTGTGGACACAGAATCTAGAAGATAAAAGTATATTAGAAATTCTAGATCCCCTTAATCAAGATTTAGAAGTAAAAGTAAAAACCTTAAGACAACACAAGCAGTCAAATTAGTGCAAACCCAAAATTGAAATTGAAATTGAAATCAATTGAAATCAATTAAAAACTTTACCACACAGATTTGAGAAACAAAGATATGAGAAGAGAAATAGAGACAATCCTTGGAGATGGAGGAATTAGAAAATTGCTTGACATCTATATGTCAAAATCCAACAAAATAAATACCCAAGTTGGAGATGAAATGACAAAGAGAAAGAGTGGGCACCATTAACACAATGAAGAACAGATACATCAAGGTAAATAATTGAAACTAGCTTCTTTATAAAACAGGAAAGCATTGAGGTTGAATGAGAACCATAATTATTGGTCCAAACACTTCGCCCTGGTGCACGAATTACTCAGAGTGCTTCCCCTTTTCCTCTCAGATGCAAAGGTCAACTTGTCTTTCTTAACAGAAAGTTTTTTTAAATCTATCTATTATGGAAAAATGAGAACATTAGCAAACCCACCAAAAATAGGCCAACTGCATGTTTATCAGTCAATAAATTTAAACGAGTATATAATTAAAGAAGTGTTTAAGTACTTACTGTATACCAGGGACTTTTAAAAAAAATGCATTTATGTACTTTACACAGAGCATGTACAAGTTATATGAAGATAAAACATCCATAAACATTTATAAAAAAACATGCACTAAGAGTAAAAGAGAAGTTGCCTAGAAGTTGTAGGGGCATAGAGAGTAACTCGTTAGCAGGTCTGTCATTACTGAACAAGCTACATGGGAAACAATGGTTATGGCCCTTGTTGATTATCACAGTCCTTGACCCTGTTCTACACTCAAGGTTTATTTGTCATTTGTAGATATATAAAACAGACCTAACTTGAATGATAACACTAGAGCGTCTGATGTCCATGTGGAGAATTGTTCCTTATACTCAACACTCTGTCAACACCATAACGTCAAGAACAGTTGCAGGTGTGGCATTTTTGTTTGGAGGGAAATAGTTTAAACCCCTTATATTTCTGTGTCCCTTTAAAACCATTATCTCTGCTCCTAAATAAAACTGACTATGCTTCCTGAGTCAAAGAAGGAGTCATCCTCCAAAAATCATTTGATGTATACAGCTGATATTAAGTTAGAAGGCTCCACTGAAAAACACATGAAACAGCTTCTCCATCTCATAGAATCTTTCCCCAAGGATATCCAATTATCATTTGGAGTCAATTAATGCATAATGCTTACTGATTAATTGTGTCTAACTCTTCATGGTCCCACAGACCATATACCATGGGAATTTTTTTTTTTTGGCAGAGATATTGGAATGATTTGTCATTTCCTTCTCCAGTGGATTTGAATGACTTGCCCAGGGTCACACAGCCAGAAAGTGTCTGAGGCTGGATTTGAAGTATTCCTGACTCCAAACCAGTTCTCTATCCATTGAGCCACCTTGCTACCCTCCACTGAGCTTCCTCATGATTCTTAATGTACACCAAAGAGAGATGAAGATTGAAGGCTTCAAGCTTGATCTTGAGGTTAAATTGAACCAAGATACCTTGGCCTCTTCCAGCCAAGACACATTAAATATAAATTTATCAGTGAGAAAACTATGTCTCTTGCATATGTTTAATAACAATTAATATATATGCAGTACTAGCTTTCACAAGCACATTCAGAACCACAAAATGATCTATAACAGATTTGAAAAGTTTCCTAACAAGAATTCATACAATTTAACGTTTTATTGTATTTAGAATTTAATACTAAAAAGAATATTGCCATATACAAAATTTAAAAAAGTATCGTACATGAAATAGTGAATCTTTATTATATACAGCTTGCTCTTTTTGACAAAAATATAGTAAATTCAGCATATTATTTTCAGAGCTATCTTTCTTATTCATTTCCTTCTGAACTTTCTTCCACCTCTTCTTTGCATTAAAAAAATGCTCTAATGACTCCTTTTTCTTACTTTGCCTATTTTTTCTGGCAGTACTATGACTAACTCTCCCCTCTCTCTGCCAAATCTCCCCTAAAAATGAAAGAAGGAAAAATACAATTCTTGTAACAAATAAGTATAGTCCAGAAAAACAAACCAAAACCATTTGCCTTGTCTAAAAATTTATAATGCATGGGAATTTTTTTGTTGGACTGTGCATCTATGTATTAAGGTCTTTATTTTTCATTAAAAAATTTTTTATGAAGGTGAAATAGTAGAAAGACAAATTAATAATTGAACAATTTTAAAAAAGATGACTGAGAGGAGAAGAGGGAGGCATATGGGGAGAAAATTGAAAGATGTAAAAACCAAACATATCCATTTTTAAAGAGGATAAAATAAAACAAAAACAAAATTTATGTCTCATTCTTTACCTTAGGTCCACCATCCCACCATCAGTAGAATGTTTTACTATTAGTCTTCTGAGTTGTGGTTAGTCATTGTGTTCATCAGAGTTCTTAAGTCTTTCAAAGTTGTTTTTCCTGTATAAATTGTTCTTTGGGTTCTGCTCACTTCATTGTGCATTAGTTTATACAAGTCTTCCCAGGTTTCTCTGAAACTCTGTCCCTTTGATCATTTCTCACAGTACAATAATTATATTTATATGTAGCATAGTCCATTACATTAATATACCATACCTCATCAGCTATTCCCTAAATGATGGGCACCCCCTTTATTCCTAGGTATTTACTACAATGAAAATATCTGTAATGAATATCGTTGATTCTGAGGGGCATGAGGTAAGGAGGGAGACCATTCCAGGCATGGGGGAAAGATAGTGCAAAGAGAGGAAGATGGGAAGTAGAATGTCAAGTGTGAAGAACATAGGAAAGATTGGTTGGGTCAGGGTTATGAAAGACTTAAAAAGTTGATGAGAATTTTCTATTTTATCTTAGTGGCAATACAAAGCCACTGGAGTTGGTTGAGTAGGGGAGTGACATGGTCACATCTGTGTTTATAGAAAGTGACTTGGGTAGCGTCATGGACCAGAGTGGTGAGAGACTCGGGACAGAGAGACTGATTAATCAAAGTGAGAGCTGATGAGGTGGTGTTTATGTGAGTAAAGAAAAAGGGTTGGATTCTAGAGATGTTATAGGGAAAAAATGGCAAGATTTGGCATCTTATTTGATAAATAGGGTGAGGGAAAAAGAGTGATGACTCAGAGGCTATAAACCTTGGAAACATGAAGACTTGTGTTTCCTTCATGTGACATTAACTACCAGTTATTATAGTTTACAAACCAGTTAAAAACTATGCAGTCTGACAGATAAAGTAGTCATAGCTTTTAGTTTGTGAAAGAGTTCCTAAAAAGATCAAAATTCAGACTCTCTCTTTTCTATATTACTTCTTTCCCTATCTCTTGTCTTTGACCTGCCTTCCTCCCTCTTCTCCCAACTTTTGTTTCTCAAAGACTTAGGTAGAGGGATAACCCTTTTCATTCAACAATATAGGTGTCTACCAGTTTCAGGGAGACTGACTCCAAAGTTGGACCCATTCAGAGTCAGATCTGATTCAATGTCCCTGAAAAATTTATTGTGGGGTTAGGTCACAATACATATGTTCAATTTTCATCAAAGGCAGATATGAAAATAATAGCTTTCACAAGTGAGTACATTGATGTGTCATAGTCATTCATAATCTAAATATAACTAACTTACCTTCTCTATGAGAACTGACCAATTTAATTTGAAAGATTTTGTTCATTTATTCTGTTCCTTTTTTATTATTTTGATTACTCTACCAACAGGTGTAGCTTGAATAAAATCGAGAAAGGAATCCCTTCTTTCTGCTATCAGTGAGTCACATTATTTCCACACTAAACCAAAAGTTATTTATGTAAATAAGGGCAGAGAACCACCTATTCGCAATGAATTATTTGCCCTCTTATAAGAAAGATTTATGTGGCAAACAACCATTGGGAGTTAGCAAGACCAAAGACAGAAAACCATAACCTGAGCTTTTCATGACACGATGTCAAGCCATGCCAGTTGGAGAGAAATGACCACTTCTAACGGCCAGCCTATTTGATTCCTTTGCTAAATCTCCATAAAGATACAACCAGATGAACAAAAGAAATTATAGGAAAGTGATATATTAGGAATACTGTTCTGAGCTGTGTGAGTCATGACTGAAATTTAGCAGGATGAATTTATAGGGCATTCCTTCATAATTAGTTTCTGTTCCAAAGAGGGTCAAAGGATCCATATTTCTTGATCTTCAAAGAATCCTTTAAAGACCAACAGTTCCTTTCCCATAGGAGGCCCTTCTGAGAGGGAAAATGAGAGTTATTAATTAATAGCTCTGGTTTAGAGTGACATGACTTCAAGAAAATCCACTTGGAATCCATTTCTAATGCGTAACATCCTTCTTGTTCTCAACAGTGGTTTGATATGAGGGTGGAGATGATGTCAGTGATATATAGTTCTGATTCAAAGGCATTAGACTTCACAATCTTTGCCTTCTTTCTGTTGTCTTTAAATAAAAATTTAAATTATGATAACAGCTAATAATTTCAGCAGGGATCTCTTACATAATATTAACAATTTGTATTTTGTAACACATAAGGCTTACAAAGCACTTTTAAGAAATAATAATGAGGGAGCCAGTGGAAGTATTACTCCCCCTCTTTTACAGTTGAGGAAACTGAGCCCATACAAAGTAAAATGATTTGCCTATGTCACATAGCTAGTGAATGGCAGAGCCAGGCTTCAAACCCATTTTTGTCCTGACTCTGAGTCTAGAGCCTGTTACAGTACTGCAGCTATTTGGCCATAAGGGACAATTCCTTTTTATTTCTTCTTTCCTTTGACGCAGGGTCTTATGACAGCACCAAGGACTTGAGGCTTGCCGTTGCAGCAGTTAACATGCCTTAGAGCAGTGGAGGTTGAGCACAAGGTGAACCACCTGGATTAGGAAGTACAATTACTGTCCAGGGAGGGAGTGCCTAAGTGGTAGCAGCAATAGGCTGGCACCAAGGTATGAATCAGCCTCAGAAAGGAGGCACCATAAAGAGGACCAAGGCTGGCTAGTTGATTGGACAGAAGTGAAATGGATAATTAGCAGAATCGCTAAGCTGTGTTATCTCTTGTGGTACAGTGGATAGAGTGCCAGGCCTAGAGTGAGCATGACCTGAGTTCAAATCTGACCTCAGACGCTTATTAGCTGTGTGACCCTGGGTAAGTCACTTAACCTGCTTTGCCTCCGTTTCCTCATTTATAAAATAAGCAGGAGAAGGAAATAGCAAATCACTCTAGTATCTTTGCCAAGATGACCCCAAATGGGATTGGGAAGAGCCAAACATCTCCGAAATGACTAAACAACAACAACCATGTTGTTGGGCTTGATGTAAGGCTTGATGACAACTAGTCTTCCAGCAGATTATAATATTAATTGATCAATTAATTGATATTAATGAGATATAAATTGAGTTTCAGAATTCTGTTTAAATTACTCTGTCAATTCATGTACTGATTCTTGTATGTTTAGCATTCCTCTTTCTTTGTAGGAATCACTGTCTGCCTCATCACTAATTCCTTTCTACACATTGGGTATCTTTTTTTTTTTAATGGATTCCCCCTTTGAAGAAAGCTTAGATTACAGTGAAAAATAAAATTGTCTTCAGAGTACCTGGGGTAGAGCTGATATCAATGAGTAAGCAAGAGAGTAACCCAGTTCCCTCTAGCTTCCCTAGCAGTGAACCCAGTACATTACTGTATGGCTGGTATAGGGTTGAGAAAGTTGAATACCCTCAGCACCTGTGAGTCCCAGAAGAGGTTTTCTCAAATCTCTGTTTGAGATAATCTATGTATCTCTCTATATATTGTGGAAGAAATGAGGAGAGTAGCTGTTAGGCAGTTATCTGTAATCTATATCTATATAAGATGACTACCAGGTGGTTATGGTAGCTGGGGAACCAAGGAAACATTTCACACCCCCACCCATTATTCTGGATTACAGTCCAGACACCACAGCCATAACTGAGGGGAGCAACTATTATGGAGAAAGGGCCTGCCATCTCCTCCTCTACCGCCAACTGCTACTGATGGGAAGGTAAATTCAAGAGCCCCAGAAACAGCAGGGTCCCTCCCCATTAACTTCCAATCCGACTCCTAGCTATAGTCTTGAAGCTATTTTCCAGGGGAACAATGCTTGGGAAGATGATGTGCTGCATTCTCAGCAGCCACATGTTCTGAAGACCCAGGAAAGAAGGTTCTCATCATTAGTCTTGGGCACTATCAAATGATTCAACATCAGAAATGGATATGGTATTATTAATAGAAGTGACATTAAATAAGATGTATTATTATTTGCTCTGACCCTATATTCTAAAGACTATTGTGCTTTTCTATCTGACTTACAGCTGAAATCTTCTAATATGTGTGTTTCTTTCTATGAGAATGTGAGTTACCTGAGAGAAAGGACAGTCTTGCATTTCAGTTTGTATCCACAGAACTTTGCGCTCTGCTTTGCACATAGTGAGTATTGGATAATGCTTTTTCTTCCTTCCTCTCTCCCTCTCTTTTTCCTTCCCTCCCTCCCTTCCTCCCTCTCTCCTTCCCTCTCTCCTTCCCTTCCCTTCCTTCCTTCCTTCCTTCCTTCCTTCCTTCCTTCCTTCCTTCTTTCCTTCCTTCCTACCTTCCTTTCATAGTAATGTGGCATAGGGACAATAGACTTGTCTCTTGTCACTGGGCTTGGAGACAGAAAAATTGTGTTTGAGTCCCAGGCCTACCATTTAATGTTACCTTGGACAAGTAATTTAACCAGTCTTAATCCCGAGCATCTTGTCAATCATACCTCTCAAATATTTGACAGCCCCCAAATAGAAAATCATATTCTTATGAGTATGGGGCAGCTAGGTGACATAATGCATAGAGAGCTGGACCTGGAGTGAGGAAGACTCATCTTCCTGAATTCAAATCTGACCTCAGACACTAACTAGTTGTGTGACTTTGGACAAGTCAGTTAATTTTGTTTGCCTGCCTTAGTTTCCTCATCTATAAATGAACTGGAGAAAGAAATAATAAAACACTCTAGTATCTTTGCCAAGAAAATCCCAAATGGGGTCACAAAGAGTCGGACATGACTGAACAACAACTGAATTCTTATGAAAGACAACCTCCAGGGTAAATCACTGATTTGCAACTCATATAACAGGTGTTTGCAACCTATCACCTAGGTTTCAAAGAAAGCACCTAGCTTGGTTGCTGGCACCCTTGTCTACTGACTTTGAGAACTGTCTAGCAGCTGCTCTCTCCATTTCTTCCACAAGCAAGAGTCAGCAGTCAGCTTGAGTTAACCCCTTCCACTCATTCCTAAGAGGAAATGCCCACCTCTCTATCTGTACTTGTTGTCATTCTATCCATTCTTGTAGACCTGGCTTAAATACTACATACTCTCTAGGAGGCCTTCTTCTTCCCTTTCTCCCCCTCCCCAAAACTGGAAGTGATATCTTTTTTGATGGCTCTCATAGCACTTTGTATTTACATTCACTCATCATATTCTGATTTGTATTATATTTATGTGTGGGAATGATTTATCATCCCTACTAGATGCCCACCCTTAAGCATAAGCACCCTTAAATTAAGGGAGTCCATCTTATCTATGTTTGTATCTCTTCTACTATCTAGTCCTATACCTTGTCCATAGAAGGCATTCAAAAAAATTTTTTGAGTGAAAGATTAGATGGATAACTATGTCCAGGTTGTGTGGTGAGGAAATAAGCATCAAAGTTGTTATTCTGTGAATCTAATCTGTGCTCCCATGCTTGGGGGTGGGATTGCTAAAGAGTAATTAATTAACTTATTTAAGGAAAGGTCTAGCCGTAAGAAAACACTAGTGTTTCTAGAATTAGTCCCATTGTTCTGCAAGGTCGTTATTCTGAAGGTCAAAGACTTACCAGAGAAAGAACTGAAGGGATTGCAGTGGTGATGGTTTGGGATCTCCCAGGTGTCAGATGTTCTGTATCTGCTTCAGTTCCCCAACTGCCATGACTGTGACTCTCTTGGAGGCTGTGGAAAGGAAAAGTTTTAGAGACATTTGCTAAATACCACATTTGGCACATGTATAGGACCTGTTGGGAAGACTTGGGTCTAGACAGGTGGCTTGTGCTTGGAATCTCCTGTGTTGGGGCATGCCTCTTGATAGGCATGTGTGCATATGTGTGTGTGTGTGTGTGTGTTAATGGAGAGGGAAAGAAAAAGAGAGAGAATATTCCTTTTACCTCTTTGGTCATAAGTAAAGAGCATACATAGTTAAGCCATGCTAGTGGTCCATTTCATTGTGCCATACCAAGGTTCATGAAAATACAGCAGACCAGAGAAGAGGGTGAAATTTCCTAGTGGATTGGGCTAGATCCAAGATTCGAATAGGATAAATCTACAATGACCATAGCTTTCTAGACTAAAGAGCAGTGCAGCTGCCCCCTCGGAAAGGGTGGAATTGGAAGATGGTGGAACGTGCTTTCTGAGAATTTCAGGGAAAAAAATGTTATTTTCCTTGAGTTCCCTCTGGGGCTGGGAGGAACACCCAATTATTAGGGTGAGCATGGAATTATCAGTACCTGTAAGGATCAAGTAATATTATCTAATATTTGTATAGAACTTTAAGGTCTGCAAAGTGCTTTATAAATAGCCCTCTCATTTCATGCTCATAACAGCCCTGGGAGATAGGTGCTATTATTAACCTCATTTTACTGAGGAGGAGACTGGGGCAGAGAGTAGTAAGAGACTTACCCGGAGTCATACAGCTAGTAATGGTGGAGGCTGTATTTGAACTCAGGTCTTCCTGAATGGAAGTCCCATGCTCTAGTCACTTCATCGCCTTACTCAGTAACTGGGCAAGAAGGTTCCCCAGTGGCTAAATTAATACATTCATTTCTCTTCTGACCACAACTTCCTAGTCTTTTTAGAGTCATCAGTTCATTCATTATTCATTATCTCTTTGATACCTCCATCCATCTCCCACTCTCCCTCCTCCCTCAAAAATGTTGCATGACATATATTCTTTTTAGGAGAATTAAAATAATTTTGCTCTGAAGATGTTTGAGAATTTCATAAGGAGAGAAAGGAGCCAAGACACTAGGTTAGGTTGAAGAACATTGCTTTGGGCTTGAGGTTAGGGAATATTACTCGTTTCCCTTCGGGCAATACATCTTCACACCTTTACTTTTACCAAAAAAACCCCAGCAAACTAAAAGTTAGAGAATCTTGCAACACAAAAAAGGACTTTTTTTTTTGTCTTCCTGTCTCCTGTCTCCAGGGATTGGCATAGTATCAGACATATGTTGCTGCTGCTGTAGTTCAGTTATGTCCAACTCTTTAAGGTACCATGGACTTGTCCCTAGGATTTTCTTGGCAAAGATCCTAGAGTGGTTTGCTATTTCCTTCTCTAGTGTGTCCCCATTTTACAGATGAGGAACTGAGGCAAATAGGGGTTAAGTGACTTGCCAAGGGTCACACAGAAGTTCAAATCATGAAGATCTAAGTTCAAATCTGGCCTCAGACACTAACTAGTTGTCATTTAACCATTATTTGCCTCAGTTTCCTCATCTGCAAAATGAGTTGGAGAAGGATATGGCAAACCACTCCAGTATTTTTGCCAAGAAAACTCTAAATGGGGTCACGAATAGTTGGATGAAACTGAAATATGAATAGTAACGCCAACAACTTCCCAACTGCAGACCTGGTGTTCTATGCCACTTAGTTGCCTCCACCACACACAAAATAGGTGTTTAATAAATGTCCGTTGATTAATTGATAAAGGAAAAACTTGCGACACTTTTGAAAATAAAAAAATATTCAATTAAAATTATTAAATGCTTCTGCAATCTTATCAATGTGACCCTGATTGGATCGACCTTCAAGGGAAGGGTTTTCCTGAAAAGAGTAAACCTGTGGTTAGAGCTTTCCTTTTCTAAAAAGTCTCCTGGCTACCATTAACATCTGAAGAAATTTGAATTCTATTCCATTATCCTTCACCATACTTGCAGAAGGTAATGGTCATTCCTGATGAAGAAATTAAAGAGTCCCATTGTTTCTGTTGCAGGATCCTTGGGCTTAGAGGTCTTCTTCGATGACATATGACACTCCCAGGCATCATTGCCAGTGGCATCCTTCATAGCATTTCCACTGACTCTCCCCCTATTCCTCCAACAATTAAGTATTCTAAAGTTCTGACACTTCCCCAGGTTTTTGGCTACCTCCTACTTCCCTAATTCCTATGATTGATTCACTATCTCCTGAATTGAAAACTTCCTTCTATTCTCATTTACATCCAAGAAAACCCCCTAATCTCTCCAGTTCCTTTCTCTACCTTCTGTACTTTTGGAATCTGGTTAATGATTGCACTATCTACTATTCCTTCTTTTTCAGTGTTTGACCTTCTCTCTGTCTCTACCCCATGTTCATCCTTGGAGACTTCCCATGGATGTTCCTTTGAATACTCTGGCTTCCAAGTTCATCAACCTCCATGACTCCCATCATCTATGTGTCTTCACTCCACTTCCACCAATTCCCTGGATTGTCACGTCTTAACTCTCACTATTATCTACAGCTCTGTCGTCTCTATGATCTTGAACACTGAAATTCTTTTTGATCATATCTATCCTTTCAGTGATCTTTTTGTCTGTTCTTAAACCTAGTCTTCATTATTATCACAGTCTTTGTTTCTACTATCTAGAGGCAGGCTGGTATATGTTTGACAACTCCTCTCCAAAAGAAAGTATGCGTGATACACTTATAAGTTCAATCTGTTTTACTAATTAATTCAGATCATCTGGTCCAGCTGAACTTCATGGTTGAGAAAAGGGAAATCTGTTCTTCTGACTTCCACCTTCAAGAGAAAAAACATTCAATTCCAGACTTTCTTCAGGTCCCTGGAGGGAGAGAAAGATTCTGAGCAGAAACCAACATATAGAAAAGCTGACACCTTGATCATGTCCCTATACCCAGTTTATTACACTAGAGATTTTGGGTTATTTCCTCTTGAGCTTATAGGATCTGGAAGCTTCTTCTTGGTAGAGCTGAGAGTTCTTGCTCCAAATGGGAGAGTTTATCCGTTCTGTGCATTTTCTAATATATAGTCTCATCTAAATTTTTTTTTTCTGATTTCTGTTTGCTAACAGTTTGGATAAATGGGTCTATTTGCTATGTGCTATGTGTCTTCATTGTGGAATTGGCATTGGTGAAAGCCTTGTATACAGAGCAGGATGGTTTCTCCATTAAGAAATAGAGATCAGGGTTCCCCTTGAAACTAAAAATGATTTCCCCTAGACTAACCATAACTAAGGGGGTAGATAGATGTAACTTTAGTCTGAAACTTGCTCTGCACTCTGCTCTCAGTCTCAGCCCCTATCTTTTGCTCTTTTCCTGGCAGGAATCAAATTCTCCCTTGGGGAAAAGTGGAGGGAGGACACTTTAGAAATATCTCTCCCCACCTTTCTATAGGCCACATCTAATGAACCCCATGTGGACACACATAACTTACATAAGCAAAACAGCACACACATACTCTCCCATATGTTCCTAGTGCCTTTGCTAATTAAGACAGCACTTAATCAAACTAAGCACTATGTTAATTAAGACATTGCTCTCCAGGAACTCACATTCTAAGTGAACACACTGCCTACAAAGACCTGGAAGTAATATAGTTGCAGGGATGGAAAGATTCTTATATTACTTAGGAATTTAAGAGGATAGTGCGGAGAACTGAAGAATGGAGAAGCAGGATAGACAGTATGACCTGGATGATTTTAGGAGTGGATGGCAGGGTAGATGTTAAGGAAAGTGTTATGGTTCTCATTCTAGCAAAAGGAATGGAGCTTTTGACTTCCATATCCTTCAAACCCTCTGATCCTTTGGACACAAAGGGAGGCCAGGATGGGAAGGTGCTTCTAGTGGTGGGGCCTCTTTTCCTTTCTTGACCATCCTAGTTGGGCTCTGGGATGGGGTGCATGGTCATGGGAATGAGTGAGGGGACTAGACCACTGCCAGTGGTGGATGGTCTTCACACCACCTAGCTGTCTTGGATGGGGAAAATATTAAAGGACTGGAGAAGGTAAATACTGTCTCAGTTTTCAAAAAAGAAAAGAGAATGGAGCCCTCAAACTGTGAATCATAGAGCTTGTCTTTGATTCCTGGGGAAAATTTTTAGAACAAATAATTAAAAAGATGGTTAACGAATATCTAGAAAAGGAAGTGGTGATTATATAGAGCCAAGCTGCCTTTAGTAAGAACAGGTCATATCAGACCATCCTGATATGGGATGTGAGTGATCTGGGGGCAAGGTGCTCTTGTGAGACCAGCAAAAGCACAAGGGCTGGAAGGATTAAAGGACAGGGTCACTGAAATGCACAACAGAAGGCCTTCAGATGAAAACTAGAGATCTCACCCACCTATCCGTGGAAGGACAGGTGTAAGACTTGAATGGGGCATCTAGGTGGTTGGGTGGTTGGATCCTAGAGCCTGGTCGAAGAAAGACTTGAGTTCAAATGTGGCCTCAAATATACTTACTAACTGTGGGTTCCTGGGTCAGTCATTTAACCTTGTTTGCTTCAGTTTCCTCATCTATAAAACAAACTGGAGGAAGAAAGGCAAACAACTCCAGTCTCTTTTCCAAGAAAATCCTAAATGGGGTCATAAAGAGTTGGACGTGACTGAACAATAACAAAAAATACAGATTCCTGGAGTACTCCACAGTGACATGGAGTCATCAATGGTTATTCTTTGAGCCCAGTCATGGGACTGATTTAGAATACATTCAATTGTATATTGTCTCACCTGACTCTCTTTACCTACTTTATCAAATAGGGCTAAGGTCTGGCTCAAATGGCTCAATTACATATGAAAAAATCAACGAAACAATGAACCTGCCTCCTTTCGTACATTGGTCCCTGGCCACTTATGTGCCTAAATACCCCAAAGGTTATGGGAGGCACAACTGACTGAATTGAAATTGATCGCCCACTGTAAGGAAGACTGAGTATGTTACTGAACAAAAAGAACTCTTTAGCCTGGAAGGACTGTGACTCAAGAGAGACTATATCTTGCCAAGCTCCTCCCTGGAAGTGATAACCTCAGAGCAGAGGGACCTGTGAATTAGTTTTAGGAGAACAGGCGACCACAGTGATTCCTCTGGGACCATGATAGTTGTAGCAGCCACCTTTCTGAGGATCCAGTCTGTCACTGTGGGTGGGGATTGGGTGAGTGATAGAGCTGTTCAAGCCTCAGATCATTTCTGTCCTGGGCACTATCTATTTTCTCTCTTTACATTTTAAATGTCTCTTACATTTGACCTCTCTAGACCTTCAGCTTTTGCTAAAATCTCACCAGGACACTCTTTCTCACATTTATTTCCTTTTTTTTTTGGGGGTGGGGGTGGGAATAGGGTTAACAAAGCATTTGAGACCACATGACTTGGTGACTAGAGATATAGCTCTGAAATACCTATTGGCTATGTGACCCTGGTAGAAATCACTTAATGTCTCAGTACCCTAGGCAACTCTCTTAAGGTTTTAAGCCAAGGAAGTATTTAACCTGCATTAGTAGAGGGAATTTCCTTATATAGATTTTCCCATACCAATTAAAATTATATGTGATAAAATATCTCACACTATTCCTGTGGAGAAGAGAGAGATAGACTAGACAATAATATAATTAGATGTATCCTTAATTGGTCCCATGACCGTAATCAGAGTAATCATTGATGACTCAATGTCACTGCAATAGGAGATCTCTAGTGGGGTGCTCCAGGGATCTGTACTTGTTCAGTTGTGTTAGTCAAGTCTGACTCTTCATGATTCATTTGGAGTTTTCTTGGCGAGGATACTGGAGTGGCTTGTCAATTCCTTCTCCAGTTCATTTTACAGATGAGGAAACTGAGGCAAATAGCATTAAGTGACTTGTCCAGGGTCACACAGCTAATATGTTTCTGAGAACAGATTTGAACTCAGGAAGACTCATCTCCCTGACTTGAGACTGGTATTCTATCCACTGTGCCACCTAACTGCCCATATTATATTATAATACAATTATTATGATATCATCTACAAACATAATTTTATATATCATATATAAAAATATAATATAATGATAATATATTATGCATAAAACATTATATATATAAAATTATATCAGTAGGTCTAGGAGTATATGTATAAAATTATAGAGGCAGCTAGGTGGCAAAGTACATAGAATGCTAAGTATGGAATCATAAACAAACACCTGAGTTCAAATCCTGCCTAAACACTAATTTTGTGACCCTGAATAAGTCATTTAGGCCCTTTTTGCCTCAGTTTACTCATCTGTAAATGGATATAATAATAACATCTGCCTCCTAGGGTTGTAGCAAAGATATAAACTTTGCAAACCTTAAGGCGCTATATAAATGCTACCTGTTATAATGTGTCTCTGTTTATAGGTTCTTCACTTTACAGAGAATCTGTGCTTGCTCAAGGGTATGATCATAGTATGTCTCTCTAGCAATATAAAAAATTCATATGGAAGCATTATCAGTTCTTTCCCTTCCTTCCACAACTCCCTTTCCCCAGCCACTCTCAAGTGTCTTGTCTTTTTAAAAGGATCAACAACTTTTGCTGAATCTCTGCTTGAGCCAGGCATTAGTCACACCAGACAAGGATTAGTGACCAGCAAATTTTCACTTTATCCAAGGGAGGAAAGTGATAGCAGTCAAAATGCAATGAGTAGTGGAGGAGAAATAGTTTATTTGGATAGGAAAAAGGCAGTAGCATACACCCCTGGTGAGAGACAGAAATCAGATGACTTAGAACTTCTCCTTCACGTGGAGATGGGAAAAGGCTCCACATTCCCCTCTGATGACTCCCAAATCTGATCATTCTGTGCTGCCCCGACTGCCCACCAGGACCACAAAGTAGAGGGAAAATTGCCCCATGCTAAGGTGTGCCCCTGTAACACGCCAAAAGACCCCCATTTTTTTGTCTCTCAATATAGAGGAAACACCTGTGTCTTCCAGCTTCTTTCCCCAAATCTCCAAAGCCAAGTGCAAAGATGTCACCAACCTGATGAATTCTATGATAGCATTTTCTTGAGTTTTCTGTCTCCATAGCAGCAATTACTGCCTGGGTGTTCCCTTCTTTTTTTATTTCCTTCATTAACTCAAGGTTTTTATTTTTCCAGAATAAGGAACTGATTTCTATAGTAAACAAGAAAGATTTAAATTGACTTGAAAATTATATTCTGGGGAAATCTTTGTTTACATAA
The DNA here is from genome assembly GCA_028658325.1 of Potorous gilbertii. Classification (NCBI taxonomy): domain Eukaryota; kingdom Metazoa; phylum Chordata; class Mammalia; order Diprotodontia; family Potoroidae; genus Potorous; species Potorous gilbertii. The sequence goes on from CM053769.1 coordinate 179,889,796, forward strand.
ATTGTTACTTGTTGATGATGGGTTTCTCTCTCTCTTCAAAGTATAGAAGCCATTCTGATAGCATCCTCTTAGATGCCTAAATTTGTATTTGTTTTAGTAACCCGTGTCAAGAATTCTGCAGCTTTAGTCAACGAGACTATGGGAAATAATTGTACATCTCTGTTCTCCCTTGCCCCCATTGTATTAGTAAACCTTTGAAGTTTTAGCATAGTCATTTAATTGCCACATCTTGGTAAGAGCAGGTACAATCCTTGGAATCAGTCTCTTATACTGCCTAGCTTACATTTCTAAGTCCCCTTTCTTGATGTTTTCCTTAAAAAGGTATGTCTTTTTCTTACCCTGTCTCCCCATATACCATTTTCAACAGGACAGAATCCTCTTATTCCCTCATCTATCACCCCTACTGGCAGCTAGTTGATGGAGTGGATGGAGTGCCAGACCTGGAGTCAGGAAGACCTGAGTTCAAATCCATCTTCAGATACTGACTAGCTATGTGATCCTAGACAAGTCATTTAACCCTGGTTACCTCGGGTTCCTCACCTGTCAAATGAGCTGGAGAAGGAAATGGTAAACCACTCTAGGATCTTTGCCAGGAAAATCCCAAATGGGATCACTAGAGTGGGATGTGATTGGAAACAATTAAACAAAAATAATATCATGCTTACTGCTCTCAGTCATTTATAGCTCAGTGTAAATCTAAGTCACTTCTATGTCTTCCTCAGGAGTGTTTTAAGCCTTGTTTCTAATCGTGGAATGAAAGGTTTTATCCTGTGAGTTAATGGGTGAGGCTCTTTTGGGTGGCAAAGGAAGGACCTTCTCCATATCCCTGAATCATTTCACTTAGCAACAACTTTTTCCAGCTATTCTGGATATTGCCCAGTGAATGTTATTTCCATCTCTGATATCAAAGATAGCAGTGCTGACTCCTTTAGGTGGTAATATTAGCTGCTTAAGAAAGAGGAATATTTGAGAAAAGACTAGGTACTCGAAGCTAAGTCTTTACAAGTTTCAGATTCCAGAAGAATCCTTTCAGGTCTGGCCTAGGGATCTACTCACAAACCTTACAGGCCCAGTTCTTTTCATTTGGGAGTGAACACCCTTCTCTTTAATGGATCTATTTAAATAATTGCAGCGTGGGGAGAGAAGTGTTGACAAGGTGATTTAGATTTATACACAGAACCTCATCATAGAAGCCGTGAGAACTGGAGACTGGAGAACCTCTCCTGTCTGAAAATCCCAGAAGGTCCCTTCAGGCATGTGTGAGAATGGGGCAAGAGCTTAGGTAAAAACCAACAAGCTGGGGTTGTAAGAAAAGCATGTTTTTCCAACCCAGGTGCCCAGGTGTGCTAGTGTTTGTAGGAGTGGATGTGGAGGTTGGAGGGAAGGTCAGCTCTTTTTGAAATCTAACTTGAGACTCACTGGTCCTTAGTTTCTTTGCCTATAAAATGAGGAGGTTTCAGAAAAAGGTAGTGGGGTAATACAGAATTGTAAAATTTTAGAGTTGGAAGGGCCCTGTCAAGATCATTTAACCACCTGTAAAGAGATTTCTAATATTATAATTATTGACACTTTGTTATCTTTTATCTGTTTGGAGTTAGACCATAATAAGAACACTCTCTCTTTAGCTCGATAGGACACATAGGTCTTAGAAGAGAGGAGGCTAAGGGCCACATAGCTAAAACAGTACTCTGTGCACAGTAGGCATCATTATCCTTCATACTTGAAGAGGACCAAAATGACGTCACAATGCTAGGGTCATGTGCAGTGTGTCCAACCAGTTGTGGCTGAAGGTTCTGCCACAGGTTGGGTACAAATAGTCTGTATAAAATGGTCTGTGTGATGTCTTTTGACTCGCACATAAATTGGATTTAAGTAAGACAGAGTTGTGCAAGTTGTCAGTCTCTCTTTCTCTTCCAGACTCATCAAAGGCAAATGACAAGACAAAAATTGAGATGACTGGCAATGTCTTCAAATACAGAACCTGACCTTGGCAGCTTCTATGTCTGACCAATCTGAGCTAGACTGAAGTGTACCATCCATTGACAGCCCAAAATCTTTTTGGCTTGAAAGAGCCTATTAGAGCTTGTGTTCTCAAAGGCTTAGCCCTTGAGAATCAATCACAACAATTGTTCATTAATCATCTAATATGTGTGGCACACTGTACTAGGCCCTGGGGTATAAGTACAGAGAATGAACCAATCCCTGTTCCCAAGAAGTTCACATGCTAACAGGACAGATAGCATGTACGTACATAAATACATAGGGGAAGAAAATATACATTTACGCATATTTAGTGCTGTGGTAAGCACTTTTCAAGTCATTACCCCCATTTTACATTTGAAACAACTGAGGCAAACAGAGGTTAAATGACTTACCAAGGGTCTCAAAGCTAGGAATTATCTAAGACTGAATCTTCCTGACTCTAAGGCCATTTCTCTATTCATTGTACCACCTGGCTGCCTAATGTGTCCTGCATAAATAAAAAGAGAATAAACTCAAATATATAAAAATTTCTCATTAGTGTAGTTATATAGAAAGTAATTTAGGCAGGAGTACACTAGCACTTGGAGAGATCAGGAAAGGCTTTATTCAGAAAATGGTGCTTCATCTTTATCTTAAAAGAGGGATTCTGTGAAGCAAAGGTAAGGAGGAAGTACATTCCAGGCATGTGGAACAGCCAGAGCAAAGGCTCGAAGGTGGGAGATTAAGTGAGAAGAAGAAAGAGGAAGCCAAGTCTGGATCACAGGATGAGGGAGAAGGAATAATGTACAATGAGACTGAAAAGATGGTTTGGAGAGTTAAAAAAGACTTTAAAAAGCTAAATTTCTATTTTATCTAGAGGCAACAGGAAAATAGTGGAGTTGATTGAGTAGGGAAGTAACATAGTCAGATCTATATTTAAGGAAAATTACTCTGGCAGCTATGTGTAGACTAAACTGGAGTGATGAGAAACGATGCAGAGAGACCAGTTAGGAAGCTATTTCAATAATCTAGGGGAGAGGTGAGGAGCACTTGGATTAAGGTGTTAGTTATACAAGTGGAAAGAAGAGTTTGGACTTGAGAAATATTATACATGTGGGGTGAGGGAGAATGGGAACTCATGCTGGAATTAACAGCAAGCAAGTCAACAAACACTTATTATTTACTATTTGCTAATCACTGATCAACTCATTTTAAAGATCAGGAAACAGTTTGAGGGCTTTTGAAAAATCATAGAAAGCAAATATTTTTGGAGGCCATTGGGGTTGTCATGTAGCTAGTGTGTGAGGCTGAATTTGAACGTAGGTCTTCTTGACTCCCAAGTCTGGCACTCTATCCATCCTTTGAGCCACCAGTTGCCCCAAAAGCAAATATTAAGATAATAAGATTGGAGATAGAAATCATGGGAATTTTAATAGCATCTTTCATTCCTTTTCATGTTGTTTCTTATTCTAGCCACTGTGATATTTTTTTAAGTAAAAAATTTTTTTCCACTTATTAATGGCGTGTAACTGTTCAAGACACTGGTATGATAAGGATGGTGACAGTCCACAAGTGTTTTTTTTTTTGAGCCTACTATATGCTAGGCACTGGAGGTAAAAATATAAAGGTAACTTCATGGGTCCTCTAGGGATTGGAGAATTGTATATTAAAGGGTTACAACTTGATAAAAGCCTTTGACTTGGCATGATGTATAGATGGAAGAGAGGGTGTGAGTTTCAAAAGAACAATGTTTGGCTTTTTATTACCCTTTCCTGGAGAAGATCTATTGAACAATGGTGAGGAGCTCAGGAATGAAAGTAAATAAGCATGGAGTTTTGGACAAGATTTCTCCATTGTATAAGAGTCATGCTAGATTGGAGACGGATGGGTCAGGCTGTCCTGGCCAGAGATGATGCTCATGCCAAGATCCTCCATGGCTAAGACTCACAGATTTGGGAGGAAACAGACCAATCAGGATATGGGCTGGGAGGGGTTCTAGCAATAGCACGGAGGAAGGAGATGGAGCAATGGAAACTTAAAGTAACAAGATGGGCTACCAGCCATGACTGGGGTTAAATGAGCCCAGGCTCCACTGGGGCTGCTGGTCGCTTTCATTTGCTCAGGCCATATGGGAGAGTTGAGGCCAGAGGAAGGCATATGTCTGGTTGATGGTGAACTTCCCACACTGAGAATTCGTGCAGTACAGTGATGTTTCCTCCATATATTTATAAAGTGCTCAACTCACTTCCTGGCAAATAGCGAGTACTTATAAATATTTATTCCCTTCCTCTCCCTCTACCATTTCCCCTCCTTTTTTGTTTGAGAAGGCACATGTCTAATCCAAAGGTTTTCTGTTCTTTTTTTAAATTTAATTTAATTTAATTACCACTTTAATGCTGGCTTACTCCAGATGATACAGGATTGATCATGATTTCTTTTAATTTGTACTTTTCATTATTTGTGAATAGGAAATTGCAAAAAAAGAAGAAATAGTGACTAATCAATAAACAGGCAGAAGGGAATCATTGACAAATCTGGATAAGGACCAGAGGGATCAAGAGGAATATGGAAGAAAGAAAAATACTGATATATTAATTTTAATAAGGGCAATTAGGTGGCACAGTGGATAGAGTGTTGGGCCTGGAGTCAGGAAGACTCATCTTCTTTAGTCCAAATCTGGCTTGAGATACTTACTAGATGTATGACCCCATGCAAGTCACTTAATGGTGATAGCCTCAGTTTCCTCATCTGTAAAATGGGCTGGAGAAGGAAATATCAAACCACTCTAATATCTTTGCCAAGAAAAGCCCAAATATAAGGTCAAACACTACTGAAACAAATAACATAAAAATAACATAACAGATATCTTATATATGTTAATAACACACAGTAACATACAACACAAAAATTTTAATAAATGTCGCACAGTGGGTAAAGTTAGGTCAGGGGTTTTTTCTGTCTGGCAGAAGGCTGGGCAGTCAGGTCTTCCCATTGCCTTCTCCCTTCCCCCATTGATACACTGAGAGATTTCTTTTCAGGGGTGGAGTGGAGAACAGTGACTAAAGAGTAGATCATTCCTTATGGGAGGGAGAAGGGAGTGTTCAGACCATGCCAATAATACCTGGATTCCAAGGGTGGGGAACAGAGAAAGGAGTGAAACTCCCTTGGGTTTTTATCTTCAAACACATCCATTTCCAAACCAAGATATAAGAGCTGCCAAAGAACAAAACCATGCCTGCTCTCCAGTAGCTTATATTCTTTGCCACCAGACCCTGGAATGCCTTGAGAATGAGACAGGCTGCTCAAACACAGTTACTGTGTTCCAAGAAGTAACCAGTAAGAAGGTTCTGGAAAATTGGTTATTGTCTCTTCCTTATGCAGCCTCCCCTCCCTCACCCCACATTGTTAAGTTCTGTCAGTATCTTTATATCAAGCATTGGATCCCCTTTGGCAGTGATCCTTCATGAAATGCCTGTGTCCAGTCATCTCCCCTGCAGTGACCCAGGGGCCCACTCTTCATCCTCCTAGCATGAGTTCATATGTTCTGCCTGTGGCTTAGGGTCCAACCCTGGGTCCTGGGCAGAACAGCCCAGGCAAGATACTTGTGAACTCTAGGTTAAAAAATGACACCCCTCACCCCCTACCCTTTTGTATTACTGTACATTAGAGACTTTGAGCCTTTTCTGTGTTACACATGCAATTAGAAACCACAAGATAAACACCCATACGCTATGAAGAATACAATTTTCTAGAATTAAGATGTGTGTATTTGTAAAACATGAAAAAAAGTCTCATCACTGCCCCACCCCACAGTCCTTCAGCATATTCACCTTAAACAACTATTTACTTTGCTAGCCTGTTGGACAAGGCTAGGTTGTCTGTGTCCTGCTTGGGAGTCTGTTTTCTTTCTGTGCCCCATAGGAACAAAGGATTTCATAGAGAAACTGCAGTTTGTTCATAGAAGGAAAGAAGGAAGAGAGGGAGGGAGAGAGGAAGGAAGGAGGGAAAGGAGAGGGAGGGAGAAAAGGAGGGAAAGAGAGAAGGAAGCAGGAGAGAAGGGAAGGGAAGGAGGAAAGAAAAGGAAGGAAGGAAAAGAAAGGAAGGAAGGAAATAATAATTTATTAAATACCTACTGTGTGCCAGGCACTGTGTTATATGCTTTCCATATACCATCTCATTTGATTCTCACAAAGACCCTTAAGTACTGGGGTAAGTATTATTTTTCCTATTTTACAGTTGAGGAAACAGAAGTTAAGTGACTTGTCCACTTAAGTCATACAGCTGGAAATTTCAGGCAAGATTTGAACTCTGTGCTGTACAGGTATAAGCCAACTATTTTAGTAGAATGAGTAGGGCTGCAATTAGCACAGGCAATTGAGAATGAAGCTTGAGCTACAGACATTTGAGGAAGATGGTTATTTACTAAAACTTTTCCCAATCTCTTTGCCTGTCATAACATTTATACAGTTTGGTTTTGGAAGGTGTCCTTGGTTCACTTGGGAACCAATACACTACTTCAGGTGAAGACAGGCATATGATTTGGAGATAGTTGAAAGAAAGAAATTATATTCAGAAATAATAGCTTTCCTTTTCTGGTCTGGTCTTTGATTTCCTTGGTGAGAAAACTCCCTTCATCAGTGCTGATTAGCTACTCTTCTGCAGTTTATGGTCTTAGAAAATTGTCGAGGATACTAAGAAGTTTTCTTTTTTTTTTTTCCAGTGTCATAGGCAGTATGTGTCAGACCTTCATACAAATTAAAAAATATAAAATAAGTTTCCAAAGTGCTGGACTAGGGTGAGGAGGTCAAGTCTTGATTCTTCAGATTCTCAGGTGTGTGATTCAGGTCACGAGCTGCCCCACCTTTCTAAGTGTCAGTTTCTTCTTCTGTGAAATGAAGAGGTTGAATGATAAGACCACTAAGGTGTTTTTTAACTCCAATATTTTTAAAAAGAAAAACCCTCAAAAACAAACAAAAACCAAAATCCAAAACCAAAAACCTTAAATGCCCCCCCAACCTCTCTTTCTTTCTGTCTCTGTGTCTATCTCTGTCTGTCTGTCTGTGTCTATCTGTCTGTCTGTCTCTTTCTCTCCACTACCAGAATCCCAGCAGCCTTCTGAGTCCTGGATCTCTAATGCTCCATTCCTCACATGGATAGGAATCACCTCATCCGTACGGGCACTCCTTCCTACACTGCACAATCCAAAGATGCAGATTGGAATCCATCCATGATTGCCCATCTTGTGTGGTTCTCATCCATGTCCTACCACAGGTTTGTCACAGGAAGTTCATTCCTTGTGCTGGGAGATCTTTGCATTCTCTTGACTTTATGTGAATGTCAATAGAGTACATGTCCTTTCCAATTTTTCTCTCTCACTCTTGCTATACGACTGGTCCATCATTTTTTTTGGTCATATGCATATATGACCAGATATCTGATAATAACCTTTCCCCACATCTCCTGTGTAACTTCTCCTCTGTAACGTTTTGCATCCTGTTTATGCCCTGGAATGCAGTTGCTAGAATTCTGCTCTAGAAATTTTCTTGAACAAAGGGTTTCAAAGTCTGGCCTGGGGATATCTGCTGGCCCATCGTAGTTCTGTTGGGCAGTTAAATTCCTCTCTTTTTTCATAAAGATACTAATGAGTTTTACCTTGTATTAGCCCTTTTTATTTTTCACAGTGCTTCTGCATACATGCTCTCATTTGATCTTAATAGCAATCTGGTGACACAGGTCAGCGAGATATTTTACAGGCACAAAGAAATTAAAAGACTTGCTTAAAGTCACATGTAGGAAAGTTAGTGGCAGGCCCAGATCACTTTACCTGATGCCCTAGGGATCTTTCCACCACACTTCCACTTTATACTTTTGTTTCCAGCATGAATTAATGATTAACATTTGATATTTAAGGAAAATCAGACATTCCTCAAGAGGGTTATAGCAACAGCAAGTGCAATGTTTCCGCCTGTTCTCTCAAAGTTTTTATTTGTAACAGCAAATCATGGGAACACAGGTAATCTGAGAGGGCTTTACCTTCATCAAGTTTTCCCTGAAGCAGACAATGTGAGACCTGCTGATCTTGTCCATTTCCTTTCCTTCAGACAGGAAATACTTAAGCAATCTCAAATGCCTGATTTTTAAAAAAAAAAAAAAGTACTCTATTACTCTGTCAGGTACTTTGAAAAGACCACAGGGTGAATGACTGCCTGAGTGATAAAGACCACATGAGCCTCCATGAATAATTGGAATGAGCATTTTATTGCTTCTAGAAAGAAACCACTAGCAGGTGTATCTTAAGCCTATTGGGAAACATTTCTGAGTCTTCTAAGTAACTCTATTGACAGCTTGCCAATTGCTGCTGGTGAATTGTGTCTCAAGAAGGGGAGCAGAAAAATGGAATGCTTATGTTCCCAGCACTCACAGTCTGGAACCATCAAAGCGCTATTTCAAAAGGAGAAAAATGTTTTAAGAATATTCTTCCCAGGAACCAGCAGCTTTGGAGGCTGGAGCTCAGATGATGTTATACCTGAAGAAACATAACCTAATTCCACAAGTCTTAACCAAACCACCTTATTTGAATAGTTTGGCTTATTATGGGATTCTCAGTCTCCAGATAATGAGAAACAATTTTAAGTGAGGCTGCACGTTTTTCCACGCAAGTAGTTTATAGAAATTTACCATTTGGGATGTAGAATGAGACTAAAAGACAAAAATAAAGCTTGGTTCAGTTTCTTCATCTGTAAAATGATAATAGTAGCCCCTACCTCCCAGGGTTATTGTGAAAGTCAAATGAGATATAGTCAAGTGCTTCGCACCATGCTTGACACAAAATAAGTAATTTACAAATGTTAGCTATTGTTATAGGGTAGCTAGGTGACACAGGGGATAGAGTTCTGGACCTGAAGTCAGGCAGACTCATCTTTCTAAGTTCGAATCTAGTCTCAGACACTTTATAGTTGTGTGACTCATGAGCAAGTCATCTAACCCTGTATGCCTTGGTTTCCTCATCTATAAAATGAGCTGAAGAAGGAAAGGGCAAACCACTCCAGTATCCTTGCCAAGGAAACCCCAAATGGGATTGGGAAGAGTCGACATGGCTGAAATGATGGAGCAACAATAAGTCCCAGGTGTGTATTGGAGCCAGCTCTTACCTGCTCCTTGCAGGGATTTATTTATTGTTTTGTTGATTGTCTAGACTTTAGAAAGTAATGAAGAAAATGCCAAAAATGGAAATGAAACTCCAAAGTATGTCTTGCATACATTTTTTCCCAGGAGAGCTGGTTGTTAAATATTTATTAGCATATCACTTTTTCTGTTTTTTAGTTGTTTTTCAGTCATGTCTGACTCTTTATGACCCCCATTTGGGGTTTTCTTGGTAAAGAATACTGGAGTAGTTTGCCATTTCCTTCTCCAGCTTATTTTACAGATGAGGAACCTGAGGCAAATAGGGTAAAGTGACTGGGGTCACACAGCTGAGGCTGCATTTGAACTCGTCTTCTTTACTCCAGCACTATCCAGTGCCCTACCTAGATGCTACTACAATCTACTTCTACCTCCTACCTACCCCTGTTACTAGCGGCACACCATGACCTAATCTCAAAAAACAACTACAACAAAAAAAATGCTGAAAGGAACCATTTCAGAGGAACCTGGAGAAACCTTTGTGAATTGATACAGAGCAAAGTGGGAAGAAATAGGGGAATAATTCATATAATGCTAACATCAGAGAGAAAAAGAACTTTGAGAGGCTCTAAAATTCTGATCAATAATCCACTAGTCTACAAGAATAAAGATGGATCACACTATTTACCTCTTGACAGAGAAGTAATGAATTTAAAATTCAGGAAGACACCTTTCAATAGGCTAGTGTGGGAATTGGTTTTGCCAGAGTAGGTTGATATAGATATCTATCGACAGATTTGGATTTGTTCTTTTGTTTTGTTGTTTATTTATTTTAACCAATTCGTCTATTTATTTGTTTACTCAACCTGGGAGGGGAGGGTGGTAAGTGGAGACAGTGAGACAGGACAAGTTAATTTTTTGAAAAAAAATTTATTTACACAGTCAGTTGGTCTCTCTGGGCCTCAGTTTATTGATTAGTAAACACCTTGGAAAGGATGTGGTCATAACACTGAGCCAGAACGACTTCATCAAGAGTAGGTCATGTGCTAAATACATCTCCTTCATTAACCAAGGGTACCATTCCCAACTTTCTTTCATTTCAGTTTTTTATGTCTTACTAATATCTTTTGGAAATCCCTTCAAAACTAGATAACTGGTATAGATTTTTAAATCATCTTGGAGTTGAAGGGAAAAAGCATTTATTAAGCTCTTACTATGTGCAAGACTCTTTACAGATGTTATCTCAATATGTCCTCAGAGCAATCCTGTGAGACAGGCACTGTTATCGTCCTCATTGAACAGCTGAGCAAACTTGGGCAGCTTAGCGACTTGCTTGGGGTTAGTAGTTGTCTGACTTGGGTTGTTAGTAGTTAGTAGTTGCTTGGTAAATGTCTGAGGCCAACCCAGAGTCCACTATGTCATCTAACTATCTATATATATATATATCCTCTCCTTATACTTATAGATGCATGAAAACTACTGTCTTCCAGGAAGAGAGTAATCATGACCCACATAGTGAGCCATCCATTTGAGCAACTTCCTGTTTGACATATTTGCTGTACACCATTATTGGTCAAGATAGGTCTTATTGATTATCTACTTCTAACTTTTTCACTCTTGGGTACCTTGAGTGATAAATTTGTCCACTCACTTTCAACATTGTCTCTGTTGGAAGCATCTCTGTTTGCCTCAAATAAACCCTGCAATAATTAAAGCGGATTATTTGAAGATAAACAGCAGCCTGTTGCATCTGAATCTTCCTTTTTTCCAGCTTGGAAGTGCTTATTATCTTTGGGGGGGCAGGTATCTGACTAATTTGAAATGATTCCATCTCTCTTTTCATATCCCAGATCCCTCTTCTTTTGTGTCAAGATCCCTATTTCTTCACCTTTACATTTCTAAACAGAGCTTTGATCCAGAGATAATGTCCTTCTTGCTGTTCCCATAACAAGACACTATTTCTTGGCTCCAGGCATTTTCTCTGGTTGTCCCCCATGCCTGGAATGCTGTTTGTTCTCTGCTCTAATTGTTGAACTCTCACTTCAGTGTCGTTTATTCCAGTATTCAGGGCCCCAGGAAATCACTGTGGTTGGCTTTTTTATTCATTTATACTTATTTGTCCTCAGCTCTTCCTCCTTTCCTCTCCTTTCCTCCCCTTTCCTCCCCTTTCCCCCCCTTTCCCTTCCTTTCCTTTCCTTTCCTTTCCTTTCCTTTCCTTTCCTTTCCTTTCCTTTCCTTTCCTTTCCTTTCTTCCCCTCCCCTCTCCCCCTCCCCTCTCCTCCCCTCTCTTCTCCTTTCTTTTTCTCTCCTTTCCTCTCCTCTCGTCTCCTTCTCTCTCTCTCTCTCCTTCCTCCCTTCTTCCCTTCCTTTTCAATTACTGACTCTTTCTCCTTCCTCTCTCCCTCCCTTCCTTCCTTTTCACTTGCTGACTGGATCTGTAATAAGTTTATGCTGGCTAATCTTTATTGGGCTTTCACTACAGCAAAGATATTTCTCTCTAATTGATCTCCTATCACACTAACTATAGCAACTATTCCAAAGTTTTTCTTCTCTCCTCAAGGGTCCCATACCATTTCTTCTCAACATTCCTCTCTGCTGAGGACTTCACCTCATACTTCTCTGAAATAGTTGAGGATTCAGCAACAAAGGCTACCTCTCATTTCATCATCATGTTATCTTTCTCTAACATTGTCCCATACTATCTCCCTCCATCCTAGTTTCTGGTGATGAAGTTTTCTGACTGTCAAGATCAATCCCTGTACAAGTACTGTGAATTCCATCCCCAAAAGATCACCTGCTCCATCATCCTACTTTCTAATTTGTAATCTCTTCCTATCTACTGGATATCTCCCTGTTGTATGCCAACATGGTCATGACTTGCCCATTGCTTAAAATGTCATCACTATGTCCTACCATTCTTACTGGCTATTGTCCTCTATTTTGCCCTTCCTTCAAGGCTAAGCTTCTTAAAAAATTCACCTTTTCCCAATGCTTCCACTTCCTTTCCTCTCATTCTTGGGCAACCTGATTTTCGATCTAATTTATTCAACTGGGACTGCTCTCTCCAAAGTTCTAATGATCTGTTAATTGGAAAACTTGTTAGTTTTTTCTTAATCCTCATTCTCTACCTTTCTCCATCTTTTTGACACCAGTTAATCACGCTCTTCTTCTGTATACTCTCTTTATAGATTTTCATGTTATCTCTTGATTCTTCTCCTACCTCTCTGGCCACTCCTTCTCAGTCTCTTTAGTTACATCTTTATTTATGCTGTACACACTCATTGTGGGTATCCTCTGAAGGATATATTCAGGACCTTTCCTGTCTACACTGTCTCACTTGATGATCTCATCAGCATCTATGAATTTAATTTTCATCTCTATGCAGACAACTACTAGATCTATTTATCCAGCCCTGGTCTCTCTCCTGAGCTCCACTCAGGAGAGTGAATTGCCCATTGAACCTTATGAACTGGGTATCCTATAGACATCTTAAACTCAACATGTTCAAAAGAGAAATCGTTACCTTTACTCACACCCATTCCCTCCCTTCCCAATCCCTTCCTCTCCCTTTCTTGTTTGTTTATTTAATAATAATATTTCTTATTCCTTGAATGGACAGCTTCCAACTTTCAATGTCCCTGGATTCCTTTAAGACTCAGCTCAACCACCACCTTCTAGAGGAGGCCTTTCTTGGTCCACCCAACTGCTAGTTTCATCCCCTCCAAAGTTGCATTCCATTTACTCTATATTTATCTTGTATGTTCTGATTTTATGAGTTATCTCCTCCATTAGAATGTAAGGGTTTTGAGGGTGGGCTTTTTTTGATTTTTCCTTGTAGTCTCATATTCTCACTATTTAACTCCTGGCATACAGTAAGTGCTTCATTAATGTTTGTTGATTGCTTGATTGAATTAGGGAGAACTCATTATCTCTTGAGGTATTCCATTCTTATTTTGGGTAAGTCATATTGTTTCACCAAGTCAAAATTCTCTCCCCGCTCCTCTCTTCCTCCTCCTCCCTTCCTCTCTCTTTTTTCTGTCTTTCTTTCTTCTTCTTTACATTCCTTCCTTTCTGTCTGTTTCTCTCCTCAGTGACTACCTATTGCTTCTAGTTCTGCCTTCTAGAGGATCATGGGGAGGAAAGTTGAAAAATCTAATCCATATTCTATAGGGCATCCTTTCAAATATTTGAAGGAAGTCACTATGTTTTTCCAGCATCTTCTCTCTTCCATTTATTTCAGATCATTTTTGTATAATATGGTCCTTAGGCTTCTTACCATAGAGGTCACTGTCCCGTGGATACTCTCCTGTTTGCCAGTGTTGTTCCTAAGATGTGATGTTCAAAAGATGTACTCTGATGAAGGTAGAATGAAATGGGACTATATCCCCCTCTCTGTTATGGTAGTCTTCATGCAGCCTTTAGTGGGGATCACGATGTCAGAATTGTTGGTTGATGTTGAACTAATAGTCCAGTAAGACTGCCATCTTTTTCCCACTACGGTTGTCTAGGAATGCCTTTCTCATCTTAGACTTGAGTCATTTTTTAATCCAGTTGTAGAACCTGTACCTTCGTCTCTATTGATTTTCATCTAATTGAATTCACTTTATAATTCTGGTCTGTCAAGATTCTTTTGAATCCTAACATAGTCATCTAAGTTAACTATCCCTCCCAGCTTCCCATCATCTGTAAATTGGAAAAGCATGCTTCTGAATCTTTATCTAAATCATTGACAATGATGTTGAACATCATAAAGCCAAGGACAGGTTTCCAAACTTCATCATTAGAGACTTCTCTCTAAATTGACATCAACCCACACCTCAAGTTCTCTTCTCTAAATTGATCCTCTCAATCCTCTTCAGTGTCCCTGTATCTCATTTTGGTGCCCCCTCCTCATCCTTTATCACCTAGCCATCTCATGCTTACTGGATTTTCAGGATCCTACATTGGCCTATGTACTAGGCACTGTGCTAAGCACTGGGAATATAAAGATAAAGTAGTCCCTTCTGTGAAGGAGCTTACATCTTGATGAGGAAAAATAATATATGAGAATACATAAAAAGAAGTTGACGGGGGTGGAGAGGAGAAGACACCTATGTTGGGGTATGGATGGAGAAAAAAGCCAGAGAATGAGGAGCTGGGAGAGAAGTGAAGGACCAAACGTGGCTGACCTAAATAGTTTGATAAAATGGAGATTCTGGGAGGTTCTGAGCAATCAGAGGAATGGGTCTCAGGGAAGAGGAGTTTTTCAGAATGAGAAGGCTATGAGAGAAGGACATCTTTCAAGGTGAGAATGTAGCTGGGGAATAGTAGAGAAAAAAGTCGAGAGACTCAGGAGCAGTGTTGGGGTGTGCTATACTCCAAAGCCTTCCTACCATGTTCCTCATTCCCATGGTACCCCATTTTCTGCTAACATTGTAGCTTTCCAAACAGCACATTTACATTTTAGCAGGAACTTTCTAGAGATTATGTTTAATACAAAGGACCAGGATCACTCTCCCATGTGAGGGGAGAGTTCTAGGCCCATAGCAGGCTGCTGAAGGGGATGCATGGAGACGGGGATTCTATAGTGTCCTCAAATTACCCAACGATTGAGGGTTTCCCACTGTCTTTTGCGTAGGCTTATCCCTGGCTACTCAGTTTAGTTCAATTCAACCAACCTGTCTTTTAAAGAACCTGTGCAGTGCAAGACATTGTGCTAGATATCAGGGATGATGCAAATTTTAGCTCCCAGATTTAGTCTCATGCTAGTAGTGAATTCAGTATTCGTGAAGTCATGTTCCTTGTCTTGGACCCCCAGAAGGCTGCTCTATTATCACTTATGTGAGAAAATGTTTATCAGATTTCATTTTAATTTGGGGTCTTATAATTACTGATATAGAGTACTACATAATTACCTTGGGACCTGGAAAAGAGTAAAGATTCCTTATCCTAGCACAGAGAAACAGGTTCTGAAAAGAATGCCTCATTATTTCAAGGATTCATCATTTGCTATGTGGCTACACTCCTTTCATTCATAAGTCTTCTGTGACTTAGGATATGGTGTCTAAGAATTTCTGTAATGAAAATAGTCAATCATCTTGTAGTCAACATAGTGAGAAGCCTCTCTCAATTAGCTCCTGTTTCATTGTATTTCATTGGCATTGACTTTTGAGAACCCAAGGTGGGCTCTACAACATGATGAGGCACCGGAGTAGGATGTTAGTGGAGGTATGAAAAGAAAATGAATTTATATTTATGGTCACCCTAAAGCTAAGGCCCCAAACAATGAAAAAGAAATGTGATCTTTGGGGTAAATATAGAGCCGAGTAAGGTGAATTGAAAGGAGTCACAAACCCAGGTGGAATGAAGAGCCCTCATTAGTTGTGTGGTTTATAAATTACTTAAAATGTGCACCTAAACAAAGCAAAAATAGCATGGTGTTTGAAGCAGTAGGATAAATAGCAAACTCAAAGCTAATTAAAATCATGAGTTTGAAAGCTTTCCTGTCCAGCAAGGAAAATCTTCTAACAAAAAGGAAAAGAAATAATTGGTAACTTTTAGAACTCTCAAATATTACAGACAATCCAGCTTGTTAAGACTTAAATGGTTATTTTCACATCTGGCTGTAGTTGCTAAGTGCACCAGGGTGTCTTATTGGGGAAAACGATGCCCTGTCAGAGACATCTTGTTCACCACTCATTAATCCCTATAACCCCTGGTAGGTCAGTCTGGTTCTCCAATCTTTTTCTGCAGAAACAGCTGAGACAGCTCCCAGCTACTCAGCTCACTTTGGCAATGACTTAAGCATAGCCAGAATACAGGATCCCATGACTGCTTTATTGCCCCATCCTGTCAGTCTCTTTGCAGGCCACTTTTTCTTCAGTGCTCTCCGCCCTCCTTTGAGGTGACCTTGCCAGATGTCACAAAGGAGATGTAGCAAAGCATTTGGTAAAACTCTGGTGAGACACTATACAAGTGTGAACTGGGCCAGAGGAGTAAAGTAACCTATTGGATGTTCTTCTAAAATATGCCCAGGCTCATCTCTCTAGACCTTCATTTACTTACCTAGAATAATATTTACATCTATAATAGCTATATCTGTAATACCTATAATAGAGTTGAGGATGGGCTAGACTACATGATCTTTAAAGGCTCTAATATCTTTAAAATTCAGTTTCCTACAAAGTGGTAAAATAGGCTTATTGTAGAATTACAAGAAAAGGATGCTTAGTAGGAAGTAGAGTCTACACATTTTTAGAGTGCCTACCACAGCACTAAGCACTTTACAAATATGTCACTTGATTCTCACAAGAGTCCTGAGAGGTATGTGTTGTTATGACTCCCATTTTACAGCTAAGTAAACTGAGGCAGAAGATATAAAATGACCCTTCCAGGGTCACACAGCTAGAATATGAAGCTATATTTGAACTCAGGTCTTCCTGACTCCAGGACTAGAGCTCTATCCAAGGAACTACCTACCTAGGTACAGCTAGATGGTACAGTTGATAGAGTGCCAGACCTGGAGTCAGGAAGACTCATCTTCCTGAGTTCAAATTTGGCTTCAGACTAGTACTAGCTCTGTGATCCTGGGCAAGTCACTTAACCCTGTTTGCCTCAGTTTCCTCATCTGTAAAATGAGCTGGAGAAGGAAATGGCAAACCACTCTCTGCCAAGAAAACCCCAAATGGGGTCATAAAGAGTTGGATATGACTGAGTGATTCAACACTAACAACCAAAAGTTAAAACTTCTTTTATAGAAAATAAAAATCGAAGCTCAGAGAGATGGTGACGTCCCCAGGGCTATATCTGTAGTAAGTAGAAGACCCAGAATTTGAATTCAGGTCTTCTGCCTCCTTCTACTGTGCTGATATCTCTGGTGGATGCTCTTTGAATTTTTTCTCTCTTGCTGAGATTGAACCTTCTTCCTCTATCCCCTACCAGACTTCAAGTTAGAAAAATTCTTTTAAATTTTTGTACAACATTCCTGCCTTTGTTATATAACCATGTCAGCAAAAGAAAGAAAAAGAAAAAATAGTAATCGTTGTTCTCACCTAGAAGACTTAATCCTTTCATGTCTTCAACCCTAGAGCCCCATGATCCTGATTAAGGAATGCCTCACAAGGCTCTAGCTATATTTTGCTTTGTTCACCAGCCTC
The DNA here is from genome assembly GCA_028658325.1 of Potorous gilbertii. Lineage (NCBI taxonomy): Eukaryota > Metazoa > Chordata > Mammalia > Diprotodontia > Potoroidae > Potorous > Potorous gilbertii. The sequence continues at coordinate 179,907,015 of CM053769.1, forward strand.
CTCATGTTTTGGTACCCTCTCCTTTCCACTCCACACTCCCCATCCTCTACTTCCCAGTTCTGAAATTATAATCAAATGTTATTGTTCAGTTGTTTCAGTGACCCCATTTGGGGTTTACTTGGCTTAGATACTGGAATAGTTTGCCATTTCCTTCTCCAACTCATTTTACAGAGGAGGAAACTGGGGGAAACAGGGTTAAGTGACTTGCCCAGGGTCATAGAGCTAGTGTCTGAATCTGGACTTGAACTCAGGTCTTCCTGACTCCAGATCTGATGCTCTATCTACTGTGCTATCTAGCCATCCATAATCAAATAATTACTGCTATCACTACAAAAATGAACATGCCATTCTACTCCCCAATGGCTTTACTCACACTCGCATTAACTTTCTAAACCACAATCCCCTGTTGGGGCCAGCATGTCCCAATTTGTGTTGTTTCCCCCATTAGAAGGTAGGTTCCTTGAAGGCAGGGGTTGACTTCCCTTTGATTTTTGCATCTTCAATGCTTAAACAGGGGTAGGGAACCCGTGGCCTAGTTGTTCTCAAGGGCTTGACCCCCTAGAGGGCCACATGTGGTCTTGAGGCCGCAGGTTCTTCACCCCTGGCTTAGCACGTAATAAATGCTTTTACAAAATTCATTCATTCTGTATTACTGCCAACTACCCCATCCCTATGCTCCCTTCAGAGAGAAGAGTCTGGTTTAGAAAAAATGACTGCCCTTCATTCTGTTTTATGTCCTTTAGAGATAGATAATGTAAAGTAGTAGATGAGAATGCTGGCTTCAAAGTAAGGAAGAGCTGGGTTTGAGCTCTGTTTCTTTTTTTTTTTTTTAATTATTATTTGTTTACAGTGTTCTACAATCATTTCAAGGTCTGTTTCTGACAAACCCTGGCTGTGTGACTCTGGGCAAGTCACTCACTATACCAGTGCCTCAGGCACTTGTCTAAGATTGTCAATTGCTGAGCAGGCTCATCTGCATTGGTAGAGGGGAGTTTCCACACTGGAAGTTTCATATGCTAAAGAAATCAATGGTGGTGATTTTTTTTAAAAAAAAGGAACAAAATTAAAGGGAAGTAAAAATCAGGGTTTTTTCCCTTTCATCTTATCATCCAAAAATATTCTGCTTCCATGTTCATAAAATGCCTTTCCCCAATCATATCTTTTAAGCATTCCATCTTGCCTGCTGCCTATGGCCTCAACCCTCTCCCATCTTCATCATGAACCCTAATCCCTCTACAACTCAGTTCTTTCCTAGGCTGTACTTTATTCCCTTCTCAGTTCAGCTCGATGCTGTCCTTTCCACCCAAGACCCCTTGTTACTTTGATGCTGCCCATACCTTTCCAACCCCCAGCCTTAGATTACTCCTACTGTCCACTGCCTTTGCTTCTATTCATGAGCTACTAAACAGAGTTAGAGGAAATCCCCAAACTACTGCCTGGAACCACCACAAGTTTATGTTACACAATCTCAACTGGGTCCTCATTGCAGCAAGGCATTTCTTTGTCACCTACCTAAACATTTCCCCTCCTACTCACCACAGCACCATTCTAAGCTTTTTTTATCTGTCCTCAAGTTTCCTATGCTACACCCTTCCCCACCCTCTCAAGTGCGGATCTTGATGAATATTGTATTAGAAAAATGGAGACCATTCATGGAAAGCAACCATTTTTCCTCTCCATCTCCTTTTCATATCATTCAGAGGCATCTCTCTATTTTCTTCTTTGTCTCTGTCTCATAAGGGGTTAATAATAAAGATGATGATAGCAGCTAATATTAACATATACAGGCACTATGCTAAGCACTTCACAATCATTCTCCCATGTGACCCTCACAGTAACTCTGAGAGGTAGGTGCTATTTACATCCCCATTTTACAGATGGGGAAACTGAGGCAAACAGGTAAAGTGATTTGCCCATGGTCACACAGATGGTAAGTGTCTAAAGCTGAATTTAAAATCAGGTTTTTTCTGACTTTAGGGCAGGTGCTCTCTCTACCTTGCCACCTATATACCCATGTCCTCGTGAAAGCAACCCCCTCTACATGTATTCTTGATCCCATTTCTTTTCACCAGCATATTTCCCCTTCAATTTTCCTCACTCTCTTTTTAATCATCACACTCTTCCTGTCTGCTAACTCCTTCCCTACTGCCTACAAACATCACATGCCTCCCCCATCCTTTAAAAAAGACCCACACTTGATTGTATTATGTCACTTTCAAATGAGTCCTCTTCAATCTAGTTTCTGACTTCTATTCAACTGAAACTACTTTCTTGGACTAATTTTTTTTGCTCAGTTTTATTTTATTTTCCCTTCTAACTTATCTCCTCTATACCCACCTATTGTCAATGTTCAGTCATTTCAGTAACATCTGACTCTTCGTGACTCCATTTGGGGTTTTCTTGTCAAAGTTGCTGGAATGTTTTGCCATTTCCTTCTCCAGCTCATTTTACAGATGAGGAAACTGAGGCAAATGAGTCTTCCTGACTTCAGGACTGGCATCCTATCCACTGGGGACCTAGTCACCCTCACCCATTGAAAAGGCAAGAAAAACAAAACCCATCACAAATACATATAGTTATAAAAAACATTAACCATACTCAACATTTAAAAAAAAGAAAGAGAAGATAATATGCTTCAGTTTGCACTCTGAAGTCATCATCTCCATATTTGGAGGTGGATAGCATGTTTTATCATGAATTCTTTGGAACTGTGATCAGTCATTGTGTTGTTTGGAGTTACCATATCTTTCAAAGTTGATTATCTTTATTATGCTTATATAATTTTTTCTTCTGGTTCTGTTAATTTCACTTGGTATCAGTTCACACAAGTTTTCCAAGGCTTTTCTGAAACTATCCTGTTTATCATTTCTTGCAGTATACTTAATACAGGGGGCAGTGGAAAGGGCACTGGATTAGAATCAGGAAGACTCCTCTTCCTGAGTTCAAATCCAACCTCAGATACTAGCTGTCAAACATGACTGAAACAACTAAACAATGACAGTATTTCATCATATTCCTGTACTAAATTTGCGTAGTCATTCCCCAAGGATATGCATTCTATCAATTCCCAATTCTGTGCCACTACAAAAAGAGATGTTATAAATTTTTTTTTGTATACATGGATACTTTTTCTCTTTTTGTAATCTTTTTTGTGCTTCGTAACAGTGGAATTGATTATTTGTGGAACTTGGTGATAAGGTCATCTCATTTGTAATACGGTTATGTGGCAGTAGGATATATTGCCTTTCCTTCTATTTTTTTTGTTTTTTTCTTTTTCTTTTTTTCCCCTTTCCTTTTATTTCACATACTTTTTGAGTGACAATCGTCAAGCTACAACATACTTAGCCACAAGTCTCATAGATCTATAGAAAGGGCTTCATTAATTTCTGACAATAATCCAAGTAGCCTGTTAGACTTCTAAAAAACTCACTATAAACAATAGCCCAGATACAACTTGACCTGATATTGCTACTTAACCTCATTCTTCATCAGTGATGTACATCCTTAGTGAAGACTACCATCCCAATCTCTTTCTAAAAAATGCTTTCCTGAACAACGACAAAAAAATAAGGAAAGTTTTCATTATGGATTTTTCAGAAGTAATTTTTTTAAGTTAAAGGGAAATCTAAAGCAATGAGTGAATGATAATTAGCCTTCATATAGTGCTTTAAATTGTCTCATTTAATCCATATAACACCCTTAAGAGGTAGATAATTACCCTCATTTTACTGATGAGGAAATAGAGATATCTGTAGAATTGAGGCAAGACGAGTTCTAAGGTCCTTTCCAACTCTAACAATATATGAATCTATGAGAATTGAAATGACTTACTCAAAGGTCACACAGCTTGTAAAGCCAGAAATTAAACCCAAGCTTTCTGTTTTCCAGGGAGACAGATTATCTCTGAGAATTCCCAGCATTAACTTGTCTTTAGTTCTACTTGGTGAGTCAATCTCTAAAACTAAATTCTGCACTCTTAGAATGCACTTTTCTGAGCACTTTTATTTATGAAGATAAATAGCTTGGTCAGAAAGGTTTCACCATAGTCGTGCTGTATAGAAGAATTAAAATGGATGGGAGAAATCTTATAACAAACAAAACATAATGCAAAAGAAAATGATCTGCTGCATTCTGTGATTGAATTTCATAGTTCTTTCTCTGGATGTGGAAGGCATTTTGCCTTAAAAGACCACTGAGAATTTTTTTAAGTCCTCACATTGCATTGAAGTTCCAAGTCTACCAGAAAAAACTCTCACATACTGTGGTCATTGCTGTGCACAAAGTTCTCCTGGTTCTGCTCCTTTCACTCAGCATCAGATCATGTAAGTCTTTCCAGATCTCTCTAAAGTCTTCCTGCTCATCATTTCTTATAGCACAATAGCATTCCATTACATTCATATACCATAATTTATTCAGCCATTCCCCAATTGATGGGCATCCCCTTGATTTCCAGTTTTTGCCCCCCACAAAGAGACCTGCTATAAATATGGAATCCTTTCCCATTTTTATGATCTCTTGGGGATACAGTCCTAGAAGTGGTATTGCTGGGTCAAAGGGTATGCACATTTTTGTAGCCCTTTGGGCATAGTTCCAAACCACTCTTCAGAATGGCTAGATCAGTTCACAGCTCCACCAATAATGAACCAGTGTTCCAACTCTCCCACTTCCTCTCCAACATTTATCATCTTCCTGTTCTGTCATGTTTGCCAATTTGATAGGTGTGATGGGGTACCTCAGAGTTGATTTTGATTTGCATCTCTCTAATGAATAGTGATTTAGAGCATTTTTTCATATGACTATAGATATCTTTAATTTTTTCCTCTGAAAACTACCTGTTAATATCCTTTGACCATTTATCAATTGAGGAATGAATTGTATTTTTCTGCATTTGACTAGTTATCTATATATATTCTAGAAATGAGGCCTTTATCATAGACACTAGCTGCAAAAATTCTTTCCCAGTTTTCTGCATCCCTCCGAATCTTGGTTGCTTTAGGTTTGGTTGTGCAAAAAACTTTTCAGTTTAATGTAATCAAAATTATCCATCTTGCACTTGATAATGCTTTCTATCTCTTCTTTAGTCAAAAATTCTTCCTTTCTCCATAAATCTGATAAATACACTATTCCTTGCTTCACCAATTTGTCCATAGTATCAATCTTTGTACCCATTTATACCCGTGTACCCATTTGGACTTTATTCTTGTGTACGGTGTCAGGCATTGGTCTATGCCTAATTTCTGCCACACTATTATCCAGTTTTCCAGCAATTTTTTGTCGAACAGTGAGTTCTTATCCTAGAATCTGGGGTCCTTGGCTTTAACAAACAGTAGATTGCTATATCCATTGTCTACTGTGTCTTGAGTACCTAGCATATTCCACTTGTCTACCCTTCTGTTTCTTAGCCAGTACCAAGTGGTTTTGCTTATTGCTGCTTTATAATACAATTTGAGATCTGATAGCTCTAGGCCACCTTCCCTAACATTTCTTTTCATTAGTCCCCGTAGTTCTTCATTTTTCAAGAGGACGAATGACATCATGGGGTGATATCTTGACTTCAGCATGAATTAGATTTAAGTGAGGCAGAATTTGCACAAACTCATCACCCTCACTATCTCTTCCAGAGTCAATGAAGATCGGTGGGAGGACAAAAGTCAGGATGACCGGTAATGGCTGGGGATGCAGTGGATGACCTTGTCTCCTTCACCTGCTTCAGCCATCTTCATGGCCACTGGAACAACTTATTCTCATCTGCCCTTTCTGTCAGGGGACATCTTTATATTCTTGGGGGTAGACATCCCCCTAACTTACCAATGGGTTAAGCCTGTTGGTTACCCTCAACCTGGTTCAGCCCATCTGCTGAGATGATTTACCAGGTTGTGGCTGCTGCTCATGCTACAGCTTCTCAGAGTCACAGGTAAGAAATGGGTAGCAGGTAGACAGCAAAGGTAGAAAGATGAGCAACCCTTGTACCAGAGGTACCGATCCTCCTTGAACACCCTATATGTCCCAGTAGTAGGAGTATACCCCAGACCTGTGTACTACTAGTAATAGTAGTAACAGTAAAAAGTAGTATTAAATAGCAGCAGCAGCAGCATTAGCAATAGTAGCAGCAGTAGTAGTAGTAGCAGTAGTAGTGGTAGTAGTAGTGGTAGTAATAGTAGTGTTAGTGGTGGTGATGGTGGTGGTGGTGGTGGTAGTAGTAATAGCAGCTAGTATTTCTACACTGCTTGCTAATTGCTTTACAAATATCATCTCATTTGATCCTAACAAACAACTCTGTGAGGTAGGTACTACTATGACTCTCATTTTACAGATGAGGAAACTAAGGTAGAAAGGAGTTACCTGACTTGCCCAGGTTCATCACGCAAAAGCTACTGTCTGAAGTAAAATTTAAAGTCAGTTCTCGACTCCAGGTAAGGGACACTGTCCTTTACAACACCTACCTGCCTCCCATGTAATTAATTAAATTAAATTAATATAATTAATTTAATAAAAAAGAGGGTGGTATGCCCCCTAGTGGATTAGAAACCTTTGAGGGCATGGACTATGTTAGTTTTTCAGTTTTGAATTCCTAGCCTCCAATAGTGCTTTGCATGTGGTAGAAACAAATATTTCAATGTAATCCAATTAAGCTGAGTTATATCACTTATCAGGTACATTATAGGAAGACTTTTATTTTGATTTTTAAAAACTGTGTAAGTCTTATCTTTCCAATTATATTATAAACTCCTTCAGCAGAGGCAACATTTTTTTTTAGCTTTTTATATCCCACCAGGACTTAGCAGACAGCCTTGCATATAGTAGATTTTCTCTCTCCCTCTCTCTTTCTCTCTCTCCTTCTCTCTCTCTCCTTCCCTCTCTCCCTCTCTCCTTCTCTCTTTCCTTCTCTCTCCCTCTCTCTCCCTCTATTTGAGGCTGAGAAACCCATTAATATTATCAGTCAGGACTGACTATGAATTCATACTATAAATACGTGAGAGACACTATTCAGGATACAGAAATGGAAATAAGACATAGTCCCTTACCCTTAGCTGGATTTATAATCTCATAGAAATATCTGACACAAATAGAAGTATCTGTAGTATGCAATATGACAGTTACAATAATTACAAACATGACCTAAGGTCTTATGGGGAAGTTTGCTACCAATAGGAGGCAGGATGAGCAAGGACAGCTTGACAAAGGAAGTGACCTGTAAGTTTGGGTGTAGCCAGGATAGCTCAGGCCTGTAATCCTGATGCTGATGCTGATGCTGATGGATCTATTGAGCTCATTAGGAAGTCAATCAAGTGTCAGAAATTAAGTCCTGCACTTACTACCATGAGGCCAGGGTTAGGCTGCCTAGCCAGGGGTGATAGGCCCAGGTGAGAAATAAAGCAGATCAAAGACCTCATGCTAGTCAGTAGTGAGATTGGGCCTGTGACTGAGTCTGTATTTCCAGCCTGGGGGAGGTAGGGAGACCCAGTCTCAAAATAAAGCAAACAAACAAAAAAAGTTTGACTAGGAATTCAATAAACCAAGAGGGGAAGGAAAGACATTCCAGTAATGGGTAACAATGCTAGCAAAGGCATGGAGGCTGGAAGCCTCAAATCGGTACATACAGAAGAATTAAGAGGTAAAGGGTTTTTAATAGTTGATTAGACGAAAACCTTCTTGACACTGACATGAAATTAATAATTCTAAGTATGTAAAGAATGACATTTTTACCTTTCAATCTATAAGGCTGATTACTCCAGTACTCAATAACCAACCAAATAGGATGATTTTATCACAGTATAACACGCAGAATCATAGATTCTCTGTGTTGGAAGAGACCTTAAGCACCACCTAGTCCAAGCAATACCTGAACAAAATTCCCATCTCTAATGTCCCCAAAAGTGGTCCTCTAGTCTTTGTGCTTTTTGCTTTAAAACCTCCAGTGAGGGAGTCCATTATCTCCCTAATACAGAGGATGCCGATTATAAGGTGATGCCAAGTCATTACTCTGGTTAGCCACAGGATTTTTTTGCCTTGGGGAAGGTGGGTGGGTGGGAATGACAGAGGGTGGCACATAAACTCAGACCTTCCTGATCCACTAGGCCTCATTGCTTCTCAGGACCTAGATGCAAAGGATGTTAGAATGTACAAATAAAAGTATGAATGTAATAAAAATAGTACATGACTCTACTATTAGGCTTGTCATTGGTTAGAAGGGTCATCCACTCTTACCTGAAGCATCTGGATCCTGGATCCTACTGACTGAAACATGAAAGGCGACAAATTACACCGCATCATGTATCATATATATATACATGTTTCACATTCATTTTTTATTAAAAGGTCTTTCCCAAAGTGGCACAACACAGAAAAATAGACTTATGGTTTAGGATTCCCATATTCTCAAGTCCTCTAATGCATACCCTGGGTACATTTTTAGAATAATAAAAAATAATCCCTTGTGCTGAATGTGAAAATCATTTTTATTGCATTAGGAGAAGGCTATATATAGCTTTTCATGTAAAGATTTAAAAGTATTGAGTATATTCTTCCAAAATTTCTGAAAGGCAGCTAATACATTTTCTAACGCTAGTTATGCTTCAATATTCTGGGTTGCATACTTACAAGTAGGCTATAGTAATTTAAAATATTCAGACTCAAGGGAGCACACTTTTAACAGTTTTCATTATAAAAATCATGGAGGATGAGTACAGAAATTCATTTCACATTTATATTGATCCTAGATTATCACCTTTAATAAACATTATCTTGTATTCATATACCACTTTGTCATCACATGTCATTAATAAGTATCATGGGATCTATGATTTCCATCTTCTAGGTAGAAAGGCAGACTAAAGCAGAGAGATTGGATGACCTGCCCAAATAAGTACAACAAATTATGACTGGCATAGGATTGGTGGAACAGTTCTTTCCATTTCTGATTCCCACTCATCCTTTTCCTTAGCCAACTGCATTTCTGGTTGTTTCCTATCTGATCAGAATGAGTAAGCTCTGTTGTATTTTGCTTTAACATCATGGAAGTAGTTATGGCATAAGATATATATTGTTCAGTGAACACCATCACATAAAAGGAGGTGCAAGGGTTATTAGAAGAATATTTCATTATTACTCACGAAAGACTTGTAGGCCTAAATATCCTACAATATCCAAAAAGCTCAGGAAAAGGCTATTAGGTGCATAAGATTCTATTATACAGCTTATGTTACTATATCAAATAAACAAGGATCCCTTCTTACCCTGTTTGTTCACATAATCCCATATTTTTCTAAGAAATGGTAGGGTATATCAAAGCAAGGGAAAGCATCTGTGGATTTTTTCTCCCTTCCATTTGGGGTTAGGCATGGTTGGGCATCATGGATACACTCATTTTAATTGTTTCTTTTGAATGGGTGTTCTCTGTTTTTAAAAACAATCTTTTGGGGGTAAGACATTGTGAAATTAAAATAATTAAGAATGAATCTCACTTGAGGAACTGTATCTTGACATATAGGATACAAAGGAGCACATTTTAACTCAGCTACATTTTTCTTGTGGAAGAGGGTTTGAAATTTAGGACTAATATGCTATGTATTAATTTATGCAGTTTTCCTTTGCTTTTTAAATGCTTTCATTATGTTTCCCAAACCTCAATTTACACGTATGTCCCTCTGAAAATACACCAAGTGGCAAGAAACATAGTCCTTATTTTTTCAAGAGTAATTATAACTGCCAACCCCATAAAGGATGCTCCCCTACCCACCCACACTTACCCCAACCTACTTTTTCTTTACAATAGTGTGACTCACTACCCTCGTCTTTTGGTGTAAATCAAAATTCTAGCACCATGAGCCCCGTGGTTTTTATAAAACTCTTATTCATAGAGCAACAATTATATAGACAATTTCTGTACAATATTTCAGAGGGGCAGATGAGAAGATGGTAACAACGTGACAATAGCCTTGTTTCAATAGACAATGGAACATCATGTTTATAGGCAGATACAAAAATCAGCCATAGCAGTATAACAGACCCCACATTACTTTACAATTCAATTCTCTTACTATATTTAGAGTGATCTGAAGGTACAAGGCCCTCTACTATTCTAGCCTTGGTGGGGAGGTGAACTTAAAATGGTCATGTCTTAATGGTATACTGTCCGAAAGAATTTTCCTAATTGGAGAGCACATTTGTGCTTGACACTCAACATCTTTTCCCTCAGGACTCTCCCCCAGATTAAGAGTCCATGTTGCATTTAAAATTGGCACTGACACACAGCAAGTTACCAAGCAAGAGTCGTAAGCTAGATCCTTTGGCTTTGGACCTCTTTGAGATATTTGACCACTTGAGAGATAAGCCTAGCCCTGAATACTTCCTGTGGCTTAATTTATTTCATACTACTCATATATTCTCTATATGCATGGTAATCATTTTAAGTGCTTATTAGGTATAACATATGCAGTTGGTGCTTAATCGCTGTTGAGTTGATTGAAACTTGTCAAGGTCCTAAGTACCAAATGTTGTTTTACCAGATACTATGCAATGAAAAGTCAAAGCTTATTGTCTACATGTGACCCTCCATGGATTTTTTTCTTTTTGCTCCTGATTCCCAGCTACATGCTTTAAAAAGAATAAAACTTAAGAAATACAACCTCAAAACAGTATAGATCACATTCATTCACTCAAATATTTCTTAAACACCTGCAATATGCCTGCAATAATTTCCTCTATCACTTTCTCTATATTCTCTTTCATTCTTTACCCCAATGTACCTAATCAGTGTTGGCCAGACCCGTGAGTGATGGAGATCCATATTTAAATCAAAAACAAAACCCAACTCCCTTTAATATATTTTTCTCCCCCTAAAACACTAGCCTTTGACTGGTCTGCTGAAATAACTACATCATTGTCAAATGGCTAAAGCTGGGGTTTTAGAAAAAGGAATATGGAATACTATTTACTATACTTGGTACTTGAGGTAAATTAGAAGATGTGAAAAATATTTTGTACAAAATGCTCTTTTATTTTAGTGCAAATAATTTTCAGCAGTGACATAACACATTTAGCAACATTTTACACCACGCAGAAAATAAGAAAGTGTTTCTTTGAAAATCTTATAGGAATACTATCTCTACAAGAATGTTTAAGAATGTCAAGGCAATATTTCTCCTTCCCTCTTTTTTGGGGGGAATTGGATAAAATGAAAATCATCATATCAATTTTATAAGGGAACCTTATAAGGAGTTCTAAATGAAGGTCAGCTCCATGGAAAAATGTCCAAAACAAAATCTTAAAAGGTAAGTTCCTTAGACAACTCAAAGAGTGGACACCAAGTTCAATTCCATTTTACAGACACAATGTTGTAGGAAGGAAAACAACAGATTGTCTAAAGCAGGGGTTTTTAACTCAGTGACTTGTAAACTTGTTTTTAAAAATACTTTGAGAATGTATTTCAATATAACTGGTCTCTTTTGTAATACTTTCTACTTTATTTTATGTCATTAAAAATTATTCTGAGAAGGGGTTCCTAGGCTTCACTAGACTGCCAAAGGAGTCCACGACATAAAGAGGTTTAAGGACCCCCAGTAAAGCTTACTTTATCTTTTGATGGTCGAATTCTGATATTTGGGATGATTTAAATCATGTTGGGAAATGAGGACTCTAGTATTCAGTAACTGCCTACATGACAAAACATTTTCTTGTAAAATTTTAAATTGTTACCTTCTCATCTTCATTTCCCACCTTAGACCTCACAGAAGGATGAGAGGTGAAAATTATTTTCAAGTTGCTGCTAAAAAATGATTAAAACCACAGGATTATTCACCTTACAATTTAGCAGCACTTGAATCAAGCTCTCTCACAGTTAAAATGCATTCCTGAAAATGCTTATTATGGGCTCTCAAGGCCCTGAGTTGAGATGAAAGGGTTAACATTGTACCTTAGCTGCTAAGCTGTCTAAAGACCCCTTAATTGGTTCAGGGATAAGTAGGCAGGATTGAGTAGTTTCGAGTCGGTTACACTCAAGTGCCCTCTATTTTCTGCTGAATTATGTAGCTGGTGGGCTACTTTCCTCATTTAATGATGAGCAGAGTCCAGTGATGCTATAAATAGCAACAAACTCTCTTCAGAAGGGAGATTTACAATTCTCTAAGGTGAGAAAAGTTGATCAAAGGCAGCATAGCCAAACTAGTACATAACTGTTCCGAGCAAGTGGATCCAAGGGGATAATGAACCTTCTATAACACAATGCGACTCTGTTAAACACTTTCTGAGATAGGGCAGAATCCTCAAACCTCATGATTTTGGTTTTCTTTCCTTTTTTATTTTTTAAAAAAAGATTATACTTTGGTACTGAAACACTGTCTACCTTCTTTTGACATGTGGAAATGACCTGGTCATTTCCATTTGTCTGCATGTTGTGTAAAATAAAAAGCAAACATGACTATAACAAGACTCAATATTCTATCAACAAAATCTGAGCTATATATAAATATACCTCCCCCATCCCTACCCCACCCCCACAGCCACTCTTAGGATCATTAGGTTTTAGAACTGGAAGAGACCACAGAGACCATCATCAATATGGTCCAGCACCTTCTCATTATGGCCAGAGAAATATCATACAGGGAGCAGAGTTGGGAGTCAAAATGAAGGCCTTCAGTCTCCCTCCCCATGCCACACTCTGCTCTCTGTGGGACCCTTATTAATGCAGAAGTTCTAACCAGTGCCACCAGCACAGCCTCGGAGGGTGGAGCTTCCAGTCCAATCTTTAAAACTTCCCTCCATGGGTAGTTACAGTACCTTCTACATCTCCCTGGAGAAACCACACCCATTTATCAGCTCGTTCGACATACAGTATCAAAATTCTGCTGAGCCTAAAACTGTCTCCACTTAAAAGCTTGACAATATGAGAGTTAACTCTTTGAAATAACATTACTTAGTTGGGATCCAGCCTCAATTCTAGTCTTTCCTTTTGTATGGATCAAGAGATAGGAGAGAATAGATTTTGTCAGTCTGTAACAGTAAGCCAAAACAGAAGGAAATTGCTAAGAGTGACATGAAAGGAGACCTAGGTTCTGAACTCTGAAACTGGGCAGCTGTTATTGGTACAGCATAAACATTATTCTCCTTATTTCAAAATCCAGAAATTTAGCTCTCTTGGTATTCTTATTTTGCTATCTATCATGTCGCAAACACCCTTTTCATAATGAGTTGAAAGTCCCTGTAAAGTACATTTTTAAAAATATTGTCTTAGCAATCACTTCATAAGTATTTTCGATTAATTGAGCAATTATATAATAAGTCATGGTATAAATTCCAAGAAAACGTGAGAATTTACCCTTAGGGAAGCCATATTATGTATCATGTCAATTCACAGAAAGAAGCAAGATCAGTGTAAATGTAGTTACATGTAATGACCAACAGCATGAGAAATAATTTAACTTAAATTACTGCAAAGTTCTCCCCATTCCCCCTAAAGCATTTAGAGCAACTAATCCAAAGGAGTTTAATTTTAGGGGTGTAAAGGACACCACCAGAACTCAATTATTCAAACAATTGTATATGTGTTTCAAAGATGATGAAAGTTTTACTTTATCCTACGTACCTAAGTCATTTGTACATTCAAAACTTCATGACTCGCTGTTCCCTGTACGTACTCCATAACATTGCTTATTTTTCTAATACATACACCGAGTATAAATAAATAAACTACCAAGAAAGCTTTAAAAACTGTATTAATATTATGCTGTGCAAAAAACTTGAACAATCTACATTCTATGTAAATACCCTGACTAAAATGTTATTGGTTGTGCTACATGAATCTACTTCAGTGCAGAAACTGGTTGCACAAAAGAAAACTTTTCTGTGTACCGTTTTAAAAATTATTATTTTAGCACTTTTGTTTGCCGATCTTCTTTTGCAGAGGAAAGATGAACACGCTGTTGCCCATTAAGCCCCCAAACGACCCCACACCCATTCTAGTTTGATAGGAACAAAACCCGGCATAAATGGATCACTTTGCTCCAGGACAAGGGCTCAGCATCTGTTACCCAAAAGTTTTCTTCATGAGGGTAAATCCCGGTTCAAGTCCTCATTTTGAGTTTAAACTGCACACAGAAGAGACTGGAAAGCTTGTCTTTTTGTTTGTTTGTTTATGTTTGTTTTCTTTTTGTTAAGTCTCCATATCCTGGCAGGAATGTTCTTCCAGATAATCGAGAGTGACATCTACTCCTCTTTGGAATAGGGATGATGAGATGGGCATCGAGGTCAGCCAAGTTTAGTGATCTGGAGATCTCCATTGATCCTTATTGTGTCAATTGAGGACAGTGTTTCAATTCGATGGTAAAAATCAAAAAGCTGGTGTCCATCCACAAATACTCTAAATCGTGGGTGTTCACAAAGAATTTCCACCTGGGGAAAACAAAATGGTGAATTAAGTACACAATATCAATGATTTGGGCCTAATACATGATTTTGTAATTTCGAGGAAGGCAGTAGGCACATTTTACAGATTTACAATTGCTTCTGCCTTCAAATACCCGACAACCAGGAAATAATGATGCCTTTGGCAGGAATGTGATGTCACTAGTGATCACCTACCAAGCTTCTAACAGTCATTTCATCAGGAGTTTCCTCCTGAAGTAAAACAATTCTATTATTTTGCCAGAAGTTGACATGTCAATTCCTACCGGACTGACTTCTATTAAGAATAACATAATAATAAATAGTATACTAAGAACAGCTGACATTTGCATAACACTTTTAAAGTTTGCAGAATGCCTTACATACGTCATCATCCGGGCCTTTGCCAAACAAACATCCTGCTTCCATACTGCAAACTCTAAGCCTTCATTCTCTCTTTCTTAACTGCACCTTAAGTGATTTACCACAGGGTGTATGTATTTATTAAGAGATAGTTGTTCACCATGTAAGGAAAGACTCCACACAAGACATTAGTCACATCTAATTAAGATGACTATTGAGGTAATATTAACATAGAAGGCCCTAATTCTAATTCAATTTATTGTTGAGCTATTTTAAAATGTTGGTCAAGAAGCTTTAGTTACTCCCATCCAAAGGTCACCCTCTGGGATGCCTCATGCTGGCCACAATCCCACATATGGCAGGTGAATGGGTACAATCCTGGGCAGGTCTGCTTCTCGCTTTCTCTATTTGTAATAGTAACTGATGTCATTTCTCCAGTTTCAAGTTTGCAACAGTCTTACGTCACATTCTGAGGCTCACAACGCAATCTAGTTAGGTGGGTACTACAGGTACCTACTATCTCCATTTTGTAGATGAGGAAACCGAGGCCAAGAGAAGTTAAAGTGACTTGTACTGCCAAATGTCAACAGTGGGATTCAAGTTTCAAGTACAACACTGTCCACTATGCTATTTTGCTCTACTTTTAAGATGAGAAGAGGTAATTACTTCCTCATAAATCTCAGGCATTTTCCAGATAAGTCATGAGGACCAGCAGATTAATGGCGAAATTTTATTTAGAATGACAGCATAATGATAATTACTAGCATTTATATACAGTATTTTAAAGTTTGCGAAACATGTTGCAAAGATTATCTCACTTGATGGCCCTGGGAAGTAGGTGTTACTGTTATTCGCATTTTAAGAATGAGGAAACTGAGGCAGGAGGCAGTTAAGAGACTCCCCCAGGGTCTCACAGTGAGCAGATAAGGCTGGACTTGAAATCAAGACTTCCTGACTCCAGGTTCAGTGAACTAACCACTGCACCAGATCACAACCCAAACAAGGGGACAGCCCTGAGAGGTCAAAGAGAGTTCTGCATAATTAATGTACATGTGACACAGAGCCATGACACCTTCGCTGCCAATTGTGGGGCGTATGCTAATGAGAGGCATCACAAAACTTTTTATCACCAGCTTCCCACATTTTAAACCACAACAGTGGGTGTAGGAAGGGCTGTATTTGTATCACTCTCTTGTCTAGTCTCAGGGGCGTTTGTAGGGGAGAGGCAGCAATGAATAGGCTAGTGACTAAAGAAAAGTGGGAATATACAAGAAAGTAAATTGTTATTTAATGACTGAAATATTCAATCCTTGAGGAGTAATTTAAAGAGTCATTGTGCTTAGCACAGTGCTAGGTCTGATGAGGGGTAGTGGGGATGGGTGTATGCCAAAATATCTATTTCTTAGTACTCTCTACCTTCATTTCTGTGATTCTTGGGCCCATACAATTTATCCTACAAACAGAAATAGTGACTACTACTGCAAACATTAATGTACGACACTTAATCCTTTAAACATTTCTAAGTTTAAATATTTACAACTTTTAGATGGCCTATTTCCTTTTCAGCAGCTGGGATAATTCTCCACCCACCAACTAACAAGCTACAACCACCAAATCCCCATGTGGCATACTGTTCTTTGGACTCACCCTAAACGGCTGGTCTGGGATGAAAGGGAAATAAGGAATTGCTGATTGTTCTTCACCTCTTTCTCCCGATATACACGAATTTCTGAGCAGCTGCTTATCTGTAAATATTGCTTTCAGTTCAATGGCCACATCTGCAGGAGGGTCTTTTGAGTCCCCACACGTCAAACTGATCTCGAAACTGAAAGACCAACATAACCAACCTTATCTAATACAGGATCGGATAATGTGACATCCTTTCTAGATTACTCAGGTTCTTAAGTCAACTGTGCTACCTGCCAGCAGAGCTGGGGAAAGAAAAATCTACTGAAGGGAAGAGGGATTACAGTTAGGATTTTGGATGATGTATAGATTTTCAATTAATACATACTACTGTTATACCCCATGAAAGGAGTGTCTCCCTTTCTGTAACCCCCCAAAGGAACTGCCCTACCTCCCCTAATCCAACCCAGGAAAAACTCTCAGTGACCAGAAACATCCCCAGAGGTTGATCAAGGGAACACTAACTCATGGTATTTGGCTTTCATTGAATTTTGGTGGTGGGTGGGTTCTTTAAGTTACATCCTGGCTTCACATAACACATAAAATAATGATGAAAAGATCTTAACCCCCCCTATGGGTCAAAGGGAAAATGTGTGTCTATATTTATAATTCCTGATAAAAATAGCTGTCTGCAGAAATGATGGATGGGATTCACACAGATTCTTTTCATGGGAACATGGTATTTTCTTGGCCTTTCTTTGGCCAGGAAATGTATCCAGAAGCAAGAGAGGCACCAAACCACAAAGCTGGAAGGGAGAGAGAATTTTATTTCTCTGCTAGGCACTCCCATCAACATTCCAGGATAAGGATTGTGATTCTGATGACTTTTAAAATCTTCTTTTTATCGCTTTTTTTTTTATCGATTTTAACCATCACCTTTATTTCTGAACACTAGCTGTATCCTTCTCCCATCTTCAAAACAAAATTTATAAAAGCAGGATAAATAAACACATCTCATTACGTATGGTAACGATTAAGCCTTACCTCTCAGGGTTGAGGTCTACAATCCCCATCACTAAGATCTTCTTGCCTGGTCTCATTCCACCTTTAATATGCCCACAAAACGGTACTATCTGGAAACGGCAAAAAGGTAATAGAAGGTCGGTGGCCTATCTGAGAAGAGCCTGCTCTATTCCTCCAGGTTTGAGGACCTGGTCGGTCCAGAACCATGGCAAGAAGGAAGCACCCCCCCCCCAAAAAAAAACCAAAAACCAAAACATAAAACAAAATTATTTACCAGTCTCGGAAAGTACACATCCGTTTGGACCGGAGATCCCAAGGAGTTGTTTAAATGCCCATCTTCTAGTTTCTAAAAATAGAAACACAAGAGATTCACTTTCAGAAGCCTTCGGGGAACCCGGGGAGGGACAGACCAAGGACCACAGTCCGGGGCTGGCCAGCCCTCTCCTGTTGGACTTTGGGATTCTATCCTTATATACTTTAAAGGGGCAGGCTCGGTCCGCTTCCAGTAGGGTACAACTCGAATCCCAAGTCCTACGGAGCCAACTCAACGCAAGGTCCCAAAGACCCAGCTCCAAAGGGAGGCTCCTCCAGTCCGGCTCGGATTCTCCCGGACTTGACAGGGCGAAGCCTTTCCCGGCCGGGGAGGCCGGGGTCCGAGCTCCAACCTGGCCCGGGCTGGGACGTGGCTGGCCTCCACCTGGAGGGCCAGGCCCGGGGCGCCCGCCCGTACTCAGGGGGAGTCGCCGGCCGTGCACGTGCGCGCACACTCACCCTAACGCCCGCCGGCTCCCACCTAGCACCTGGCCGGTGGGAGGGGAGGCGGTGAGGCAGGGGGGGGCGGCGGGCATCCCTCTCCCCCACCTCCAGCCTCCGCCCGATGGTGTCCAGGCCGGGGCCACCCCGGGCTCCCTCCCCGCCCTGCCCTCGATCCGGCCGCGCTCCTGCGGGCCGTTTGCATGCAGCTCCCGCTAACAGGTATTCGGGAGCCGGGGGGAGTTGCAAATGACGCCCCCCCGCCCCGTTCCTTTCCCCCTCCCGCAAGTGGCGGCGGCGGCGGGGGGCGGCAGCCGGGCGCCCGGGGCTGGGCGGGGGGCCGCGTCTCCTTCCCTCCCTCCCGTGCGCCCTGCCACACTCACCACCACCGTGTCTCTCTCGGCTACCGATCCCGCCATCTTGTTGCACAGCCGCGGGAGTTGGGGGGTCCGGGGGGGGAAGGGGAAGGGGAGGGGAGTGGGAAGGAGGGATACCCGGGGTTCCGCCGCCTGGGGGAGGGGGAGACCCAGGTTCGGAGCCGGGCTCCGGCGCGCACAGCTGGGGCTCCTGCGGGCGCAGCGCTGGCGGGCGGGCGCGCGCGCGCGCACTCACCCCCAGACACGCGCAACTCCCAAACACACGCACACGCTCCCGGACTGGGCGCTGACCTGGCGAGACCAGACCGGGGAAGGGACGGCAGGCAGGGGGCAGCCGGGATGGGGAGCGGGGCTGGCGGCTGCGGCTCGGCCTCCCCGCCTTTTACATTGGCGGGGCCCGGGCCAGCTGCGGCTGCTGCTGCAGCTAAGGGCGCTAGTGCGGGAGGACGGAAGGTGGAACGGAAAGCCGCCGTGCGGGGCGGGCTGCGGGAGGCATATAAAGGCCCAGCCCCGGGCCCAGCGCGTTACCCAGGCGAAGGAACCGGGAACAGGGCGGGGGCCCGGCTGGGGCTGTCGCGGCTTGTTCTGCTTGCCCTGCCCCGAGGCTATTGGACGGTGGCGGGCAGGCAGGAAGCCGGGGTGGCCTTGAGGGTTGTGTGCGGATGGCGGGGGAAACGCTGGTTTGGGTGAGAGTAGGTGTGTGTGGGGGGGAGGCAAGGAAGAAAGAGGGGGCCCCTAGGAAGCCCACCCTGCGGCCCGCCCAGAGAAGGGGGCCGGTGTGTGGGACGGGGCGGAGGGTGGGCTGCTGCGGTGGACCAGAGGTACCCTCCTGATCCCCTCTGCCGTAGCACTTCTAAGGAGCCTGTAACCTTTGCGTGGATAAAACCCAAGGCATCTGGAGCTCCTGTTGTTTCTCCCCCATCCGAACGTGACTCCCCAGGGTAAGGGGCTTAGGTTTGGTCTGTGGATTTTGTCTTTTTTTCCCTTTGTTTTCCATTTGCTTAGCACTGTGATTGGCCCTCAGTAATCCCTTAATAAATGCTTGTGGACCCCGCATGTTGTGAAGAGTTGCAAAGAAATATAGAGGTCTTTTAATTCAATTCCTTCATTTAAATAAAAGAAAAAACAGAGAGGTGACTTGGCCAAGGTCACTTAAATATGTGGCAAAAGTGGGATTCAGACCCTCCCCCCCCATTCTGGGCTCCATCTACATTTCGATTGACCTAACAAAGCTGCAAAGTTGGAGGAAGGACGCTAAGCAATCGTTTTTTGAAGTCAGGAAAGAGGGGTCTGCACCCCACAGGTTCCGCTCCCGCGACCCCACCCACGCCAGACCTCAAACATGTGCACATTTGGCCAGAGGTCTTGAGACAAGTTTCACACCAAATTGGACCTTTCCCCAGGCATTTTATGGAGCTAGGGATGTGGTATAAATCACAGGAACAACGTTGTAAGGGTTAACGTTTAAGGTGCTCTGCTGGATTCTTCCATGAAACTGAACCAGATACAATGTAGACTTATTTAAGAACTTCACTAAGGTTAGTTTAATCTGTCACCTGCCGGGCTAAGGAAGTTGCTGGGAGTCCCCTTTGGTGAGAGGGAGAACCACCCAGAAGGTGGTGGTGGCTTTTTTTTTTAAACATCAAATTCCTTTGCTACTTTGATGCATTAGGCAGATTATGTAATTCTCTGATAAAGCCATATCTCTATGCTATATTTTAGGTGACATCCTTGGCTCAAACATTCCACTGTGTGAATCACCAGGGTGTTTTACACTAATAACCAAGGGAGCATGTGTGACCTAATACAAACTTAAGGCAGCCTTCAAAGGTTTCCAGCTTGCCTCTACCCATTGCCTGAGTAACCTTGGATATATCCATATTTTCTTGGCAGCTTTTCCACTGTAATTTCTCCTTATAGAATAACTAGGTGGGATGGGAAAATCACCTGTACATAAAGTCACTTTTAACCCTGTTTGCCTTATCTGTAAAAATTGAACTGAAAAAGAAAATGGCAAACCACTCCAGTATCTGCCAGAAAAATCTCAAATGGGGTCACAAAGAATCTGACACTTCTGAAACGTCTCAACAGCAGTAATGTTTATAAATGACATTCATATTCTTAGCTGTGTGACCTAGACTGGCTTAGAGGTTTAGGCAAGGTGGATATTACAGTTCCTGCACAACTGTTACCCCAGATGCTTACTTCTACTTTATCAATCCCAGTTCAGTGACTCCTATGTCAATAATTCAAGGATATGTGACTTTGTTAGTGTATTTCCTCCACCAATGTAAATCACACCCTTTCTGCAACTTAAGTAGGTGTTCCTCCAGAGTTACCATGGCTGGAAATTATCACCCAGCAGCCAATTTGATGACAAGCTTTTCTTGTTGTTGTGTTGGTCCTTTGTTCTCAAAAAGGACCATGATATCAAGATGATGACATGACTTGCAGTTGACTTTGATTTGAGTGAGGGAGGGCTGTGCAAGGTCACCAACCTCACTCTCTTCTCCTGAGCCATCAGGGTCCGGTGGCCTGATATTCAGCAGGATGACTGGAGATGGTTCAGAATGCAAAGTGAGACCCTGGCCCTTTCAGGCTATAGCATTCTCACTTTGAGAGTTCAATGAATAGGCTTCTTTAAGTACTTACTCAAGGGATGGCCTCTAATTAAAAAAACACTCAAACTGGGAGGGGAAGATCATCAGAATTCCTGGGTAAAAGAGAAACAATTGCTATTTAGTAATTAAACTCAGCTGGACTGGTCATCTGTGATGGAGACTTGTACCTTGTTAGGATCAGCTTGACAGACTGAAAAAAGTTAGAAGACCTGAATTCGAATGCTGACCATGCTACTTACCAGTGTGACTTCAAGTCACTTTAATTGTTTTGGGACTCAGTTTCCTCATCTGTAAAATGAGGGAGTTGTACTAGATGGTCACTAAAGTCTCTTCGAGCTCTAAATTCTGTGATCGTGATTTATTATTTTAAAGAATTTTTGGTAGTTCATTTTATAAAGCAAATAATTGTTTTCAAAGTGAAGAAAATTCCTCTGATTTATGTCTGGGTGTTCAAATATCAGGTTTGCTTAAAATAAGATGCGTGAAACCGTAATATATCAAGTATACTTAGAATATGTTAGCATGTTAACATACTATTGTATAGAATTACAATGTTAGCATGATCACATAATATGTTAATATTTGAATATTCATTCAGCAGGAGAGTCATTTTTGAATGTGGGTCATAGGAAAAGGGGACCTACATAAAATATAGTTCTAATAGCTTATGAGAAGCAACTAAACCAGAACAGGCCAATGCCCCTAGCAGGGAAAAACATTCATAAGGTGGTGAATTTATGTCTTAAGTTCTGTAGTGAAAAAATAGGCTACTGGACTCATGCTTTGTTTATTAGTGTCAGCATATTTAAACATTAATATTCTTCCCTTTAAGACATAATCATATGATATTTTGACATGAAATCTATTCATTAGCATAAGTTAATGAGAACAATGGAGAAATCTCCACTTCCAAACAAGCGCATTTTTAGAGTTTTCTAAAAAGTGTACACAAAACCTTATAGTTAACAGATATGTGAACTTGTCTTCCCTACAGTGGACTTTACCCTTAATTTATACATTTATCTATAGTGTCTGGTAACGTTTTTCAGATTTATGTTTGCATATATTCTGTTTATATCTGAAATCTAAACTTAGATGTCAGAAATGTGATTCTTTTCATTTGGAAAATTGTGGCATACATTTTTACAATTAGAACTAGTCTCCCCCACCCCTTTCCCCAAGCAAGGAGAAAAAAGACTTTATTTAACCCTCATCGGGGTGAGTATCCTTCTTTCCAGCTGAATGGTATGACACCCCCCCCCCCACACACACACACACAGACACCATCCCCAGGGTTTTATTGATGCCTCCTACCCCTCTGCCAATCCTATCGGATTAAGGTCCATACTCTCTGGCTGTGTGGGACAGGATCATTAGTTCATAGATATAAAGCTAGAAGGCACCTTAAAATCCATGTCCGACTGATCCAATTATACCCATTTCCTATACCTGCCACCCTTACCTTTCGTTGAATTTGATGGAGGCATAATCATAACTAGTTATGGTTCTGCATACAACACACAATGTTATATAATAATTCAATTTTTCAAGGGACTTTAATAAGTTTTTTCCTTAACTTGCTTTCTAAATCATGAGCTATATTTCCACAGATAATGAAACGTATGGAATCAGTGTTTATCCAGTTAAATGGGGAAGTGGAAGTTTTTCAGGTTCTTTTAGATCCTACTTAATTATTAGAAGTTCTTTTGGATACAGCTTAATTATTTCAAAACCACTGGTCCCATGATCATTCATTATCTGATGAATTATTTATAAAACAAAGTAATTGTGAACAATAAAACTTGACACAATTTCACTTCAGTTTTGAACATTTCATTCTTTTTTGTTATATGCAGTATTAGAACTAAATTATTCAGCCCAGGAAGTGTGATTTCAAACAATCTTCACTATAAAGACAATGTTAACAAGCACATTCCTAGGGAGAATTCACAGTTTAAAAAGATATGTTATGATGGTGACCTTGGGAACTTGGTGGCGTTACCTTTTAACATTTCAATGAATGTCTTTAGGTCTATCACTTTTTATTCATGTTCCCTCTCTTTTCCTCTTCTTCAATCACACTGACCTGTGAATGAACAAATGCCACACTGAGTGAATAACAGTGGGTTGTTATTTTAAGAAGGAAACTCTTAATCAGATACTATTGGGAAGAGAATTCTTCCAATTTTTGTAGCATGAAAGAAAAACATTTGGGGATTATTCTCAACAGGCCAATGGACAGACTCAAAAAGGCAAGGGGATGAGGAAGAAGGGGTAAAATCTGATGTGCTTTCATCCTCTTGTACATACCTCTTGGGAATTCCAAGAGGTCTATCTGTTGACTTTCTCTTACTAAAAAGGAATATGAATAGGCCTGCATAGTGCTTGGGACGCCTAATTACACGTACGTTTCTAAGCTTGTTATGTTTGACATTTCTATTCTCATTTTCTGCTTTATGACCCTTTTATTGTCTATTTTTTATTTTATTGCTGTCAAGTAGTATGAAGTGTTTCTTAGTTGTGTTAGTTTCATGGAAACTTCTCTGGGTTACTGGGTGGAAACAGACCAAGATTCTGATTTAGCAATCATCAGAGAATCTAATGAGCAAAAAACACAGGAAAAAGATTGCCATGTTTTAATTGCTAGAGAAAACAGATTTGAGTGACTCAGATTATTAAAGTACTTTAGATGGGAAATAGCAAGGAACAAGAATTACCTAGAACAAACCACTTTTGATTTCTAGGGGCCTGTGGCAGCTAAGATAAACCACAAAGGATCTGAATTTGGCACCCTGGTTTAACAGACAAAATGTGATGTCTGTCAAAAATGCCACAATAGGTTGGGTAGTTCCTGACTTATTTAAACATGTTTACACACACACACACACCCCTCCTTGAATTTATATTGTGCAGGATATCATCTTTTATATTCTTCCCAACTTCCATTTTAGTTCATAAATTTTGTTAACTGCTTCTCTTGACTGGCAATATGCAAAATGGATCTGAGGTTATCTGTAGAAGTGGCACCACTCTGGTCATGTCCTCCTTGTCAGTGACATGAATGTCAGAGACCCTTGTCCAAATAGTTCAAGTAAAAATTTGCTTTATTTGGCTAAAGTACATGTTGACTTGGATTATTTATGATTTGCTCGCCCCTTTGGCTCTATTTATTCAGTGAAGACTGTATGACCCTAGGTAAGTTAATTTTTTTTCAGTCAACAGACATTTATTAAATTTATTAAATATTTTGTACATATAAGAAAAGTCCTGTTTCATTTGAACCTCATGTTTCTCATCTCTATTTTTTTATTTTTAATTTATTTTAAACATTCATTTAAAAAAATGTTGAGTTCTAAATTCCCTCCCACCCACTGAGAAGCCAAGCAATATGAAATCAATTATATATATGAAGTCATGCAAAACATTTCCATATTATTCATGTTGGAAAAAGATAAAAAGCAAGAAACAAAGTGAAAAAAGTATGCTTTAATTTGCACTCAGTTAATCAGTCCTCCCAGAGATGGATAGCATTTTCCATCATGGATCCTTTGAAATTGTCTTGGGTCATTGTATTAATTAGAGGAGCTAAGTCTTCCACAGTTGATTATTGTTACAATGTTATTGTTACTGTGTACAGTGTTCTTCTCCTTTTGTTTATTTCACTTTGTATCAGTCCTGGGCAAGTCAATTAACTGCTGAGTCTCAATTTGCTTTTCTGTAAAATGAAGAGATTGGCCTCTAAGATTCCTTCCAGCTCATACAGAATTGACATGGAAAACCCCAAGTAGCCATCTGCCCTGTTCAAAAGTCAGTTTCTTTCATGTCTGTCTATATAATCTCAGTTGGCATTGGAGACTGTACTTGGGTGTTTACCAAAACCTAAGGATTGATTGAGGCTAATGAAGGTTGTAATTCACCAGAATCTGTCCACTCAGCTCTCCATACTCCACCTGCAACATTTTAATTTAACAAACTCTTTTATGATTGTCATCTGTATGTAGGTTTTTTTGGGTTATGTTTTGCTTAAGACCTAGTCCCCATTTTTATGAAATGAATACCTCGTCTGATGTCTCATCGTGGCACAGAGATGACTCTGGAATCTTGAAGGTCATTTATTGGAACACAAGGTTTATCAAATCCCTCCCAAGGTAGGAAAAGTGTCTACTGCCTGAGGACCAGCCTCTCTGAGCTCATCACCTGGCTGATGGCAGTATGAGCACATTATGCAGCACAATAATTCTCAAAAACTATCTAAATTTTAGAGGTCTCATGATCTACTCCTACTCACCCCAATGAGGCCACAAATCCTTAAATGAATTCAAGAAAATAGCCAAGGAGGAAGAAGCAGAGTTCTAGGCAATCTGTGCTTGTTTCTGATCTTATCTAACTTTTGTCTGCTTTACTGATAGGTGAAACCACTCAAATGAAAGGGAAGAAATTAATATCTCCATCTTTTGGCAGAGAAAAAGGGGTGAAGAGTCCGGGAGGGGGAGCAAAGAATTGAATTTATACCCTTTAAAGCTTTTTTTATCTCACCAGCCTTTCCCTTGATACAATCTGAAACTCAAGTTTTATATAATCAATCAATAAACATTTATAAAATGTTTACTATGTGCCAGGCACTGTGTTTAAATGTGTGATATACAGGCAAAAGTAAAAACTATCCTTGCCCTTCCAGAGCTCACTTTCTAATAGAGGAGACAACTTGCAAGCAACTATGTATGTGCAAGATATGTGGTGGTGGTGGTGGTTGTCCTTCGTCTTTGAATAGGACCAAAATGACATCACCATTGTAAAGCGAAATTTCATTGTGTCCAACTGTGGCTGATCAGACTAATACGAGCTCAGAATACTCTACCACAGGTTGGGCAAAGATAATCCGTGTGAATATTTGGGGTGGATATCCCAAATTTGTGCATCCTGCATTTACTTTGTGCTGTCTCTATTCTGCTTTGCTCAAAGAGGACAGCACCTTTTCTGATGTGGGCACACCATGCCGAGCGGTCCTGGGCCAGTGTCTCCCATGTTGCACAGTCAAATCCAAAGCTCTTGAGAGAGACCTTGAGAGTGTCCTTGTATCATTTCTTCTGGCCACCATATGATCACCTGCCCCATGCAAGTTCTTCGTAAAATAGTCTTTTTGGCAAGCGTACATTTTGCTTTCGAACAACATCGGACTCCATCGGAGTTGCACTCTCTGAAGCATTGTGTGAACACTTGGCAGTTCATCTTGAGCAAGGACTTCAGTGTCTGGTACCTTATCCTGCCAGGTGATCCTCAGAATCTTCCTAAGACAGTTCAAATGGAAGCTGTTCAGTTTCCTGGCATGGTGCTGGTAGACTGTCCATGTTTCACAAGCATGTAATAATGAGGTTAGCACAAGGGCTCTGTAGACCTTCAGTTTGTGTCAGTCTAATACTTCTCTCCTCAGCCTTTCTTTGGAGCCTCCCAAACACTGAGCCAGCTCTGGCAATGTGTGCATCAATCTCATTGTCAATGTGTACATCCCTGGAAAGTATACTACCAAGGTAAGTGAACTTATCCACAGCATTCAAAACTTCTCCGTTTGTTATAAAACAAATGCAAAATGTATACAGTGCAAATGAAGGTAATCTCAGAGAGAAGGAACTGGAGTGAGAATTTGGGCCCAGTCTAGAAGGAAACTAGATGGGAGAGTATTCTTTAAATAAAACCTAGCCAGTAAAAAGGAGTTGGGTCAGGTAGATGGTATAATAGATAGTGCCAGGGCTGGAGAAAAGAAGGCTTATCCTCCTGAGTTCAAATCTGGGTTCAAACCTTAGCTATGTGACCCTAGGAAAGTCACATAATCCTGTCTGCTTTATTTTCTTCCTCTGTAAAATGAGCTGGAGAAGGAAATGGCAAACCACCCTAGTATCTTTGCTAAGAAAACCTGCAAATGGGATTAGGCAGAGTCGGATCTGACTTAAGTGAGGGTGCAGTGGAGGACCTTGGGGGTCTTCATTGTCTGACCAACATCTAAGTGCTCCACAGCACCTGCTTCAACAGCCATCATGACTGTTGGAACATATTGTTCTCATCCACCTATTCTACCAGGGGAAGTCTTCACATGCTTGGAGTAGATATCCGCCTAACTCAGTGTCTCATTTTAGGCCAGTTGGCTACCACCAACCTGGCTTAGCCTCTCTGCTGAGACAGTTTACCAGGGTGTGGCTGCTGCTCATCCTATAGGTTTTTGAACCCACTGATGAGAATTGGGTGAAAAGTGGACACCAAAGGTGGATGAGCAGTCCTGAAAAAGACTGGAGAAGCCCTCATATCAGAGGTGCTGGTTCTCCTTGGACACCCCATGTACCCCATATACTTTGACTAGGCACTTAGAAGCAGCTAGTTGGTACAGTTGGCTAGAACACTGGGCCTGGAGTCATGAAGACTTGAGTTCAGATTTGGCCTCAGACACTTCCTAACTGTGCTAACCCTGGTCTACTTCTATAACTGTAAAATGGGGATCATAACAGCACCTACCTTGCAGGGTTGTTGTGAGAATTAAATGAAATAATGTATGTAAAGCACTTAGCACAGTGCCTGGCACATAGTAGGCTCTTAGTAAATCCTTCCTTCCTTCCTTCCCTTTCCTTTCCTTTGATTCAGGATCATCAAAGATAGAAACAAAAGCCCACTATTCCTCTAAAAAGCATTTATTAAGCACCTACTATGTGCCATGCACTATGCTAAATACATATAAACATTTTCATGGTAGCAAAGAAATGATTCCTCCAGCAATTGAGGAATAACTAAAAAAAAACCCAACTAGTATGCGAGTGTAATATTGTGAAATAAAGAATGATGAATTTAAGAACTAAAGGCAAGGGAGAATTGTAGTAACTTCTAGGGATCTCTTCTGGCTTTATTATTATTTTTTAGGCCGTGTAGAAGTGCCCTGTAATTGTTCTTGAGTTGATGACAAAAGTGATTTGCAATATGCATGAGGTAGAATAGGAGAGTGGCTAGGTGGAGGCCAGCTGGGCCTCTTAAAGCCTCTTCCCCAAGCAGCTGATTACTTGGTCAATGGCTGTGTAAATCTGGGCATCCGGTCCTCTGCCTGTAAAACAAAGGTACTGAAATGTGTCCCCAGCTAATATCTGCAAAGTGCTTGCAATCTCTTGATGAGGAAAACAGCAAAAATGCAAGGCATTTCTATTATTACATATGCGGCATCCCCCTGATCAAAGCCCATGATGATGCTAAGTTTCCATTTTAGTTTTATGTAGGTGAATCTAGTCTGAGGACTGAAGTAAACAACCTCATATTTTTTCCTTCTCTGCGTCCTGAATTTATAGAAACAAATAATCTATTTTTAGTGTTTCAAAATTACCCTAAAAATTATAATAGTTTTTTTATTTTTCTTGTTTTCTCAGTGGTGAGGGAGGAGGGAGAAAATTTGGAATTGAAAATAAAATAAAATTTAAAAATAAATATATTAAAAAAAGAATTTAAGGAAAAGCAAGGGTGGAAAAAATTGAAATTTTGGTACTAAAGTCCTAGTTGTATGCTCAGGATTAACCTCCGACATTTACTTGCTGGGTGGC
This sequence comes from Potorous gilbertii, assembly GCA_028658325.1. Taxonomy (NCBI): domain Eukaryota; kingdom Metazoa; phylum Chordata; class Mammalia; order Diprotodontia; family Potoroidae; genus Potorous; species Potorous gilbertii. The sequence continues at coordinate 179,935,725 of CM053769.1, forward strand.
TCTGGGCACATCATTTGGTTTCCTCATCTATAACGTGGGGATAATAACACTTACCTCCCATGGTTGTTCTAAGGATCAAATGAGATAATATTTGCAAAGCATTTAGCATAGTGCCTAATACAAGTAAGTGCTCAATAACTTCCTCTCTTCCTCCTTTCCTTCCTTTCCCTCCTTTCCTTCCTTCCTTCCTCCCTTCCTTCCTTCCTTCCTTCCTTCCTTCCTTCCTTCCTTCCTTCCTTCCTTCCTTCTCCTGGAAATGATTACAAAAACCCATGGCCTTTTCTATTGGTATTTAATAGTTATGAGAGTGTGGTGTTGCCACAACCAACATGTGATAAATGAGATACACATGGCATTTTTTCTGGTATACTATAGTAATCTTGTAACAAGAGAACTTATGTAGCATCAGAGGACAATATCTTTGAGATGTTTAGTACAAGCCAGACTTTCTCATTTTGTTTTCATTTTCCATAGTTTGGTTCTGCCTCTATTCTGGGTCCCTCTATTGTAATCTCCCTTTAGTTTTGACATCCTCTTAGTCCATATGGTTTGTAGATTTTTAAACATTCTTTTTTAATTTAAGAATTTTGCTGCTATCTTTTTTACATCACCTACCTTCCTCAACATTTCCAGAACCCCAGAGAACTATCCCTTATAAAGAATAAAAGAGGGGGGAAAACCACTTCAGCAAAACTAATTAACACATCAACCATGTCCAACATTATATACGATGTTCCATATCCATAGTTCCCTCACTTCTACAGCTAAGGGAGAGAAGTGCACTCATATCTCTTCATCTGGGCCAATTTTGCTCATTATACTTTTATAATATTCAGTCTCTATTTTTTTGGTTGTTCTTTTTATATACACTGTTGTAGATATTGTGAGTATTATTTTATTGGTTCTACTTCACTTGCGTCAGTTACTATAATTCATTATTCATTATTTCTTATAGCTCAAAAATATTCCATTACATCCATGTACCATACACTATATAGCTGTTCCCCAATTTTCAGTCATGTGCTTTGTTTCCAGTTACTTGTTATGGCAAAAGTGCCATATAAACATTTTGATGATTGTGGGACCTTTCTTTTTATCATTGACCTCCTTGAAGTATATACCAGGCAGGAGAATTCTAGATGAAAGGGTATGCAACTTTGAGTCACTTTTCTTAGAGTAATTCCAAATTGCTTTCCAGAGTGGTGGGACCAAATCATAGCTCCATTAGCAGGGAACTGATGTGCCTATGTGCCTGATGTTTATACAACCCCTAGTTTGGAGAAGGTGTGACTGTAAGTGTATGATATTCCTCCTGAGAGTAGGAAATGGGAGCACAGTTCACCAAAATGATATATAAACTTTCCTGGAGGCAGCACATCCTCTGTCAAGTGTTTTCACTCTTTCTGAGCCAGGGGATTGAGAGACTCAGGCTGAGTTAGAGCAGAATCCAGGTCACTCTGGCAGCTGAGAAGATTATGTCATCATCATTGACCTTGTTGATGTGATGTTGACAGATTCTTTCCTTTGTGATTTTTTTTTATCACGTATGCTGTTATGTGTTATTGTCATTATTTATGTATCTGTTCATTTTCATAATGCAAAGATTCCTTTTAAGAACTATCCTGTTTTCCATAGCACAATGAAAAATCTAAATAATTCACAAAGAAAAGCTAGTAGATGGCTGTTTAAAATGGTTGCTTAACAAGTTAAGGGAATTGCAGCCAAACATAGCATCCGGTATAGTGCTGTGACTCTCTTGTACTGCCCTCTTAGAAACAACAGGGCTGATTTTACAGAGAGTTAATTATTCTCTGGAGCAAGCTGTGCATCTCTTTGGAGGCAAATTAATTCTTTCAGGATTTCAGGGTTCCATTCAGGAAATGTTCTTTTACCAGCCAGTCTGTCCCTATGATGGTAAGGATCAGAAATAATTGCCCGGAAAGAAACAATAAGGACGATAGTAGTAATAGCTAACATTTCTATATTGCTTTATGGCCTGCAAAGCACTTTACATGTGTTACTGAATTTGATCTTCATAACAACCCTGTGAAGTGGGTGCTAGTCATATTCCCATTTTACAGATAAGGAAACTGAGGCAGGTAGCAGTTAAGTGACTTAACACAGCCAATTAGTCCATTAGGCAGAATTCAAGCTCAGATCCTCCAGACTGCAAATCCAAGTCTCCATCCACTGTAGCACCTGGCTGCCTGTGAAGGATTTCAGCTAAGAAGGGAAATAGTTTTTGCAGCTGAAATCAGATCATGCTACCTGAAATTTTCTCTTGTATGGTTTGAAGAGGGGCAAGAATATATATCTCCAGAACCTCCTCTCTGCCTTCTCCAAGGGAGGCCTGACCCTGCCAGGAGGTGAAGTAGGAGTTTGAGGCCAGTCACTTTGATCTCCTCAGAGAGGGAAATCCAGGCTAGAATTATATCTGTCTTCTCCCTTAAATGTTGTCCGTCTAGTGGACCTTACTTTAAGGTTCAAAGTAAATTCCTGAAAATTATTTCCTAATGGGGAAAGATGGGGCTACAAGCTTTATAACCAAGGTTTGACCAATCCGTTCCCACCAAATACGAGTTCCACAATGAACACATACAGAGCAAATAATAAAGAAACCCATTTAGGCAAATCAGTAGCAAAACAGACATCGGAGAAAGTACACATGGGAGAATACCGACCAAACAGTATCAATTGAAGGAGATCTCCCATTGGGGACAGGTAACTCAACAAAGAGGGACATCCCCAGGGAAATCCCTCAGTCCTTACTGTTGCATGCTGTGGATAGGGACATGATGAGTCCTGGTATAGAGCATAACCAATCAATCAAAAAGCATGTATTAAGCACCAATTATGTGCCAACCACTGTGCCAGGCCCTGGGGATACAAATCTAATGAATGAAACAATTCCTACTCTTGAGATCTGTGGAAAGAAGCTAGGGATTCTGAGAGGCGGAGTGACTCATTCCAAACAAAGGGATGGAGACAGGACATGGCATATATGTCATATATATATCGCAATTGCGAGCAGGACAGCATGACCAAGATGAAGACAGTGTTCATATTATCCAATAGACCTGGAAAGGTAGAGTGGATCCAGATGCTGAGCAGAAGAGTTTGTATTTTATGGGGGCTGTTACAGCTCCCTGAGCAAGGGAGTAACACTTCTACATTTTTTTATTGTTACTCAGCCAGATCCAATTCTTCATGAACTCATTTAGGGTTTTCTTGGCAAAGATACTGGTGATTGTCTCCAGCTCATTGCACAGATGAGGAAACTGGGGCAAACAGAGTTAAGTGACTTATCCAGGGTCACACAGCTAGTAAATATCTGAGGCCAGATTTGAACTGAGTCTGATTTCAGGACTGGTGCTCTCTCTACTCTACTACCTAGCCACCCCTGTATATTAGGAGTATCAATTTGCCATGAGTATAAAGTATGGAGTAGAAACTAGGGGCTGAGAGATCAGTTAGAAAGTCATTGCAGTAGTCCATTCAAGGAGTCAGAGAGACTGGAATTAGTGCAAGAGCCAGATGAGTGGAGAGAAGGGATATATTTAAGAGAAGTTGTGGAGGTAGAGTCCATCAGACTTGACAACTGATTTGGATATGGGGATGAGGGGGAGTGAAGCATTCAGGATGATAGAATCTGTTAAATCAGGGTTACTGGAAGGATAAGGGGGGAACCCTAAACAGAAATAGAAAAGATGAGCAGAGGGGAGGGCTTGGGGGGTAGGAATAGAAGAAGAAATGAGATTTATATGCAACACATTGAGTTAGAGATGCCTTTGAGACGTCTAATTGAAAATAGCCAATAAAAAGTTGGTGCTGTGGGATTAGAATGTCAAGAGAGATTTTTTGCTTTGGATTATATCGATCTGGAAGACATTTGCATAAAGATATTTGTAGCTGAACCCAAAGAAACTGATGAGAAATCCCTATAGTCAGAGAGTTCTTAGGCCAGGATGAGAACCAAACAAATACACAGTAACCATGGCAGCATTAAGATGTATGGAAACATTCCATTAACTCCAAGTGTAGTTCATAGACAGAATGTTAAGGGTATCCACGCATGCTCTTTCCATGGCATACTGATTGTAAGACAGACAGCAGAAGCACACAGATACACTGGCAGCAGCTTTTGATGACTCTGAATTGAATTGAGATTAACAAACATTTATTAAGTACTTGCTGTGTGCAAGTCTATAAACTCTGCCCTGTTTCTATATAGTCCAAATTGAATGGAGCTCAGCAAACATTTATTAAGTACCTACTGTGTATAAGGCAATACTTTGTGTCTATATAGTCCATGAAGTTGGGTGTGGTAGGTAATAATAGTAAGAACACTTATCTACTGCTTTACATTTTAACACTTTACATTTGTGGAGCTCACAACAACCCTGTGAGGCAGGGAGGTACTATCATTACCTCATTTTGCAGATGAGGAAACTGAGACTGAGAAAAATCAAGTGACTTGTTAAGGATCACACCACTAGTAAATATCTTGAATCCAAGTCTTTCGGTCTCCTAGGCCAAGCACTCCATCCACTGTGTTATCTAGCTATTTCAAGACAACAGGCAAGGGTGAGCCTTAACCATGCAACAGGGAACATGGAGGATGCGGACATGGTTTTCGACCAAGATGTTAACTCTCCAGAAAGTCAAACTGGAGCTCTCTCAAGCCCCTGAACTGCTTTTAGAACCCTAAATACTATTCTTTTGGCCTTGAAAGTGTGAAGTCTTTGTATCAGACCATAGTTAATTTACCATGAAAACTGGTTCATCTTAAATTATGCTATAAGACTGCGGTCAAATTGGAGGAAGGAGAAGCTTTGGTCATGGAGCATTAAATCAATCCACAGATGAAGGTAGAGAGCTAAATGAAGTTTATTATCTATAGGTAGAGCTAGCTAACACCAAGACGATAGAAACAGGATTAAAAAAGAAAAGCGAGACAAGCCAGAGTGCCGAGCTGAATTGAAAGATGCAATTCTTAGGGCAACTACATTTTGCTGAAAGCTATCATAAACAATGAAATAATATAAAACATTTTTAAGGGCAAGTTTCTCTGCTAAAGGCCTCATTTCTTAACTACGTAGAGAACCAAGCCAAACTGATTAAAAATAAGAACCTTTCCCCAATTTGTAAGTGGTTAAAGGATATGAACAGGCAAATTACAAGAAAACTAAAACCCAAAACATGGCAAAACCTGCATGAACTGATGCAAAGTGAAGTGAACAGAACCAGATCATTGTACACAGTAACAACAGTGTTACAACTATTGAAGACTTGGTACTCTGATCAATACAATAATCCAAACCAGTTCCAAAGGACTCATGAATCAAAAATACTGTCCACCTCCAGAGAGATGACTGATGGACTCTGAACTCCAATTAAAGCATACTTTTTAAAACTTTGTTTCTTGTTTTTTATTGTGAGAAAAAATGGATAAACTGAGTGCTAATTAAAGTATACGTTTCTTGATTTATTTTTTTTCTTGGGTTGGTATTAGCTGTATTTAAGGTTTGAAAGACTGACATGTGAAAGAGAAATTAGACTTGTTATTTTTTTGGGTGGAGTGGGGGAAGGGAAACCAGGAGAAATGGGCAAAAGTTACAAAGTGATCAATTTAGGTTAGGAAAAACTTCCTGACAATTCTAGTTGTCCAAAAACATAACGATCTGCTTTTTGAGATAGGGAGCCCCCTGTCATTGAAGGACTTCCAGCTGGGCAGCTATGGTTCCAACTCTTTTTGCAGGAATTCTTTTTTTGGAGTCTGTGGTTGCCAAAGTCCTTTCCAGCTCTCAAAATTCAGTGATTTTATGTTTGATTTAACTTCTCTGCCCTGACCCAACTTTGGGAATTTGGGCAGTTTTATTTTCTGTGTTTTTAGCCAAATTCTGTGGCCAACAGTTCTAGCGCTAAAAGAAAAAAAAAAGTTATAAATAGATTTAAATACTGGTTCAATGGGCATTTAATGCATTGCATTATCTTATCCCACCTGGGGATTGTGAGACACCCTCTCCTTGTTCTCGAATTAACTGTACACCTCTTTCATTAGATAACATGCCTAACTACACAATTGCAACAGGTCAATGACAACTGGGGATGAAAGTGAGTGTGGATCCTAAAACCAAGAGGCACTTAAGATTTGACAAGATTAACAAGTGCTGCTGAAAAGAGCTACAGGGCCTGAATCACAAAAGGGGAAAAAAGATGCCATCTCCTTTTTCTTGGCTCACAGTCACAGCATGAGGGTGGAAAGTCACAAAGGAAACGGAAATAAACCTCTTTGGAAAATAGGCTTGCAGTGGAACATGGTTGAATTCAGAGAAATGTGGCAAGACTTGTAAGAATTGATCCTGAAAATGCCATCCACATCCAGAGAAAGAACTATGGAATCGGAATGCAGAATGAAGTTTTTATGCTTTTAAAGCTCTTACGCTTTTTCTCATTCATTTTAATTCTATGCATCATGACTAATGTGAAAATGTATTTAATAAGAATGTATGTGTAGAGCTTATAGTAGATTGCATGCCATCTTGGGGAGAAAGGAGGAAGGAAGGGGAGAAAATTTGGAACTTATGGAAGTGATTGTTGAAAACTGCAAACAAATAAATTAATAAATTTGGGGGAAAAAAAGAATTGATGCAAAGCAAAATGAGCAGAACCAGGGGCTTCTTGTCAGATCGACCATAATGTAAATGAAAACGACCTTGAAAGACTTCAGAAATCTGATCAGAGCAGTGAGCAGTCAGGATATCAGAGGAATGATAATGAAGGTTGTCAGCCACCCCTTGGGCAAGAAGTGATGGAATATAGGTGCAGAATAGACATGACCAATATGTTCATTTGTTTTGCTTGACTATATCTATTTATTACAGGGCAGGATGCCTTTTGGAGTTGGGTATGATGGGAGAGGGGAAACTGAGAATGAGTAGATAGTGATAGAAATGAGGAAAAGAAAGCATTAATAAACATTTAACAAACAATGCATGGAAGAATGTGAAAATAATCACAGAAGAGAACAAATGAGGAATTTTATTTCTACCTTATTAAATTTAAGGTATACTTAAAAAAAACTATTCATAGTAGATTTACAGTTTCTTATACAACCCCTCTTGCTCTTTGTATATTTTGTTTGCCGATTTATGTTAAATTCACAATAAGAGTAAAAATTTTAAAAAGAAAGTAACATATTAAATGAAAGTTTCTCTGAGGCAGGGTTCTTAACGTGGAGTGTATGAACTTAAAAAATACTCTGATAATCATCTTTAAGTATAACTGCCTTCTGTTGTACTCTGATATAATCTTCCTTATTCATTTAAAAACAAAATAACCCATGACACAAACTAGGTTAAGATCCCCTGCTCTAGGAACATTACAAAGTGAATAAGGTTTTAATTTAGCTGGTTCAATTAGTTGTAGCCACTTAAGCTGTTTTCTGTTGGTCTTATTGGTAAGAATGAGAGGCAGTATAGGGTAGTAGTAAATAGGACACTGGGCTTAAAAAGTCCAGAACCTTGGATACTTACTAACTATGATAATATGAACAAAACATTTAATTTCTCAGAGCCTTGGTTTCCTAATCTGTAAAATGGGGTTAATAATAACTATTTCCTACTTCACAGGGTGGTGAAGAAAATGTTTTACAAACCTTAGAACACTATATCAATATGAATTATCAAGAAGATTGTAGCAGAAACTTACCCAAGCTTCTAAATCAAAACCATAGCATGTAGTCTGTAGTAAAGGCTGTTAGGTTTCTTTACAATCCTAGGTCAGAGAGCTACTTTGTCACAGCTTCCATTTAGAATATCAGTGTGTGTTCTTCTGTTAGTAATCTAGGTTAGAGAAGAGAAAAAAATCCTCCCATTTTCTGGGCTGCACGTTGTCATTTGCCCTTTGTTCTTGAAGAGGGCAATGACATCTGGGAGGTGATGCCATGGCATGCAAGTGAATTAGATTTAAGTAAGGGAGGGTTATGCAAAGGTATCAGCCTCACTTTTTCTTCCAGAGCCAGATATGGATCAGGATGACTGAATATGGCCCATTAAATGGACTGTTCATTGATAATCAAATCTAATGGCCATACATACATCCACATATACACAAATAACACATATACATACATAAATACTTAATAGCCATAATTTTAAAGCAATTTTACGTTAACGCTTTTGGTTCTAGTAATACCTCCAGTTTTCTGGTGTACTTGTTTCTATATTTCAAATTTCTAAGTTTCCTTTCAGTGGTGAGTGATGGATAGGTCCCAGTTTTGTGGAACCCAGAGAATCTTTAGAGAAGTTTGTGGTTTTATCAGGCAGTAGAATTCCCAGTAAAGAAATGTATATCAGCACTTGCTCTGATACTTATTACCTTATCGAGTTGTCTGGAGCACTGAAGTGTCAGGTGACTTGCACAGAGTCAGACAGCCAGTATGTGGCAGAGATGGAGATTGAATCTCCATTCTTGACTCTAAGGAAGGCCCAGGGCTGTCAGATGGGCAGCATGCAGACCATACTCTAGGAATGTGGCTGACCCAGATTAAAATGTAATTGAGAAATATTTAGCAAAATCAATAAATATGTGCTCTTCTAATGTAGCTATGTAGCCAACAAAGATTCTTATGTATGGTTTAGCGGCCCCTGTTTCTGAGTCTGAGTCTGACACCTGTACAGTATACCATGCTGCCTCCATAGAAAGATTTTATAAAGCACAATGCTTTATAAAGCCTTTCTAGAGGTTTTGTAGGAATATGGGATAGGATGAGAAACCTGACCAAATACAGCACTGCCATATTTACACACCTTATTTTTTAGGATACATCCAATTGAACAATGTAAGAGTTGACATAGAATAAGCAGTTTTGTTCTTTTTTACATGGCTCTGACTTTCTGATTTGTAATCATTTCTGGCAGAGGAGTCTTCATCCCAGGACGAACAACAACTCCCTTGGTACGACATCTAAATGGATCTGGTGCTTTGTGACGATTGATGTTCCTTAGGGTCAAGTGAATTACTGAAAAGGAAGAAGTCCCGCCCAAACCTCAGTGGTGAGTCAATGAAGAGTACAGCCCAAAGAACAAAGAGATAAACACACTTGGCAAGGGGATAGGGGAACAGGGGAATATCTGGACATAGTCTAATGGTGATTTTTTTGTTCAGTTCAGGGTTCTCTCTGGCCAGATTTCTGCCCAAACTTTCCCAAGTAATCCAATTCTACTCAAAAAATTTGAAAAACATTTAAATGCCTACCATCTTCAAGGCACTTCAAGGCACTGGGTTATGAAGACAACAATGAATCAATTATTTCTGTTAAGGTTCTGATATTCTTTCTGGGGAAGAATGCAACCGGTACACAGAATAAATAAAGTAATTTGAGGAGGAAACAGACTATTATCAAGGGAAGGAGGGAGGTGGAATCAAACAAGGTTTTGTGGAGGAGGTGGTACCTGATATAAGCCTTGGAGAGAGATAAGGATCCTGAGAGGTAGAGATAAGGATGGGAGTGTTGGGAAACAGTCTATGTGAAAGTCAAGAGGCAGAATGCTGAATTTAAAAAAGTTATTAAATGGGGGTGGGAAGATGATGAATTCTGTTTTAGACATGTTGGGTTTGAGATGCTGATGGGACAGCCAAGTGGAAATATCTAGCAGGCAATTGAGATTCAGGGCTTTTCTCTCTATGTACTTTTTCTCTGCTGATTTTGTCTAATCACATGGTTTCAAGACTTACCTATATATGAAAGAGACCCAAATCTACAGCCCCTGAGCTCAACACTCATATTTAATGCTCCTTTTTGGAAATCTTAGTCTTTATATTCTGCTAGTGTCTGGAATTCAACATATCTTAAGCTGAAGTCATTAGCTATCTTCCAAAGCCAGCTTCTCCTCCTGCCATCATTATTTCTATAGTGACATTCTTATTTTTCCTTAAGATCTTGGAGTCTTCTTTTTTCCTCCTTCCTCTTTGTCCCTACTCTTCATCATTTACCAAATCTTGTTTCTTCTATCCCTGAAATCTTTCTCTTTTCCATATTTTCCTTTCTATTCATACTATCATCACCCTACATAGTCCCTGTGCTGGTCTGACCAAGCTAGCAAAGTACTAGAAACTATTAAGCAAATGGGCCTATCCAATAGGACTTTTACTCAAAAGGGAAGGAGTCTGGGCTTGCCACTCAGTTGATCAAAGCTGTTTGGGCAAAGATGCCCAATGGGAATACTTATTACTCTCCTAAAGTCACTTCTGACCCCTCAAATTCCATAACAAATTGGAATGTATTGCAACATGGTATCTACTTTTGGTGGGGGCTAGTGGTCTGCAATGTGCTGGTGGAATATTCATTTGGGTGTTATGCCTTTAAGTGGTATTACAGCTTGATCTAGATTCTACCTGTGGAGTTTCTCCTTCAGTCTTGATATCCAGTTCCAGAAGCTGTTCTCTAAGGTACAGTGGTGCAAAGGGTGATCTGATAAATCGCTATACAGCTTCTAGCATCATGAGTCAATAAACATAACAATCCTGAACCAAAACATCATAAAGGAATCCAGTCTTAAGCAAGGCACTACAGAATATTTTAATCATAAGCAAACATTATAGAATTTGCTCTTGTAATTATGTTACAAATAAACCAATCAGGCAATTAAAACACATAAGAGTAGGGTATTACATCAAGTGGCATCTGCTTTTGGATGTGAGGGTCCCATCTGGACCAGATGTGCAAGGAAAGAGCAATTCCAGGAAGTAGTTGGGTGAGTGCCCATGAATTGGGAATATACTGAATTCTGGAGCAGACAAATCCAGTTAAAAGTATGTTTTGTGGATCACAAAGTTCTATAGAGGGCCAATTTAGTTGTTTTTTAGCATACAGATGGACTTGGTGGCAATGTATTTGTTAGATTTTTCTTAATTTAATTTTATTTTCAGTTCTGATTTCTCTCCTTCCCACCTCCCTCTCCCTCACTCATTGAGAAAGCAAGAAAAACAAAACCTGTTACAAATGTGTATAGTTAAGCAAAACAAATTCTAGCGTTAACCACGTCCAAAAAAAATATGTTTCAATCTTCATGCTGAATCCATTACTTTATTTGTCTGGAGGTGGAGATCATGTTTCATGGTGAGTCCTCTGGAACTGTATTGGAACTATTGTGTTCATCAGAGTTCCTAAGCCTTACAAAGTTATATTTGCTAGATTTTTCTACCCAGTGACTTTGGTCCTTTATTGATGCATAGATTGCCAATGACTAGGGTAGGATAATCTAGCGTTGTTATATTTTAAGATGATTCATGAAACAAATTTCCACAAACTCCTACACCGACTCTTCTAAGCTTATGTTCCCAAAAGCTATGCCAATGTGGCACTAGCCGTGGCAGGGCCTACCATATTGAAAAGCCTTCAAGTATAGTCCTAGCAACAAACAATGCATTTTTTTTTTTTGCATGGTAACCTTCTGCAATAATGGTGGCAGAGTTGCAGAAAAATAGGGCAAAATGTGCTAAGAATCATACATCTTTTTATACCATCTATAAACTTCTTAGCTGCTGGTATTATTAATGATTAATTATTAATAATTAATTATTAATCCTAGTCCAGTGACCACAAGAGGAAGTATAATTGGAAGGATCTGAATGGTGTTGATATCCATGTTGATAACTAGAACAAAAGGTGGATTGGTTATATAGGACATCCCTAAAGTCTCTGTGATGTTTTAAGCTTTAAAAATGACTTCTGAGACATTCTGTATAGCAAGATCACAGTAGAATCAGGGAAAAGCCAGTGTATTCCACTAGTATCTATCCAAATGGCTAGAGAATTAGGGGAAGGCAGCCTCCAGCATGCTGGGTGGACCCCTATAAGAAATTTACTGTCATGGATAAGAGTTTCTTAGAATGGGTAAGTGTGGATGGGTTGTGATTTGCACTGTCAAAGAGAGTACCCATATTATTAATAAGAGTAGACATTTATGCTACACTTTAAGATTTGCAAAGTATTTTACATATGTGATCTGATTTGATTCTCAAAGCAACCCTGTGAGGTAGGTGCTATCATAATCCCCATTTTGCAGTTGAGGAGACTGAGCCTGAGTGAAGTTCAACGACTTGCCCAAGATCACAAAATCAATTGGTGTCTGAGGCAGAAATCAAATCCAGATCTGACTGCAGATCCAATACTTTATTCACTCTACCACATTAAATCCACAGGATTATTGGAATAAATGATGTGAAAATTCAGAGATAGTAGGAAGTTGGGAATCTGAGATCTTGTGGCAACTTCAGCCTTTGAATTTCTTTGGGATTCATGGTCCCTGTGTTTTATATGGAGACTAAAATGAAATTCATTGCCCCTACTTGGCCCTGTGTGGGTACCTGAGAAGTAGAATCCATTCCTTGCTTCAAGTAATTTGTCAGTAAAACTTCTAATAAATTAATTTCAAATCTCAGAAAAGGGGAGAGATGGTAAGAAAGAAAACAAAGAATAAACAAGTTGAAATTGTTCGGTAACTGACTGCTTTGGCTAGGATCCCCAGAATCCATAAGCCTCATGTGATCCAGGATATTCATCACAAATGGTAACCCTGAATTTGCCAAGAGGTGGGCCATACACAGAGATTACTTGAATTTTTCCTTGAAATGGAGTCTTTGGATTGGTTTATTCTATAAGTTGTTCTCCCTTGGCTACATGCTGTTTTGTCAGTTTTTAAAGGTGTATGTGTGTGTGTGTGTGTGTGTGTGTGTGTGTGTGTGTGTGTGTATGTATGTGTGTATGTGTCTGTCTGTCTCTTTGCTCTTTTCCCCCTTTTGTATTATCTCTTTTCACCTCTGTCTTTTTTTTCTCCTTTTCTCTCTACCTCCATCCCTTGGTCGGTCTGTCTGTCTCAATCTCTCCATTTCTGTCTCTTTTTGTCTCTGTTTTTTGTGTCTCTGTCTCTCATCTATTTTTTTTCTCTTCTTTTTCCATCTCTAGAATTCCTCAGTAGCTCTGAAATGTAAGCTAGCAACATCTTTGCCATTTCTCATTTTACAAATGAGAAACTCATGCGGGCCGATGATTAACAGTACCATGCGTGCTGTCATCATTCATTTCTTTGGCATTTAGGAAGGTGATGGTTCTGTATCCTCTTGGGTGCCCACCTCTTGGGTGCACTGACCAGAGAGGATAATACCACGGGGGCAGCCATACCTTCATCTTTTACCAGCCAAATTTCTGAAACAGAGAAAAGTCCATGTCCAAATGTATTTAGGTTTTCCCGTTTGAGTAAGCCATCTATGACTTGATTGAAGAGCAGCAGCTTTTTACCTTCCCTTTCTTCCTTCGTAGACTCCTTATTCAACAATGCAGAGGATGCCAGGCAGTTGTATTGTTGCTCTATACTGAGTACAAAGCAATGATACTTCTCTCCTTTTGGAGGGTATGTGAGGATGTCTTTTACGCATTCATAACAATCTACACCCCTTGGGCAAATTGGGAAGAATTGCAATCATTGTATTTCCATAACTATGCTAGGAAAGGACTGTAACTCTGCCAAAAAAAAAAAAAAAAAGAAAGAAAGAAAGCCAAATTGTTAAAGCCATGTTCCAGAGGCAATCAGAAATAAAATTGAGCTAAACTACTGCTATTAGGAAGGGCAGGCTCTTTGGGGATCTAATATATTTTTTTTCTCCATGAACATCCTGTAACTTTTCATAAACTGGAAAAGCACAATGCTATTGGAGATAGGCTTAAGTACAGAAGGGATAAACAGAGCCCTACTTCATGTGGTAATACTCTGCATATACTTCTGCCAAAATTCATCACAAAGCACAAAAAAAGAACCAAAATGAGATGCTCTTATCTGTGCATTCAAACAAATTTGCATAAACATTTCATATCATATGTAGTTTCCATTCTTCTTTCTTTGTGGTTATTCAGTCATTTTCAGTTGTTTCTGACTCTCTGTGACCCCATTTGGGGTTTTCTTGGCAAAGATAGTGGTTTGCCTTTTCCTTCTCCAGCTCATTTTACAGATGAGGAAACTGAGACTAGTAAGTTTATGTGACTTGTCCAGAGTCACACAACTAGTAAGTATCTGATGTCTGATTTGAATTCAGGTCCTCCTGACTCCAGGCTTGTCACTCTATCCACTGCACTACCTAGCTGCCCTCTTCCTTCTTTAGATTTGTATGTGAGTTTTGTTTCAAGATAATATATATCCATGTAATTGGGGGAAAAATAAAATATTATTAAAAAAACCTCAAACTCAGGATAATATATTGAGGAGAAAACAAGGAGAATTTCTTTCAAAGATTTATAGGCTTATAACTGTAGAGTTGGAAGGAACTTCAGAGGCCATTGAATCTGACGCCTGGGTTTTATAGATGAGGAAACTGAAAGCAAGGAAGGTTAAATGACTTGCCTAAGATCACACAGGTAGTAAGCATTGGAGCACTTAACATTGAAGGCAGCAAGACCTTCAATGAGAAGGTCTTGAGACCTTCTTGAGAAAGAGAAAATCATAGCACAGAAGTCCAAACCATACTTGTACTTCTGCCCTCATTCTAATCATCCTTCCCCCTGATCCACCTTGGACTTTGGACTTTGCTCCTGGAACCATCCTGGAAAGTATGGGAAGGCTGATGGGTCTGATGTAGAGTGAAGTCATCAGAACCTGGACAGTGATACACACAATGACTAAAACAAGAACAACGGTGTACAACCTTAGAGGAGAGTTAAGAAAATGCTCCCCCTCCCCTTATGTTTATCCTTGGTTCTCAAAGAGGACCATGACATCAAGATGATGACATGACTTGTATTTGACTTTGATTTAAGTGAGGGAGGGCTGTGCAAGGTGACCAGCCTCACTTTCTTCTCCAGAGTCATCTGGGTCCAGTAGATTAATATTCATCAGTATATCTGGAGATGGCCCAGGATGCAATGTGAGATCCTGGTCCTTTCAAGCTAAGGTCTTATAGCATTCTCACTTTGAGTGATATACACCCATTCAATGAATAAGTTTCTTTAAGTAGTTGCTCAGTAGTTAAGTAGTTTTAAGTAGTTAAAGGGGATGGCCCCTTTAATTAAAAAAAAAAAATCAAACTGGGTGGGGAGAAGACCCTCAGGGTTCCTGGGTAAAAGAGAAACAATTGCTATTTAGTATTTAAATCCACTCTGTGCTAGGTGGGTGGGTGGGTGGGGTCTAAGGGTATGGTATATTGCACATATTATCAGACACAATTGATTTGTTGATATTGCTGAACTATTTATTTTTTCTTTTTCTCTTAAAATCTTTGTTGTAAGGGATGTCTCTTTGGGTAGGGGAGAGGGAGAGGGAAATATTTGGAAATAAATGTGATGCCAAACCAAAAGACATTTATTTTTAAAAGCAAAAATTTTTAACCACCAAAGCAAATGCTACAATTATCAGTCTTTAACCTAAAGACTCACTAATCACTAATTACCATAGTTAGTGATAACTAATCACTAACCATGATTAGTGCTGGGTTGAATTTTTGGAGAACAACAAATTAAAGTTATTTTGAAAGGAAAATCTACGATCGTCATTAAGTAATTACCTGACCTAGCTTTTCAGTCAGGATGAACTTGGTCCCTGGATGGCCCTTGCCAGAACACGAAAAGATATCCAGTGCATCATACAAGACCTGATGTTGAGAGAGGTGACTTGCCCAGCATCGTACAGCTAGTAAGTATTTGAGGTAGGATTTCAATTCAGTGGATAGAGTACCAGCCCTTGAGTCAGGAAAACTTGAATTCATTTCTGACCCTTAGACACTTACTGGCAGTATTATCCTGGGCAAATCACTTAACCCTTTTTGTCTCAGTTTCTTCATTTGTAAAATTAGCTGGAGGAAGAAATGACAAATACTCCAGTATCTTTGCCAAGAAAACCCCAAATGGAGACACAAAGAGTTAGACATGACTGAAAATGACTAAACAACAACAATATGTGAATTGAGAGACACAGATGGATGTGAGAGATGATGTGGAGGCAGAAATGGCAATATTTGGCAACTGATTGAATATTTGAGGGAAGAAAAGTGAGAAATTAAGTTCACGAAGACTATGAACCTAAGAGAGTAGAAGACTGGTGGTACACGTGTTAGAAATAGGGAAGCATGGTAAAGGTTGGATTTGGGTAGGGGATAGATGTGAAGACAATGAGTTCTGTTTTGGATATGTTGAGTTCAAGATGTCTCCATGATTTCTAGTCTGAAATGTCCAGTAGGCAAGTTGGTGATGTGGAACTAGTGATCAGGAAAGGGGCCAAGGCTGGGTCTGTAGTTCTGTGAGTTGTATTCAAGAAATTGTCAGGTTTGGCAATTAATAGATATCTGGTAACTTTAGAGAGAGCAGTTTCATTTGAGTAAAGAGTTAAAAAGGTAGATTGTAAAGCATTGAGGAGCAAATGAAAAGAGAGGAAGTAGAGACAGCAAATATAGATAGCTTTTTCTAGGAATTTTTCTGAGAAAAGTGAGATTAGGAAGATAACTTGAGGGGAAGGTAGGTCATAGTGAGGGATTTTTAAGGATCCCAACTGGGGGGAAATTGAGGGGCAATATGACGGAGGAGATGGGAGGGGATGGGATCAAAGGTGAGTGTAGAAGGTTTGGCCTTGTCAAGGAGAAGAGCCACTCCATTATTAAAGATTGGAGAAGAGGAAGAGAGAATGAGTGATGATGTCAAGGGACTTTGATATGAGGATAAGGAGAGAAGAAGGAATATGGTGTTCTCTTAGTAAAATTAATGCTCAGTTCTCTTAGTAAAATTAAGTAAGACATGGGAAAGGAAAGATTGAGGATGTCAAGGTTCTTGGCTTAGAGGGTAGGTGGGAGAAATGGCAATTGTAGAAAACTAGGGGTAAAAAAAAAAGGTTTGGAATAGTTTTTGTGAAGAGTGTACTAGGAAATCAGTCAGGAAGGGATAAATGAATTGCTTTGCTGTGATAAGGATCCCACTGAGGTTAGATAAAATATTTTTTTTTACTTGTGCTCAATAAATTTGGTTTTGTGACTTCCTCTAGCTCTAGTCTGAAGTAGGAGAGGAGGACAAAGCACCTGGTGGGAGTGATGCAGTGTTAAGATTTAGCAAAGGATGACTGGCAAGGGCACAAGGATATGAGTTGAGTTGATAGTGTGGAGTTGAAATAGTTACTAGAGGGTCAAGATTGGGAAGGCGGAAGCAAAGTCGTAACAGGAGTAATGAACTGAGAAAGTACTCAGAGATGGAGGTCATGTTGAGGGTGAAGCATAGGTTTCAGAGGAGTAAGGCATAAAAAGACATGAATAATAAGAAGTTACAGTCAGAGACAATGATGTCAGAATGTTGTCTTTTACTATGGAAGTAAAATGCTTGTTGGTAATGGAGAGAATCCAGTGTGTGACCAGACCTGAGCATGACTGAGGTGAACTGGAAGAGGAGTTCGTGGGATTTGAAGATACTGAAGAACTGGGAGGAGAGGGTGTTTGATTTATCTTCCTGATGTCATAGTTGGTCTCACTTACTTACCACTGGCTGTGTGAACCTGGGCAAGTCACTTCACCCTGCTTGCCCCAGTTTCCTCATCTGTAAAGTAAGCAGGAAAAGGAAATGTCAAAGCACTCCAGAATGTCTGCCAAGAAAATCCCAAATGGGATCACAAAGAGTCAGACACAACTGAAACAACTGAACAATAATTCAAGTTACTGAGCTGCTTCCCAAGAGACAGAGGAACAAGCAATGGTTTTCACACATTCTCTTTCATTTTCTGTCAGTAGAAGGACTATTCTGGATCTGACCAATAAGTGATGGCCTCCAAAGCATCCAGATATCCAACAAAGAAGAGGTCAATGTGAGGGGCTACACAGGGTAACAGAAGCCAGTGGCTCAGAATATCCACATATAGCCATCCAGTCATCCCTAGACTGAATGGAATGGAGTACTGTACTGGCAAAGGCTAGAAAGAAGTTGACAAGGCCTGAGAAACCACCAAATCCAATGTCTTCACTTTACAGGTAATGCTACAAAGGCCCCTTATAGATTCATGTGACTTACTCAAGGTCACACAGTTAGAGCCTACTAGAGCCTAGACTGGAGCCCAAGTCTCATGATTTTCTGTCCAACACTCTTCCTAGGACACTGGACCAGAATACTCCGTCTCAGGGCTTCAACTGTGGAGTCTTGAAGGCTCCTCTCAGGGGGAGGGTTAGTGTTCTGGGTAAGGTGGGGATGGCCAAGAGTGCAGAAATGTCTAGGGGAAACCAGGTCACTGTAAGTAGGAAGGAGTATGAGAGAAAGAGGACCAGAATGAAAGGATGTTTATTCATTACCAAAGGGAGTGGCGAAAGGGATGGGCAGAGTTGGAGTAGAACAAGGGAGGGAAAGAGTTGGAGAAGATGAGGATGAGAGAATGGAAGGTGGTATTTTGGGGTTATTTACTCTAGGCAGTCAGGCAGTAAGCAACACAAGGGAAAGGAAGGTGACACGTGGTGAGAGTTACCCACAGGGATAGTAGAGAATGGCAGATGAAATCAAAAGAAGTTTTTGATGATTCTGCTCAAGGGGGACAATGGTGTATGAGAAGGCCAGAGCAGTAGGAAATGGATCTTGCTTGCCTGCTCAACTGTCTGGGATAGGGGAGATGGTGAAGCAAGCAACAAGCCATCTCATCCAGCACCCCTGGCTCACTGTCTTCCTCTCCTCCTCACTTCCAGTCTTTATGCTCAGGGTTTTCAATATTCCTACTGATGATCAATCAGTTCTTGTTACTGACTTGGTGTGGGCCCTTATCACCTCACATCTGGCCTATTGCAGTAGCCTGCTGATTGCTCCCCTTCCTCAGTCCTCCCACTCCAGTGCAGCCTCCACTCAGCTGCCAAAGTGATTATCATAAGGTGCAGGTCTAACCATGTCCTCTCTCTCAATAAATTTCAGCGGTTAAGGCGCAGAGTTGACTATGTCATTTTCCCACTCAGTAAACACCAGGGGTTCCCTATTACTGCCAAGATCAAACACAAAAATGCTGTTTGTCACTTAAAACCCTTTGCAAACTTAGTACTTTTCCAGGCGTCTTGCAACTCACTCCCTTCCACATACTCTAAAGTCAAGCTCTACTGGTTAACGTTGGTTGGTCCTTGAACATGACTCTCCATTTCCCTATTCTGTGGTTATTCCTGGGTTGTTTCCCCACTATCTGCACCTACTGACTTCTAGACTTACCTCAAATTCTACCTTCTGCTGACATTTCCTGGTCCATCCCACAAACTGGTGCCTTCTCTCTAAGATCACTTTCCATTTTCATAGCCTCTGGCTTGCATCTACATAGTTATTTGCATGTTGTCTCCTCCATTCAAATGGAAACTCCTGGAAGAAAGGGATATTGTTTTTCACTTTCTTCGTACTCCTAGCAGTGCCTGGCACGTAGTCATTCACTTAATAAATGTGTGTTTACTGACTGAGATGCAAATTGAAAACAACTCTAAGGTTCCACTTTATACCCATGAAATTGGCAAAGTTGATAAAAACAGGAAATGATAGCAAACTTATTGGAGAGACTGTGGGAGGACTGGTTGGTTTAATGCAAAGTTGGTTGTAATGTTAAAATGGTCCAACCATTCTGGAACACAATTTGAAATTGTAGCTCAAAAGTCATTTAACTGGGCATATGACCTTGACCCAGAGATACCACAATTAGCCTTATACCTTCATTGAGGGGAAACTACTATCTCCTGAGCCAAACTATTCCACTTTGATATATCTCTAATTGTTAGGAACAAAGAAATGAAAAGAAACCATATGTACAAAAATATTTAGAGAATCTTTCTGCTAGTAGAGTCATCATCAACTGAACAAATTGTGGTATATTGATGTAAGAGAATATTATTGTGCTATAAGAAATGATAAAAGAGGTGACTTCAGAGAAACCTGAGAGAATTTGCATGAATTAATGCAAAGTCAAGTTTTCAGAACCAGGAGAAAAAAATTATACAATGATAACTTTTTGAAGGAAAATAACTATGATTCCAGAGGCCAGATGATGAAGTCCACTACCCATCTCCTGACGGAGAAGTGATGGATTTTAGTTTCAAAGTAAGACATTTTAGGAAACAGTTAAAGACAAGAACTGTGATCGAAGACATATCCAATGAGGACACCAGAAGACTAATTATGAATCATGTTTCTCATTCTCTTGGCAGAGAGGTGATGAATTAGAGGTGCAGAATGAGACATTTTCCAAGCGAATGTGTGGGATTTGTTTTTGTTTTGCTGGGGAAGCCAGGTGGCTTGGTAGAAAGAATCGCATGGCCTGGAGTTAGGAAGACTCATATTCCTGAGTTCAAATCTGGCCTCAGACACTTAGCAGTTGTGTGACCCTGGGCAAGTCACTTAACCTTGTTTGCCTCTGTTTCCTCATCTGTAAAATGAGCTGGAAAAGGAAACAGAGAACCATTCTAGTATCTCTGCCAAGAAAACTGCAGATGGTGTCACGAAGAGTCAGATAGGGCTAAAAAAAATGACTGAACAACGACTGTTACAAGTGAGGGCTTTCAGTTTTTTGGTGGGGGGGATGTAAGTGGGAAAGTGGGGTAGTGATATCCGTACTAAAAGAAGTGTCAGTCATTTAAAAAGCATAGAAGAGAGTAGACATTTAGAAAGGCACATAAACAAGGCAATGATAGAAATATCGTTTGAAATATAAAAAAGTAAAAACCCAAACCAAACTGTATGTAGTGCTTTAGTTTCACATGCCATTCTATTTTTCATCTTTGTGTTGTGAAATATTCAATGTTGATGTTTGTCTGGTTCATAATAATAGAAAAAAGTAGGCTTGCTTGGAGGCAAAGAGTCACACGGACAGTGTGTTATCAGAGTGGGAAGCCATTACAATAATACAAGCAAGAGTAGATCCTGAGCCTTTCATTAGGGCAAGGGACAATATGAAACACAAAGCCAAAAAAATCCACAGTATTCAGTGACTATTCAGCCTGGGTTTTAGCCAAATATGTCAGAGACACATTTTTTTTATTATTGTACAGACACTCTGCCTAAGAGTGTTGAAGGCCAATTTCCCCTGATACACAGTTCTCCGACTTTCAGGTCATTGGCACATAGTAAGCACTTAAAAAAAATAACTTTAAAAAATTCATTCATTTCTAGTTAAGAGCAGAGATTGTTTCATTTTCTGGTGTTTTTTGTTTGTTTTGAGGGGTCTCACTGCCTAGCACATGTACAGTAGACATTTGCTTAATTCTCAGTTACAACTGATTACTCGGGGAAAAAAATCTTTTATTTAAAGCTGTCTCCTTCGATGCATTCAGAGTTCACCTGTACTCTTAAGTTAGCACATAAATCTCAACTATTAAATTTAAGTCAGGTTGGGGACTTGCTTCCAAAGTATTAAAACAACCAAAACTTAGTGTCTTCCTTTTTCCTCCTAATCACACTTTCCTATTTTTCTTTGTCCACTTCATTCTTGGATGTTCTCTCTTATTCAGAACATGAAGTCAATTTTTTTCTGGGCAGTAGCCCAGGGATCTTAATCTGTACAAGTCGAGGTTCCCTTCTTCCCATGATTAAACCAATGGAAGATTAACATGTTAAACTGTTGTTAGAAGATTAGTATATAAATTCCTCAACATTCTGGACTGGCTCCAGAAATGATGCTAATTCCTATCACTGATTTTTATTCTTATTTATTTTATTTTTAATTTTTTTCCCTTGGGACAAGTACAAACTAATCAGGATACTAATTCCCCAGGCCTGAGAACTTTCTGTGCCACAGATATAGTCCAGTTGGTTTGAGCTGGACATGAAGGAATTCTATTGGTGTCAAGGGTTCAGATGTCACATTTGTGATAAATCTGGGACATCTACTTACAGATTCTTGCACTCACCCACAAGTGTGCATGCATAACGGGCACCCCCACATACACCCACATATTCTGGTGCCAGCCAGAAGGTAGGTCAGATCTACCTATTTACAAGATAGCTCTATTGAACCTATAATTTGAGCATAGTTCCTGTGCAAATGCCCTCTCCTCCCAGGGCTAGAACTCATCTCTCATTTCTCTGAACTCCTGTAACACCCTGGATCTTATTTTTGTGGCCTTGATGGGCCAAATACAGGTATTTGTGTAGATACCTTATCTCCCCCACTAATCTCTAAATAATTATAGAGTTAAAACACTTTGCAAACTTTAGAGTTATCGTTATTCATACATAAGATTGATTTAGTAGGGACTTATGCTGTATTAGACATTATGCGAAGGGCTGGGAATACCCATATAAGAAAAAAGAAAGATGATCCCTTCCTTCAAGGAGTTCAGAGGCTGATAGGGAGAAGACAACACATAAAAAGGAGCTGAAAAAGGGAAAGGGGAAGGTACCCTTCCCTCTGAAAAAGAGTGTACAGTATTGAAGTTAGGAGAATCAGAATCAAAGTTTGGAAGGCAATGAAAGACTGCTGGCCTGGGAACTCTGCCATTGGAGAAGGGGACCAGCATGGTGGAGTGATGTTCCAGGGTCAAGAAAGTCACAGGGGCTGATGGATGTTTGAAGGTGAGGAGACCTCAGAAGCTGAAGCAATTGAGGCAGCTGAAGCAGAGTGGCAACCTCCTGAAGGTCAGAAGCCAAGTGACCAGGGCTTTAGTGTAATGGGGTCAGTAGGGGAGAATAGAATGAGACCTGTTGGACCTCAGGCCATTTCTCAAAAATGCTCTATAGGGTGGCTCCAAGTTCAGCAGATCAGGATACCTGATTACCTATATTTCATTAAGATCATCGGTTTAGATCTGAGAAGCAACACAAAAATATCTAGTTCAACCCTCTTATCATACAGATGAGAAAATGGAGGTCCAAAGAAATGAAATGTCTCCCTTTGCCGAAGTCACACAGGTTTTCTCATTCAGTTGTTTTTCAGTTATGTCCAACTCTCTGTGACCCCATTTGGGGTTTTCTTATCAAAAGTACTAGAAGTGGTTTACCATTTCGTTTTCCAGCTCATTTTACAGATAAGGAAACTGAGGTGAATAGGTTTAAGTGACTTGCCTGGAGTCACATAGCTAGTAAGTGTCTGAGGCTGGATTTGAACGCATGAAGATGAGTTTTCCTGACTCTAGACCTGGCACTCTATTTATTGCACCACCTAGCTGTCTTAATTCCAATTCCAGCACTCATTTCACTGCATTACACTGCCTTGGCTATTTTTCTTAATTTTTTTTTTAAATAACTGGCACATAGTTCATTTATTTTCTTTCTCTCCCACCTTTTTCCAGGGTGCAGGGGAGGGTAGGGAAAAAACCTAAACTCTCATAAAAATACATAAAGCCAAGCAAAACAAATTTCCATATCAGCCATGTCTAAAACTGTGCATCTCATTTTACGTATTTAGTCTATCGCCTCTGTCAAGTGGTGGTCAGTCTTTTGCATCATCATTCCTCTTAATCATGGTTGATTATTGTATTGAGCAGAGTTCTTTTTATTTCTATGCTGCGAGATCCTTGAAGGCAGCAAACTTGTCTTCAGTATCTCTGCATTTCTCACAACGCCTTGGCATGGTAGGGGATCAGTAAGGGTGGGTTGAAATAGTGTCTGATTGATAAAAAAAAGAGTTTCCTCAACGACAGAACCTCAGCTTCTACCTGGCACATGTACTTTGATGACTCGTCATCATACAGGGAGGAAGAGAAGGATAGACCTTTGCAGTTGTTTCCAGTGCTAGCCAGTTAGAAAGTCTGAAACTGTGTGCATAATCTTCTATCTTCATGTACAGTCATGTAGGGATGGGTCTGAGGCTTCTAGCAGGGGGAACCTTGTGAGTGCTTAGTCAAGCAGCTCTGGCTGAGAAGTTAGGAGCATATGAGTTGTTCCATTTGGAGCATCTCTATTTTTACTTTGGAAATGGAAATATGAATTCATTAAAACAATGGTGTAAACTAAGTACATAGGTCTTTTGCATTAGTCATAGCCTAGTGTTTTTATTAGTTAGGGGCTGAATTTATTCTGGATGCCCTTAATGTAAAAATGATTGCAGAGTCATTTAAAGAAATAGGTTGCCCACAGATTTTGATCTAAAGAATTTAGATTTGGAGCATAAAACATAAAGGGAGAAGAAAGGTCATGGAACGAAGATCATCTTTTCTTTTTCTTTGCCCCTTTCCTCTTGCCTTCTCTTCTCTTGTCTTCTTTTTTCTTCTCTCCTCTCCTTCCTCATCCTCTCCTCTATTTACTTCTCTTATTTCCTCTGCTTTTCTATTTTTAATGGTAAAAACCATTTGGCATAAAACAAAGAAGTTTCTCAGGTAGATGCTTCGGCAGGTAGAGGCCACTCAGAAGATTTTTGGTGACCTTATAAATTTTCCCCCTTAAAGTTTAGTCCTTTAATATATACATGCTGCATACTTTGGCTCATTTGATCCCTATCCCTGCTTGGTCCTCAGCCTGATTAGGGAGGTGGCATAGGGATTATTATTCTTATTTTTAAGCAGCTAGGAAGGCATAGTGGTTAGGACAATGGACTTGGAGTCAGGAGATCAGAATCCATATCCAGCCTCAGGCACTTAGTAGTTATGTGACCATGAGCAAGTCACTTAATCTCTGTTTGCCTTAATCCACTGGAAAAGGAAATGGCATCACTCCAGTGTCTTTGCCATGAAGACTCCATATGGGGTCATGAAGAGTCGGACCGACCTAAACAATTGAGTAACAATAGCACCTGCTTCACAGGGTTATTTTGAGGATCAGATAGAATTAAAACACTGATAGTATTCATCTGGGGATGTGCCGTTTACAAGCGTTGCAAACGTGTTATTATTAAAAAGCCCTGCATAAAAATCTTCCTCTGATGCTTTGTTGTGTTATGGAGGGGACCCTGGGTCTTGGAAGACTTTGCCAATGGAGCATAGGCTCTATCTAGCAGGTTTTCCCAAGCTGAGGAGGTTTCTATAGTGGTCTTAATGTCAGATTCCACCTGCATTTTGAGAGTCAGCCTAGCTAAGTTCAGAAGGACTAGTGATAAAGCCATTGACCATGACTTTTGAAATTGAGAAAAATGCAAAAGAACTCTCAGTCTTGTTTAGTTCCTTTTTACTTTTGCGGTGATGATGATAGAGCAGAAAAGGGGCAGCAAGACTCACAGCGGTTTTTAGATACTCTCTGAACCTTAATTTGTTGGTTCTCCAAGTGAGAGTTTTTTGTCCCATGTTAATGCATCGATGTACTTCTAGAAGAAATGAGCCACATCAATGTTGACATTCTTGTTATAAAGGAAATCAGAGGATATAAATAGCTGTGGAATGGAAGGATAGCTCACAAATTCTTTTCAGAGAGTGTAATAAAGGAACTAATTTTGTTGTATGCCCAAAAGCAATCAGAGTAATCATCTAATTGCACACTTGAACATCAAATCTTGCAGTGTTCATGATGAACATAAGGAAAATGCTATGAGGAAGACAGTTTTACTTTATGGATCAATGTCTCTTGCAGAGGGTGAAGTAGAAAACCTTTATGAAGAACTTGGTAAAAAATCTTCAAATCAAGTTGATACCAACCTTGATGCTCAGTACCTGCTAATGCAAAGATGGGCACCAGGAAAGGATAGCAAAAGATATATGGGAAAATATGATTGAGGATTAGGAAATGGAAGAGGCCAACACCTCACAGAATATTAGAAATCACAAACCTGTCTTTCATGAATACTGTCTTCAAGAAGAGAGAGAGTGAAGGCAATGTCCATGGCAGGCAATGATCACTATTATTTTTTATTTTTTAGATTTTTATGTTTAAACTTAAATACAAAATAAGGAAAGGAAAAAGAAACAAACAAATACTAAAATGAAAATAATACAAAATAAGAAAAAAAGCATTGTCATGTGCACAGCAGAATGTGAGAGAAGATTCAAAATATACAGCAATAAATATCCATTTCAAGAAAGCCTATGTAGCTCATACTATGCATTGTGTTGAGAGCTGTTCATCTTTTTTTTTTTGCTTCTTTGTAGGTTTTCTTTTGTTCTCTGCTATGCACTCTTTTCTTTGTTCTTTTTTCCCCATTCACCCCACCCCAGAAGTCTACAATTAAGCATGGATGTGTGTGTGTATAGATATATGTATAATATGCACATATATAAACATATACATACAAAAATATACATAGGCACACATATACTTGTACATACATACACTTACACATACATATACTTAGATATCAATAATCATACTCTTATCTAGACATATAAATTCATATGCATCTATATAAGATCATACTATACTTATTTATCCTTTATTTATCTCTGAGGGTAGGTAACCTCTTCCTTCTTAAGTCCAAGTCTTTCCATATTTTTCCAAGTCTATCAACTAGTCATTTCCTGCACTGCAGCAATATTCCCATCTTATACTATCTAGATGTTTTAAATAGTATAAAACAACATTGATAAGTGTGACTGACACATAGTATAGTTTCTCTATTTTTCTGTTTTTATTAAATATATTTTAGGCATAACTTTATCTGAAATCATAATTACCACCCCTGCTCCATTTTCCTAATAAATTATACTCCTAATCTTTATTTTGTTTGTGCATATGTCTTACTTCCTTTCCCTCCTGACTTGTCTACTTTATTTCTACCTGCTACCTTGCCCTTCTATTACTTAACCTACTCCCCCTCCAAGGATCCCTCTTTTTTCCTTCCATGGCTATAAATCTAAACACCCTTCCATACCCTCTTTTTAGATATTCCCTCACTTTCCCCTCTAAAGATCACTCCCTTATCCTCTCCACCCTCCATATCCACATAGTGTTTTATTTATTTCTTAATTTAAAAGACTTTTATACTCTTTTAAATATTTATGTATTGTTCCCTCTTGAAGTCATTCCTGATGAAAATAGGTTTCCAGAACTACCATCTAATTCCTCTGTGTTGGTTCTTCCTCTGTCACCTCATTTGAATAAAATAATTACTCTTTTTCACTGTTCCTAAATGGTTTTACTTTATTTAAAATCATATCATACTCAGGTCTACCCCAATCTTTCTTATGAACTACTCAATTACTAATAACAATTTTAGACATATATTTTAGATTTTACATACATAAAAGGTAAATAGTCTTTCCATTATTGAGTCCTTTGCATTTTTGGTGTATACCTTATATTTCTCTTTGCTCTTGTATGTCAAATCCTTTATTAAGTTCAGTTTTTCAAAAGCAAAATCCTGAAAGTCTGACAGTTCGTTGAATGTCTTTTTTTTTATTCAGGATTGTACTTAGCTTTGCTGGGTATGATATTTTTGGCTGGAACCCCAATTATTTTGCTCTTTGATATATAATGTTCCAAGGCCTGTGATCTTTTAATGTTGCTACTGCTAGATCTTGTGTGATTCTAATTGTGGCACTGCTATATTTACACCATCATTTTTAAAAATGAAATTGATTTACATGTAAAGATAGTTTTCAACATTCTAAAAAAAGGAAATTTACTATATCTTAACAGACAAGAAATGACTAGTTATTGATGTGGCAGATATTCAGAATGACCACACTACTATGTATAGTCAAATCAAATAAATGTAGTATTGTCACATTAGGAGTTTAGTCATCACAGAACATTTACAATAACTTCAACTACAAAACATATATTTTTTTAAAAGTTGATATCTTTGAAAAATAATAAATGGATTAAGGTAAAACAGTTGGTTTTGATTATAACAATTTCTTAGCAAAAGTTTAACCAATATAAAACAATTGCTATAATGACGAGGCCAGAAGAACCCAGAAACTACATCAGCTAGCAAATATTTAATTTCCTTTATAAACATAGAGATGACATTCTATCTTTTGACTCTGTGTGTGTGTATGTATGTGTGTGTGTGTGTGTGTGTGTGTGTGTGTGTGTGTTTATCCTTCATTGCCAAAGAAGACCATGCCATCAGAGAAATGATGACATGACTTGCACTTGACTTTGTTTTGAGTGAGGGAGGGATGTGCAGGTCACCAACCTCACTTCTCCTTCAGAGCCATCTGAATCCAGTGACCAGATATGCATCAGGATGACTGGAGATGACCCAGGATGAGGCAATTGGAGTTAAGTGACTTGCCCAAGGTCACACAGCTAGTGAGTGTCAAGTGTCTGAGGTGAGATTTGAATTCAGGTCCTCCTGACTCCTGCTTGGTGCTCTATCCACTGCACCACCTAGCTGGCCTTTTGACTCTGTACCATTTTTTGGGAGTCCCTGTTGCCTCCTTGTCTGTGCCTCCTGATTTCCTTAGATGACTTCTGTAAAAGGGCTACCCCCTACAGTTAGTACTTACCCTCTGAGATGATTTCCCATTGACATTATATATCATGTATGTGGATACTATTTGCATATTGTCTCCTCCATTAGAATTTGAGTTCCTAAATGACAGAGGTTGTGTTTTTTCTTTTGTATCCTCAGCATTTAGCACAGTGAGTGGCACATAGTAAATGTTAATAAATGTTTGTTGACTGACTGATTCATTTAGTATAGTCCTTAAAAGTTTATACAAGATTTTCCTCAGGTCAGCCATTTAAGGTAGGTAGTGCAAGTATTATCATTATATAATAGGTGAGAAAACTGAGGTGAGAGATTAATTATAGTTGGCATTTATATAGCTCTTTAAAGTTTATAAAGCATATCACATTTGGACCGTACCCATCTTTGATCCTCAGTCCTATGAGGGAGGTAAATTAGGTATTATATCCCCACTTTTAGGCAGCTAGGTAGCACAGTGGATAGGCCTACCATCAGGAATATTTGAATTCCAGTATGCTTCAGACACTTACTAGCTATGGGACCCTGGGCAAGTCACTTATCCTCTGTTTGCCAAAAGATTTCCAAACTGTAAAGTGGAGATAATAGCACTTATCCTACAGGTTTGTTGTGAGGATAAAGTGAGATGTTTGTAAAGTGTTTTGTTAACCTTAAAGTGCTATATAAATGCTAGCTATTGTTATTATTAGGTGAAGAAATCTAGTCTGAGAGGTTAGTGACTTGCTGATTCAAAGTAGAATTCAAAACTAGGTCTGATTTCACATTCAACTCCCTTATCACTACACCAAGTTCTCTTTAAGGGACTGAATGTTTGGAAAAGATGGTGGTGATTCATGTGGTGAGAACATGATTTTAACAAGATGAGCTGCTAGGGTAGACTAGAAAAAGTCCTAGAGGAAGACCTCCAGCACATGGGATAGTTCCTCCTTGGATTCTCTATAGAAGGACATGAACAAGAATTGTACCCGATGAGAAAGTATGAATGGATGCCAGTAGGGACTGGTGTCAAATTTACCCCATCCATGAAATCACCAATCAATTGTAATACTGATGCATCATTTAAAAGTAGTACAAAGAAAGCTTGTATAAAACCAAGGTACCTGAAGGATGGTACTTAAAGTACTCAGAAACTCATAATGAGAGGGTTTGACCAGATACTCAGCTTCCCATGAAGGATGATTAGATTCATGTGTATTTCTTAGAGATCAGACATCCCCACCAGACAGTGACCAACGCAGGAATTGGAAGGCTTGGAGGCAACCCACTTCAAGAGTTCAAATAGTACCAGATTTGCTGGAGAGATAGTAATGAGTGTACTTATCTTCCTGCTTTCCCTCAAAATGTCCTGCATTTTTGGAAATGACAGATTATACCATAACTAATTAGGATCAAGATAATATTTAAGTTGTTTATAAGTTAGAAAGCAATCGCATTCTTTGTGTGGGTCTTTAGTCTTTGTTTACTAACCACAGAGTTATGTTCTGGCTTCATATTTCACAAAGAATGCCACCAATGAGCTGTCTTGGAAGGTCACTGGTGGGTGATTTAAAAGAATTATAAACTAGGATTTAGTTACTGAGTTAGACCTTTTCCCTGCCCCCAAGCCAGACTAGACTTTAAAGTAATCCCAGACCCATAGCTGTTTCTAACTAGCTAGGTGGCACAGGGGATAGAACATGGGGTTTGGAGTCAAGAAGACCTGAGTCCAACTCTTGCCCCAGATGCTTACTAGCTGTATGATCCTGTACAAGTCATTGTTGTTTGTCCTTTATACTCAAAGAAGATCAATGACTTCAGGAGGGTGATGCCTCAACTTGCGAGTGAATTAGATTTAAATGAGGCAGAGCTGTGCAAAATCATCAGCCTTACTCTCTCTTCCGGAGTCATTGGAGTCCAGTGACAGGACATAGGTCAAGAGGACTGGTGATGCCCCCTTCCCCCAGGCAAGTCACTGAACTGCTGTCTGCCTCAGTTATTTCAACTATAAAATGGGAATAATTATAGCATTTCTATCATAGGGTTGTGAGCATTAAATGAGATAATACCTACAAAGCACTTCGGCATATAGCAGGTGTTTAATATTTGTTCCCTTTTCACTTTCCCCTTGCTCTTAAAGGCTTCCTGGGAAAGAGCTTGGTCTAATGGCATTCTTATGCAATTCTAGGATTGTGGGTGTACAGGAAATGGCTGCATGTGCAGGGACCAGAGCTGGTGAGGGACCCCTTAGGGAGCCACAGCGCCAAGGAAGGGCCAAGACCAGAATGGAAGAAGAAGGGGATTAGGAGAAGGAATGTACAGGATGATTAAGGACTGAATAAGAAAAGGCAGCACATAATGGTGAAAAGATCTGGGAATCAGGACCACCAGATCTTCTTCCTAGATGTGCTGCAGGCTTCCTTTCTGAATATGAATAAGTCCTTTCACTTCTGAGTTTCTGTTTCCTCACCTTAAAATGTAAGATGAAATTCTAGGATTCCCTTCAGCTATGTATGAACCAAAACCTCTATGCGTGTAATTTTATTACTCATGGTTTAGGATAGGGTTTAAAGAGTGAAAGAGCAGTTCATATTTGATGGGATATTGCTCACCTCAGAAAGTACTATGACGACTAATTCCATAAAGCATGACTGATGATTCTACTTCTCCCCACCCTTTGTACAATTCCCAATAAAACTAAAACATGAAACACCAGCAAACACCCACCCTAAGCTCACAAAACATAAATGAGATCACTAAATAGTTGTTCATCTGGTTTTGCTAGAATGTTGGTTTCCAAAAATCAGGGATGTTGTTTTCTGTTCTACCAGGCACATGGTAGGTATATTATGGGGATCAACGGTGCAACTTCAGTTAAACCATCTAATTGAGTGTCTCAGAGCAGCTATAATGTGAACAAGATGTGAGACTAAATGTCACATTGCCCAGTTGGTTAATTATCCTTTTTCTCCTGAATATTCAGTTCAATTGAATTCAATTCAAGCCACTTCCCTCACATTAATATCTTTCATAGACTGTATCACTATATACCCCATGGTAGCTTAAACCATGGAAGTAAATGGTAAATAGTATGCTTCATTAGATCTCTAAATTCATCAATGAGGGTACTCCTTCTCAAAGTTCCTGTTTCCACCCAATCATATCTTTTTCTCATTAACCTCTTTGCTATGTCTGCTTATAAATCCTCCAAAGGGGTTCCCTTCAAAGTTCTGAGGACATTCCTCCCTAGGTCAATGGCATAAAACTCAAATAGAAACTAAACCATATGTAAGGATCTTGTGGGCTTTATATTGACTTAGAAAACCCCATATTAACATTATCTATGTTCTATTGTATTTTTAAAAATATTTCTCAATTAAATTTTATTTATTTTAAGAAACTTTAATGGTACTTTATTTTTTCCCAATTACATGTCAAGAGAGTTTTTAGCATTTCTCTTTACAGAATTTCCAGTTCCAAATGTTTCTCCTTCCCTTCCCTCCCTTCTTCCTAAAATTGGCAGTTTGAGATAGATTATGCATGTGCTGTCATGTAAAGCATATTTCCATATCAGTCCCAGTTGTGAAAGAAAAAACAGAGCAAAAGAGAAAAAAAGTGAAAAAGAGTAAAATAAATGAAAAAAGTATACTTCTATCTGCGTTCAGAGTCCATCAGTTCTTTATTTGAATATGGGTAGCATTTTTCTTCATGAATTCTTTTACTTGTCTTGGATCATTGTGTTGCTAAGAAAAGCTAAGTCATTCATTGTTGATTATCACACAATGTTGCTGATATTGTGTATTTCATTTTTTCCTGATTCTTCTCATTTCACTTTGCATCAAT
Organism: Potorous gilbertii; assembly: GCA_028658325.1. Lineage (NCBI taxonomy): Eukaryota > Metazoa > Chordata > Mammalia > Diprotodontia > Potoroidae > Potorous > Potorous gilbertii. The sequence goes on from CM053769.1 coordinate 179,967,803, forward strand.
TTGTACAAAATCTTTCTAGGTTTTTCTGAAGTCTGCCTGTTCATCATTTCGTATTGCATAATCATATTCTATTACATTCATACACCACAGCTTGTTTAACCATTCCCCAACTGATGGGCATCCCCTCAGTTTCCAATATTTTGCCACCATGAAAAGGGCTGCTGTTAATATTTTTGCACATATAGGTCTTTTTTTCTTTTTTTATCTTTAAGATGTAGACCTAATAGTGGTCTTGCTGGATCAAAGGGTATGCACTGTTTGGTTACCCTTTGGGAATAGTTCCAAACTGTTCTCCAGAATGGTTGGATCACTTTACCCAATTAAATTTTAATCTGGTTCAGGCTGCACTGGGAGTGTTGTGGGCTGCAGTGAGGCCTCCTAGACACCTGTTTGACATCTCTGCTCTGGGTCTCTTGCTATTACGTGGGTACTGGCAACAAAAGTGTTTTCTATTTACTATTCCTCTCTCTCACTATATGTTCAACCACCTCCATTTATAGTTTACACACCTCTTTAATATCTTTGATGTTGCTTTTGTGTGTCATTAGTAATATGCTGCAGCATATTTATCCATTTATATGGATATATCCATTATATATGCCTGTATACACTATTACATCTGTATTGCCACTGTACTATTTAGATGACCTGCTATTTTGATTCCTTGATGATTTCTGTTTGCTTTGATTTGGATGACTTATGATGTTTAAAAGATGGGGTTTTATTTCAATAACTCCAAGTTTCTTCCTAAAAAATATAAAAATATTACACCAATTTCCTCAGTATTATCTTGTCTGTTCTCTTTTGTTTAATTCTGGGCTCATAATCCTTCAGTATTTGTCCAAGATATGTGTACTGGTGGACCAGTCTCTTATACTGCCCACATATATCATTGTCTGAAAATTAGACATTCTTCATCCATTCGTTTTTTGCTTCTGTGGATAGTTAGACTGAATTCCTTTGAATAGTTATAGATCTCATTTAAGAAACTCTGCAGTATTCTGGGCTTTTATGAAATAATCATACTGTAATTTGAAAATAAGGACATCAAAAAGACCTCACTATCTATAGAGAATATGTCTTCCATGTGGACTCTTCTAGACATGCATCAAGACAGTAGCAAACACCTTCATCAAATACACATTTTCCCATTTTATTCTCAACTAGCTATTAATAATCAATAGACTGATGAACAAAGTTTTGTCTGCTGTATTTATCAAGGAATTATTTTAGGATTTTAAGATATTTATGAGAGATACCTTATTTGAATAGAGTTTTTAAAATTGCATTATGCTCTACTGAACCATTCCTTTTTTTGTTGTTGTTGTTGTAAATAAACAGCAAACGCAGCAGGATCTTGTACTTCACCTTTCAGTCAGATGTGGAATTATAAAGGCTAGTCTGCAATAGAATATCATGAATAAAACTTCACCCGTTCATGTGCATAGAAAGAATAAAAATGGGAAATGAACTGGAATTATGGTGGTATTGCTGCAGAATGAGTAGTTGCCTTGTAGGTACTAGATCCTTTCTTCTCCCACATCCTTCTGAATAGATGTAAAACTGAATCCTTTTCAGGTCTTCTCTCTTTTCTCCATAGGGGATGGTTTTAGATGTAATATTTTCCTGAGCCACCACCCTTTCCTCCCTATTCCCCTTCCCTCTGGAAATTTCATCAACCATACCCTATAATAACAATTAGTTCAATTTTTATCCTAGGGCCAATATAATGGCTTTTAAGTTCATGTGTTCTCCTCATCTATTGTTTTATGAAGTTTACATAAATGAAAAGTTAGTACTACAATTACAATAATAGCTCAGAGCCCCCAGTTAGGAAAATTTTTAACATTAAGTGGGAGGTTTAGCTCTTCACCCTAATTTAAATTTTTGTGTATCTCCAGCTAATCCATAACTTCTCTATATTTGTTGTAAAATCAGAGTACAGGAAATATTTAGGTTTTAAAAATCAAGTGGAACAAGATCTGCTACTGAATAGGCAGGTGGTGGGGAAGTTGGAGAAAGAGCAGAGCTTTTTTTTTTTTAATTACACTCTGTCCTTGGATAGGTAAATATAATTGCTAGACTCAGCTTATATCTTCTTGTTCTGAGATGCCCATGGGAGCCCCTTGACCCATCTCTCTCTTTTCCACTGAAGTTCTACCTTCCTTTCAGTTTTTCCTTTAGTTTCTTCTGTTACGTTTTGCCCCTGTTCCTCCAGAGCATTATTGTCTAGCTCATGTAATGCAAGGTTGGTCTGGGGATAGAGTCACCCTATTTCTTCCTCTTAGTTTGTTTTCTCATAGGTTATGAAACTTTTTTTTTTGCTTTTGAAACTCCTAGATATACCACATGCACCTTTGCTGGCTCAAGAATCATAGTAGTTCAAATACTACTCAGGATTATAAGGAAATGTTTGTCCCTCTGAACTTACAAATCTTTTTTGTTATTGTTTTTTGCATTCCCTTACAAAATCACCTGGATTATATTTGACACCTGAAATTATACCTGATAACATAAAAAATACAATGGCACTTGGTAGGACAGGGATGATTAACCCAGCATCTCCAAAATCACTTTAGAGTGCCATACGTAACAAATATACTTCAACAGTACATGCAACAGACCTGATACAATACAGGGTGTAATGTGATAAGATGCTTTGGTCCCTACAGGTCTAAATTACATGCCAGATATGTTATATGAATGAATCAGTATGAATGAATGAAATGAAGTGTGAATGAAATGGTATGGGCATATCCATAAAACAAAAAAGTATGCATAAGAGCAAACAAAATACCAATGATAATATAACATTAGTAGGCTTGCCAAGAAACAAAATAAAGCAAAACCACCAACCCACTTCTCCCTCCCACCAGTTATTGAAGAGACTAGGCTAGTAGCAGGCAGTACAGAGAAATATACCAAAGACACACATGGACAGAGAGACACAGATGGAGACAGAAGGTACAGAGGTAGCCACCTACCTCTCTAGAATCCATAGCCATCATTCTGTCATCGTGAGGAGTCATACTCTCTGAAGCGGTATTGTTCTGTATCTCTATGTATGTCCATGTGTTTCCTTAGCATGTTTCTCTTGGGATGCATTGATACAGGTACAATGGTCTGTTTCTTCAAAGGGCTCTTGAACCTACAATCCTTTGCTGCTTATCCGTGATGCCACTGTCTTCTGCTGAATGTAAACTATTTGAAACCTCCAGAAGTGTGGCTAATTTCTTAGATTAGATAATCAATCAGCTCTTCCCCTCTTCATCCAATCAAAGGAATTTGCACCTCCTAAAGAGAACATAGAACATAAACCACTGTATTTACACATTTGAAACTACAATAAGCTTCAACACTGATCACATCATGTTAATTGAGATAGGGATGTAGAATAACTCCTGATTTATAATGAATAATTATAATGAATAAACAGCTGTAGAGAAGAACTGAGAAAATGAAGAAGGTAGGCGGTTATGGATGTGAAATATTGCATATCCTGTTAACTATATTGATATGTCGATTGGTTTTTCTGAAATGCATTTTAAGTATTTTACTACAAGGATAGTAAAAGTAAAGATGGATTCTTTTAAAAATGGTGATACACGAACAAAAGATTTCAATAAATATACAACTAAGAAAAGAATGTTCTCATATTTTCTTTAATATTTTCATATTTTTCTTTTTTTGATATATGTGTAAAGGATTCTAATAAGGGATGAGCAAATAGATATAGGGGTTGGAAATTATAAGTATCTACTTAGCTGCCTTTTTCCAGTAGTAATATCTGTGATTTCTCCTCTAATAATTCAATAATTTTCTCCTCTTTCGGGTGTATTTATAATCCATCCCGTAGTGTCTTCAACATTGTATCACTCTCAGCACAAAATTCTTCTTTCTATAGGTTTCATATGTTGAAGGTTTTAACATTTTTAATTATTTTTTTTAGTACTTTTCTGGTTTTTTCATGTAGCACACTGGGGACTGTGATGTTAAAATTCAGTTGTGGTAGCCACAAAGCCACTGATGAAGACAGTGGTTCACAGTTGGAAATGTGTCAATATCTTGTCCATATTTATTTGCCAATTGCCTGCCTTCCAGTTTCATTCATAAATGCTTTTGGAGTGATCTGGCTTAACTGGGTCTCATGCCAAACTTTACACAGACTTGATTTTCTCTCCTCTTCTTGCTTTTTTGTGAGGTGATAAAATTCATAATTTTCCTTCATCTTCCTTTTAAATCCTTTTGTCCTGGATGTTTTCTTCTCTCTGGATTTAAATCACGATGCTATCTATGAGTTCTCCTATCTCTCTGAATACTCCTCTAACTCTGACTGTTCACCAAGGCTCTGTCCTGGATTCTCCTCTCTGTCTCTCTGTCTCTCTGTGTGTGTGTGTCTCTGTATCTCGCTCTATCTCTTTGCTTAATATTCTCATTAGCTCCAATGAGTTTTTGTTATCTCTATTCAGATGCTTCCTAGGACTCTATATGCAACTCTAGGCTATCTCCTGAGCTAGTCTAGTCTTGCATCATCATTGCCTACTGAATTTTTGAGACTGGATATTCTGTAAGTATCTCAAGCTCAATATTTCCTATCATCTTCCCCCTCAAACCCAACCTTCTTCCAAATTTCCCAAATCCTGTTGAGGGTACGATTGCTCTTGGTCACCTAAGTTCCAGCCTCCAGGTCATCCTTATCTTTCCCTACCTCATATGTCCAATCAATTGCCAAGTCTTGCTGATCCTATTTCCACCACCTCTTTTGCATGTGTTCTCTTCTTTCAATTCTCGTGACCACCACTCTTGTTCAAAGCTTTGTCACCCAGACCACTACAATGATCTCTTAACTGGTCTTCCTGACCGGATGCTCCTTATTCCTATCCATCTTCCACACAGTTGCCTCAGTGATATTTCTAAGGTGCAAATCTGATCATGTACATAAATGCACATGTACATCATGTACACTATGTATACCACATCCTATTACCTCTAAGATCAAATACAAACTCCCCTTTTTAGCATTTATATCCCCTCACAACCTAGATGCAATATAGGTTCCCAGCCTTATCAACTTCATGATACCACAGAACTGGCTTTTGTGGTGGTCCTCACACACAACATTCATTTTCCATTTCTATGCCTTTACATAAGTTGTGACCTATGCTTGGAAGTTACTCCTTCCTCACCTTTTCCTCTTAGAATCCTTAATTTCCTTTTAAGTTCAGTTCAAGGATTATGTCCTGCATTATGTATTTTATAACATTATTATAAGTTGTATTTTTATTTTATTTTAATGTTTATTATTAATTATTACATATTATGTCCCTGACTATCCTAGCTATTGTTTTCCCCAAAAGTACTTTACCTTTAGTATTTTGCATATAATTATATATATGCATATTGTCTTATTTGTATATAATGTCATTTCCTTGAAAGCGGGCTCTATTGTATCCCCAGTGACCATAATAGTACCTAGCACAAGTAGACACTTAATAAATGTGGTTGATTGATTCTGCTTTCTTTGTAAGATTTTGCAAATGAGTTTATATTTGGCATTGGCATTGGTTTCTCCACTTGGCAAGAAGATTAAGTGTTTGCTGGCTAAAATTCAGCTGGACTCTTGACTTCCTTGTTATGGTGATGGATTTATATCAGTTAAAATTCCTTGGTAAATGGTGATAGGCTATACAGATGTTTGTTTCCTTATCCAGTTCCCTTATTTCAGTTTCAATAGCTTTTTAAAAACTAGTTGGATTGGAGCTGTTTTAAATCCATGCTTCTAATTTGGTGTTGACTCTTTGTTGTAACAAGTCAATGGAGTGACTGATGAAGATGTCTGATTTAGAAATCAGTCCCATATTATCAATCAGTTGTTTCCTGTCTTTTAAGATTTAGTCAATTTCATTGTTTTGTGATATTATTTGGTGTCTACCACATCCAGTGCCTCCCGACTCTCTTCTGAAAGAAAGTATGATATATAGGAATAAGGATTCTGTTTGGTCTATGGGCTTTTGACTCCTTTTATTTTTTGAAACAAAGAGTTCCAACTTATATTTTACTCTGTTCATAAAGATGTCTCCCTTTGCACTGAAGTCATCTGAGTTAAACATCACAAAAAAATTTCTGTGAATGGACAAATAAGGTATAAGAAAAGAATTGCACAGGGAAGAAGTATGTAAAATAAAAGATGCAGAAAGTTTTAATTGTAGAAGAGAAGGATAAAGGATTTAAGGGACATGGCATATACTGCCAAAGGTTATATAAGCAATACAGTTAATAAGTATATCCAACTCTCACTGTAAAGTTGCCAACCTCTTCCTGTCCCATTCCATTAATTCATTCGCCCATTTTTACCTTTTTTTGTGAAACTAATGAACCTTACAAAGGCATTTGACATAATATGGCATTTCTGTGGAATCAATGAACAATAACCAGTTGAAAGGCTATGAGGGAACTACATATACTTAACAAGCAAAAGGCCATAGAGACCTAGGGGTCCATAAGGAAGGTGGGGGCTGTGTGAGTGAGCCACATGGGTGTTGGCAAACTAGTGGAAAGTGTGGTTCTAACAGAGGAGACCAGATACATGAAAACTTGCTCTTTAGCCATCCCTGTACTCTGGACTTCCTTCCTTGAGAACAGAAATTTAATCCTCCTTAGTATCCTACTTAAGAAAATCCATGTAAGGGACATCAAGAGAAAAGCTTTTTAATTTAAAACCAATTCACAAGAGCTCCTTTTTATATATTCATTTACTCTGGAGATAAGTATTTGTTCACAATCATTAGAAAGGAAGCATGGTTTAATAAAGATTTGGAAATCAGTCCCATGTTGTTAGCCAGTTGGAGTCAAAGGACTTGAGTTCAAATCCTCATTCACCCATTTACTCCTTCTCTGACTGTGGCCAAATCACAACCTCTCTGGGCTTCAGTTTCCTTATCTGTAAAATGAGGGGGTTGGACTAGATAATCTCTACAGTCCCTTCCTGTAAACTCTTGTGAATTATTTGACAGAGAGAAACTGGAAGTTTGAATGTTATCTGCCTTCTGCCAATGAAAGATCAATAGGCACTGAAGACGGATGACTTCTGTAATGATCATGTAAGCCCTAAGGGGATCTAGGAACATCCTTTATGGAAGCTCCCTGGTGTAAGGCCAATGTATGGAGCCTTCCTTCTGCTGTTTTCCCATCACATTAAGTAATAGTGGTTAGTTCAACAAATCAGTACATTTATCAAGCACCTAATCTGCTGGGCATTCTGCAAGGGATTAGGGATACACAGGCAAAAAAAAAATTACTTTGCTTTCTCAACGTATACTCCATTGGGGAAGACAGCATGCACTTATGTCAGCACATGTTATTGTCTAATGGTTTTCAGTCATGTCCAACATTGTATGACCCCATTTGGGGTTTTCTTGGCAAAGATACTGTAGTGGTTTGCTATTTCCTTCCACAGCTCATTTTAAGATGAGGCATCTGAGGCAAACAATGTTAAGTGACTTGCTCAGGGTCACAGAGCTAGTATGTGTCTGAGGCCAGATTTTAACTCAGGAAGAAGAGTCTTTCTGACTTCAGGCTTAGCACTCTATCCACTCAACACCTAGCTGCCTCACATCAAGTACAAAATAAATATGAGGCTAAGGGTAGAAGGGCAGTAGAATTGAGGGGATGGGGAATCAGGAAAGGCTTTAAACTGAAGGTTGTATTTGAACTGAGTCTTGGAGAAAGCCAAAGATTCTACAAGGAAGAGAGGAGAACACCATACATTTAGCCATGAGGTGTGGCCAGTGCAGAGGTGTAGATAGGGAAGGAGGAAAAGCAGGAAGGTCAGTTTGACTGGAACACAGAGTGTGTGCAGGAGAATAGGATGTAATTAGCCTAGATAGGGAATGTAGACCCAGGTTGTCTAGGAGACTGGATGTGAGATGTTGTAGAATTGACGGGATATGTGGGATGAGCGAGAGCTATGGTTCTAGATGATGCCAAACCTGAGAGAGTGGAAGGATGATTAAGTTAGGAAAAGGATTTTTTGTGGGGAAATTGAATGAATTCTGTTTTGGATATGTTAAAAGATGCCTCTGTAACAACCCAGCATTGGGATTTCCAGTGACTGGGATTGGAAACCAATTTCTGCAGTGCGCTCAAATGACCTCTTGCTTCTCTTTTAAAATTATCTTTGGGTCAGGATCATAGATTTAGAGTGGGAAAGGACTTTGTAGATAATATAATCCAGAAATTTTTAACCTGGAGTCCATGGATGACTTTTGGAAGGTTCATAAACTTAGACAGGAAAAAAACACAGTATATCTTTGTTTCAGTATAATTAGTTTCCTTTGTAAACCATAAAGGTTATTTTATGCATTTAAAAACATAATCCAGAAGAGTTTATAGACTTTATCAGACTGCTGAAAAGGTACCATGACACATAAAAAAATTGAGAACCCCTAAATTCTAATTCAAACCCCTCATTTTTTTGTTCTTGTTCTTAGAATGTCCATTTTTCCTAGGGTGTTCTCATCATCATCACATTTCTTGTCACAATAATTCACATTAATATCTTACTTTCAGATTTATAAACCTCAAGGGTACTGAATATTTTTCTTGGTGGTAGGTGGTAGGTAATATATAAGAACATTGTCTTGCCAGTATTTTTACCCCAGATGTCACAGGAAGCAGCCCCATATGATTTGAATAACTCAGTAGCTGGTCTGGAAGGACATTTATGACTTGAGAGATCATTAGAGGAAAATTAGGGTGCTTTGTCAAGCTATTGTGGGGAAGTGCTGATGTAGATAGGAAACAGCACTTGATGCTGATTAGGCATGAAATCAACATATCATATTCCAATTCATTATCAGTTCTAGAGATCAGCTTGATAACGAAAGGGACAGGCTATATTCCTGACACTGGGGTGGACATTTCACATGAGACCGGTAGTTGCTAGGAACCATAATTCAAGGGAATACTTAAGAGTGGAGACACTCTGGCCTAGAGCTACGTTTGAACTGTAATATGGAAAGATGTACATCTTTTGCAATAATGAGGAAATTGAAGCATCCCTGTGGTAAATAACTCATTCAGCCTCGGGAGGGGTGAAGATAAAAGAAAAGTTTATTAATGTGACTGCAGTGACGGGTGCCTCATAAAATAGAGACACCTTCCAGAAACAATAGTAAGCCTTAAAAACTGTGCCCGACCACAAAGTCCCTCCCTTGTCTCCCCAGTGGCTGGGTAATACAGGGTGTACAACTTGCTGATACGCCTATTACAGAGTTCCCCCTAACATGTTCCCCCTCCTGCTACATGTATTGTATGACCATTGAAATGAACTTTCAGGCCTCCCAGAGGAGGTCAATATTCATAAGCTTATTACTCATGAGCGTTCCAAGCAAGATTTAACTTTTTCTCTACTTACCTGACTTCTAACCTCAAAATGAGATAAAAACCAGTTGGATCCTTGCTTTGCCTGTTATCTTTTGTGTGAGACATAATTCCTTTGTTATGCCTCCCATTGTGCTGATAGTTATGAATTTATGGAAATATTTCTCCATTATATTTCTCAATTTCCATCTTCTTCTAGTAGAGAATCTAGTACTAATCTCCGGTGATAGTGTCTTCTATAGTCAATTTATTTTCCTGCATTTGCTGCAAGTCAAAAGACTTTCTGGTATGTATGGATCCCCTAGATATGCCATATGTTATAATTTCTGTGGAAACAAAAGTTTTAATCATTCCTCACATCCCCACTCAGCCACCCTGAGATAGGAGGCCCACAATATGGAGCCTGTCCTCTGGAAGAGAGCTAGAAATGCCACTTCCTACAGAAATTGCAGAAGACAGTAATACATGGTAAGGAGCTCTACGAAGCAATGGCTGCTGGAGTATCACTTAATGTTGTGTGATGATAAATGAGTAAATCTATACAGATCTCTGGGGAAGAGCTGTTCTTTGAGTAGGGTTGATATTTTCCACACGTTCTAATGTGAACTCTATTTCCTTTGTCTTATACGTATAAAGTTTTTCTTCCTTCAGCTTTGTTAACTGTATGTGCTTGCAAGGGGTACTTGGTAACAACATACTGGGTAATGTCACATAATGTAGTTCCCAGATTTTCTGTTTGAGGACAGGGAACCAGAGAGGTAAGAAATCCTCCCAAAGGTACCCATGTAGGACACCAAAGTTACCCAAGTCAGGTCAGAAAGCATTTGTTAAATGACTACTATGTGCCAAGCACTGTGTTAAAAGTTGAGGATACAAAGAAAGGGAAAAAATGTCCCTGCTTTCAAGGAGCTCTTAGTCTAACATACAAACAAGATATATACAGGATAAATTGCAGATAATCTCAGCGGGAAGGCACTAAGATTAAAGAGGATTAGGAAAGGCTTTTTATAGAAGGCAGGACATTAGTTGAGACTTTCTCCACAACAACATTGAAATGTATGACGTACAAGTATTTTATCTTCATTTTACTGTGATTTTTCTTATTATCACTTGTCTACTGTCAGTCAACATTTGAACACAGATTTCTTCACTCCACATTCAGTACTCCATCCACTACCAAGTTCCCTCCCTTTAATTAAGTCAAACTTAGTTATTCTTTCATTGGATTAAGTACCTATTAATCTGAACCCTGCTGTAGAAAGTGGGGTACAACTATACTCTAGTCTCATCTCATTACATTTTAAAGTTATCTAAATCACAAAGGTTGTGGAATTTCCTTTGGAGGTTTTTCAAACGTAAGTATGTCTGTGATCAAGACGAGAGGAAAAAGACTAGAAAACCTACTAAGGTCTTTCTTTGAGCTCTCAGATTCAGAGAGAAAATAAAAGGAGGAAAGGAGAGGAGGGAAGAAAAAGAGGAAGTAAAAGGGCAGGAAAGTTTCTTGGCCACATGGGTGCCAAAGGTTTCAACTAAAATTTTCTGCATCAGCAAATTCAGGCATCTTGTTTCCTGGCCTGAATCCCAATGCAGTCAGGGCATTGAGAAGCCGCCTTTGGCAGATGTGCCAGGAATACTGCACTGCAGCGATGGACTTAGGGAGGAAAGGAGGCCACGTCCCTGAGTCACTGGAGGGAGTAGTGGAGAAACAACCCTGGTGTTGTATCTTGTGGCTTCACACAACTCAGCCTGAAAACAAGAAAACAAGCTTCCTGGCAAGTGGGAGGGATTTGGCAGGCAGGCCCCCTTAACTTCAGGAACATTATGTCCCTTCCTGCATGTCTTGTATAACGGAAGTGGAGGGATTTGGGGGAGGGGGAAAGCAGACAGAGTGACTGGAAACATTTTTTCCCCCTGTTAAACAAGCTCAGCCTGGAAATGAGCATGCAAGAAATCCAGGATGTTTTATACACACCTAAGACATCATCATTTATGTAAATGACTCTTCCCAATCCTCTTAAGTGCAATTACTCCCCAAAGTTGTTTGTTTCCAAAGAAAAGAATGCCACAGGACTTTGTGATGGTCTGACCTTTAGAATGCTCTGCGATAATATTAAGGAACAATCAACCATGTCTTTTAGGAAAAGGGAAGCCAGGCTCTGGCCCTGGCCCCAAGTTAAGGATACAGTTTTCTCTGCTACTGAGGCTTTCCTTCCAAAAGGAATTCCACCAATGGTGTTTGGGAAGAGCAGCAAGGGAGTTTCCTAAGAGATGGGTTGGAGAGGGGCAGTGAGGCTAAATTCTGTGTCTCTGCCTGAGAGGCACAGCTCTTGGTGATTCGGAGTAACCAGGGAAGATGCAGCTGAACCAGAGCTGGAGGGTGTTAACATAGTTCTATAGGAGGAGAAAAGAGAGCAACCTTAGTAACTTGGGAAGATTTACACTGGAGGAGAAAGACTGCTATAAATGATTAACCAGGAAAAGAGCTAAAACCATTATGAGCAAGCCAAGACTGAGGGGAAGAAACTAGGAAGAACGATTCTTCAAAATTTCCCTACTCCCCACCCCTAATCCTGCCAGTCTGAAGCTGCTGTGCTCCCTTCACCCATCCCCAGGGATACAAAGGTCTTGGCAGGAGCCTGGGAATTGTGGGCTCTCAGGGCTTCTGAATAGATCCCTCCAAAGTGGATTCAGAATTTCAGGTATCCAGGGACTGAGGGAGTTCCACCACCCTATTTGTCATGAACTATAGACCCACCCAGCTAGAACTGGCACACAGAGAAGACCAAGGGTTGGGCTGGAAGGAATCTTAAATGTCAGCCCCTCTGATTTTACAAATGAGGAAAATGAGATACGGAGGGATCATGTATCTAGTTGGTATCTGAGGCAGGATTTGAACTCTGGTCTTCTTCCAAGTGTTTTTGGCAAGTGAAGTATTTCTGGGACATATAGCTCAGAAGGGGAAGGGCCCAGGTCAGACTCTGAGATGCCAAAATTTAAAAACAGGGTGGGGAGAGAATATGTTCTATATTTGGGGGATCTCTGTTTCCAGTCTAGGAACCTGAAGTTAGCGGCCTCGAAAGCATGATAGACAATCTCTTTCCTCTTGGCTCATTTCCCATGATCAGCTGGGCTTCTGCTTGCTTTGGAAGGACAGGACTAGATAATGTTTTTTTAGTAGTTCTGGGTTCAAGGTTATGAGAAGCTAAGGCACCGTTTCAAAGCCTAGGGTAGGACACTTATTATATGTGTCCTAGGCCAGGGTTGCATAAGAGAATATGAATAAATTCCAGGAAAGTTCAAATAGCTCAGAATCCTTTGCATATTACTTAGATGAAACAAAATAGAACATTAAAAAAATGCATGCTGCATACATGCTGCATACTTGCATATACACAAATAGATGCACACACACACACACACACACATATACACTCACACTCTTCAACCTCATCAAAAAAAAAAAAAGACCTAATGAATTGAGCCTACGGCCTAGAAACAACCAGTTTACTATTTTGCCTAAAGCAGGGATGGAGAACCTGGCACTTTGAGGCCACACATGACCCTCTAGGTTCTCAAGTGCAGCCCTTTGACAGAATCCAAACTTCACAGAACATATCCAGTCAAAGGGCCACACTTGAGGACCTCGAGGGGCACATGTGACCTTGAGGTCACAGGTTCCCTACTCCTGGCTCAAAGCATTGAGGGGATATGTCTAGAATAGGAAAAAGACAGGAATGTCAATATTTTCTGTTTCCAGTGAAGGTCCTCACTCCCTGTGAGCTCTCAGGACCCTTGGAACATCCGCCCTAGGCTTTTGGAACACTTGATATTCAGCCAAGTTGCATGTGCCAGATTCTGAACAAGGGAAAATAGGAGTTCTGGAGTGTTAGATTCTTCTTGGCCAGCTAACTGGAACTACTATCAGGCCCCAAGTGGGGATTTCAGAGATTAGTGCCATCTTGGGTTAAGTGACTAGGAGCTGATGTCAAACTAGCAATGGCCATTCTCTGAAGAAGTCCAACCTACCTATCCTTTTTTCCTTCTCTCCTTTCTCTCTCTTTCTCTCTCCCTCCCTCTCTCTCTCTCTCTCTCTCTCCCTTTCTCTCCCTCTCTCTCTATTCTCCCCCCTCCCTCTCTCTCCCTCCCTTTCTCTTTCTCTTGTTCTTCGATTACTGAAGCCTTGAGATAAACAGGCAGATAAAAGAAAAAGAACGGGTACCTAGGTGGTAGAGTGGATAGAATGCCAGATCTAGAGTCAGGAAGACCTGAGTTAAAATCTAGCCTTAGACATTTAGTAGCTGTGTGACCCTGGACAAGTTACTTAACCCTGTTTGCTTCTGTTTCCTCATCTGTAAAATGAGCTAGAGAAGGAAATGACAGTAGTTCAAAAAATACTCCAGTATCTTTGCAGGAAAACCCCAAACAGGATCATGAAGAGTAGGAAATGACTGAAAAACAGCAGAAGAGAGAGGGATCAAATGAGATAATGTTTGTAAATCACTTAACACAGTACTTGGCACTTGGTAGGTACTTAATAAATACTTATTCCCTTCTCCCTTCATTAGATGACAGTCCCATAGCAGAGATTTAGTTAAGTACTTTATTAAGCATTAATTAAAGGACCTACTGTGTGCAAGGCAGATACATATTTACTGCAACAAGAACTCTGGGTATATTTTTCTTTTCATCTCAGTTGGCCTTATAAACCAAATATTGCTCCATTCACTTTATTTAAAAATTTATTTTCAATGAAGAGCATTTTATTTTCTCTTCCTTCTCTCCAAAAAGAAAAACAAAATCCTCGTAAAAAATACTCAAATTGTCAAACAGAGAAAATTCCTGCATGCACTCGATCCAAAGATCTCATTGTGTACCCCAGGCCCATCACCTCTCTACCAGAAGGTGGGGAGAATGCTCCTATGAGATCACAGTTGACTGTTGCACTGATCAGTGCTCCAGCCCATTTAAGTGTCAGCCATCTGCACCCCAGCTTGAAGCCCAAAGGAGCCAGAGACAAAGGACTCACAGGGAATATTGGTCATATTTTTAGGGATCCTCAAGGTGAAAAGCATGAGTCGGGCTTTACAAGGTCATAAAATGGTTGACATTGGAGTTAGTGGGGAGTGGTACAGGTTTCAAATGGTCTCTTCCTTGTGTGCCTGACACAGAAGACCTTTACCCATCTATAATTAACATAGTAATTTCGTGGATGCTTGTGAATGGCCCTTGGACTGACATAGGATTTGTTCAGCCATCTCCCTAGAGAGATTATTTACACCCTAGCTTATCTCATTGGCACATCTTGGTGAATGAGTAGGATGACTTTGACCTAAATTCTGGTTTGTAGAGTTGGGTATTTACCTAGGAACTCCTGCTCAGGTTAGGACAATTATCATCTGTTCTTCCCACATGTCCCTGGCTAGGGTTGCATAAGAGAATATGCACAAATTCCAGGGAAGTTCAAAGTACCCAGAACCTGTTGAATATTACCTAAAGGAAACATTTAAAAAATTCATGCCGCACACATGTACACATGAAGACACACACACTCTTTAGTCTGATCAAGAAAAAAAAAACATGAATGAATTTAGCCTAGAGTCTAAAAACATAAGGTTTACTCTATTTCTTAAAGCAGGGGTGATGATTGGAGAAATCAAAAGTTGCAGAAAGGATGTTTTTTAAAAAACATTTTAAAAGTTTTTTCTGAAATTTACAGGAGGAAATAAAAACAATACAATACTTACATGCCTTTAAACCATGGTTTTACAGAATTTTATATGCAAAACAATCACGTATTTGTGATGTATGAACTGGGTCAAATGGGCTATGACTTTCTGATACTAAGCCCATGATAGCCTAATGAAGTAATCTAATCTACCATAGATTTTTCCAGTGCTCTGTCTTGTTACCGTTAATATATGAAAACATTATTCTTGTATTGTTTGGGGGAAAAGTACATTATTTTGTCAAGATTTTTTATTTCATTTAGTGCTTATCAACCTCCCCACTTTGATTTTAACTAGAAATTTAAATTTTAAAATAAAATTGATACCATTTTACATATTCTAAAATATAGATCATCTACAATTTTGTAAATCTTGAAGAGTAATTTAATGGCTTATTTTTATATATTTCAATCTTAAGATATAAATTTAATACTTTAAAACATAAAGGTTTTGTAATGTCATCTATGTAAGTACTTCTTTGACCAGAGTAGGTCATACCTATTCTGTAACTGAGAAAATGGTCTTTGGGGGCTCCAGTGACAAATGCCCCATTTGACCAATCTGATAATGAATCTCTCCTAACTTAGTTTGGTCTTTG
>CM053769.1:179984007-180007296 GCA_028658325.1 Potorous gilbertii
AATATAGAGAAAATCCAATCCTGAGAAAAACCAATCTGGGCCTAGAGTGCCAAGCTCCAGGTAAGAAAGATTTTTTTTTTTTTGTTTTGTTTATTATTTTTAAAGTGTAAGATACAAACTTCTTTAGGTGCCAACATACATATCCATTGTCTTCAAGGTCATGGCACTAAGGAGACATTGGGAAATAACCGGTGGGACTGGAAGAGCTTCAGAAGCCATCTACATTTCATTACCTCTGATGGTCTCCTGATCACTGTCTCCAGAGGTGGGGCGGGGGGTGGGGGGAAGGTAACCAGGGTATATTCATCAGATATATTACCCCATCTCTCCAGCAGACTCCATTCCTTGTGGAACTGGTATGTACGTTTAAAAATGCTGTGGGAGTGCCCATATTTGGATCTCCAAAACCATGCAAATTTCCTGACCCACCTCCAGTATCCTGAGTACACTTCTGGTATTGTCTGTTCCCTCCTTCAGATCAGACTGGATTCCCTATCTTTGGTTCCTTTGAACCTTGATATACCACAAACACACACCCTGTTTCTTGGGATAGGACCTCTGGAATGCCAGCTCTTTGTAGAGGGAGCCTTGTTCTGGTCTGTTGATTTTTCTGTTTTACACTCGTAAAAAACACTAGGGGCGGCTGTGGTTTTTCATAAATAAAAAACATTACCACTTTGTTGCTATGGGAATGGGCTCCTCCACCCCAATACCCTGAGAAGCTGGTTTGTGCGACCTGACGGCGCTTTTCAGAAAGATCCCAATCTCACCTGTAGAAAAAGTCAGTCAAACAGCATCTTGATACTTCCCAACAAACTGGAAAAAGGCAACTTCTGAGGTAAGGAGAATGAGGAGGGAACCGTCTTACACTCTTTCCCCAGTAAACCACATTGGATAGTTGGTTCAGGACTTCTGGGTTTCCCTTGCTTCAGAACCGTGTAAGAACTGCTGATAGCTCGCAAAACCTTAAGATATTAAAAAATCCAGTTTTCTGGGGCAGGAGTGGGGAGCCCTGGGAACCTAACTCTTACCAGTTGTGGGGTTAGTAACCAAACAGTTCTGGTCCTTATACCATACCCCTGTGCTTCCCTGAGGCACAGGCGTCTCCCTGGGATGAGGGGAACAGTAGTATTAAGTGGGGTACCTGCCCTATAGACGCCTACAGGTGGCAAGCCCTATCCTGACTGAAGCAGCTCCGGGCCTCCAGTCAAGGTGTTTAGCCCAGAATAAACCCCAGCCCAAGGTCACAATGTTAATTCCCAGGCCAGTCTCACCTGGAACACTGCCTAGAGAAACCACTTCTGGGTCAGAAGGTGTCAGTGAACTCTCAGCTGAGCATTCAAAGGTTCTCAGACCAAAGGAATTGAAAATTACTTCTAGGTTAGGCATAGAAACAAACTGGGAACAAGGTCCTTCAGACATAAGGAAGCCCCTATTCTAGAAAGGGATTGGGGGGATACCCTGGGCTAGGTCTGGAAATAGACCTCCTGGCTAGGATGAAATGCCCAAATCTTGTTTTATGACAACTGGCGGGTCATTTCAGAAACCTGTCCCCTCAAAATTCATACAGGCACAACATTGAATCTAGGCAGTCATTCGCAACTTTTTGATTTTCCCCTTTTCTTTCAGACACTTGTTCAAGTGGTTGTTCTAGATTTGTAGTTTGATCTGGGGAGTAGGCTAGGAAATATGAAAGGTATTGAAAACCTTCCCTTTGCCTTCCCCACAGAATTATGGGGCTAAGGGGATCTCACTGAAGTAGCCTAGAGTGTCAGGCAAGGAGAGCAAGGTTAAAAGCCCAAAGCATTGATGAGGAAGACTGGTGGCAATGCACATTAATGGACAGCTCATCTTTCCTCATTCCTTCTGCATGGAAAAGGGTCCATTTTAATTAAACCAATGAAGCAAGAAAAGGCATGGGATTTTCTGAATCTGGAGGCAGAATTAGATTTTTTTTTCCTAAGTAGCTCCTTCACTGGATTCACATTTACATGACTTTTTCTCACCTAACAATTAATTAATCTTTTGGAGGAGATGGAGCGGTAAGAGGGATCAGAAAGGATTTTGTGAGTCTCGCTCTGAACTCAGACAGTTGAAACAGTGGAAAGTCATACCTCCTAGCTGAGCAAACTAAACTTATAGAACAGAGTTTTAGCATAACCAAATTAGTGTGAATCTTGCTTCCTCAGTTGCAGAATTGTTTGCCCAGATTCCTTCTTACCTGTTTATTACAAATGCCCATTAACCACTGGTTCTACCCACCAAAGCCTATATTTCACTTGACTTCTTTCTATGAGGGCAACAAATCAGAGAGAGAGAGGAGACAGGAGATGGGTAACTTTTACATATCTAAGCTAAACCATAGCTGAAGAGCTGAGTTTCTCATATTCAGCCTTCTGTTGACTCACCCCTTTGGAATGTTGCAGAATGCTGGGTCCAACCCATTCAGCTGAACTCAACTAATTATAGAAGGGGCCATTGTTCTAGGAGAAAAATTACTCATAAGATTCACCTAAAGTGGCATATCTGGACAGGTCCACATGGTAACAAAATAGTCAATAACCAATGACTACAACACATTAACTGGTTCCTCCTTTCATTCTCTCTTTCTTGTCCCTCCCTTAAATCTACTTCGATACTAAGACCAATAGAATCTATATAATTTCAGGCCATTTGAAAAGCAAACAAACTCTCCTATTGTCATCCTTGCAAATTGTTTAAGTGGAGGTGGCATCTAGCTATTTTACATGCTTGATGAGAAGCTTGCTTCGGTTCAGATGGTTGGTTGTAATATCAAATGAGTGACTCCCAGGCTCAGCATCTTCCCCAAAGCCTCCTGAGACAGAAAAGAGAGACGTCATCATTGCAATCAATGCTTCAGAAACATTCAGCGAATAAAGGCCTACTTGATGTAAAAGCAGCTTTATCCCTGTAGAGATGAGATAGAGAGAGATACTTAGAAGTTTACAAGTTTAATACATGGAAATTTAGTAATATAGGATCAAACCTATCAGGATGTGTATCCGATATAAAGGCAGACTTGGAGAAAGATAGCAAAGGTCATGGAAATATCAGACCAAAGGCCTTAAGGTTGTTAATTAACCATGATGCAGTAATCTTCCCTGTAATTAATAACCCCAGAGCATGAGGGCTGACATTTACGAAGTATTTTAAAGGTTTTAACCTATATGGCACTAGACCCCTTTCCTACTTCTTGGGCATTCTAGAACCCCTTACTACTTTTCCAAGGTTTTACATGGGCTTTTTTGGAAAATCATTGTTGTGAATCATGTATGAGCCTCTGCTAGTACACCATTTTCCATCATAGACCGCGCACAAACTACACATTCAAGAGCAAAGCCTTTAATTAAGACACCAAAAACAATATGAAAAATGAGGGAATAAAGTAGTAGAATTATTCTTTGCCTCCACCATACACATTTGCAATCTCCTACACTTCTTGAAGGTGTTGAACAGGGAAGAAACAGCCTGAAGAAAACCCAGGAAAGGGTGGTGCGGCTATCCTTCAGCTTGGGGGTGGATGAGGTTAAAAAGGAGTCATCTTATCTCCATCTCAGTGACTAGCATGGGGAAATATTATAGCCCATTGGCATTAGATTCATTTCAGTTCCAGCTGTCATTTCTCTCCAAATGGAGTCAAACATCTAATTTCCCATCCACCAACATCTTCAAAATCTGAACATGAAGAATGAAGCCTCCAGTAACAGCATCTCATGCTCAGTGTTACATGATATCACACCAATCCTGTTCAACTCTTCAACTGCAGACACTCAGGAATACCTTAAGACATTTCTTTCTATGTGTTTTTTTCTGACTTCTTTTTGAGTTTGGGTCGATTGATGTAATTTCTAAATCTAGGTGTAAGACTCCATAGGAGTCTGCTGTCCTGGGGCTTCCCCAAGGGTTGAGTAGCTTCCAAGACTTAGTCAGTTGGCAAACAGACATTTATTAGGCATTCATTCATTGACAGGCACCATGCCAAATATAGATGATACTAAGAAAGGAGGGAAAAGTGCCTTCAGGGCATAGCCCCTGTCGTCAAGGAGGAGACAGGATATAAGTACCTAGGTACACTCAAGATACATGCAATGCAAATGGAAAGTAATGTCAAAGAGAAGGCATTAGCAGCTGGGAGAATAGGGATAGGAGCAGGCTGTCAGCTGAGCCTTGAAGGAAGTCAGGAAAACTAAGAGATGGTGTTGAAGAAGCAGAGTATTCCAGGGGTGAGAAGCAGTCAATGCAAAGGCTGAGAAGTGGAGAGTCCTGTAAAGGGACCTGCAAGCAGGCCAGTATAGCTGAATTATAGTGCAGAGGAAAGTAAGGTATAAGGAGGCTGGAAAGGTAGTAAGGGAAATATCTTATGAAGAACTTTGAATGCCAAGCAAAGGATCTTATATGAGCTTGGAAGTAATAGGGAGCAATTGGAGATCACTGAGCAGGGCAGGAGGTAGGTGGGGATCAAGGATATGCTTTAACACAAGCACCTTGGCAGCTGAGTGGAGGATGCATTAGTTCAGGGAAAGACTTGAGGAAGAGAAACCAGTTATAAGGCTATTGCTGTGGTCCAGGCAAGAGGTGATATTTAACTGGGCTTGTGGCTGTATGAGTAGAGGGAGGAGGATCTATGTGAGATGTTGTGGGCATAAAAATGACAGACTTTGGCCAGGATTGAATATGTAAGGTGAGTGAGACCTTGGAATTGAAGTTGACTTTGGTGAGCAAGTCAGTCATCAGGAATCCTGGATGTTGTGCCTTCTAGCACTCCGATAGATGGAGTGACAATAATGACTAGGTAAGAAAAATTAGAAATCAGAAGGAAGGGTGAAGAAGAGAAAAGACAAGGGTCATAGACCTTGATCACTCATTATTGGAAGTTAATTCATCAAAGATTTTTATAAAGGAAGCTCTCACATACCCCCATCTTCATGAATCTATAGATTGATCTCTCTGTCACACACTCAACACATACATCACAAAATCTGTATTCATTTCCATTGGCATTTCACATTAAAAAAGTAGTAGATGTTTTAAGAGTCAAGACCTACAAGTCTCATAAAGTTGTGCCAATATGGGACAATGGAAAAAGTACTAACTTTGGAGTCAGAGGATTTGTGTTCAAATCTTGCCTCTGTTGCTTATTCCCTTGTATGATGGGACAGCTAGGTGGTGCAGTGGATAGGCACTGGGTCTAGAGTCAGGAAGACCTGAGTTCAAATTTAGCCTTAGACATTTACTACTTGTGTGACCCTGGGCAAGTGATTTAACCCTGTTTGCCTCAGTTTCCTCATCTGTAAAGTGAACTGGAGAAAGAAATGGCAAATCACTCCAGTATCTTTGCCAAGAAAACCCCAAATGTGGACACAATGGAATAGACTGAAGAATAAGACACTTAGCTTCCCCAAGCCTCAGTTTCATCATCTATAAAACAAAGGCATGGGACTAGATGGAATCTGAAGTCCCTTCCAGCTCTGGATGTGTAATGCTATAATTCTGTGAATCAACAAGAAAAGTAATCAGGAATGAATCCTAAGGTAGGAGGAAAAGTCCAGTCATTCCACCTGGAAGGTATGTCCAAATGTAATCTAAGCCATCTCCCATAAAACTCCTCTTTCAGACAATATCCTAAGCCTCATGCTTCTTCAGAGTCCCCAGCCTGGAGCAAGAAGGACACTATACTCTGCAATGCTGTGGGACTTCAGGAAGCTAACACATCCATATGCTCAGTCAAGACTCTATTGATGCTAGACCCCAAGGGGTAGGGTAATGAACCGAAGAGGGAGAAAACAGAATCTAGCATCCCTTTCATTAGAAGTCAGGCTCCTTTAGGACTGAACTGTATTCAATCCAGTGTGTAGGTGCTTAGCAGAAGGGCCCTTACCATGTCCCAGAAACTGTACTAAGAGCTAGGGATACAGGAAAGGCAAAAACAAAATATCCCTTCCCTCAAGGAATTCACATTCACATAGGGAAGATAGCTGCAAATAACTATATATACAAGATTGTGTGTGTGTGTGTGTGTGTGTGTATGTATGTATGTGTATGTGTATATATATATATATATACCTACCTACATCTATATACACATGTATATATATATATGTGTACACACATATGTACACACACAGTGTAAATGAAAGGTAATGTTAGAAAGAAAACATTAATACTGAATCTTGGAGGAAGCCAGGGAAGTCAAGGGACAAAGTGGAGGAAGGAAAGCATTCTATACTTTGAGGACAGCCAATGAAAAATTGTGGCACATTGTGTAGGAGGAAGAGGAAATAGGTCACAGTAACTGGAGTGTAGAGAGTGTAGACAAAAAGTATAATAAAATTGGAAAGGCAGGAAGGATCCAGATTGTGCAAGGTCTTAAATTCCAAATAAAGAGAGGGTTTTATATCTGATAAACTGGAGTTTATTGAGCATCTGTATTGGGGCAGGGGTGGGGTGGGTAACAGAGTCACATTTGCACTTAAAAGAAATCACTTTGGCTACTGAATGAAGGATGGTCTGTATCTCAGACCTTTGGAGTAAAAATAAAGGCCTAGAATAGGGAGAGATTTGAGGCACTTGGAGTCAAGAAGATATAAATTCAAATCGTGCCTCAGACATTTGCTCCCTCTATGATTCTAGGCAAAATTACTTAATCTCTCAGCTTCGGTTTCTTTATCTATAGAAAGGGAGATAATAATGCCAATACTACAGAGTTGTTGTGAAAAATCAAATGAGATAATATATGTAAAGCATTTTGTAAACCATGGTGATACATAATACATAAGTATTAGCTATTACTACTTCTGAGGCTGCTACTATTACTGCTGCTACTACCACCACCACGTACCACCACCACTGCTATTACTACTACTACTACCACAATTATCACCACCACCACCACTATTACTACTACTACTAGTACCACCACCACCACTACTTCTTTTACTACTACTACCACCATCACTTACCACCACCACTGCTACTACTACTACTACCACAGTTACCACTACCACCACCACCACTACTACTTTTGAAGGTTAGCCAGCATTTGACTATTGTCCTAAGTGCTAAACTTGAACTATATGGCCCAGTGTTGTGGAAAGGGAGCAGATGCCCTGGAAACTGCCAGGCTAACTACTTTGCAACATCTGGAATTTACCAGTTCTATTCTATGGACTTTTGTCTCTCCTGGGTGTGGGGAAAGAAGTATCAGTGGGAAAGAGGAGGGGGAGGAGATGAGAAAGAAATAGTGTGACAACAGGACAATTGAAAGGAGGAAGCACATTCCTCACAGCTGATGGAAAGAAGCCTTGAAGGCAAGATTGAACTTCAGAACAAAAATAATGCCAGCCGTCAAGAAGGGAGTGCAGGTTACTAGCCCCTTTGGGAATGAAGAAGGAGAAGATGCTGCTGCAGAGAGGGCATCCCTGCTAAGGATGGAGGGAGAACCCTGATTTCATCAGAGGTGTATTCAGTGGCTTTGTCCTGGGACGGTGGATACAAGGGGAGGTGCCTGCATTCCTGTGGCAGAAGCTCACCCTATTGTGAACAGGTGTGGAAAGGGAGAGTCAAGAAGTCAGGTGGAACCTGAGATGTGTCTGATACTGACAGGCATTGAAACACTCATTTCTCTCCTAGTAGATGCTACACTTTCTTGCTGCCATCCTGCCAATTTATCACAGGCTCAAATGAATGTGAATTTAGAGCTAGGGAGGATCATAAGATGAGTGTAAACTCTGAGTAGGAATTGTTTCCTTCTCCGTACCTGTAGCTTCAGTCCCTGACACATAGTAGGTGTTTGTTAATGCTTATTAATCTTAGATTTAAAGTTGAAAGAGACCTTATAGAAGTCATTAAACCCAACTCTCTTATTTTATAGATGAGTCACTAGAAAAGTGACTTGTCCAGGTTCATAGAGCTATTTAGTGACTAGTGATGCAAGGTTTAAACCCAGGTCTTTCTGACTCAAAGTACACTGCTCTGTCCACTACTACACACTGCTTCTAGTCCAACTTACTCATTTAACAAATTAATAAAATACCATATGTTCTCTCCTTTGAAGGTGGTGGTTATACTCCTTAGGTTTCTTAGTCAAACAAGACAATTTAAGAGCTCAATTTAAACATTTTAGCACAAAGCCTTATCAATCCCTTTGCTTCAGGTTAGCATAATGACTCATCATGGTCCTAATTAATAAATGCAAGGGGGTGTGGAATAGTGGAATGTACTCTGGACTTCCAGCAAAGAGTCTTGGATTCAAATCCTGCCTTTCCCACTTACCAAATGTGTGATCTCTTTCCTCAGTGGTAAAATGGAGATTATAATGTCTGTAGTCACATTATTGGGCCAAATAAATTAATATATGTAAAGTCCCCTATAAATATTAAAGTCCTATGTAAGATTTTGTTGTAGTTGTTCAGTCATGTCCAACTCTTTGTGTCCCATATGAGATTTTCTTGGCAAAGACACTGGAATGGTTTGTTATTTCCTTCTCCAACTCATTTTACAGAAGAGGAAACTGACAGTGGGAAGTGGCTACTCCCTGATGATAGAGAAGTGGTCAGTCTAGTAAGTATGAGACAAATCTTGCAACATCTGTACCAGGGCAGTCATTGGGATGTCCAGAACCTATGTGATGCTGTACTAATCTTGTTTGTGTGCCCTGTATTTATACATTGGCTCATCAGATGGTAGAAGGGTGTATTATTTGTTAAAAGATGAATGTCTACCCAATGCTAGATTCCAGCCGGTGGCAGACCACCTGGGATTCCACCATTCCAGAGTATACAGGTGGACTTCACTGAGCTGCCCTTGGTAGGTAGGTTAAAGTACCTCCTGGTCATAGTGGACCACCTGACCTTAGAGGCTGAAGCCCATTCACTGTCTCAACAGTAAGCAGAGTTTTATTGTAACAAATTATCCCCAGATATAGATAGTGAAGAGAATAGACTCAGATCAGGAAACACATTTCACCTCTAAGATTCTCCAATACCTGATGAAGGTCTTGGAAATTACCTGGGAATTCCAGACCCCCGGCACCCTCCCTCCTCTGGCAAGGTAGAAAGAATGAACCAAGAAATAAAGAGACAATTGTACTTGCTCCCTGATGCATTTAACCTCTTCCCTTGTGAGTGATGGGATTGCCCCAGTTCTACTCTCCCATTCAACCATAGTAGTGGGGCACCCTATTCCTAACCTGAGTTCCCCTCCTCAGGGGAACATGTTTGAGCAATTATTGCAAATCATAGCTGATAAATTCAATGGAACAAGTTGCTGGGTTGGGGAGGGCCACAGGGAGGGTTTGAGAATTGGCCCTGGGCCCCAGTACCTCTTAGTGTGGCCTGAATCTTGAGTAATGGGTCTGAGGTAATGATGAGACAGGATTTTGGTCAGACCAGGAAAAACACCAGTGGCCCCTTTCAGAGTCAACCGAGGGAGAATATTGCCTGAATCAAACAAGATTTCAAGGGGGAAACAAACTAGGAAAAAGTAGTTGTAACTGGACATATAGGAGGGTGTTTGATAGGAAGGTGTTTGAATTGTACTGCTCTCAGGGCGCAAGCCTGTTACCCTCAAGTCTGTAACCGGAATATTAATACAGGCTTCTGATGGTATCAGTGGAAATGAGTAAGGGGTTCTGATGGTCTCCAAGAAACCTGTTTTAACTACTTCTGGAGCAAGACCAATGTCACAGAGCCAGTAATACCAAACTGTCAGTTTCACCCAGAGTTCCAACTGTTTAATTGTACTTATTTCCAGGATGGTACTGTTAGGTATTGTTTGGGACTCCTAGGCCAAATAGGCAAACAATATTACCCTCTGAGATCAGGGAGAGATTGCCTATTTGAATGATCCCAACCAGCCTTAAAAGGATATTATTGGATTTGTGTACTCACCTGCCTCTGAACTGGACAGGGATCTGTTTCATAGGTCTGGTCAGGCCAAAATTTTTCTTTCTCTCAGGGAAAAGAGAAGGATTAGGCTGTATAATGATCTCAAAAGGGAAGAGTATAGACACCTCTATCACCAACACAGGAGATGTCAATGGATGGGGTGACCCTTGACCCTGAGAAAGGGTAGTTCAAACTTATGGACTGGCCACATGGGACCAAGATGGTAGTTGGGGATACAGAACTCCCATCTATATGTTGAACCAACTCATCAGATTGCAGACCATGGTCGAGATCATCACTAACCAGACTGCCCAACCCTAGACCTCTTGACTAACCAAGTAATCCAGAGCCCAGAGGCCATTTTACAACATTGATTGGTCCTGGACTATCTTCTGGCAGAGGAGGGCAGTGTATGTGGTAAGTTAAACTTATCTACTTGCTGTTTGCAAATTGATGACGATGGGTAGATTGTGAGGAATATAGCAAAGAACATCAGAAAGATTGTTCAGGTTCCCATGCAAACCTGGAGTTCCCCTTTTAATACCACCTGGTGGTCCTGGTTTGGGGGCAGTTGGTAGAAATACGTTTTATGATTCCTCCTGATAGCCATAAGTGGAGTGATACTCTTACTATTGTGTCTCCCATGCCTGATGCAGCTCATATCTAGACTGATACAGGACTCATTATCCAAAAGTGATTAAACTAGAAGAGAAAAACTGAGGGCTCTATCAGACTGATGATATTAAAGAGCCAAGGATGTGTTCCCCTAGAACAAGAAGAAACCTATCAGGACTCAGAGGAAGGAGGGAATTTGATAGATGAAGCCTACCCAAAATGGTGAGAGGGGTCTTCAATGGTGGTAAAATAACAGGAGAGATTGAGTGGAATGCCTCAATAGTGAAGGTCCCTCAATAGCAGACAAGATAAGACTAGACCTCTCCTGCTACCTAACCCCATCCTGTACCTCTTGCTGAGAAAGCAGAGTGTTACCAAAGATAAGGAAACATATCAGATGACAGAGCCAAATGTCCCAACTCAATATCCTATTTACCTGGATTCTACCTCTCTTTGCCCCCCCCCCCCGCTTTTTTCTTTTCTTTTCTTTTCTTTTTTTCAGCAAACAGCTCCAAGTTTTGCACCTTTTCTTCATCTTTTGTTCTTGGGGAGAAGTTTCTGCCCTTAGACTGTGAACTCTGAGGCCCAGCCAATGGGAAGAGGAGCAAGTGGAGGGGTGAGGGGGTTCCACTTTAGGGTCTACTTAAACTTGCTTTGAATTTACGTGTCCTTATACTCTCTTGCTGACACTATCCTGAGTGACACTAGGTGTGTCCTTTCTCATGAGAAAGCAATAAAACTCCTTTCTGCCTTTCTTAAGAAAATGTCTCTGACTGATTATTACAGGAGGGTTAAAAAAAATTACCCCACACAATAGGAACTATCCTGGACTCTTCACTACCTCTTTCCTACCATAGCCAATCTTTGGCCAAGGCTTGTTAATTTCACCTTCAGAACATCTCTCAAATATGCCGCCTTTTCTCTTCTGACACTATCACCAGTCTAGCTCAGATCCTTATCACCTCACACCAACACTACTGCAGCAGTCTCCTGGTGGATTTGCCTGCTTCAAGTCTCTCCCCATTCTAGTCCAACCTCTGTTTAGTCACTAAAGTGATTTTCTTTACTTTTCTTTTTTGAAAGGGGAAGGCAAGGCAATTGAGGTTAAGTGACTTATCCACAGTCATACAGCTAGTAAGTGAGTTCAGTGTCTGAGGTCAGATTTGAACTCAGGTCCTCCTGACTCCAGGGCCTGTACTCTACTTATTGTGCCACCTAGCTGCCCCTAAAGTGATTTTTTTCTTAAAATGCAGGTCCAATCATTGCAGTCCTGTATGTAATATAACTCCAGGGGCCTTCCATTGCTTCCAGGAGCAAATACAGAATGCTCTGCTTCATTAAAAGCCCTTCATAACCTACCCCCCACCTACCTTTCCAGTCTTTTACACTTTACTCCCTAGTACACCCTCTTCATTCCAATGACACTGGCCTCCTTGCTGTCCTGAGAACAAGACACTCCATCTCTTGGCTCTGGGTATTTTCTCTGGCCATCCCTTATGCCTGGAATGCTCTCCCAGTTTCACCATGACCACTGTCCTGTCTGACTTCCTTTAAATTTTAACTAAAATTCCACCTTCTACAGGAAGCTTTCCGCAACCTCTCAATTCCAGTGCCTTCTCTCTTACTTGTTCTGTTTATAGCTTGCTTTGTACATAGTTGTTTGCAGGTTGTTTTCTCCATTAGATTGTGATCTCCTGGAGGGCAAGAATTGCGTTTTACCTCTTTTTTTTGTCAAGCACAATGCTTGACACATAGTAGGCCCTTAATAAATGTTTATTGGTTGATATTGATTAAGAATCTGGCCTCTGGACATTCCAAGATCTCATTTACCTTACATCATGAAAAACTTTAAATGTGTGGAGGTAACCAGACATGCTGGTTTCCAGTGGCAGCAGTACTCAGGGTAGGGAAACCAGGGAATGCCTGGGCCTCCCCTCCCCCATCTGTGGCATTCTGAGGGATAGAATTCTCACAAAGCTATTGCTACATACACCAAGCCTGGCAGGATTCCCACCAAGCTGGTATAAAAACCTGCCCTCCTCCCACTCCTTTATTCAACAATTATTAAGCAGACCAAGGATCAGAGGAATGACAAGGCTGTGGAAGATAATGCTCCTGCCACAAAGATTAACTAATCTTTGTGGAAAACAGGAAAACACATCCCCCTAAATAAGAGAGAGAAATAGTAGGTGTTTCTGGGGTTGGGTTTTTGTTGTTTGCATTTTTTCTTTTTGATCTTGTTATTACTGGGAGGAAGGCCAGGCAAATGGGGGAGGGCACCTCTCTGCCTTTTTGGAACAACAAACATTCCACAATGCAGGAGGCAGTATCAGACCAAAATGAGATACACCTCTCTATCGGAATATCACATATGCTCTCTCTGTGTAATTTTGTCTTTCTCCTTCTGTCTTTGTCTCTTCTTCAGTGAGAAATATGCTCCCATGTCACATATTCACACATATACATATGTAATGAAGTCTCATATAGATCAAGGACCATCCCCCACATGTATAGCGTGGGGCTGTCCCATATTGATGGGCTTGGGACCTGAGGTACACGTAGATCAGAACTCTGTCTATAGGTGTTTAGAAGGACCAGTGACTAATAGAATCAATTCTTTAATGACTAAATGCATGGAAATCTCTTCGGAGCTCATAGTGGTCTAATCAGCTGCAGTCAGACACACTGTACCTTGATCCCAAATTATTAGTATCATTTTGGTCCTTTTCAAGAATGAAGGACAACAACGAACGAGTCAACATGAAGATTTTAACAATCCCAGTACCTAATCTGTAAATTTTCTACTTTAGCAGATTAAGAAAGCCTAGTCTAGAAAAAATCTACTAAATGAGCACCAATATTGTAGATTTTGACAAAGTTCATATACCTGGAAACTTCCAAGGACAGGGAAGAGTTGAAGTGAAGGGGACTATCATGGGTAAAGGATCTATAGTCCTGAGTAATAGAGCTCTACACAGAACAAGCCATATGAAGTCACCAACATTAGTGGCATTACCACCAACCTGAACTAAATGATCTCATCTCCAATACTGGAGAATGATAAATGACAAACTCAGATAGTAACATAATTAAAAGGGAAATTGACTAGATCCAGGTTTAATGTAGAGAGTGTCTCTTGGTACCAAGTGACATTCTTGGTACCACCACTCATGGGGTAACTAATCACCTAGCATTCCAATTCTTTTTTTTCCAATTGGGAAGGTCAGGATAGAAGACATTGCACCCTTGAACCAGTGGAAAAGAACAGGCTTAATAACATCTGGGCAAAATATGCAAGGAGTGATTACCCCTCCTTGTCAAATCTGGGGGGACAGGCCAATCATGGTGAGATCCATCATGGCAGCAATGAAACCTTGAACTGTCACAATTCTATGTTGACTGTGTTTCATGGAAATTCAACAGCAATAATTTGTATTAGAATTCAGTGGGATGCTGTCAGATAACCCCTTAATGATATGTAAAGATCCTATGGAGGAACTTAAGATCATGGGAGTAGGTGTCAATAATATGCACAAGCTACTTGACATGAGGAAGGAAGCATTGCTTTGAAACAGCCATGAGTAGGTGAGGACAACATAGCATAGTAGTTAGCGTTCTGGACTTAGAATCAGGAAGATACCAGTTCAAATTCTGCCTCAGATACTGACCCTAAGTCTTGTGTAATGCTGCCTAAATCAACTAACTTCGGAGGGTCTTCATTTTCTCATCTCTAAATCAGCTAGATGGCATAGTGAACAGCATGCTGGGCCTGAAGTCAGGAAGACTCATCTTCCTGCGTTCAAAGCTGACCTCAGACACTTACCAGCTGTGTGACCCTGGACAAGTCACTTAACCCTATTTTCCTTAGTTTCTTCATATGTAAAATGAGCTGGAGAAAGAAGTATCAGTATCTTTGCCAAGAAAACCCCAAAGAGGGCCATGATGAGGCAGGCACAACTGAAACCATTAAACAATAAAAAGTAGAGAAACCAATAGTCTTTATCTCATTGGGTGGTTGTTAGGATTAAATGAAATAAAATAACTAAAACTCTTTACAAATCTTAAAGCACTATAAATTTGAACTATGAACTATGTGGGGGAAAACAGCAAACAGCATATTGCTGGTACTTTGATGACAGTTATAAAACACTAGTTCTTAAACTTTTTGACCTCAGGACCTCCATATACTTTTACAAATTTTTGAAGACCCTGGAGAGTTTTTGTTTATGTGGGTTATAACAATTGATATTTAATGTACATGTGTTTATTATATAATTTTAAAATATCAGTAATAAATCCCATTACATGTTAACCTAAATAACATTTTAATGAAATATAACTGCATTTTCCAAAACAAAAAAGGGAGAAGAGTAATTGTTTTGCACTTTTTTACAAATCTTTTTAATGTGTGGCTCCATAGAAGACAGCTGGATTCTTCTATCTGCTTCTGCAGTCTGTTTTGATAGTTTTTTGTTGTTGAAGTATGAAGAAAATCTGGCCTCACACAGATATGTGATTGGAAAGGGGATGAGTATTCTGATAAGTAAATAATATTTTAGTATCATTATTAAAAAATAATTCACAAATACCCTGAAAGGATCTTTTGAGGACCCCATGGTCCATGAACCACACTTTTAGAATTGCAACTCAGGGTTGCATCAACTACCACAATAGCCACTGTCCAATGACACACTATTACAAAACATGGAATTATGGAACCATTTGAAAGATTCCATTAAGACCCTGGTACATATCAGGTAATTAATTAATGTGAACACAGAACAAAATTACTATTATTCAACTTAGCTGAAGGGGCTAATTTATCACATTTACTTGTATAAATCTCCCCTCCCCCTAGCTTCCTTGCTCTGTCTTTCTTAAATGTATTTTACTGGTAAAAGAAGTATCTGCAGTGGGGGCAGGGATGGTGAAGGTGGGTGGAGGTAGAGGGATGGGAATAGATTTCTGACATTGATATGATAGCATAAACCCTGGTAATACAAGGTGATTTTCTCCTTTTCCCACCAGGTCAGATGATGATCAGAATTTCAAAGGATATTCATAGTTATTTAAATGTAATAAATTTAATCTAAGACTACTATTAATTACTAAAATGCTTGGTATATTTAGCCCTCAGTAACTGGGCCAACTTTTAAAAGTTTAAAATCCTGGATTTTTATTAATAATTTAAAAAAAACATCCAGGTCAGAGGGAGAGCACAAAAGAATCTTTCTCCCCTTTCTTTTATATTGTTCTTGAACAATAGCTACTTACCTCTGTGTAGTGATGGTGACCTCATGTATATTAGAAAATATTTTATGTACAATATCTCATTTGAATCACCTTGAGGCAGCTAGGTAGCTCATTGGAGAGAGGACTGGGCCTGGAGTTCAGAAGACCTGAGTTCAAATTGGACCTCAGACACGAACTCTGTGGCCCTAGGCAAGTTCCTTGCCTCAGTTTCCTCATCTGTAAAATGAGGGAAATAATGTCACCTACCTCCCAGCATTGTGGGGAGGATGAAATGAGATAATATTTGTGTAGGTTTGGCATTTAGTAAGCACTCTATAAGTGTCAGCTGTTATTAGCTTTTGAGTCCACAACAATCCTGACATGTATTAATAAACCCATTTTTACAGATCACTGAGGCTTAGGTAGGGTGATACAGCAAGTAAGTGTGGAGGACTAGGAGCCAGATTATCCTGACTGATGGCAAGTCAGTTTTCCTTTTCATTGCTCCACACTGCCTGTCACAGGGGATCACAGAGCTTCAAATGTAAGGTAGTACTCAGGGTCCCTTTGTGGAGTCATTTCAATTGGCTCTTCATGACCCCATTTGGGGTTTTCTTGGCAAAGATACTGGGGTGGCTTTTCATTTCCTTCTCCAGTTTATTTTACAGATGAGGAAACTGAGGCAAACAGGGTTAAGTGACTTGCTCAAGTAAATGTCCGAGGCCAGATTTGAACTCAAGAAGATGCATCTTCCTGATACAAAGCTCAGTGCTCTATCCAGTGTGACACTTAACTCTCCCCAGAACCCTTGAACTGCCCCCTTTGAACTATTTCCAGATCCATAGCACTCAAGGGATAATTGTGTATTTCTATCTACTGCTCATGAGCCTCCATTTCCATTGAATATCCACACACACCCCCCAGTTAAATCCCATGACATTAGAGGAAAACAAAGCACATTCACTTAACAAAGAATAATAAGATGTTAAATCAAGCAGTGAATATTCTCTCTTTCCATCCATTCTCAAAACTACCATCTCCCTATCTGGGTTCTCTGGGGAATGTTGGTCTCATTTGCTGATTACCCATTTTAGGCTTTTCTTGCCCCCACAGAGACCGAGTAGAAGCAGCATACATTAAGATATTCATGGCAAGATGTTAGGTGACACAAATAGCACTGGGTACACCAGGTTTCTCAGTCAGGTTTTTCAGCCACTTGTAACAGCAGCATTAGATGTGTGAGACTTTTAGGCAAAGTACCATAGGTTAAGGTCTCTCATGGTCAGGAGCTGGGGAGTATAGAGAGGGTAGCTATTTCCTGTCATCCCAAGAACAGGGATACATTGCAGGGTCTGTACTTCTGGTCTCAGCAACAAAGTGAATGAGATGCCAGAGCATTTCATCTGTTCTTACACCCTAGGCTTGAGCCCTTGTCACCTCCCCCAGTAAGACTCTTGTTCTTCCTCCAAATTGGGTATGCCAAGAGTTGCTGTGCTTTTCACAGGCTCCTGGGAGATGTAGTTCCCAAAGACAATATGGGGTGGCTATACCCCATTACAGTACTAAAGCCAAAAAACCACAACAGTGTTCCCTATATACGTTTAGTTTGCAAAAATGGCCATGTTCTCATAAACTGTAAGTATAATAATTGACATTTATCAAGCACTTTAGAGTTTACACAGCACTTACATTTGGGTTTTACAATACCTTTGTGAAGTGCTATTATGGTATAGTCTCCATTTTACAGATGAGAAAAACTGAGACTCAGAAAAGTTAAGCAAGTTTTCTACAGTCGTATAACTAGTAAATAATGTCAGAGGCAGGACCTGAACCCTTCTTTTTGATTTCAAGTCCAACCCTCCTTCTACCACTTCACGTGGTCTCCGAAGACAATGATTGTGGTTCCCTCACCACCCCACCGCACCCCACCCCAATAGCCAGGACAATAGATAATGCTCTAAATAGGTGGTCAGGATCAGTGGCCTAGGCCCAAGAGATATGTATGTAATCAACTAGCTGGAAGGTAGGAAAAAGAGTCACATTTCATACTCCCAGGATGGCCATTGTGGGGTTTATCTCCAACATAACTGCACATACACTTATTTTCCCATACTTCCCCATTATCTCCCTTCCTTGATGAACAAAGCTTTCCTTAACTAGGTATACACCGTAGGAACTGTGCAGGTTCCATCTGTCAGCCTCCCCACCCCCCACCCCCATTGTGCCTATCCCCTGCCCCCAGATCAGAACCAAGAACCAGATTATTCTGACTGTAGGCAAGACAGTGTCCTTCCCCCTGCTGCACACTGCCTGCGGTATGGCCATGGAGGGCAGGCCCTTCTCTCTGAAGCCTCCTCCAGCTCAAATTCACTCCTTTTATAATTGTCCCTATTTCTGCAAAGGCCACCACCATGATCCTGGTCACCCAGGCTTACAACTTTTGGAACCTCTCCTACTGCACCCTTTACTCACTTCCAACAATTCATTCAATTGCCAGATATTTTTTTTCCTCCATATTTCAATATGTCCTCTTCTCTGTGTAGCTAGGTGGTACAGTGGATAAAAGTGATGGACCTGAAGTCTAGAAGACTCATTTTTGCAAGTTTAAATCTGGTCTCAGACACTTACTAGTGATGTGACACTGGACAAGTCACTTAGCCTTGCTTGCCTCAGCTTCCTCACCTACAAAATGAGGTGGAGAAGGAAATGGTACACCACCCGAGTATCTCTGCCAAAAAGAAACCCACATGGAACCATGACGAGTTGGACTTGATTAAAAACAACTGAACAAGTCCCCCTTCTCTGTACTCAAATCAATACCACCCTAGCTCAAGATTTCACCTAGGCTAACGTAGCCTCCTTATTGATCTCCCCCACTGAGTACTTTTTTCTCCAGTCCTCCTCCATGAAGCTGCTGAAATGATTTTCCTCAAGCACAGATCTGATCCCAAGCACTCCCCTGTTCAGTGAACATCACTGCTGCAGGATCAAGCAGAGTATATCCCAAAAGTTTTAGGGAAGTTTTAACGTTTAGTAGCTTGAAGTCATTTAAAACTGCATTAAGGGACACCCTGCATTATTTTATCTGTATTAAATTCTTATTTTGCATGTAGGTTTTTAAGTATTGCCATTAATATGACAATATTTGCATTTCTAAATAAATGTATACATAATGGGAAATATGGGCTCCAAATGTATTTTTTTTTTTGCTTTGGGGGGGGTTTGTTTTTATTGATGGGGTTGTCCTGTTCTTTTTCAGTTGTGCCTGACTTTTTGTGACCCCATTTGGATTTTTCTTGGCAAAGATACTGCAGTGTTTTTGCTATTTCCTTCCAAAGCTCATTTTATACACAAGGACAGTGAGCAAACAGGGTTAAGTGACTTGCTCAGGGTCATACAGCTAGTAAGTGTCTGAGGCCAGATTTGAACTCAGAAAGAGGAATCTTTCTGACTTCAGGCCCAGCACTCTCTCTGTTTTTCCATCTAGCTGCCTATTGATGGGGTACACTATAAAAAAGAGGTTGATGACCATTGCTTTAAATAACCCAGATCTGTAAACATTATCAGGATTTGTTGTTTAAAATGCTAAAAATTCCACCTTGACACTGTGATCATTTACCATAGGAATATTTTGAGAAATTTGGGGCTGTTGTGACTGACAGTTTGCAAGGGGAAAAAGTACTTGGAGGAAAAAGTTTTTTCTTAAAATTGGGAGGATTGACAATATGAGAAAGGAAACTAGAGAAATAAGTGTAGTTCAATAAACCCCAATTAAAATTCACTTCACACCTCTCCAATGCTCCCTAGGGATAAGGCACTCTTCTAGGCACTGGAAATTCACAGATTTAACATGTATATAGTGACATAGAAGCTAAGGGAGGAGAAAACTTCGAAAAGGAAGAGGTAAGCAACCAAGGTCAAAAAGGATAAGAACTGGAAAACAAACTAAAAATGAATTTTAAAAAAGGTAATTTTCATTTATCCAATATTTCCTGAGTTCCTACAGTGACTAGTCATTGGGGATTCCTGTGAAAAACGGTTCTGAGTTGGAGAACTAGAGCTCCTCCCTGGGTTCCATGTCTGATTATTTACAGCTCACAGGGCAACAGCAAGTCTGAGCAGATAAGAAATCCTCATTGAGGGGAACAGAAAGGATCCAGTGTCAGAAAGCTAGATTGGCAACGATAGGCTAATGATGTGACAAACCACACAATGGTGGGACAGTGTTGCTTTTTTGATTTCTCTGTAATGCAGATAAATCTACCCACTTCTTTATGAAATCCAAATCAGATAAGCAAGAGAAAATAGCACAGAATGGTGCCTGCTACCTTTAGCCATCTTGCAGGCTATTGATAGAGCTTTGGTATCTGGTGCTGCTTCACACAGAGAGTGTTAACTTGCCCTTACATTTGAGGGTGGAGGTGGTAGGTTAGTAGTCAGGTCTTTTGTCAGGAGAACCAAGAGAAGTCTTATGCCAGCAAGTCTTAGCCAAGAGTCACAAAAAGTGAAGGAATCAAGAGTGGTGAGGAGGACTTGGTAAAGTCAAGAGGAGTCAATGTTTTTGCCTTGGTCTGCGGAGATCCTCCTCTTTTATTCTTGCCTCCTCTCCCTAGAAGAACAGAAGAGGAGGGAAGGAAAGAAGCCTGTGGGGTAATTGATATCTAGAGGGCTCCTGGGGACATGGTGACCACAAAAACAAACAAACAGAAGTGTTTGTGGTTTGTAATGTCATCCCTGTCCATGAGGATGCCCGTAATCCAGAGCATGCAGGAGTTAGCTTGTGGTTGAACAGTGACAGATTACAAGAAGGTCATGTGTTTCTAGGAAAATGTTTGTCGCTTAGCCTTCTGGCTTTATTATTATTAGATATTTAGCTACCACAGGAGGAAAACCCCAGCACTATTGACTGCTTCAGCCACATTTCCAGACCATCTGGGAGCAGTTGTGTGACTTAAATACAGTTCTGCTGTCCAATCTGTGCACCAGAGTTATGAATACCTTGCCCATACTTTGGGCCTTTTGGCATAGACAGCACTAGGGTTGTGATGTTGAGTCTAATTTGGTTCAGAGTCAGCCACATGGAGAACATGACAACTGCACTCTGACATGTACTCCAGTTCCCTTTTCACTTCCAAATAGAGTCTGATAGGTTTTTATTGAGCTGGGGCATGTCACAATACTATAAAGGCTTCTTCTACCTAAGAGGATTGCCATCTATGCCATAAAACTTCCAAATGACTTACCAACTGGCTTCTCCCTGTGCAGGCCCCACAGTCAGATTCCTATGATTCCTATATGCAGAGTTCTGAGAGAAATGAGGGCAGCCCCAGGACTGACTCTAGGAACCTTATGTAGTCTCAGCAAATTAACCATTATGTTTAGTGAATTAACCATTATTTGAAAGAGTCATTCTAGCTACAGCCAAGTCCTAGACTGGTTCCAGTGCCTGGGGTTAAGATGGATGAGTCAGGGAAGTTACAAGGCCCTCTTAGGGTTCTGACTACACAATCTTTAAGGGAGTCTAGAGCAAACCAGGGTCTCTCCTTCCCAATTAGCACCCTTCCCCCAGCCCTGAAGGTCATTAATTAAAACAGGGTGAAGTAACAGCCAAGAGGCAAAACCATCATTTCAAGAGGTCTGGGAGGAGGGCACCATAGCATTGGGCTGTTTAACCACATGTATATACCTCCCCTCCCCGTCACCTTCCTCCACCCCAAAGGTACTGAATCAGTCTT
This sequence comes from Potorous gilbertii, assembly GCA_028658325.1. Lineage (NCBI taxonomy): Eukaryota > Metazoa > Chordata > Mammalia > Diprotodontia > Potoroidae > Potorous > Potorous gilbertii. Next base: position 180,005,495 of record CM053769.1, read on the forward strand.
TTCTAGGTACACCTCTTTCTAAGTCTTTGTACTTTTACATATCCCATAATCCAGTGGATATTCCCGTTGTCAAGGACTGTTTCTTGGTTTCATCTTCTTTACTCCAAGGACTAATCCCTACAAACCACCTTCAGAATTCTCTCACTTTCCTGTTTCATGATGCACAGTCCCAATCCTTCAGTTTATGGTTAACCAGACTATGAAAGGACTTAATCCTCTTCACCTCACATCCTTCTCACTCCCTGTCCCTTTGCTTGATTCAAGATGTTTGTACTTCTAACTCTTGATTTAGTGGGAGCAGTAGAAGGAAATTAACACCCTAACTCCAAAGACAACCCACATCAAACTGCCCTCTCCATCCTTTTTTCTCATTCTTCCCACATTTCTTTTCCAGACTTAATTCAGCAAGAGTTGTGTCAGAAACCACAAAGATAGCCTTTAATTTCTTATTTTTATTCCCCTGGCTCATCTGAGTCCTGATCAGATGTTTTTCAACTTGAAAGTGGGGGTGGTTGTTTCCATGGTAATAAGCCACATTCCAAAGTCTGACCCCACTTAGGCAGTGCTGCTTATGGGACTGAGTATTCAAGCTCAAGGGATCAGGGCAAAGTAACTCCCAGTTCCTTTGCTGACCTTTAGTGTGCATCAAGCTAAGCTATGGAAGCATTTCTTTTCTGCTTCCATTTCCCAATGAACTGAACACATCTTTTCTGTCCTGGGTTAGAGAGCCAAAGCAGTCTCGAGCCCCCAAATCTGGCCCACGGATGTCGTGTTAAACTTGTCTGAGCACTGATGCTGTAAGACAGAATCGATGCCTTAGGGCACACATGGGATCAGAGCATTTGAAGATGAAAGGAGATCCACCAGGCCAACCTCCTTATTTTACAAGAGTTGTAACTGAAGTTCAAGTAATTTGCCTGAGGTCTTGGACCTATTAAATGGTAAAATCAGCATTCAAACCCAGGTCTTTGGACTGGAGAGCTAGGGCTCTTTCTATTAGACTGGTGGTTATTTTTTTTGCTGGGGTTCTCACTTAAAGTTCCTTGTTGTTGTTTAATCATTTCAGTTGTGTCTGACTCTCTGTGACCCCATTTTGGGTTTTTCTTGGCAAAGATACTGGAGTGGTTTGCCATGTCCTTCTCCAGTTCATTTTACAGGTGAGGCAAACAAAAGTTAAATGATTTCCTCAGGGTCACACACAGCTAGGAGGTGTCTGAGGCCAGATTTGAACTCATGAAAATGAATTTTCCTGATTCCAAGTCGAATGCTCTATCTATCCATCCACTGAGCCAGCTAGCTACTACTTAAGGTTCTTTTAGGACTCTAAGAAATAAATAACTGCAGCATATTATGCTCATTATACTAAATTGTCCTGGGGCTTTATTAAAAGGGGTTCCCATTGGGAACCACTGCTGTAGTGTGCTGTGCCCAGTGACAACTTTTTATGGCTAATGGCGCACATTGGACCAATCCCTAAATGCCAATCTATAGTGTCCTTCAGTGCTTCTTTACAAGATTCTTTTTGAGTAGGTGCAGTGAGGCTGTTTCCCTCACCTCCCCTACAGGAAAGCTCAGGGTAGAGTGTACTACTTGTCACAGGGGAGAAAGAAGGAAAGCTGTTTCTTTAGTTAAAAGCCCAGCACCCACCCTCCTGCCCCTCTTCAAGATGACCAAGTGACCAGTAAGGATTCAACATTTCATCCCTTTAAAACAACAACTTTAAATTAGATTCTTATTGGGTTTTGTATTGTCTACATTTCACTCTGTATCCTTTCCTCTTTTCCTTTCCTGAAAGTCCTTCC
>CM053769.1:180007796-180048600 GCA_028658325.1 Potorous gilbertii
ACCAAATTGCACACACATAACCCTAATCTGGGTTAAAATTCTAAGGCCAATAATTCCCAAACTTTAAACAACCACATCATTTTATCCTAATTTGTCTATTTTCAAGTAGTCATGCTGTCGGGATCCCCATGCCAAGACCACCCCATTTTTTACTATGAGGAGACATCCTATTTTCCAGAACTATAGCCCTGCAAGTAGGCTGTGCCCTGAGCTTGGCATAACAACAATCCTTTACCCTCACTCTCTGGATGGATTCAGTCACAGGCAGAATCCCAGCATTGTTTGCTCACCAGGACCAGGTGGTCCCTGAGCTTGGATAAGCACCTGCAGGAACCGTGTTCTGGGTCATGAAGCCCTGCTATGAATCACATTTGTCTCATCATTGTTATTGTCCCTCATTGTCATGAATATACCGCATTGCATAGCCATTGCTACATGTATTAAGGTTTGGCCTCACTAAAGCAGGTCTCCTCCTAGAAGAGTTCTGGCACATGCATCTGGCTTCCCTTTTCCAAAAGAATAAAGAGAAGTTTTTGCTTATGATCACTGTTGGCCCTAATTTTTAAATTTTGTTTTAATTTTATTTTGTTTCTTAGACTACCTCTTTGAGGTTGTGATAACCTGTGAGCTTTTTGACATTTTCAGAGTTAACTATAGTTGTGATAATCTGTGTGAGTGCTCTGGTATTTTATTTTATTTTGAGTTAGCAGTGGTTGCATAACCTCTGACATTTTGGTCCTTTATTTTCAGATCTGACAATACCTTCTCCTAATAGTACTACATTTTTTTAAAAAAGGGTATTCTCAGTTCCTTTTCTCTACTAAAGTCTTGCTCTGATCCATCACCATAGCATAAAAGAAATTCTGGGTTCTTAGAAGGCCATGCCAGCAGAGGACAAGCTGGGGCAGTGCTGATCCAGCAGGAAAGACTTGGACTATGTATGGCCTAAGTACTATTGGTGGTGGCTGATCAGATCAATACAAATTTGTAAGGCACATGATAGACTTGGAGGCAGTTACCATCCATCCGAGCCAGCTTTTCATTTTCATAGCTCCTTTTGCAGAACCTATGCCCAAGTGTGAGTGGGGTGGCAGAATTTATTTGCTCAACCTTGGAGCCCCTTCTCTGAGAAGGTGCCATTTTGGTTGGCAGGATGGAGTGAGTAGAGAGTTAATTTATTTAGTTTCATTATTTCTAGCTCACCCCAGATCATGCTTTATATCCCATCCAGCTGTCTACCTTGGCCATCTAACCGTCTGTCCTGATGTGTAGATTAGTATCCATGCTCCCCTCTTCTTCCCCCTCTCTCTCCTTTGCCAACTTCTTGCTCTGGAAATACTAATACAATTAATAGTGCTATCAGTGCCTGTGGAAAGGACTTGGCAAATGACTACTCTATGTATTAGATCAATGACTCCATGACCCCAATATCTCCCTTCAATCCCACTCCTCTATACATGTTATCTCCCCCTTATGAGACTATAATTCCTTTGTGGGCAAGGACTATCAAATTTTTTGTTTTGTGTTTCTAGAAGTTGGCAAACTGCTTTGCATATGCTAAATACTTTTATATTTACTTATCTGAAGAGGAAGAGGCCACATCTATTAAATCAATAGTGTTTGAAATAGCTAGGGGAATAAAGTTCCTTTATTTTTGAGGTTACCTTATGGTAACCAGAGATACCTTGGAATGCCAAAAATCCAAGATTGGAAATTACTGCTAAATCCCTTGAAGGCCTCTCATCTCTGCAAGATTGCCTAGTTAGAAAGATTTAATTCATATGGCAACCCCTTAGCAACTTGCATTTGAGAAGAGAAAAACCTCATTAGTGCCTCACATCCCATTTTCCTAAATTAGCTCCACATTGCTTATTTCTACCTCATTGCCTGATTCTGCACAACACAGGGCAACCCTAGGTTGAATCCTTGAGGGGTCTGCCTTCCTCCTCTACCACCTATCCTGAAGTGACCTGGTCTGTCTTTGCAATATCTTTTTTTTTCACTCCCACTGTCTGGGCTCCTGCTGTCAAAGGGGGAAAAGAATCTATTAAACAAACCATTCATCAGTGATAGTTACCCGTTCTAGAAGCATTTACCATTTAAAAGAGGTTCTTATGGAGAGTACTATGCTTAACCCAAAGGATTGAGTCTCCAATGGTAGAATTTCAGAACCTACATCCCACATCTCTACCCTGACTTAATTTAATTTGAGTGTGGATTCAGGATGCCAAGATGAAATACTAGGAAGGATGGATCCTTCCAAGACAGAATCCAACATGAAATGGGAGTTAGCAGAGAGAAAGTAAGGCAAGCATCCTTCACTGAAGAGAAGTACTCACAAAAAATGGCTGGCAGGCAGAGACCATGGAAATAAGACCTGTGGGGTTTCTAGGGGCTTGCCAAAAGGAGATACTGAACCAGCTAAGTTTGGTGAGTTGTCAAAGTGTTCTTATTAGGGTCAAGCACTGTGAGGAGGAGAAGAGGGAGAAGGGAGGCTGGATCGGGGACCAGTGCTGATTTTTAGATGAGAGGAGGAAGTTGGGAGGATTGACAAATAATTGATATCCAAACTTCCAAAGGGAATTTGGACAATTACTGCAGGACTACTTTAGAGTATGACCCAGGGGATTTGAGCCTCCCTGAGGTTTATTCACTTAATGGAGCAAAGCAGGGCCTGAGCTGTTTACACATAGGAAGGGGAATGACTTCTTTGTCTCTGGGCTAGGTTAGCCCTCTCAGTACATAAAGTGAAAATTGCAAGTTGTGAATTTGAGAAGCATACGTTTTGATGTTCACTTGTTTTTAATCATGTCCAACTCTTCGTGACCCACTTTTGAGTTTTCTTGGCAGAGATACTGGAGTGGTTTGCCATTTCCTTCTCCAGCTCATTTTACAGAAGAGGAAATTGAAACAAACAGGGTTAAGTGACTTGCCCAGTGTCACACAGCTAGCGTCTGAGGCCAGAGTTGAAATTCGAAAGATGAGTCTTCCTGACTCCAGGCCTGTGCCATCTAGCTGCCTTAGAAATATAGGTGAAGGATATGGTAAAGGATATCAATCAAAATGTATTTACCACTGTAGCCTGGACCATTGGTCTCTGACCCATCTATGGCAATTCTTTTGAGGGAAACTTCATTTCACCACCCCAAACCCCTTTTTCTACTTAGTTCCAGTTTCTTGGGACACTCTCTGGTCCTATTCTGAGTTCACTTGCCTCTGTCTGGATTTCAACCTGATTTTTTTTACCCTCCAATAGTTGATCTGAATGGTCAGTTACAAGTAGCTCAGCCTTTCAAGTACAAGTTGAATGGTCTTCCCAAGGATCAGTTCCTACTAGTTAGGAAAATACCAGAAATCCTAATTACTGTAAGATACACTCAGGACTCCGAAGCGGCTAAATGTTTAGAATATACTATCAGAATATATTATCAATAAAGGCGAGAGGTTGAGCAGGGCTGTGCTTGAAAAACACAATTTCTCCACAAGGGCTTATTCTTTTCATGTAAGAACCACCAGTGCTCAGCCCCCTGAGATTGGAAGGCCTTAGATTTGCAGAGAAGAAAAGGGGGCAGTTTACAGTGTGATCAGCTCTCTTTAAAACTCTCAAAAACTGATCAAGCTTTGTGGGGAGACAGGCAACTCTGAATACCCCATTGAACAGTTCCCTCAGAATGAGTAGGCAGTTCAGGCTAAGTTAATTTGCATTTGTTTGAAGTAGCTTTGGAAGTATTCCTAAGTATTCTTAATTTCCAACCAGTCTGTAAAAATTCTATTCTGTTAAAGCAGTGAAACATTCTCTGATGACAGTATAATCAAAGATCTTAGAATTTTTTCAGAGATGGAAGAGAGCCTTAGAAGTCAACTAGTCCTACTGCATCACCCTACAGAAAACCCTGGCCCAGAGAAATTACATGAGTTGGTCAAGGTCACACAGTAATAATGGCAGAATCACAGTTCTATACCCTCCTCCTACCTCTGCCTTTGTAAATGGCAGATTCATGATTAGAACTCAAGTTGAATTCAAGTCCTCTGACTCCTAAGCCTTTCCCAAGACTCTTTCCATTGTATCATTCCACCCTCCAGTTGATTTCTTTCTTCTCTAATTGCTTTGGCATTGCTATTTATAAATACACAATTAGCATCTTACATACTGATACTAGCTTGACTTCAATTCTTTAAGTATTTATTTCTTCACTGTTGGTGATGTCTGCTTGACTGACAGGTCACCACTCTGTAGCTCAGAAGGCAATCTAAATTTATTCCCCTATAACCAAAGGTGGTGATGAGCCTCCCTAACTTGGCTAGACTGATCCTTGAATGACAGAGCCTTTTACTAGGGCCTTCCTTGTAAGGGAATTGCCAACCCCCAGCCTCTTAGACGGCATTTACTGGTCACAACTCAGGTAAACTGAGGGGAGACTGGTAAGGCATGAACAAGATGGCGCTGGGAGGAAGGGTTCCACCCCTGTTTTGCTCAAGGCTATTTTCCCGGGCTTTTGGAGAACAAAGAAGGCCCAAAATGTTTTTCTTTCTAGGGGCTATGTGTGTGCCCTGGGCAGTCCTGGTCAGAGGTAAATTACTTCCTCATAAGGGCAAACTAATTGCTGATAGGCTCACTTGGGGCACTGGTGTCAGAAAAGAGATAAAAGCTCTGCTCACTGCTTGGATAAATGGAGTTCTTACTGTTTTGTCTCCCTCCTCGGGTATTGCTTACAGCTCACCCCCCCAAGGCCTGCAGGCCCCTGCTGGCCAGACAAGCCTGTGGGCCCGAGAGATCAAGCCCAGACTCCGGGTCCCTAACACTTCCTCAAAGCTTTTTGAGCTTAGTTGGACCTATTGTAGCTTTCACTCCACTGGCATTATTTTCAAAAACCCAACCAGAGTCCACTTGGTGACTTGAGGCCTTCGGGGAAGGACTGCAGTGGGAATTGACTTGCCTGTATGGCACCATCTTGTTTCTTCTTTGTTTCATATGTGTATGTAAATACTCCTCTAACAAGGTGCTACGCTCCCTTGGAGCACAGGATGGATTTGAGACTTCCTTGTACTTCCCAAAGTTACACAAAGTGACAGTTTCTGAAGCCAAAAGCAGAATAAAAATCAGGTCTGGAAAGAATATCCTTTTTGAAAAGCCTCATTGAAAGAATAAATGAGTGAAAAAGCATCTATTAACCTCAGCATGAGTTAAGCACCATACTAGGTACTGGAGATGCAAATGCAAAAATGAGGCAGTTCCTAGCCTTAAGGACATAACAAATAAATAATAGTAACCACTAATAAGAAGAACTAGTATTTATATAACTCTAAAGTTGATAAAGTTTTTCATATATATTATTTCATTTAACCCTCATAGCCCCCTAGTGAGGCAGGCACTATTTTTATTTCCATTTTACAAATGAGAAAAATTGAAGTTGAGAGCTGTTAAATGATTTGTCCAGGGTCATACAGGTTGGTGGTGCATGGAATAGAGTGCTGGGCTTGAAGTCAGGAAGACCTAAATTCAGATTCAGTCTCAGAAACTTACTCCATGTATGAGTCCCATAAGTTCCATTTACCTCAGTTTCCTTAACTGTCAAATAAGAATAATAACGTATCTACCCTCCCAGGGTTATGAGATAATATTTGTGTAGCACTTGGCTCCTAGTAGGTGCCATATAAATTCTAGCTGCGATGATGATGATAAGTCTGCGGCAGGATTCAAACTCAGGCCTTTCTGCCTCCAAATATAGCACTATAGCTGCCATGCCACTTGAGAGTGTAGAGTATTTTGGTTTAGTAACTTAGCAAGATGGGGGGTGGAGCCAGGGGAGTAGCTGACACATCCCTTCCATTAGCAAAGGCAGTATTGGATTAATTATCATTCCAGAATTGGAAGCCAGGGGTGGAGAAGGAAGAGAGAAGGAGATGACCAGGGATAAAAGAAAAGCATTGACTGAGCTGGCCTCGCCCAAGATAGTGGAGCACGATGAGGCATTCACCAATCAATACAACAATTGGGCCAGAGGTAGTAGTTTCAGAACAGAAAAGATTAAATCATCCAGGGCAGAGTTGAGCCTTTTGGTTGGGGGCCAAGGAAGCCAGCTAAAAGATGACCTGGGAATAAAGTGAAGTCTGGCTGGAGTCAAAGAACATCTGACCTTTCCTGAAGTCAGGAGTGGCCCAGAAAATCCAGAGAATTGGCACGGTATCTGTAGAATATAAGATGCTACTGTAATAATGCCTGGAATATGAAGTGTCTACACCCTCTGTGGCACCTCACACATCTCGCCTAGGAACGTGGACACCTACTTACTCTTTCAGTTGGCTTGATTAGTCTAACCTGTTCTCAGACTAGCAGATCTAGATTCTCAGAACTGGACCATCACCATATGGTTGCACTAAAATACTTATTAGAGTCCAAGGGGTTAACTTTATTGGAGAGAATACATTCCCTTTACCATTTTAGTTCTTGAGCCCCTATAAAAATGTTTCTATTTACACAAACCATCCACTCTCAATAAGACACTTTTAGGTTTTAAACATAACTATTTCCTTAGCAAAACACAAATTAATGCCAAAGTAATAATATCATAGGTGCTTATATTTTAAAGCAAGAGCATGAATAATAAAATATATCATGATGCACATAAAGCTGAGTCATACTCTCCTACCAATGTACTCACTATTTGGAGAAAATTGGATGACACAGTATCACAAGGAAGCATGTGAGGGAGTGAAAACCCTTTGGCTTAAGGCAGCTCACAGCTCTCACGGTGATGTCATTAATTATTTCGGAACATCTCCATTAGTTGCAATTGTTTCCCTATGAATTACTGGATTCCTAGTCCTCATGTCTTCTAACTAGGCAAATCCTTAATGATCATCTTTTAAAAGGCACTGAGAAAAGGCAACCTTTTCATTGGATAGACATTCCCTTTAAACTAGAAAACTGCAAAGTTCATCAAATTGGTGCTTTCTAGGCAATGGAGACTGAATGCAGCCAGATCTTCACTGACCGGGATACTGTGTTGTCCAATCAGATTGTAGGGAAAACAGAGCTCACACCTCAGATGGACTCTCTGGGGAACAAGTTTAGCCAGATAATTACTCACCAGGATTCTGGATTATCTAATTAAACCTTGGCATCATTAGGAGCAGTTGTAAAACCTATCTTTTTCCTTTTCTCTCTTAAACCTTGGAGGTATGGGGTGGGGCAAAGAAAAGCAAAAGGAATTTCTGAGAAAACTTCATCTCTCTTAAGTTCTAGAGGATATTGAGTTACATGTAACTGAAATACTTGTTTGATACAGTGAGCCTCTCTCTCCCCAATAAAAAATCATGGAGTTAAAACCTCCATCATATGACTGCTCCAGCTGCTTCTTCTTCACACACAGCTCTGACAGATCTACTTTTCACCTCTCTGTTGTTTCTTCAATCTTCTTAGTGATGAATTTTTTAATTAAAAAGTTAAGACAAGTAGAGTCAAGATGGTAGACAAACAGAAAGAAGCATATCCAAGCTTTCTTCCATCACTCCTCCAAACATTTAGAAAACACCCCAGATCTAGTCTTGCTCAGGAAATAAAAAAATCTATATATGAGGGAGCCATTTTTACAGTCTAGATAGGCATAGGGAGACAGAGAGGTCTGTGGACAGTGAGGATGCAGTCTAGCCAAGAACAGACATATAGACCATTCCAGCACAAGTAGGGGCCATGCAACAAGAGAAGAAGTCTCAAATCCAGGACAAAAGGGGCTCTAAATTGGTGGAGGGTACAAGAACAGGTGCCAACTGGTACCACTGTTGCATATAAATATATGCATATGTATGAATATGTATAGGTTTGTAAAATAGATTTTTTGTTTCATGTAATGGGGAAAGGAGGTAGGAAGAAGAGAAATTAGATGTTCATTGATTGAAAAAATAAAATTTAATTTAAAAATTAATAAAAGGAACAATTCACCAAAATAAAATCAGCAGTCCTTATTTAATCATTCTCCAGACTCTAAATATTTATATGATTATTCATTTTTTTGAATCTCAAAGTAGTTATTTGGAAATGATCTGAGGGACTGTGATGCTTTGTATTTCTAATTCTCAATATGTCCTACCATCTCATTCTGTGTCCTTGAAACTATCGTTCTTCGGCTCACATTTTTCCAGTTTTAAACAAATAGAATTTCTTTCTCTGACCTGTTAAACCATCAATTTGTTCACGTACAAATAAGGCATTACCCGATGTCCTTTACAAGGTGATTTGCCACAATTCATTTTCTGTCCTAAACTGTTCAAATCTCATCTGACAACTGTATTTCTTCATATACGTATTTGAGCAATTTTTATTAATCCATAGTTCTTTTCCTACTTACATCCTGTATCTGTTGATATTGCTTTTTTCTTTATATAAGAATGCCTTTTTGACCTTTTCAATATTAAACTACTCCATAAAAAAACAGCATTAAATACTTAATGATTGATTTATTCTTCCAAATAGGAAACATGGTCTCTGCCCTGGAGAAAATTACAATCTAGTTGGGACATGGAGACCAAGTAGGAGGGCATATCCATCAAAGAAGGTTTCTGGAAGCCATGAGCCTTAAGTTGAGTTTTAAAAATGAATGGTAAGTGACAGTTATGTGGGGAGAAGGAATTCCAATCCAATCCAACTCCAACTCATTTAAATTCAATAAATATTTGATAAGTACCTACTCAGCGGAAGGCAAATATGGATGAAAACTGGCTTAGTCTTTATCCTCAAAGATCTTATCATCTAGAGGTATGGTTATGATGTGTACTTGCAGCTTATCAACCAGTCAACAAGGAAATACGAAGCATAGTGCCTGGCACATAGAAGGCCCTTAAAAATATTTATTGATTAATTGGCCTGGGGATCAGGACCTAATACAAAGTTGGGAATAAAGATTAGGGAGTGACTTTATACATAGAAGACATCTGGGCAGGTATCACCCTGATGCTACCCAGTTTGTTGCAGATATAAGCAGTGAATCAGAAACAGTGGGGTAATCACACAGGTACTCATGACCCTCCTCATGGAGCTGCCCAAGTAATATAGACTAAACCAAGGTTTCCAGGGCAAGCCTAAAAAGCAGTTTAAGAGAGCAGCAATCAAGGCAGGTCTTTTCTCTGCCAATGACTGGTTGTGTCATTTGGGGTGATTCACTTTGCTTTTCAATTTTCCAGCTGTACTGCTTGCCTCTGGCCTGCCCTGTGGGCTGGGTGGATTGACCTCAACAAAGCAGGCCTGCCAAATCCCCAGGATGCCAGGCCATGAGACAGAGTTTCCAAGGGTAGGAGGCCATGGCTCTTCCAGTCCTCCTGGAAAAAATGCCAAAAGTATAGGTCAACCTACAGACTCTTGGAAGAATGCCCAGTTATCCTCTGGGGGAAATCTAAACCTTGCAGCAAAAATGGAGTGGAAATACTGGCAAGGACTCAGAAAACCAGAAATATAGTTTTAAGAAAAAGAGAATTCTTAAAGGAAGTTTCCATCCTATTACTTTCCTGGAGAGGATCTACTTTACCAAGATCATCATGAAAAGCTGCATGGCATAGTGGTTAGAATATGGGACTTGGAGTACAAAGAATGCAGTTCAAATCTTGTCTCACATACTCACGGATCGAGGCTAATCACAACCCATCTGTGCCTTATTTTACTCTTTAAGATGATGGCCTCTTAGGTCATTTTCAGCTTTTAATCTATAATACTATAATCCTCTGATCTCTGGAGAGCAAGAAGATGAGCAGTTTGAGGTGTGGATGGCATTGTAGAGAGAGTCCAGGAACTGGAACCAAAGGTCTAAGTTTGCATCTCAGCTCTCATGACATTGAACGCATCATTCAATTTCTGACCTTTGGTTTTCTGATAAGTAAGACGGGGGTGAGAGCAGCATGCTGTAGGGGATCGAGGGTAGTCCTCAGAATTGAGAGGGTCTGTGCGTGAATCCTGCCTCTGAACCTTCCTGGCTTGTGGCTCAGAGCAATGTGTCCATGGCAACTCTTTTAAGACTTGGGATTGCAGAACGTTGCAGATCTGAATGGATGGGGTGTGGGGGAGGGATGAAGGAGAAGAGGAGAGGGAATATGCATTTCTATATTGTCTACCACGTGCCAGGATTTCTCACAAATAGTTTGGTAGAATGCTTTTCCTTACCTCCCTACACAGGTGTAGGCAAAAAAAAGAGTTTGAAGGGGTTGATAATACTTTCTCTACTTACTGCTAGTGATTTTGTGAGTTTTCCATGAGATCATTTATTTTAAAATGCTTTGAGAATTCTAAAGTGCTATACAAATTTATAGTATTAGTACTATTATGAGGCACCTTCACCCAGTCTGATCCTTAGGGCTATAGGCTGCTCTCCTTGGGTGATAAGATTTACAAAACAGAGGAGAATATAGATAGAGTTACCTCCAGATTATGTAGAACCCCGAATAAAAGTTCATCTACAACCTCCCCAATACCCAGTTGGTATCATTGTTCAATCCTTTTCAGTATGTCCAACTCTTTGTGACTCCATCTGGGGTTTTCTTGGCAAAGATAGTGTAGTGGTTTGGCATTTCCTTCTCCAGCTCATTTTACAAATGAGGAAAGTGAGGCAAACAGGGTTAAATGATTTGCCCAGGGTCACATAACTAGTAAATGTCTGAGGCTAGATTTGAACTCAGGAAGATGAGCCTTTTTGATTCCAGGTTTGGAACTCTGTCCACTGTGCCACTACCTGTCTGATAAAGATGAATCCTTCCAAAGGCTCCAGCCAGGAGTTAAACTTGGAATCTTCTGATTTGTAGTCAGAAGTGTTGATTGTGAGGCAGAGGACCTGTGTTTGAATTCCAATTTTGTTAGCCATGACTTGTATAATTTTAGATAAATCACTTCACTTCTTTGGAATTCAGTTGCCTCCTCCATAAAATAGGGGAATTGTGTTAAATGACTTCCAAAATTATTTCCACACTCTAATTCTTATGACTCCTATGACTTCTTATGACCTGGATCCTCATCCCAGCTCTGCAATTGCCCAGCAATTGGGTAAGTCATTTAACACCTCTGTATCTCAGTTAACCTCATCCCTAAAATGAGAGAGATGTTTTTTTTAAGAACAGTTTTAAATTATGTCTAACTTTTCTTTGGTTTTCAGAATTTCTATTTTTGTGTTTGTGTATTTTGATTTATTATTTTCCTAATTTTAAAAAAGTTGCATACCCAATTCATCAATCTTTTGTTTCTACTTATTAATAAAAATGGTTTTTGAAAAATATTTATTTTTACAAACTTTTATTATTTCTCCTCCCCTTGCCCCCCTATGGAACAATAAAAACCAAAACAAACCCCTCACAACAAATGATGGAAATACTTAGAGATATAAATTTTCTGTTTAGGAATTTTTGGCATTGTCCTATAAGTTTAGATATATTTTGCTTTCATTTACTTTAATAAAATTATCAACAGATATTTCTATAATTTGCTCTTTGACCCATAATGTTCTTTAGGATTATGATTGTAATTTCCACTTATTTTAAACCTTTCTTCAATAACTCCTTATTAATTGTCATTTTATTATGCTGTATTCAATAAATGATGTATTTAATATGCTTTTCTGGAACTGCATATAAATTTAGCAGTTAGGTGGCATATTGGATAGAGTTCTAGGCTTAGGGTCAGGAATACCTGAGTTCAAATCCTGCCTCAGACATTTACTAGCTGTGTGATCCTGGGCAAGTCACTTATCCTTTCTCAGGCTTAGTTTTCTCATCTGTAAATGAGAAGTTGGACTCGAAGGTTCTTTGCAAAGTCTAAATTTATGATCTATTAATATAGTTTCTTATGCTCTATCATAAGATCATTTTTGTAAATATGTCATAAAAGCTGAGGTATACTCAGCTAATGATTCCCATTCAGTAATCATCAGAGGTCAATTTTATCTAGTTTTTCTAAAATTCTTTTTGTCTTAAACTTCTGTCTTGTTAGGTTTGCCTACATCTGAAAGGTAAACATTAAAGAATGTAGCAATTATAATTTTGCTATGTATTTCTTCTTATAATTTAATTAGCTTTTCCTTTAAGTATTTTGATACTATGTCATTTTATAGCATTATATGCTATATAATACTATAATATTATATGTACAATATATAATTATATACATATTATATAATATGTCAATTATTGTATTATACATGTGTGTATATATTATGTGATATGTATATAGTATACTTGTGTATATATATATATATATATATATTACTGATGGAATTTTAACTGATGCTTTTAAGCATAATATAACTTCTCTACTTAGCAATTTTAAAAATCTATTTTACTGATTATATTTTAATTTTACATTATCTTTACTTCTCACTGTATCTTTCTACTCAACCCTTCCTAGAGAGCCATAGCTTATCATAAAGACTTTTAAAAGAAAAAGAAAAAAAACTTAAGTTTGACAAAATGAAAAGATCATGATATACAGTGTTCAATACTCACGGGTCCCACCTTTGTGAAAAAGGGGAAAGGGTCTTATCTCTTCACTGGGGCCAATCTTGAGTATTATAATTTTGAAGCATTTGGATTAAATTGTTTTGCTATAGTTGTTTTTCTTTCCAATTACATTATTATAGTCATTGTTTATATGGGTTTTTTTGTTTCTGCTTATTTCATTTTATATCCATCTATGTTTTTTATACTTCTGTTTTCATATATTCGTTGTTTCTTATAGCACAGTAATATTGTATTGCATAAGTGTACCACAATTTGTTGAGCTTTTCTCATTATTTCTCACACACTCCCACCCCCATATCCAATCTATTTCCAAGGCATGTTGATTTCACCTTTGCAATGTCTGTAGAATATGCCCCTTCTCTCCACTTACTCTGCCACTTCCATAGGGAAGGCTCTCATCACACCTGAACTGTTGTAATAGCCCCTGGTGGTTCTGCTAACCTCAAGTCTTTCCCCACTACAGTCCACCTACATTGGATTTCCAAAGTGATTTTCCTAAAGCAAAGAACTAACCACATCCCCTCCCCCCACCTCCCACCCACAAACACTTACCAAACTCCTGTGGTTCCCTATCACCTCTAGAATTAAATCCTATAAAATCCTCTGTTTGAAATTAAGAGCCATTCATACCCTAGACTTCCCCTCTGCTTTCCTTTCTTCTTAACCTTACATCACTCTCCTTTCTTCCACACATATACTCTTCAGTTTACTGACTGGCTTCCTGCTTGTCAAACAAAACCCTCCATCTTCTGACTCTGGGTATTTTCACCGGCTATCACCTATATTTGGAATGTTCTCTTTCTCCACTTCCTTGTTTCTCTGACTTCCTTCAAGTTTTGTCTAAAATCCTACCTTCTGCAGGGAAACCTTTCTTAATTCCTCTTTTAAGTGCTGTCTACTTCCAAAATATTCTGTACAGGTATACCTCAGAGATATTGCAGCTTTGGTTCCAGATGACCACAATAAAGTATAAAAATATTGCAATAAAGTGAGTCACATGAATTTTTTCATTTCCTAGTTATGTTTACACTGTACTGTAGTCTAGTAAGTGTGCAATACTATTATGTCTTAAAAAAAAACCCAGTGTGCATACCTTAATTAAAAACACTTTATTGATAAGAAATGCTATCCATTATCTAAACCTTTGGTGAATCAAAATTTTTTTGTTGGCGGGAGGTCATGATACGTATATAGTATACTTGTGTGTATATGTGTATATATATATATATATACACATATACACACAAGTATATGTGTGTGTGTATTATATATATATGTATATATATATATATTACTGGTGGAATTTTATTAACTTTGATGCTTTTAAGCATACTATAACTTCTCTACTTATCAATTTTAAAAATCTATCTTACTGATATATTTTATTTTTACATTACCTTTACTTCCCACTGTATCTGATAACTGATGACTGATAACTGATCAAGATGGTGGTTGCTGAAGGTTGAGGTGGCTGTGTCAGTTTCTTAAAAGAAGATAATAAAGTTTGTTAAATCGATTGAATCTTTCACTTGAACATTGACAGGTCATTGTAGGGTCATTAATTAACTAATTTCAATGTTGTTGTGTCTCAACGGATAAGGGACCCCAAGGAGAGGGAGAGAGATGAGAGAATGGCTGGTTGGTGGAGCAGTCAGAACACACACGACATATATCTGTTTAAGATAGCCATCTTATATGGGCACAGTTCATAGCACCTCAAAATAATTGCAAAAGTAATATCAAAATCACTGATCCCAGATCATCATAACATTTGTAATAGTAATAAAGTTTTAAATACTGTAAGAATTACCAAAATGTGACACAGAGAAACAATGTGAGCATGTGTTGTTGGAAAAAATGGCACCAATAGACTTGCTTGATGGAGGGTTGCCACAAACCTTCAATTTGTAAAAAGTGTAATCTCTATGAAGCATGATAAAGCAAAGTACTTATAAAACCAGACATGCCTGTATATAGCTTGTTTGTGCATATTTGTTTTTATGTGATCTCCTACGTTAAATTGTCAGCTTCTTGAGGGCAGCGACTATCTTTTGCCATTTTTGTATCCTTACTGCTTAGCACAGTTCATGGCTAAGAGTAAGTCCTTAATACGTATTTATTAACTGACTAAATAGGGAGGTGATGATGTTGCCACTCTCTTCCCTAGTCAGATCATTCCTGTAGTTTTGTGTTTGCTTCTGGGGGCTACCTTTTAGAAAGGATGCTGATAAACAGGAGAATACACATGGAAAAGTACTACCATCATGCTCTTGAGTTAATACCATAAAATGATGAGTTTGAAGAAAGTGGGGTTATTTCACCTGGAAAAAGGGGGATCTAAAGGATGTGATAACTGTTTTCAGGTATTTGAAGAATGACTACATGGAAGAAGGAATGAATATGTCTTGCTTGGCCCTAGAGGCAAATTTTGACTTGATGGAAGGAAAACCTTCAGAATAATAAGAGTTAAATAAGACCAGAAGTTGCTATTAGAGGCCAGACAGTCAACTAGCATTTATTAATCATGAGTGCTAGGGAAAAAAAGAAAGGAAAAAATAATCTCTGCTCTGAAAGAGATCAGTCTGATGGGAGAGATGATAGGCAAATGAGATACAGACATGATAGGGTGGTGATAAGCTCAGAGGGATGGCACTAAGGGCTAGGAAAGAGTTCTTGCCGAAGGTGGGACTTCTGCTGAGATTTGACAATGGGGAGGGAGAACATTCTAGGTATGAGACAGTCAGGGAAAACACCTAGAGTTGGGAGATGGAGTGTCATGAGTTAAGAACAGCACAGTTAAGGATCCCAGAGAAGTAGTTGGTTGCCTTTGCTGAAAAGGAGGAAGGGAGGAGTGGAGGAAGGAAGAAAAGAAGGAAAGGAAAGAAACAAGCATTTATTAAGTGCCTACCATGTGCTAAGCACTTTACAAGTATTGTCTTACTTGATCCTCAAAACAAACTTGGGGAGGAGGGATGGTAGGTGCTAATATATAAGATTGGAGGTCAACTTGGGTACATAGTCGAAAGAACTCTTGCTCAGGGATGAATGTGATCACCTCTGAAGTCTCTTTAAATTCTGATATTCCTTGAGAACAAATAGTAATTTATAAATTCAGAGTTTTGGATCCATGTCTAGATCTCGATCTTTTATGTTACCTCATGGACCACCAGCTGTTTGGCCCCTCCACTGGACCACCTTGGTGTGGTCAGCACGGGTTCCTGGTTGGCATGGTCCTTGGCTTGGCATGTTAAGAAACATGATTTTATCAGGTGACTTGATAACCAAATTCTCTAGAAACTGGTTGACAAAACCACTAATACAATCTGCTAATTTACACTGAAAACTAAGTGCCCCATAAACTGGTATATGTGGGTCAGTGAGCTAGGACATTTTTTTCCAGTTAGCACAATTATATGTGAAATCTGCTTGGAGTGGAAAGTTGGGGAAAAGGAAATTGAATGATCTCAATGAATATTGTATGTGCAACCCTTCACACTAGAAATATATCTACCAGGCAGGTAGGACAGCTCCTATCACCTGGTCAAAGCAGCCTCTCCTGGGGCAGCCCACAATGAAACCAAACTGAGCAGCTTTTGATTATCAATTTGTTCTTTTTCTAATCTCCAGGAAAGTCATTAGCCTTCTGTTTGCATTTCTAGAAGTTTTGCTCTAGCACAAAGGTGAGATGCCAGGCTGGCCTAACAGTGAAATAGGCAGCCACCTTCAAGAAGTGTCTTGAAAAATACTAGGAAGATTTGGCCCATCAAGAAGTATCTTTTCTGTCAGTTTTTCACAGAGGTCTAAAATCCTGCCATCAAACACTCTTTTTGTTGGGTTTCTCTCTCTGGATAAGACTAGGAGATGTATTTCATGATGTCCTTCAAACAGAAACATTACTGACTTATCAGCCTTATTTCCTCCTTGATATACTTATTGCACTGATAGTGTATCAGGTATTATGGGTGATAACAATTAAAAAATAACAATGATTAGTTTTTAAGAATTAAAACTAATTTTAATACAAATAAAAATTATATTCCCACAGTATTTTAGGGTTTACAAAGTGCTTTCCTCAAAAGAATCTTGTGAAGGAGGTAATATAAATTTTTTTATTTTACAAATAAGGGAACTGAGGTTCAGTGACTTGTGAAAGAGCCCTGGTCATAGCACTAGTAAATGGTAGAGAAGAGGCTCCAATCCAGTTTTTTCGAGCTTAGTTTTTCTGACTCCAAGTGGAATGAATGAATAAAAAACAGTTATTAAGCATGATGTGTCAAGCATTGTGCTAAGTGCAGAGGATACAAAGGCAAAAGTGAGAGTCCCTGTCTTCAGGAAGCTTACATTCTAATAGAGTGAGGTGGTACTCGGGGAGTGGTGGCCCGAGAGGGACATTTAGATTTGGGAAGTTGCCAGAGCTGAGAATGGGACCATAGGAATGAAGGGCTGGGGAAGGCATGGCCTAGTTTAGTTGCAGATTGGAAGGGTCAGAGGGGATATGGCCTACTTCTTTGAACTTGGTCACTGAATGGGCATCGTCTCAGACGATTTGGGGTCTGAGAAAAGACCTTAGTTCAGAAAGGTCAGTCATCCACTGCATCTCAAGCCACCAACAATTGCCTTGACTTTCGTTTTAACACTGGACTTTGATGGCTCTGGAGGAGACAGTGAGGCTGACGACTTTGCATAGATCTGCCTCACTTAAATCCAGTTCTCTCGCATGTCCTTTGTCCTCTTCGAAAACAAAGGACAAATAATAACAAGAAGTGGGCTCAAGGACAGAGATAAGGGGACAGAGGAGGCAAACTGGCAAGTGGAGAAGGCAAATGTAACTGTTTCTGGGCTGCTCTGTTCCAGAAAGGGGAGTATAGTAAGGGTCAGTCAGTGATCCCTTACTAATGATAAAGCGCTGAATGGAAAAGCACTGGCCATGAGACATCCCAAACGACAATGGGTCCTGAATTTCCCCCATTGCTACACTGCTGGAGGTCTTGGGTCCTAGAGCTCTTGAATCTTCAAAAACGACCTACTACATACATCAATTGTGAACTGTGTTGCATTGTTTACATTTCTCTGCCTGCTTTCTGGAGGTTTGGCTACAGAGGAGAGAGAAGCTGATAGAACTGATTACTTCTTAGAACTCTTGGATTCAGAGCAACCTCTGTATGACCTGGAGGCTGACTATGTACTGGAAGGGGTGTGTAGTAAGGTCCAGCAGTAGGGTTTTGGTTTTTTTTATTATGCATTGTTATATTATCTTTATGGATTCTATGCTAAATGTAAAGGATTGAATACAGTGTCTAAGCATGTTTTTGTCTGTTCTTGTGGGAAAGTGATTTCATTATGCCGAAGACATGTGATTAGGGTTTAATGAAATAAAGCAAGAACAGGAAAATGCTAAGTTTAAGATAAGGGTTCAAGAGTTGAATTTTCATTGGGAAAAATCATAGTATAATCCACATGCCCTAGACAGTAGGTTGGTAGAGAAAGGTAAAACTGGGAGATAGAAGGTCTTCTGCTCTCTGAGAACCATAAAAAGCCTTCCATTTCTGTGTATCAAAGTACTAGAACTGCCCGGGTGAGTTTGGGGTGTCCCAGGGCTAGGTCATTTTGCAAACAAGATCAATATAGTGGCTAGTAGTGCCACCCGGTGGTTAAGTCATAAAGATTCACATTTGTATATTGCTACAAAAGGTTTGGGAAGCTCTTCTCTCAAAACAACCTTATGAAATCACTAGTCCAAGTAATTTTATTTCCATTTTGCAGAGGAGGAAAATAAGATTCTGAAAAGTGAGGTGATATGCTCATGGTCCCAGACAGTAAAGGTCTGAGGTCAGATTTAAACCAAGGTCTCCTGAACCGATGTTCAGGTAGTTAGTGGCAAAGAGGAAAGAGTTCTGGGCCTGAACCCAAGAAGTCTTGAGTTCAAATCTGACCTCAAATGTTTACTATCTGGGAAGTCACTTAACCTCTGTTTGTCTCAGTTTCCTTCAACTGTAAAATGGAGACAATAAAAGCACCTCCCTCGAAGTGCTGAGGATCAAATGAGACAGTAACTATTCCTATGGTAGGTGCCATATGAATGTTTGTTCCTTCCCCTCCCCTTTCACTCTGTTCAGTATTCTGCCATAACACCCTGCCTTGAACTCTATCCCAGTGTCACCTCTTGGTCTGACCTCCAAAAGGCAGTGTCCCTGTGTGACTATGTACCCCACTGGCCAGTTTTTGTTCAGACCACTTGGAATTCAAATCAGGAAAAGGGAAAAACAGCCATCTACCAACCTACCAGCCTTGGTTCATGCTCTGTTCAAAGCCCTGAACTAGACAAAGAATTGAAGGAAATCTGAAAGGGAGAGCCCTTCATCCTTGGGGTGGCTCGTTTTCTCTCCTGCCGGTATCTCTGAGCACTTTACCTGGGTGGATGTGCTTTCTAATAACAATTATGGACAATGAAAGATGCTGTTAGTAAACAGTGGTCCATCCATAACTCTATTATTCTGGGCATGATGTAAGTGTTGAGGCAGAGCTGCCTCTTCTGGCTACAGACAATTACTTGATAAAAGCATTTGAAAAACCAGGAAGTTGGTTCCCACAGCTGATTAATTATATTTTAGCTCTTGGCTTCCAGCAGCACCTAACTCAACCCTGGGTGTGACAGTCTGTGAAAATACAGCTCTGCGCTGCCTTCGTTTGGGTCAGATCCCGGCAGGTATCTATCTTGTAACACTGCAGTCCCACTTTAAAAGGGATTCAGACTCAAATAAATGCATGGCATTTCTGTGTTGATCATTCAATCTCATGAAGTCTAGAGGGCCATTCCCTTCCTTGCATTTTGTGTTCCCAAAGCCCTTAGTTAATCTTAGCCCCCTTTGTCAGTCTTTGCTTCTTTCTACTGGGGTCCTCAAAGTACCAGCTTCATCTTGTTATGCCAATCTGGCACTGGAAAACCAGTGTTTGGGCACTGGGCAGCACCAGTCAGCTCTGCCTGAGGTCATTAACCCTTTGCTTCCTTGCCAGGGCTAGATATTATTCAGAGGGTCCTAGAGTGACTCCTGAAATCTTGGTCTTACAAGACATCTGATGCTGAGGAGGAGAAGAGGGATAATGGCCTCAGAGTTTGGGGCAAGTGAGGTGACCTTGCAATTCAATCCAAAAAAATGTTAGAATGCTGCCCTGGGAGTCAGGAAGATTTGATTCTGAATACTGCCCTGACCCTTAGTAGCTATGTGATCACAACCTATTTCCCATGGTTCCTTTCTCTCCAGGGATATGTTCTCCATCCTAGTTCAGGTCTCTATCATAACTTTCCTGAACTACTGCAAGAGCTTTCAGATTGGTTTCCTTGTATCTAGCCTCTCCTCATTCCAATCCATTTTCCATAGAGCTTCCAAAAATGATACCCTTAAAGCATAGCTCTCGCCACATCACTACCTGTAATCTCCTTGCCATGGCCTCACTCTCCAACCATCTCTACCCCTTTGGAAACTTGGATTCCACCCCTGGTTCCCATCAACTCTGATGGATGAGTCTTGTGCCTTATCATACCAAGAACCAGGTCCCCAGCCCACTTCCTTTGCCATGGCCATTATGGTAACCATAATTCCTACCTCTAACTGTCCTTTATGTATTGTCTTTCCCATTAGTAAGTTCCTTGATGGCAAGTACTATTGAGTTTGCATGTATTTGTCTTTCTTTTTAAAATTTATTTATTTTTGGTTTACAACATTCAGTTCCACAAGCTTTTGAGTTCCAAATTTTCTCTCCCTCCATCCCCTTCCCCATTCCTCCCTCCCCAAGACAGCATGCAATTCAGTATAGGCTCTACATATACATTCACTTAAACATATTTTGCACATTAGTCATGTTGCAAAGAAGAATGAGAACCAATGGAATGAACTACAAGAAAGAAGAAACAAAAGAGAGAGAGCAAATAGTATACTTCGATCTGCATTAAGAATCCCTAATTCTTTCTCTGGATGTAGATAGCATTTTCTGTCATAAGTCTTTTGGAGTTGTCTTAGAATCTTGCATTGCTGAGAAGAGCCAAGTATATCAAAGTTAGTAATCACACAATGTGACTGTAACTGTGTACAGTGTTCTCCTGCTTCTGCTTACCTCATTCTGCATCAGTTCATACAAGTCTTTCCAGGTTTTTTTAAAGTTCACTTGTTCATCATTTCTTATAGCACAATAGTCATTTGTAACCCTAGAGCTTAGCTCAGGATTTAGCACACAGTAAGTGCTTAATAAATGCTTGATCTCTCTAAAGTTTCAGTGACTCTCTGTTGTCTCTATGATAAACTATAAATCCTGTGCTTAGGCTTTTACAGTATTGACTCCAGACTATTTCTAGGCTAATGACCCATTTCTTCATACACTCCACATTCCAGTCAAAATCACCTCTTGTATTCTCCAAACATGACAAGATAGACTGTCCCCATGCCTGGAATGTTCTCCTTCCTCCCTTCTATCTCTTAAAATGTCTAGTTTCCTTCAAAACTAAGCCCATGTGTCTCTCCTAATTCCCTCTAGACATTAATAATCTCTCTTCAAGATAGGACTCACAACTATACAACTACATATGTGTTTTTATATACATGTATTTTATATGTGTGTATGTTATGCCTGTATGTATATGTATGTATATGTATACGTATGCCATACGTGCACATGTTGGTTATATGTTGCACCCCCTGGGTCAAGTACTTAACCTCTCAGAGGTTAAGCCTAGAGGTGACAAAAACAATGCTGTCTAATTGCTTTACTGATGAAATCACAGGTCACGTCCTGGTTCCTGTCCCTTATCCCTCCACTAGAATGTATGTTCCTTGAGGGCAAAGGCTCTATTTCATTTTGCCATTTTATTCTCAGGACCTAGGACAGTACCTTGGCCACAGTAGGTATTTAAGAAATATTTGTTGGACTGGCTGGGCAAATGACAACTTCTCTGAACTTCAATTTGCTTGTTGATCAGACAAGGATAATGATGCCTGTAGTATTTGCCTGATAAGGTTCTGGTGAGGCTCAGACGAGGTCATTCATGTCTCAGTTATTGCTATTACCATTATTTTTTTAAGCACCTTCTCTATGTAAGGCAGGAGCTGGGCAAACACATGGCAATCATGTTTTAAAGAAAGCATTTCCCTGGGACCAAAGGACCTTGTGGTAATAGGGCTATGATGCCGCTGGAGGTAAGCATAGATGATTGGGCAAACTCCCAAAAGGAGACAGGAAAGGAGAGGAGAAAGGGGCTAGAAGCCTGGTAAGATACAGCTGGAAGGACAAAGGGACAGGGAATTGCATCCAGGCTAAGGTTTTTGTGCTAAACATATCATTATACCTAAAAAACTTGATTTAATCCATGAAATTCTCCTTAGCATTGCTGACACTAGGGGGAAGGAGGGAGTCCTTCAGCTGTCCTTTTAATCACCTGAAAACGTGACTGCCTCAGCCCTGGCTGTAGTTCAACATAACTTGATCTAGATATTCATCTTTGTGTCTGAGGCCTGCAAGGATCAGTGCTCCTGGAAGCCTCTAGTAGCCATTTCCCTTTCCAGGGTAGGCTTCCCACTTTTGGAGGTTGGGAGGATAAGACAGAGCATTTGGAAAATGTCCAGATCCAAGGATGCTTGAAAGATACCAGTTTTCCTATGTTCACATCAAAGGGAGAAAAATTTCTTTTCCCTTTTCTCTCCAAGACTCCCAGCTTAAGGGAATGAGGAAAACCTGTCTGGCTACCACTGAGGCAGCCAGGTTTCTTTTTCCATGGGGCCATTCCTGCCACCAAGTTCTTGGTTCTTTGCAGGGAGCACCTGTGAAAATGACATCACTCAGAATTTTCAGGGATCCTTTGAAACAGATTCCACTGGATGAAGATACACACAGCCCCAAAAGAAGAACAACAGACCTCTTTCTATCCTTTCATAACACTCTTCCTACAAAGGCCTTTCTACTTCAAAAGATTTGGGTGCCAGACTCAGACACATTGTTGTGTCCGCATGGCTGTGAAAGGTAGTCCTCAAAGCTGACCTTGCCTAGTTTCCAGTCCATGGTAGGGAAACCACTTTCACACTGGGATTGTGCAGAGCAGCCTGTGTCATGCCATCTCCCCCATTCTCACCTGGTCTTGGGCATTCCATGGGAGGAGAGCAGGACCCTTTGGCTCACTGACTCAGTAGGAATTAACAGGTGGGGAAGATTTAATTAACATTGCAGTATAGAAAATGATCAGGTTATTGGGAATATCTGCAGTGAGGCCCATTGCCATTTTGAGTTCTGATACTTTTCCTTAGCTTCCCTCACCAGTCGAGGTACATTCTGAGCTTTAGAATTCCTGATGTGATTTTTATAGGAATGCACCACCCTCTTCAGTTCGTCTTCAGATACCTAGCCTTATTTCTACTTTCTATTCCTTTCTTAAAAATCTAAGTTGGTTGGTGATTTCCCTGTGTATTTAGATCAATGTTGTTCAATTGTTTTGTCATGTCTGACTCTTTGTGACCCATCTAGGATCTTCTTGGCAAAGATATTGGAGTGGTTTACCATGTCCTTCTCCAGCTCATTTTACAGATGAGGAAATGAGGCAAACAGGGTTAAGTGACTTGTCCAGGGTCACACAGCTAGTAAATGTCTGAGGTTGGATTTGAACACAAGAAAATGAGTCTTATTGACTCCAAACCTGGCATTCTATCCACTGTGCCACATAGTGGCCCCATTTAGGTAAATATCTTCATACATATTCCCCATTTTTTATCCTCATTGGAATGGTTTACCTTCATGTCTTCAGAGTTGCATTATTGAACATCTCCCATTCCTTCTGGGTTGGCTTTCCCCTGTAGAATGTTAGACCATGGCCTAGCTATCCGTCCTTTGAAGTCTTTAAAATCCCAAAATTGAGGGTACATACCAGACTATGCTTGGATGTACCCTTCCTTTCTAGCACAAACTCTGGCAGGGAGTGGTTAGTCCCTTTGTTTACATAGTTCCCATCATTTTCATTTTGGAATTTTTTTCAGGTGGTCATCAGTGAATTCTCTTTATTTCCATTTTGCCTTCTTATTCTAGGGCAGTCTTCCTTGATAATTTCTTGAAATATGATGTCCAGGCTCTTTTTTTGATCCTGGTCTTTAGGTAGTCCAGTAATTCTTAAATTATTTCTCCTAAATCTGTTTTCTGGGTCTGTTGTTTATCTGATGAGAAATTTCACATTTTCTTCTAGTTTTTAAGGACTTGTTTTCTTCATTTAATTTTTGTATAACTTTTTCCATTTTTTGTGCTTCCTTTACTAAGCTGTTAATTTCTTTTACATGATTCTCTTTGTATTATTCTCATTTCTTTTCCCACTTTTTCTTCTACTTCTCTTATTTCTTTTTAAAATCCTTTTTTGAGTTCTTTCAGGAGTTAATTTTTGGGCCAGAGACCAATTCACATTTTCCTTTGAGGCTTCACATGTAGCTGTTTGGACATAGTTGTCCTCTTCTAAGTTTGTGCGTTGATCCTCCCTGTCATCACAGTAACTTTCTATGATTTCAATGATTATTCTTTTTGCTCATTTTTCTCCCTATTTTGTGACTTTTGTTCTTTATATTAAAGCTGGCTGCTCCTGGAGTGGAGAGGGCACTATGACAAACTCCTTGTGCTTAGAATCAGGGCCTTGTTGCTTGCACTAAGGGTGGGGTAGGGGGCATCCTTTTTGCTGGCTTGTACTGGGGGGTGGGGCCTCCCTGTTGGCCTAACCTGGGGGTTGGTGTCTTGCTGCTGGCCCCTGAGGTGCTACTTACCCCTGCTGCTTACTGACCACACCCCTCTCCCATCCCAATGAGATAGGCCTTTCTTACTGACCTTCCAAGTTGTCCTGGGCTGATAAGCTGCTTTACCACTCCAAAATTTGTTCTGAGGTGTGATTGTAAGGCTGTTTGGAGGGGAATTAGGGAGGGCTTAAGTGAATTCCCATCTTACTTCACCATCTTGGCACTGGAAGCTGGTTCCCATAATTCCCAACCCAGAAACCAGTTCATTCTCGTTAGTGAGAATCACATCCAGAGCAGAATTTCCAGAATAGAATTCTTCCACTTTTTTAAGGATGAAATGATCACCAGGATAAGTCAAGAAATTATTTGACTAGTTTTTAGCAGAGAGAGGGGATGAAGTAGGGCTCTGAGCAGGTGTCTATGTAACTGAAGTCCTGTGTCACAACTCTATTGTGCCTCTGTGGCTTATGATCCATTTCCTCAACTTCTCATCTGTTTCCTGGTTCCATTCAGATAATCTGTAGTCTGTATGACAATGACCAAATCACCTCCATGTTCTCTACCATGTTTCCTTATTCTGGCTCCTTGATTTTCTCATACACTTCCTTAAGGTAAAATGTTCTTCTCTTCTTGCCACTCCCCTTTACCTCTCTCTTTCATCTGGATGAGGTCTACCCATCCAGATCTGTCAGTTTTGAGACCGTTTCATCCTACAATGTCTCAGGGATCCATAGGAAGCCAAACTTGCTTCCTTATTTTGGATAGTTAGTTCTTCTAGTTACTTAAACTTTGTTCACCTTATTACTTAAATTTGAGTATTTGTGTGTAGACATTTGAGGCCATAGGTTGTATACTACTGACTTCTTTCTTATATTTTGTCTGCTGTGAACTTCTGAGTATCTGAACTGCTATTCTTCCTGTATTGTGGATCCTTACCTGGGTCAGTCATTTAATTGGCCTTCTCAGTACTGTTTCTGGCCTATCACAACTCCGTAACTGTTGACCCTCCCTCTTCCTACTGCCCACTTTTCAGCTACACACTACTTTCTTGAGACCCAACCTGGAGCCTCCATAGCATGAAAAGGCCCCACCTCAGTGCTTATTCTCTACTATTAACCTGCCCCACCTCCCCCTTGTCTGTCTAGCCCCCTGGGGATGCTAATAACCTATCTACACTCATTCCTTGATGATTAACATACTCCCACCCCATCATATTCTTCCTATCCCAGTGAATCTGAACTCCCACCTATCATGGTATAAACCTCATTCCTCAGCCCTCCTTGCCCCCTCCCTTATTCCCAGGCCCCTGAAATTGAGCCTCCTCCCTAATTATCCTACTTAAGAGCGACCCACCCTTCCACTGCACTAGCTGGAGTGCCTGCTCCATCAGTAAGAAACTTGCTTCCATCTTAAACCTCTTCCTTTTTCATTCCTTCCATCTTATTATACTCACTGAGATCTGGATCCTGACTTGGTAAGGCAGTTTGTCTATGGATATTTAAGGTGACTGAGAGTGAGAATCAAGGGTGAAACTAAGATTGTGAGCCTGGGTAATTAGAATAGAGGTGTAATCAATATTTATAGGGAAGTTCAGAAGAGAGGAGGGTTTGGGGGAAGTCAGTGAGTTATGTTTTAGACATGAGTTTGAGATACCTGTAGGACACCCCAACTGATATATCTCAGGGGAGATACCAGGGCTGGATAAGTGAAACCATGGGAACTAATGAGATCATCAAATGAGACCTTATAGAGCAAAAAGAGAAGAAGGTCCAGGACAGAGTCTTGAAGGATACCTATAGCTAACAGGTGAAACATGGAAGAAGAACTAACAAAGTAGACTGATGAGTGGTTGTATGGATAGGAGGAAAATCAGAGGAAAGTAGTGTCATGAAAACCTAGTAATGACAGGTATGTAGAAGGAGACTACAGGTAAGTGGCACAGTGGATAGAATACCAGGCCCAGAGTCAGGAAGACTCATCTTCCTGAGTTCAATCTGGCCTCAGACACTTAGTAACTCTGTATGACCCTGGACAAGTGACTTAACCCTGTTTGCCTCAGTTCCTCATCTGTAAAATGAGCTATAAAAGGAAGTGGCAAACTACTCTAGTATCTCTGCCAAGAAAACCCAAGATGAAGTCATGAAGAGTTGGATACAACTGAAAAAGACCAAACAATAACACACAGAAGGAGGTGATTGACAGTGTCAAATACTGCAGAGAAGTCAAGAAAGATGAGGATTAGGAAAAGCCTTGACAAGTAAGAAATTATTTGGTAAATTGGGAGAGTCAATTTGGATAATAAAGGCAAAAGTCAGATTGCAGAGAGTTTAGAAGAGAGTGAGAAGACACAAATCAGAGGCACTGAATGTAGATGGCATTCTCAAAGAGTTTAGCCATGAGAGGAAAGAGAGCTAGAGGACACAAACTAGTGGGGGTGGTAGACTCAAGTAGGGATTTTTTAAGTATGGGGGAGGATGGAATTTCCTCAAATTATGGAGCTCACAGCCCATCACTTAACCTTTCTAGCCCTCTAGGTTTTAAGCGAGGATGAAGGATAAGGTGACCTCTGAGTTCCTTAATTGATTTAATGCTACAGCTCTATGATCCATGCTTGCCCATCCTGTGAGGTGCTTGTCTACGTTTGCTGAAGAGGGATCCACTCATTGTGCTAGGTCTTTTGGTAGACTTCCTGCAATATCATAAGGATACCAGTGGAACACATGGGGTATAAATCAGATATCTTCATTCTCACTACATAACCAACTCATGTTCCTGTTTGATCATTCATTTCTTTGATGAAAATAACATAAGTTATCATCATTATCCTACCAGAAGCAACTTGATCCTTTGAGTATTCGTCTATCAAGCTTTATAGTGCTTACCTACCTCTCCAGGAACAGAATAAGCTAATTAAGATTCACAGAGAACAGAGGAATCCCAGTAAGCAATACCAGACATACACAAGGTCTTATACTCGATGAAATGAAGATAACAACTCAAGAGAAAGCAAGACCTTTGCTAGAAATTTTCCTAAAGATTAGCCGTTTCAGCTACCATCCAGTTTTTTCTATTCTATTCTATATATGAAAATGCCCATTTTATTTGGTGTTTAAGGTAAAAAAGAAAATAAAAAAAAAACCAACTTGAAACTCAAATGGTGATTTTGAATAGGGTCCAAAGTTCTTTCATTACAACATAAGGAAAAAACACAGTAATAACAGATAATAGTAACAGCTAATATGCAGTGCTTACTATGTGGCACATACTATGCCACACTATGCCACTATACATACTTTACAACTGTTATCTAAGTTAATAATAATAGCTCATATTGATATAGTGCTTACGATGTGCCAGGTTCTGTGCTAAAGACTTTATAATCATCATGTCATTTGATCTTTATAACAATTCTGGCAGGTAGAAGCTAGTATTATCTTCATTTTACAGGTAAGGAAACTGAGGCAGGCAGAGGCTAAGTGACTTACCCAAGGTCACACTGTTATTAACTATCTGAGCTGCATTTGAACTCAGGACCTTCTGACTCCAGACCTGACATTCAACATCCTGCACCACATAGCTGTAGCTTCAGGCCTTATTCTTGGAGACAAAATAAGAACTCATTTATACGCTTTGGGGAGTGGGTTCTCTGGCCTATGTTTCCAAGTCTAAGTTTAGTCTGCACTCTGCTGGAGAGAAAAACCATTATCCCCTTCATGAATTAACAGTGAGAATTTGAACCAGTTTTAGAAATCTCTCTAGGAAGAAAGTTTCATGTCCTTCCTAGTCTAAGGCTCAGAGAATGGAAATCATTCAATGTTTTATTGGTGTATTTTCTCTATGGTTCTGAGAGAGAAGAGACAGGAGAGAGAGAGAGAGAGAGAGAGAGTGAGAGAGAGAAGAGGAGAGGAGAGGAGAGGAGAGGAGAGGAGAGAGCGAGGGAGGGAGGGAGGGAGAGGGAGCGCTTTCCTGCTTTCCCTCTGTGAGGCAAGAGGGAAGATACTCAGTAAGTCCCTTTGTTTCTTAAAATTATACAGCCTGGTAAAGACCTCTCAGGTTCACTATCCTATAAATAGTAGGTGAGGCTCAGATCACTCCCTTGCCCCCAAAATGTCCAATTCGCAGATTGAACTGCTTGCAGATGAGAGTGTCCAGCTACTGTGGACCTGGACATGTGCTTCTGGTGACATTTTCTTACTGGAGTATGTAATATGGAAGCTTTGAGGGAACTGAAATAACTCCAAGTTCCCTGGGAATGTGACTGAAGCCTGTTTTTCTCTCAGAACGCTCTTGGCCTCCAGCTTTAAAGGAGGAGGCTGAGCACCACCTAGTGGCCTTTGCAGGACTCGGTCCTGGTTCAGTTCTCTTCATTCTGGATTTGGATGGAGATTCTCGATCTGTACAAAGGACTGAGGTTGGAAATAGAGACTCGGGCCGGCGGTGGCAGTCACTATTTCTAAGCTGAGGCAGAGTGGGTGGACATTTGGAATGGAGAAAACACTCAAGTCCTACAGATGGGCCAAGGATGGGGGCATTTCTTTTCTTTTGGGTAGGAAAGTGCAATGACTCATCCTGTTTTTGCCCACGCTCACAGAGACTGGCGCTGGGTTGCCTGCTTGGGAGTTCTCTCTGGATATATTAAAAAATAGCAACAAAAATAGTACCTCTACTATTCTATGATTTTCCTGTTTTTCCAAATGATTTCCCAGAAGTCCTCTACCCCCCTCCCTGGGGTTTTCAGCTGTTGGGTTGTAGGACTGGAATGAATCGTATATGTGTGTGTGCGTGTGTGTGTGTGTGTGTGTGTGTGTGTGTGTGTGTGTGTATGTGTGACAGGCAGAGAGAGACAGTGAGTAAGAGACAGAGACAGACAGACAGAGAGACAGAGACAGTAAGAGAGAGACAGGGAAGAGACAGAGACACACAGAGCAAGAAAGAGAGAGACAGAGAGGCACAGAGATGGACAGAGAGATAGAGACAGAGAGAGAGAGAGACAGAAAGACAGAGAGAAACAGAGACAAAAAAAAGAGAGACAGAAACAGAAAAGACAGAGAGACAGAGAGAGAAAGCTTTCATCTTGGTGCATTTACTGAAAACCAGCCTGATAAAGGGAGCAGGCCCAGAGATGGAGGCGAGAAGCCGGATGACCTGGTCCTCAGTCCCAGATGAACCCTTAGCCAGTTGTATGTTGTAATAGATTATTGAAACTCTCTGAGCGTCAGTTTCCTCATTTATAAAATATGAGGTTAGAAACATCCTTCCTCCCAGAACAAGGATTGGGCAAGCGCTTTGTAACTATATAATGCTATGTAGGTTTCGTTATTGCAGAATCTCAGAGAAGGGAGGCACCGCAGAGGTCACCTAGTAACTGTCAAAAATGAAGTCGGTCTAGAATATCCTGTTCTTCATGAAGCCACTCCGGCTCTCTGTGATCAGCACTTTCCTTTACAGATGTTTACTACCTGTTTAATGGGATCTAGTCCCTTAGTCCCCTAGAAAAGTTGTCTCGCTTTTGAAATACTCTGAATCAGTAAACACTTAAAACCACAGCTCATGAGCCCCAACACGGATGTGTTTCCTTTTACTAACTAGTCGGTGGATGCTGCATTCTGACTCAACTAAGTCTCCCTGGCCTCCACACAAGACATTCAAGAATTTTGCCAGGAATCAAAGTCGAGTTCACTGGTCTATAATTTGTAGACTTTATTTTTTCTTTCCTTCCTTCCTTCCTTCCTTCCTTCCTCCTTTCCTTCCTTCCCTCCTTCCTTCTTTCTTTCTTTTAAAATTAGAACAACATTTGTCTTCCTCAAGTCCTAGAAAATCTCTAGAGGCTTCGGGTTATCCACCATCAAAGAATCACTTGCTGAGCTATAGGTAGCAGCTAATGACTCAGGAAACTGAGACTAGTGAATCTCCTGAGCTGCAGTGGGCTTAGCTGCCCACACTAAGTCTGGCATTCGTGTGTGAGGAGGGTCACAAATCTGGGTCAGATAGGGAGAGCCTAGTCTTTAAAAGAGAAAAAAAGAAACAAGACACACTGATTTGTCTTTGGCTTGTGAACTGTGAACTCTTCCACAGAAGAAACCCAGGAAAATATTTTCTCTGTGATTCCCTAATCCCAACATCTGCATACTCTCTTACACACACACACACTCCCACACACACACCCTAGGGATGAAGAGGGATAAATGACATCATGCTCATCCACTGTCCCTGAATTTGTCATTGGCTAAGGGTAAATGCAGGAATGCTTAGCATTGGTCAAGATCAGACCCAGTTCCAGAAGCCTCTCCACTAAGTCTGAGAGATGATTCTCCAGGGTCTGGTACCTTCAAGGGACTAAATATTAATTAAGGGAACATCAACCATAAAGATAGCACACATTTATATGAAGCCTCATGGTGACAAAGTGTTTCATTAGCTTATAAAATCGTTTAAACTTCCTGCTTTCCTGAAAGTTTCTTTAGAAACATTTCTTTATTAATCTCTTTCCTTCCCAAACCCTAACCCATCCACTGTCACATATTTAAAAAAAACAAAACCCACAACCTTTCCCCAATCTTAGTTTTAAAGCAAACTAAGTTAGACTCACTCTAAATACCCTTGGAAAGTCATCAGTTTTTCCATTCCAACTTTAAGGATCAGGGCCGTCCAGATCCAAATGCTTAAAAGGGTCAGGAAAATCAGAGGAAAGAACACCAGAATTTTACAATTGAGATGGAGCTTAGACATCATCTAGTTAAACCAGAAACCTCCTTTACACAACCCCTAATAAGAATGGAATCATCCAGCCCTAGCTTGAATACTTTCAGTGATGGGGAACTCATAATCTCATTTTAAAACAACCACTACAACACCCTCCATTTTTGGCTACTCTAATGGTGACAAATATCTTGCTTACTTTTAAGCCAAATAAAAACCCTTTAAATATTTATGGCACAGCTACCGTATGCTCATTCCTTCTCCACTCCCACTCCTTGCCTCCATACCCTCCCTCCCCCAAATCTTTTCCTCTTCTGACTACACATGCTAGCTGTTTCGTTTCCCATCTCACTTTTTTCTGAGATCCTTCACGACCCTGGTCATCCTCCTCCATATGTTATGGATTCCAATTTGTTGATATTCTTAAAATAGGTCACCCATCACTGAACATGGTAATACAGATGTGATCTGACCAGAGTATAGTGCAATGAAACTACAACATTATTACCTATGTGCTTAATTTTTCTAGGCCTCGATTTCCTCACCCATAAAATGAGAGGATTAGATTAGAATACCTCTATAGATAGTACCATGTATTTCTAGATCTATGATCTTATCATAGGTCCTGTCAGGAACATCATTTCCCACAAGGTTTTAGGGCTGAGAGACCTGTTGTACTTACTGGGAAGAGACTTCAACTGAATTAAATCTCCTGGAAGACTGGGTAAGGATTTCACACTATGGAGACTTATTTCACTTAGATACAAAGTGATAAACTTTTCCAGTGCAGGAAATTTTCAAAAAGCATTAAGGAAAAGTTTCAAAAAAGTGTTGAAGGTGTAGACAGGCAGGATTATTGTGATCAGAGGTGAGGACAGAAACAGTTAGACTGAAAAAGCACAAGTCTTTCTTGCATCTGGCCCATGGGGACCAACCTTTAACCTTTTCTAGGTGTTATCCCATCATGCAACCCAGACTCTGAACTGTAGCATCTGGGCATGAGTTACCTGCCACTCTTCTCTTATGGTCCCCATTTCAACTTCTCCTTCTGCCTCTTGACTGTGTATGAATCCCTTTTACAACTCCTGGATATGTATGACTTAAATCTGGCCCCAAGGTCAGGATGGCCCTTTTGGTCTCAGGGATAAGAAGAAATAATTGTCCCTCTGAACTACAAATCCCAGAATGCTGATCACTTCGCCAACCTCTATTACACAAATACGCTCAGATCTGTTCTATCCTTCAAAAACAAAACATTCTTCTTCAAAGTCCTCAGCTTCATCTTTACTACCTTAAGGTCCTTCGCTGTCTAATCCTAGCCTATCTTTCCAGGTTTATTTTCTATTTTCCCTCTTCATGAATTCAGCTTCTACATTCCATTCAAAATGGTCTTCTGGCTATTTTCCAAACTCTACTGTTTATTGCACATATTGTGATAGCAGGGCAGCTATATGTCACAGTAGATAGTGCCAGGCCTGGAGTAAGAAAGGCCTGAGTTCAAATTTGGCTGCAGACACTTACTAGCTGTGTGATTCGGGGCAAGTCATTTAACCCTGTTTGCCTCAGTTTCCTCATCTGTAAAATAAGCTGGAGAAGAAAATGGCAAACCACTCCAGCATCCTTTGCCAAGAAAACCCCAAATGGGGTCATGAAGAATTGGACAAGACTGAACAACTGGTAGCAAGCTATTTTTTCTTAGCGTTTTATAAGCCATTCCAGAATTTTGCTGGGAACAAATCCACTAGGTTTCTATTACTTGCAAAAAAAAAACTTAAAGATCTATTTCAGGTGACATGAGGTTCTTGTCTCTGTTGCTGGATTTGACTAGACATGGGACTGAATTTGAGTGGAGAAATAATTGATAATGACTTGGCAAAGTTATGTTAGAAGGAGAGAGTCACTTCAGAGCCAAGAATGAAGGAATCATGTTGAACCATTAAGAAAACCGATGTCGAACATTCAGCCTCTTTTCTCTTCAGTCCAAAAACCTTTTTGTTCCTCCTGATCTCTACGAAGGCCTCATTTCTAATTTAAGATACCTCTACCCTGGCTTGGCAAGCTCTGTTCTTTTCCAGGATAGGAGGAAGTAGTTGCTAAAATGTGGAGAGCAAGAGCAAAGAGCTCATTAGGATTAATCATTTATTCCAAGTTTCCATCCCAAGAATCTCTATTGATGATCTTGGACACAAATGAAGGATAATTAAGGACATAATGCAAATGATTTCAAGCTTAGTAATTAGCTCCATAATTGAAATTTTCTACATTAAATCTGAAATTTTCAAAACTAGCTAAAATTTTTTCTCCCATTATACTTAATATCCCATTTTAATTAGTTTACAGTAAGACCAGTGATGCAGATAAGGATGGATGACTGAGTGATCATAAATATAAGCTGTCCCAAGGGCCACCTTCAGGAAACAAGTTGAGGACAAAATTTTGGATGAGTTGGGAAAGTTTATTATGGTTGTTGCCAAGTGGGGAAAAGGAAGGTTAGCTGAGCATCATAGGTGCTGTCCTGTATTTCCAGGGGGGATGATGGGGTGGGAGGAAAGTGATAACAAGTGAGGAATAGAGTGGGTAAGTCCTGTAGGCTTCCTGCAGCCTCTTTGCCAAAAAAAAAAAAGCCTATCTGCTAGCACCAGGCACCAACCCGACCCACCTGCTCATTTCACACTGAGTCACCCCACCAGAGGGCAATGCTTATTAAGTACAGCTGCTGCTTAACCAGCAAGGAAATCAGACCAGAGAGGTGAGATGCTTCTTATCCTCCCAATCTTAACTTTGGAGCCAGTCAGTCTCCACTCTGCAGGAGTCCTGAATAAATGCTCACAAATGCCAAGCTTGGTGAAGGTCACTTGGCTCTAAGGTCAGCCTTCTTTGGTCTGGGATAGTTCATTTTTTATCCTAGAAAGTTTTTAGCCCATTGTCTGTAAGCAGTATATAGCAAGAGAACAAGAAAAAGTCTAGGTGAGATCATATTCATGACCTTCTAGTCCTTAATGTAGCTTCTGTGGCTCAACCACCAAGAAATTTAAATACGGACTCATTTCCTATGGAAGGCATCTCCAATTTTTTTTTTATTATGGGCCCCTATTAAAAGTAAACAACAACAACAAAATTTTAGGCACAACCCCCAGTATATGTACATTGACTTATTTATAAATTATTTATATGTACTACCGTCCTAATTACATAATTGGTGACCTGATGCCAACTACAACTAGTTCTCCTTGAAAACAAATTGTTAAATTTTTGGTGTGATCATTGCTACCTCTGAAATTGGCAAATACTACAAATTAGAGCTTGTTTAATGTTTTGTTGATTGGACTTTTAAAAGTGATAGAAAAAATCTTAATAAATGCAGATTAAACTTAAAAGTGAATTGTAGATAATTTGGGGGGCAGCTGTTAAAAACCCAGCACACCCCGATTTCTAAAAGTTACAAAACCTACACAAAAACAGACTTTAAAAATCATTATTTTATACTGTAATATATTACAATAATATGTGGTACCATATTTATATATAGTAATACACTATTATAATATAATAAATAAAATAAAAATAATATATAAATATTATAGAGTTAATAGAGAGCCATTAAATAGGGAGTTACAGGGAGAGTTAGCTTTGGCAGCTATAGGGAAGATGGACTGGAGTAGGGACTTGAGGCAAAGAAACCAACCATCAGGCAATGGCAGTAATGCAGGTAAGAGGTGATGAGCCCCTGAGCTAAGGGGTTGGCTAAGTGAGTAGGCAGATGGAAGGTGACAGATGAGAGATGTTATGAAAGTAAAAAGAAAAAGATCTGGCAACTGAAAAACTATGAAAGGGGGAGGAAAAATGAAGAGCTAAAATGAACACTAATGTTCCAAATCCTGGTAACTGGAACAGAAATGGAAGAGTTTAGTAGAGAAGTGGGTTGGAGAGAAAAGGTATGAATTCTGTTTTGGACATGTTAGATTTGAAACATCTACAGGACATCGTGTTCAAAACAACCAATATGCTGGTGGTGATGTGGGATGGAGTTCAGGTATATATAAATCTGTGAATCACTTGCCTAGAGCTAATTAAACCTATGGGACTTAATGAAGTTGTCAGTGAAGAAGAAGGCATACAGAGATAAAGACAGAGACATGGGCAATACCAACAGTCCAAAGGAAGGCTATGGATGATGATCCAGGAGATGAGACGGAGGAGGGGAGTTCAGACAGGTTAGAGCAGTGTCATGATAACCCAGTGATGAGAATGTATGTAGAAGGAGAAGATGACCAGCATATCAAATGCTGCTGAGAGGGTAAGAAGGAGGGGACCTGAGGAAAGACCATTAGGAAATTAATAGGTTGCTGGTAACTTTAAAGAGAGTTAGTTCCATTAAGTGTGGAGTCAAAGATAACAAGAAAGTTGCAAACCTGGGAGAATGAAAGAAGGGTGGTATCCTTGATATAAATAAGGAAATGCAGAAGAGGGGTGAGTTTTGGGGGAAAGATAATGTTATCATAATCTATCCATGCCTGCTTGTCCTATTAATACTCATTCTTTTCCACTGAAAAGTGAAAAATGGGAGGAGAGACCTGATTCATTGTCCATTGACTAGGGCACAGAGTCTGCTTAATGAGGGGCCCCTGAAACGGCTACAAAGGGGGAAAAGGGATGGAAATTCTGTGGGTAGGGATGGTCAGAAAATTTTGTTTTCCTAGCTGTGGCAGATGCTTGGGTCCTATTAGGTTATAACTACCTTAATAGAATAATCATACCAGAAATCAGCTATGGGAGAGGGTAAATGGGGGAATGTGGAAGTGGGTGCGGTAATTGCGCTAGAGATAGGCCCATGACTATCAATGAGGAAGGATGCTACACCACCCACCTTCCTATCCTCTTACTTGTTGATCACATGTTTCTTGGGGTTAATCTATGGCCCACTAGAGGAGTCATTCTATAATAGATTAGCCCCTAGGGGGACTGTAACGCTCTCTCTGGAAACCATGAGTCTAGGGGTTAATCACTACCAATATGGAAAAGAACAATAGATTTCACCTTTTTCCTGACCTACAATATCCTATCTATGATGCTGGGGGTACCATAACCAGGTAACAGGACCAGTTCTGTTCAGAATTATAAGGGACCTCAAAGGCCATCAGAGCCTGTACTAGCATAGAGAGATAGGCTCTATCCCAGATATCAATGTGTTTGAAAAGTATGTGCTCCACAAACCACCACCCCTGCCCAGTCCCTCCTCTGCTTTCAAGATCCAGTGGTCACCAAATTCCAAATGCCAAATTCCCTTTCTCACCATAGTGGGACAGTGAATATTCCATCCTTTCCCCCTCTTCCCCTATGCATCTGGCCTTGGGACTCTTGTACCTGAGATGCCAAGTAAAGAGGAGAATCACTGGCAAAGAATACAAAGGGTTCATGCCTGCTCTGACTGTTTGAATGTGACTCAGTAGAAAGATCACTGTATTTAGTTAGATGATCAGAGTTCAAATCCAGACTCTACCACTTAGAAAGTTGTGTGACTTTGGATAAATCATATCACCTCTCTAAGTCCTTCTTTCCCTGTCTGTAAAATTATTGGGTTGGAGTTGATGCCCTTTAAGGTTCCTCTTGGTGCCAGATCTATGATCCTAAATCTTTCTCTCTCATTCTTTTCACTTCTGTTATTCACCAATACCTAGTTTTTTCTTGGAGATACTGCATCTCTTGGTAATCCTATCCAAAGGTAGCTGCCTCTTCTTTTGCACCTTGACAGGAGGAAGAGTTACCAACATTTATGAATCTTTGGGTCAATCTCCCTATTTTCTAATGAGAATCTAGTTCATAGATTTCTCTGCCCCTATCCCTGGCAAACCTGTTCCTCAACCACCTGGTCTTCTAGTTACTCAATTTTCTCAACTTGATGACTTGTCTCCAGTCTGCTTCAACTACACCCAAGAATAGTCACATCTTAAAAACCTACCCCCACCCCTATCCCAACCAATTGAATCTGTCCTGGGAACCAGAATTCCTAGTTATAGTTCTGGAGACTATTGAGTCTCTCCTGCTCCTGAACTAGAATCCATTCTGTGACATGCCTAGCACATGGTCATCTAGAATGAGAAAAATACTTCCAGTGAGGGGGAGGGAGATACCCCTACTTCCAGGTAGCTCTAATTTTAGGAATGTTTTCTTTATATCAAGCCTAAATCTAACTCTTTGCAAAATTCTGCCCATTTCT
This sequence comes from Potorous gilbertii, assembly GCA_028658325.1. NCBI lineage: Eukaryota > Metazoa > Chordata > Mammalia > Diprotodontia > Potoroidae > Potorous > Potorous gilbertii. The sequence goes on from CM053769.1 coordinate 180,044,949, forward strand.
CTAGTTCTATCCTCTTTGGCCAAGCTGAACAAGTCAAACCCACCTTCTCATTAAGTATTTCTTCTCCTGGCTAAACATCTCTAGTTCTTCCTCATATCTTCATGTGGTATGATCTTGAAGCCCTGTACCATACTAGTCATTCTTGAATGTACTCTCTGCTGATTTTCTGAAAGCTCTCCAGTTTAGGTCCTTTCCAGCTCTAGATGCTATAAAATACCATTTTTCACTCCATTCAGCTTCGTTTCTAAGCTACTAATTGCTCTACCCACATATAAATTTTTCTTGCATATTACCATGTTTTGGGAGTCAATTAATCACATCAGTTAGGGTATGCTTACAACTTCTATTATGCTGGATTTAAATCCCATTAGTAAAATCCAACAAAGAAGAGACATCCTGCCTTCAGATGGTTACATCATGATTACAAAAGTACTTCATCCCAACTTGTTAAAGTAGCACTCAAGGTCTGTATACTATGGCACCAGCCTTCTCTACCACTCCCTCTTTACACATACCCTACGCTTCCTGATGCCTTCTTTGTATTTTCCTGGCTTCATCCCTTTGCTCTTGCTACTGTCACCATCTGAAATCCTCTCTTAGATCTGTTATAATGCTACCTGTCATTAAAGACTTCAAAGCTCAAATGATTTCCTTGATTATCTTAGCGGAAAGAAACCTCTTCCTTTTCTGAATTCCTACAGATCTCAGAGGGATTCTTATGGCGCTCACTCTATGCCTCATGTAGGCATGTATAGATATTTCTCCACTAAATTTCAAATCCCTGAAGACAAGGATGATATCATGCTCATTAGAAGATCCCATCTAGCAACTAGTTCAGGGCCTTGCGTATAGTTGTAGCATAGTGGAAAGGATTCAAGGTTTAGAGTTAGAAGAACTGGCTTTGAGTCTTGACTTTGTCACTTACTGATCATGAGATCACAAGTAAGTTATTTTACTCTGGTGATCATCAGTCTTCGCATCAATAAAATGGGAATAACAATGTACTAGCACAATCCGTCCCACAAGATTGTTATGAAAAAGTAAAGTAAAGGGTAAGGCAAAAGGTAAGCTTCTTCATGACAAGGACCATTTTTTTTTGTCTTTGTAGCTCCAGTGTTAAACATGGCACCTGGCTCCTGGTAAGCACTTAATAAATGTTTGCTAAATTGAATTAAACTGAATATAATTATGAATTATGAAAAACAAAATTAGAGCTAAAAGGGATCTTAGAGATCATGGAGTGCCATCCCCTTATGTTACAGATGAGGAAAGTCGGGTGATTTGGCTAGAGTCACACAACTAGTAAGTGCCTGACTATTTTGCAGGGAACTCTCAGAAGGCAAGTACTTGCACAGAGGTAAGAAGAAGGAACACAAAGTCTCTCTAAAGTACTTTGGAATCAATTGTGAGACATGGGAGATACTAGCACAGGATTGCCCAGTATGGTGTGCCCACATTGGAGGAGGCACTGTGCTCTATGAACAAAGCAGAGTTGCTGTAGCTCAAACAAAATGTGAGATGCACAAATTTAGAGACATCTCCACTCTACGTGTTCATATGGACCATTTCTATTTGACCTGTGGTAGAGCCTTCCAAGTTGTATTGGTCTGATCAGCCATAGTAGGACACTCTGTTCCTTGACCCCAACATAGTGATGTCATTTCAGTCCTCTTTAAGAATGAGAGACAACAACCAGATGTCTGAGGTAGGATTCAATGCAATATTCTACCCACTATACCATGTGGCCTCAATAAATATTTTTAAGGTGAATTCATGAATGAGTAGCTGAATATACCTGTCTTGTTTTCCCAGAAAAGTCTAGGGTTCAGAGTTCCTTTATTAATAAAACCTCAGGTAGAGACATTCTAAGTATGATTTCCAGCAACTACTATCTAGTTCAGAAATCAATCTTATCAGTCTTAATGATAATTAACCTAATCAACCTTAATGACTTCTATAACTCCTTGGATGAGACTAGGTCAGGGCATAATCAGAAAGCCATCAAATATTTTACTCCCAGTTAAAGGACGCTTGCTAATGTTTTCATTCCTTCTTTTCTACTGTTTCGCTCTGAGTATCCCCAAAATCCTTTTTTCAAAGGAGGCTTTCCTTGATGGATCTGACAAAGAGTTGATATCAGTTTTACAAAAAAGCTTTTAAATCAGCATCAGTGATGAAATTCTGCCCTGGTCCCTCTACTTCCTCTGTTACCACAGGCAAAGTGTAATACCATCATCCTCTGACAAAGGTGGCCCTCTGTATCATGGGTGGTAATCAGTCTGTGTTGCTGGGAAGGAGAACTTAAATGAAAGGCTAGAGGTAATGTGCAGACTAGAAGAAAAAGGGAGAATGGCAAGCAAGTGTAAAGCAAGGAACAACCAAGGAAAAGAGTATGTTAGCCCACTCCAACCCAAACTGAAAGAGCATTTATTAAGCACCTCCTGTATATAAAGCATCATGCCAGGTACTGAGAATACAAAGGCAAAATGGTTTCTCAAGTTATCTCTTGAAGGAGATGGATATGAAAAAGTAAATAGACATATAAACATGATTGTTTGGGAAGGAAAAACTACTAACAATTAAGGGGAATCATGAAAGCTTCCTGTAGGAGGGGGTATATGGTCTGAGTCATGCAGGAAGCTAGGGATTCTAAGAGGTGGACATGAAAAGGGAGTGCATTCTGGGCATAGGACATAGACTGAAGGTGGAATATTGCATTCAAATAAAAGTAAGTATGCCTGTTTTGGTTGGAAAAATAGTGAAAGCCATACAAAATAAGACTGGAAAGGTCAATTGGATTGTAAAGGACTTTAAATGCCAAGGCAGTGAATATTGGACAGGTTGATTAAAGCCAACAGATGCTTTGTATGCCCACTGAGGACAGCTAGGCTGCACAGTGGATAGAGTGTAGGGTCTGGGATCAGGAATACTCATCTTGAGTTCAAATCTGACCTCAGACATTTACTAGCTCTGTGATCCTACACAAGTCACTTAACCCTGTTTGCCTCAGTTTCCTCATCTGTAAAATGAGCTGGAGAAAGAAATGGCAAACTACTTCATTATTTTTGCCAAGAAAATCCCAGATGGGGTCATGATGAGTTGGACATGACAGAAAAATGACTGAACAACCACAGATGCTCATAGAACACTGCCTATGTCCCTCTCTCCAAGCCAGCCCCATCTATGTCTGTAGCTGTGCCAACAAGGCTCAGGTGTGTTTCTACCCAGAGATTCTTAGAGAGTTTGCTCTCTCTGCTTTAACCATCATCATCATTATGATCACTTATTTTGGTGATTAGAGATCTACATTTTCAGCTCTTACCTCAGACTTACAATACGTCCAACTGCTAAGCTGACTCTCTTCAAGTACCAGCAACCTTTGTGACCTGGGGTAAGTTGCTTAGGTCTAAAATGAGAAAGTTGGATGAGATCAAATGCTATTCCTCTGAACCTTGATCTTTAGGAAGTGTAAAATCCCCAATTTAGAGCTGTAAGGGAACTTAGAGATCTCCTAGTCCAAGTCCCTCATTTTATAGATGAAGAAACTGAGACCAGAGAGGATAAATGGCTTTTCTTTTTTTTTTTTTAAATAAATTTATTTAACTTTTTACATTCATTTTCACAAAATTTTGGGTTCCAAAATTTTCTCCCC
>CM053769.1:180049100-180114562 GCA_028658325.1 Potorous gilbertii
TAAGCCCTTCAGTCCTTTAATGTAGAAACTACTAGATCTTGTGTTATCCTGATTGTATTTCCACAGTACTCAAATTGTTTCTTTCTGGCTACTAGTAATATTTTTTCCTTGACCTGAGAACTTTGTAATTTGGCTATAATATTCCTACAAGTTTTTCTTTTGGGATCTCTTTCAGGAGATGATCGATAGATTCTTTCAATATTGATTTTACCTCTGGTTCTAGAATGTGAGGGCAGTTTTCCTTGATAATTTCTTGAAAGATGATATCTAGGCTCTTTTTTTTTTATTGTGGCTTTCAGGTAGTCCCATAATTTTTAAATTGTCTCTCCTGGATCTGTTTTCCAGATTAGTTGTTTTTCCAGTGAGGTATTTCACATTGTCTTCTATTTTTTTCCATTCTTTTGGTTTTGTTTTGTAGTTTCTTGGTTTCTAATAAAGTCATTAGCTTCCATCTGCTCCATTCTAATTTTTAAAGAACTGTTTTCTTCAGTGAGCTTTCGAACCTCCTTTTCCATTGGAGTAATTCTTTTTAAAGCCATTCTTCTCCTCATTGACTTTTTGAGCCTCTTTTGCCATTTGAGTTAGTTTATTTTTAAAGATATTTTCTTCAGTTTTTTTGGGGGGGGTCTCTTTTAGCAAGTAGTTGACTGACTTTTCATGATTTTCTTGTATTGCTCTCGTTTCTCTTCCCAATTTTTCCTCCACCTCTCTTACTTAATTTTCAAAATCCTTTTTGAGCTCTTCCATGACCTGAGACCATTATATTTATTTTGGAGGTTTTGGATGCAGGAGCCTTGACTTTTATGTCTTCCTCTGATGGTATGCATTGTTCTTCCTCATCCCAAAGGATGGAAGAAAATACCTGTTCACCAAGAAAGTGACCATCTATAGTCTTGGTTTTTTTCCCTTTTGGGGGCATTTTCCCAGCCAGTTACTTTACTTTTGAGTCCTTTGTCAAGAGGAGGGTATACTCTAGGAATTTGTAAGTTCTCAGTTCTTCCAAGGTGGCAAATCAAGGGAAAGGAGTTTATTCCTCTCCTAGCCTGCTCTCTAGTCTAGGAGCAACCACAAGCACTCTTCTGCCCAGGATCTACGAGTAGGATTCCCTGTCCAGAGCCTCCACCAGTCAGTACTCCACTTCACCCAGAACCGCCACTCAGGGCTGAGATCCAGATCAGCGACTCAATTTCCCCAAGGTCTTTAGGTGGAGGGCTCCAAAATGGACCCTGCTGCCACCAGGGGTCACCTGGGGCTAGGGCAAGACCCTGCTCCCTTCTCACCCAGGTGAAAGAGCTTTCTCACTGACCTTTGAAGCTGTCTTTGGCATTTGTGAGTTGAGTAATTTGGGAATTGCAGCTGCTGTGGGGGATTCCGTCCCCTTAGGCCTGCTTCAGTCTTGTCCCTGCTGCTTCATGGCTGAGGCTGGGCTGCACTCTGCTTGAGCCCCTGCATTAGACCTTTCCTGTTGGCCTTCCAGGCTCTCTTGGGATGAAAATCTCTTTCACTCTGTTGTTTTGTGGCTTCTGCTACTCTAGAGTTTGTTTAGAGTCATTTTTTACAGGTATTTTGTGTGCTGTCTGAGGATAGCCTGTACAGGTCCATCCTTTTACTCTGCCATCTTGGCTCCTCCTCCAATATCTCTTTTTCCAGCAGTACAGAAAGGGTCCTCATAGAATTGAGAGTGATTTTGTAGTTTTTCTTTATTTCACACATTATTAAAGAATTCATCACCAAATGGACAGCATATTGGTGATGAGCCTCTCAGTACTTAGCTGTTCTAGTTCTTGGAAAGCAGGCTTTGTTTTTCACTAGGATCATACTTAAAGCCTTGTCACCTTGGGAGAACCCTTCAGGGCTTGTACAAAGCTTGCCTAGCATTTGAGAACCCAGCATCACTTTCATATCATGATGAGAAATTGGAATAGGATTTGTGTGTATGTAATACGTATATGTGCATAAACACATCATATATATAATGAAATACCATGATATACTATAATTAGTATAATGACTTTAATCCCAATTCCATATTTTTGCAACCTACTGTGGTGGGTTTTGCTCAAAATTAGTCTTTTAGTAATTATATCCCAGCTCTTATAATTCACTTCCCAATTGAAAGCAAAATGTGAAGTGGTACATGTAGTTCTCTCTCCAAGGTCTCAAAATTGAGTAGTAATTCTCTATTGGCTCCCTGAATAATAATTCCTATCTTGAGAGTCCATTGAATGAAGAGGAGTAAGATAGATGACCAAAGTTGTTTTTTCTTCATCTTTTCTACCCCCTAGTTTTATTGGGTGCTACCAGGCATAATAGCAACCCTTTTCCTGTAGCTTGACTCTGATTCAACCAGTTGTGGTTTTTATTTTTCAGAACCCAGAATTCCATGCAAAGGATAATAAATAATGGTAAATGATAAATAAGAAAAAAAATGGTAAATCTGATGGGGGGGGGGAGTCTTTTCATATGGAAAATATTATCCTAAGGCCCTTGTATTTAGCTTCCCCCTCCCCTGGTTTTAGGTTAGAGGTTTTTGGTGGAATTCATAGAGGAGAAAGGCCTGCTAATGGTAATCAACATTCCATAAAACCTGTTTGGTTGTTAATTTAGTTATGTGTATACACAAATGTAATAATATAAATAGTGCTATTTAGTAAACTCCTCAACATCTCTATGATATTACTGACATTAGGTACTCCCTCCAGTGCTGATCACAACCCATTAACATTTTTTTGCTTCAGTTATTGTCTCCAGTAAATTTTCCCAAGAGAATCTACTAGCACCCAACTGTGCTAAAAGTCTTTATTTAGTTCTTTTAACATTCCACGGCCCCCAGTGCTCTTCTTATACGTTTAGGTAGCCACTTTTTTTATCATACATTTCCTGGATGTAAATTTTTATGTCACTTTTTCTGCACAAACTCATTCTTGACAGTATTCAATGGCTTACTTAAAAGTTCAGCTTGCTTCCCCCATTAACCTCTTTCTATAAAGATAGAAGTATAAGTCCCAGTTTATTTTCCTGTAGCCACTGGAATAGGGAATCTTGAATTTTAGGAAAAGCACTGATTTAAAAAAAAAGATTTATCAAGGATTGTAAAGGACATAGGAACTACATACATCATAGAGAATCAGTTGAAGGAGCAATATGTGTTTAACCTGGAATAGAGAAGATTTAAGGGATACGTAATTATTGCCTTCTGATATAGGAGGAGCTGATGTGCAGATAATGGATTATATTTGTTGTGTTTGGCCCTGAAGGACAGAGTTAAGAGCAGTAGATTGAAGGTGCAGCCAGACAGATTTCAGATCAGTGTGACAAAAAGCCTTCCTAATAATTAGACTTGTTCTCAAAAGTAGAATGGAGTGTCTTGGGAGGTAAAGGGTTCCACCTTGACTAGAAGTTTTAGCAAAAGTTGAATTATTAATTTTGGGGCATGTTTCAGTGCTTTCAGAATTGCTTGCTCAATGCATTTGGTCCAGTCCAGCTGCTCTTCCCTACTTCATTTTTTAAAGTCATTTTGATTTTTTCATATACAACATTAGGGATTGAGGCATTAAGATTCCAAGTATAGTAACTTTACTGTTACATATACTGAAAAAAGGTAGTAAAAAATTACAATTCTCATCTTTCATTCTCCTTTTATTTATAAATGCACTTAGGAAGATATCTGGCTTAGTTGAGATTTCTGTAAGTTTTCTTGCAAGATTAACTTTTCCTGTATCCATTTTCTGGTTTTTGATATTGATAACTTGTTTGTATTGGTCAGGTTTGAGTTTTTGTAATTGCCCATAGTACCATTTTTGTCTTTATACTTGTTATTTGATGTTTATTTTAATTTTTGTTCTAACAAATCAGTGGTCTGACTTAAATAGGTAATTCATTTTCAGATTTCCTCTATTAGTAACAAGTCATTTCCTGTCAACATTTAATCAGCTTCATTTTTGGTTGTTGGTACTAACCTTTGATGTTCATTATGCCACATCTTTACAATTCTTGTACCCAGCCTCCTCTCTCCAAAACCTTAGTCCTTATAAACCCTCCCTTAAAGTATTGTAATAGCTTTCTCCTAAATGATTTCCCTGGCTTAAGCCTCCCACCATTTCGTTCCATCCTACATACTTTCTGCCAAAGTAACTTTCCTTAATCCTCATTCTTCCCCCACTCCCCCAACTGCTAGCGCCTCCCTCCCAAGCTACCTTGTATTTGAACACTTTGTACATGCTTTTATCTATTAACTTTATATGTATGCTATGTATTTTTTATATGTATATAAGTTCTTTGTGAGAGGGATTGCTTAATTCTTCATGCTTGTATCTGAATTGCCTTACATACACAGTGCCTCACACATAGTAGGCACTTAATGAATACTTGATTGATTGGAAGAAGGTATTCATGATGCACTGGCTTAAGGCCTCTGAGTTAGATATAAGCTTTCAGACTTCTATTTCTTAATCTTGAACCACGTGTTCTAACATTTTTTATTCTACTTGTGCCCAGCTTCTCATTCTACTTGTTTTGGAGAGGGAACTAGAATATTGAAATACTAGAGAGATCTAGTTCTAATAAACAGATTACAATTTGGAGAACCATATATACATACATACATACACACACACACACACATATATGTGGATTTTGACTGCATCATATTTCCAATTGGACAAGTTATCTAATCCCTTTAGAGCTGACTTTGTGTCCCCCGTTGAAGAGAATAAACCTTTTGACATACTCAAGATGTACAAGTCCAGGGATCTAAAGTCCAAAGTTTTCCCCATTTGTAGGATTATTTCCCCATATTAAAGATATTATCTTAAAGGATAAAGCAGTTGAAAAAGCCCATCTTAATAGAACTGTTGTATACTAAAAGAATGTAATATAATATAAGGTAGTAGTCAGATTCATTATGATGTAGTAGTTCATTTTCAGACAAAAAAAAATTTGAATTTGGAACTGAGTGTAATATTTACAATTGAAATTAAAGAAGTCACGTGTAAGGGAAAACTAGTAGCATTAAACTAATCTCAGTTAAAGGAACCTTAGACATCATTTAATAGATTGTATTACAGGAACTATCAAATAACTAGTATGTGTTAGAGCAGTGGTATCAAATTGAAATGGATCCTGTGAACTGCGTATCAACTTAGGAAACTACAAATTCGCATTATCTATGTATATTGTATTTTTATTTATTTTATCAAATATTTCCCAATTACATTTCAGTATGGTTCAGAATGCACTCAGTTATATACTATGGCCAGTTGCCTCCATGTTGGACAATTAAAACATCTTCTTTGTTTAATTTTAACTGCTGGTATTGAATGTATCTTTAACATGGTTCCAGAATTCAAGTGCGTATGAATGAATAGACAAAGCACCTATGAGCAGTACTTACTGTCTCATTCCATCCTTCCTTCTATGGTCCCTTTTATCTTTCTTCTTCTCTCACTTCAACTTCTCCCTGTCTTCTGACTACTTGCCTAGTGACATGCTTGCCCATGTGTACCGCATCCTCATAAAAATTTTCACTTGATTGATCCATTCCCTGCTATCCATTGTCCCATATCTCTTCTCATTTTTGTGGCTAAACTCCTATCTTCTCACTCTCTTTTTAATTTTCTACAGTCTGGCTTTCCAACTCATCATTCAACTAAAACTGACCTCTCCAAAGTTACTAAGAATCTCTTAAATGACCTTCTCTTTAAAAACAACCAATTTCCTTTTCTCAGTCCTCATACTTCTTGACCTCTGCAGCTTTTTGACAATGTGGATTACACTGATTTCCTTCCTCTCTCTAGATTTTCAGGATACTACTCTCTTCTGGTTCTCCTTCTACCTATCTGACCACTCCTTAGTCTCCTTTGCCTCCTTCATTCAGGTATTCCCAGTAACCATGGGTGACTTCCAGGGCTCTGTCCTGGCCTTTCTCCCCCTTGCCCCTATACTACTATACTTGGTGATCTCATCAGGCCTCATGGATTCAGTTATCAGCTCTGCTGATGAGATTCTCACCTCCCCTCTCTACTGACCTTCAGTTGCACATTTGCAACTGCATATTAGACATCTCAAAATGTATGTCCTGTATGTATGTCTTAAATTCATTATGTCCAAAACTAAACTAATTATCTTTTCCTACTAACTCTCCCTTCTTCCTACCTTCCCTTGTAGTATTGAGGGTGACTTCCATGTTACTGAATATTCATGCCACCTATGTGTCATCTTTGACTCTTCATTCCCTTACTTCCTGTTCTCATATCTAGTCTGTTGCCAAGACTTCTAAATTTGCCTTCTTACATCTCTCATGTACACCCTCTCAACCATTTTGGTGCAGGCCCTTATCACCTCATGCCTGGATTCTTGTAGTGGTTGCTTGCCAGTTAGTCTGTCTGCCACAAGTCTCTATCCACCTGGCTGTCAGAGTGATCTTCCTGAAGTGTAGATCTGACCATGTCTCCCCCCACTTGATAAGCTTCAGTGGCTCTCTGTCCACCTTTGGGATCAAATATAAAATCCTCTGGCATTCAAAGCTTCATAACCTGGGTCTTTCCTCCCCTTCCCACCTCCCAGTACTCTTCAATACTTTTACTGTTCTTTGTACAAGACACTTTTTACAGTATTTTCACTGGCCATTCCCCTATCCCTGGAATGAACTCCTTCTTCATCTTTACTATCTGATTTCCCTGGTTTTCTTCATATTCCACCTATAATCCTGTCTTCTACAAAAAAGCTTTTTCCTTTCGCCCTTAATTCTGGTGTTTCTCTTCTGTTTATTATCTCCTGCTTACCCTGTATAGATCTTATTTGTACGTAGATATTTACATGTAAACTCATTCATTAGACTGTGAGCTTCTTGAATCCTTGGCACTCAGTACAGGGATTGCTTGAAACCTAGGAGGTGCTTAATCAATATTTATTGACTGACTAGGGATACAAATACAAGCTAGCAAGACAGTTCCAACCTCAGGGAGCTCACATTCTAATGCGTAAAAAGAGCAGGTACAGAGGAGTGGTGGCCATCAGGGTTTGAAGAGGGATGTCCTGAATGGGGATTAGAGCCATTCAGGAGTTGTAGTGTAGTGTAGTGTTGAGTTGACTGTTGTTCTCAGAGAGACAGGAAGCTGGAAGGGGCCCAGTGGCCTTGAGACCAACCACACAAGATGGGGTGAATGGTCACCAATCAGCCCAGCATCACAGGATTGAGACCCAAAATTCCAGTGGAGGAGTGTGTCCTGAAGCTGACTATGAAAGGGCATATATGTGAAATGAAAAGGTTCTGAAGTATTCCCATATTATTTAGTGGACTCTAGAAGATCATCTTATTCAGCCCCCTCATTTTACTCACAATGAAACTGAGTTCCAGAGAATGTAAGTTACTTTCTAAAGGTCATAGAGCTAGTAAGCAGTCAGGACTGAAACCACTGTGTCATTAAATTTGAAATTGAAGACTAAGCTGGAGCACACTGTCTCTTATTTCCACTACAGAAATCCCTAGTGCTTTTCCAAGTACCAGACAGAAGAAAGAGCCCTTCCTGGATTTAAAGTCAGAGAACCTGGGTTCAAATCCCTACTCTGCTATCTGTATACCTTGTAACAACTCACTTTACTTCTGGATCTCAGTTTCCTCATTGATAAAATGAGGGGATTGGACTAAATGACCCAAGGTCCCTTTTAGTCAATCCTAAATCTTGTGGGGAAAGCATTCACAAATTCTGTCACTTTGTTTTGTTTTGTTTGGTCTTGTTGTTTAATCAACCTAGGTTACTTTAAGATGTAGTCTTAAAAGAATAAGCATGATTGGGAATTATGTTCTTGTAATTTGAAATTTCTCACCCTGAATATTGTTTCTTTTATGAAATTGAGGTAATTTCATTTAAAAAAATGAAAATATTTTTTCTGGGGGGTTGTTTTGATGCAGATAGCATTACTAAACCGCCTTGAACGAATATTTGAAGCCTGTTTTCCTTCCTTACCTGTCCCTGAAACAAAAGAAGGAGTTACTTCCCTGGAGCACTTGCTAGAAGTAAGCAGTACACAGATCAGAGCAAGAGAGGCTTTGGGTGAAAATTGGTGAGTAATTGACAATTTTAATTCAATTCCTCAAATATTTATTAAAGGCCTATTATGGGTAAGGCATGCAAGAAAGACAAATGGAAGTAGTTCCTGCCCTCAAAGAGCATACATTCTCCTAGAGTGACACAATGTGTACCCATACAAGTAAATATAAACTATACAGTCATCTAAGATCAGGAATGACAACTCCACCTGAGTTCTGAAGGATGCTTAGGATTCTGAGAGGCAGAAGTGAGTGTGTTCCCGGCTTGGGACATAGGAAGATGAGAAGTATCATAGATAGGGAAGAACAGGGGCTTGGTTTGGTTGGAGTACATGAGGAGTGATGTGAAATAATTATGAGAAGTAGGTGAAGCCTTAAATATTAAATAGAAGTTTGAATTTTAACCTAAAGGAGTTACAGGAAATTCTTGAGCAGAGAAGAAGCCCCATCACACCTATGCTTTAGGAAGGTGATTTTGGTAGCTGGCTGGAGGATGAATTGAAAAGGGAAAGAACTGGGATCAGGCTGTTGGCAGAAGTCCAAGAAAAAGTCAATTAGGGTTTGAGCTGAGATATAGTCTGAAAGTGTAAAAAGGGAAGAGAATAAGCATTTATATAGTTCCTCTGATGTGCCAGGTACCTTGCTAAGCAGTTTTACGAACACTTTCTCATTTGACTGTCAACAACAATCCTGGAAGGTAGGTATGATCATAATTCCCATTTTGTACTTGAGGAAACTAAAGACATGCCATTCCCAGGGTCACACAACTTAGGTCACTTTTGAACTCACAACTTCCTGATTCCAGGTTCAGAGCTCTATTCCACTGTACCACTAGCTGCCTCCAAGGGTTAGATGGGAAAGTTTGGAGGCAGGATATGAAAAACTTGGCATCTGAATGGATGTGGGGAATGAGGGGGAGTGAAAGGATAAGGATGACTCAGATTATGAATGTGAATTAACCGAAAAAATGATGATGCCGAGAAAAAATAGGAAAATTAGGAGGAGGAGGTTTAAGATACCTGTGGTACATCCCAAGTATGGACAGCAGATATTTGGAGATAATGTACTGAAGCACAGTAGAGAGAGAATTGATATGTAGATTTAGGAGTTATCTGTATAGAAATGATGAAAACCATAGGAACTGATGAGAGATTACCAGGGGAGAAAGAAAGCCTAAAATAGTAACCTTGGATATACACACAGTTAGGGGACATGGCAAATAACATACATAAATGATACATTGCAAAGGAATCATCAGACAGGTATGGGGTTTTAACCAAGAAAGAGCCACAAAAGCAGAAGGAGGGGAAGAAGAGATTAAGAATACTTGAGAGAAGGATGATCATGGGTGTCAAAGCTGAATGTTGGTAAAAGGCCGTTGAATTCAGCCATTGGCAGATTGTTGATAACTTGGAGAGAGCGATTTTAGTCAAGGTGAGGTTAGAAATCAGATTGTAAATTTTAGCTTTTCTAAATAAGTTGCTCAGTTATGTTACAGATTCTCTGATCCAGACTTGTAAAAGGTGGAAAGTTCCCTGCGTGGAAACTCCTGCTCCTAAGCAGATGTGAAGTTTTTATGTAATTTAGAATCTTGAAGAGTTGTCTAGGGTAATCAAAGATTAAGTTCAGTGATTTTCCCATGGTCACATAGCTATGTGCCAGAAACTGGATTTGAACCTAGGTCTTTCTAACTCCAAGACTTGACTTCTGTCACTCTCTGTGTAAACCAGATGAGCTAACAACGATCACATATGTTACTCATCACTTCATGCAGATGGTGGTTTTCCAAAATACTTTTGCCAGTTCCTAAGTGAAAATTATTTTGGATATTGTGTAACTTCCACTTTCTATAAATTGCTATATTCATACTTTGATGACGCTTAAGTAGATTGTATTGTGTCTGCTATGGGCACTATTTTGCCATTTTAAATCTGATTCATGTATAGGCAACAAATTTAAATGAAATTTATAATATATCAGACACATTGTAACTGCAATAAATGGTAAAAGTTGCTGAGTCAGCTAGTCCTCATCCTGATGACTTTCAATTGGTCATGGCTGTTATAGGGAACTACTGGATGTGTGGACAGAGCTACAAGATATCCATGATGCATATGGCCTGAGATACCAGTGGGGTGGCTCCCATAGCAACAAGAAACTTTTGTGCTCCTTGGGAATCGACACACGCAATATTGTGAGTCTGATAATCATATTAAAAATGCCTTAACTAGTGAATGTATTTTTAAACCCTACTAAGCTGTAAGGAATTAGTTTCTCAAGAAGACACATTAATATATAGTAAACATCTTTATAATTTAAATGTGACTGTTTTTTTCCTCATGTTGCCCTTTTTTTAAATTGGCCATCATCACATCAAAATTCTGTTATTTAAAAGTTTTTTGGTTTAGAAATAATTAAAAAATAGCTAATTTTTAAATTTCTTAATATAATTCAAAATATACAGCATAAGTGATATTTGTACACTTTGGAAAATAAAAAGGATTTTTTTTCTGAGAATGGTAAAAGTTCTTTAAATGTGTATTCTTTCTCTTTTACATGTAGCTCTTTACGGGCAATAAGAAGCAACCTGTTATAGTACCCATGTATGCAGCAGGACTGGTAAGTACAGGAATGTCCTCATAAATCTTCAATCTTTGATGTCTCCAATTTTAAAAATCACATGGAAGTTTTTAAATTACAGCAGAAATTAGGAAATATGAGAAAAATCTTTTCTGTTAACTTCAGAAGTAACTTTAACATTTGCTTCCTTTCTCTCATGGAGCAAATGGTGGACATTTAATCTTAAACTAAAGCCCATTTATTCCTCTATATTAAGGTGGTCCTTATGATATCATTTTTTTATTGTTATCTAAATAAATGTATTTTAAAGAGGCAAATCAATAAAGTTTATTTGAAGGCTTCATAAATTGTTGGATTTAATCTTATTATAAAATGCTACATTGGGTTAATTCACTGTTGAAACTCTATGGTAATATTGAAGCCCAGCATTAAGAAATTAGTGTTCTTATGGAAATTATATAAAAGAACCACAACTGTTTGATATTTTGGTTATGATGGAGTCCTATTGAACACATTTGTAAATTGATAATCAGTCACTTAAAACTGGTTGAATTTTCTTATTTTATTGTTGGTTTTTCCCAGATATGCCAGGTAGTCTAGAATAACTCAGAAGAAATTGCTTTTCTTTTTTTATGGACTAAATAGTGTTTTTAATTTGCTGTGGGGTTTTTTTTTGTTTGTGTGAGTTATTGGTGACCAAAACAGTTCTGTTTATGAAACAAAAAATACTTTTAAACCCTATCACTAATAACTTTTAAGCTAGAGAAAAAGTCCTCTGGCCTACTTGAGGAAAGGGTAGGGGAATAACCTTACGGTGTAAAGACCTGAACTTATTTATAGAATTATGAAACTTAAATGACAGTCCTTGACCATGAGTGTGTGAAACTGAATTTATAAGTTGAATCTATATGTGTGTATGGATGGAGAGAGATGGATAGATAGATAGATATAGAGATATTAGATATAGAGATATATACATACACACAAGCACATACATATAATTTTACTAGTCAACAAGACCAAGGTACTCAGTGTATCTCTTTGTAGACACTACACTTTAAAGACCTTTTTCAAATGTATTGTAGAGTCATTAGAGGAAGGTACAGTCTGATGTTTTACATTTGGTTTGCTGTTGATATCATATGAATTTTATACTTGAGTCTTTTCTGCTCATTTGAAGGAAGGACATTGTCTTATGAGGGGATCAAGTAATCTAGCGAAACTTGTGCTTCCTAGTAAACTTTACTTTTTTTATTTTCAGGTGGTGGCATGGATGCTCATGATCCACAATATCACTTAAATTTATTCTTTCTAAGAACACTGAATCTATTGTTGTTCTTATTTTAATAGTCTCATGTAGGAACTGAGAATATTATGTATGGGAATTAATCATTTGTGTGCTTTTGTGAAAGCATATGCATAGCTTTATTGGGGTTTTTTTTAAGGTGTTTTGTTTTGGGTAGGAGGAGGGATGGAGGAGTAAAGGTATTAGTAAGATTACTCTGTTTCTTTTTCCTACCGGGAATTAACAGAAAACCTTCAATAGTTGTAGATGTAGTAGACTGTGTAATGGCTTGTACCATTTACACTTACTAACAGAGTACAAAGTTAATTCTTTAACAGGATTTAATCAAGTTTCTTTGTACACCCTCTCTCTTCCCACTCCTACATGCAGTCCTGAGACTGAAAAGAAGGCTTAAATTGCTGAATTTTGTTTCAAATTATAAAATACAGTAGACCACTTCCCTAAATAGTTATTGATCTGTGAAAATATTAACAAAATGGAAAAATAGAATTTAAATGTTATTTAATAAATGAAACTTGGATTTTTAAGACTACAATAATTCTTTGGGAAATATAATTGGTAATTTAAAGCCTACTTAAGAACAAGTAGCACAGAATCACATAAGGCATGAACTTTTTTCTAAATTGTCCCCAACGGCTAAGTTAAGGGCTTCCATTTGTACTTTTGATAAGGATTAAACGTCTAAATTTTGTCACATCACCTTTCCTTATGCCACACTTAAGGGGCAAACCCCCCTGACAGCTTATATGGAAATGTCCGTCATTATTAGTGATTTAGGAGCTTGAGATTTTTGTCACTTTGGAGACAGTTTGAACAGTTATTTTCCTAAATTAGTATTTTTTTGCCTCTCTGTGATGTGGAAATGGCTCTAGGTTCTAGAAGGCTATACCGTTAGAGCAGAAGGTCTGGTGGATCTTCTAAGTGAGAAAGACTTTAAAACATGGGCTTAGAAAATGAACCATGTGTCTGTCTTAGGACTGTTCTGGCCAGTTAAAGGGAGGATCATCACCAGAGAGTAGGTTGACTGCCAGGTACTTGAATGATGCTTAACCTACAGAATATATAGCTAGATCTGGACTGATATGAATAATGCACCTTATGAAGAGTCACACTGTTTGAAATTATAATTATGTAAAATATGACAATTGGTTTCAACCCTTTGGAAATTGTGTTATGAATTGAATAATGTGGCCATTCTATGGGATTCATTATTCGCATTAATCAGGTCCTGGCTCTCTTCTATAGCTTAAGGTAAATTTTTTTTAAGTAAATTTTTGGTTGTGGTATGTAGGTGCTTGTACAAAATACTGTTTGAACATACATCCTATATGTGTCCTTTGCTTTTCCCACAGGGATATAAAAATATAATTTCTAAGGTCTCTAGTAGCACATTCATTAAATCAACTAACAAGCATTTATTAATGCCTACCCTATGCCAGACCTTCTGGATACAAAGGCAAAAATGAAGCAACGCTTGCCCTCAAGGAGTTTGCATTGTAATAAAGAAGATGTATATTTATATAAATATAACATAAGATAAATATGCAGAGTGGTGAAGGGAGAATCAGGAAAGGTCTTACGTAGAATATGGCACTTGACCTGAGCTTTGAAGGAAGCTCGGGATTTTAAGAATTGTAGATAAGGAAGGGAATACATTGTAAGCATGAGGGACAGCCTATACAAAGGTGTAGTAGTGATAGAAGTTGGAGTGGACCAGCAAGAAGACCAGTCTGACTGAACCATAGAGTGCATGAAGAGGTTTAATATACAATAAGGCTAGAAAGGCCTTAAAGCCGGGTTGAAGGGGTTTAAAATTCCAAAAGAGTAACTTATGTTACAAACTAGTAATGCTGTTGATGCTGAAATCCATCTGATGCCAGTACAAGATAAGAACCTAAGTAAAATTAGGCCAACCTCAAATGATACAGACTAGGTTCAGAAATAGCTCCAAATGTTGGCATGAATATATTTCAATGGAATCCTTTCCTACTTTCAAGCTACAGTTGCATGCAAGGAACAGAGTAACCAGAGACCATATCAGTTCATTTGAAACATTAAGTTTAAGTGTTTATTTGATTAGTTCACTCTTGTAAATTTTATTCAAAATAATAAATATTTTTGTTGGAAAGTTTGTTCTAAGAACATTTGGGGAAATCATTATGTTCTAAAAGAGATTTAAAGTATAGAATATGATAATTTGAGAATATTGTTGAATTTCTGGAAGCATGAATAGAGTATGTTGTGAACCCTCCCACTCCAGTTTTATGTATGTTTTCAGGCTGCTGTGATACCTTTTTATTATATCATTATTTCTTGTAGGAAATAACAGAAGGGAAAAATACTAAGTACTTGTGGGAAGGTTTGCTTTAATTGGTGATGAAAGTTTAAAAATAGATCTTGTATGAGATCAAAATTCTTAAAATTATTTTAAAATCTGGGAAGGTAGTTGCTAAAAAGAGATTTCTAGAAACAAATTTATTGTTTCCTTTTTCTGGAAGTAATCTCCAACTGATCTGTTTTCCCTTTTGTAGCTTATTTCTGTGTTTAGCATTTCCTAAACCTTTGCATAGTTTTTGCTGATGGCTACCATAACTTTTTTAGGGTATGTTAGAACCCACAAAGGAACCATTGAAACCGCTATCTGCTGCAGAGAAAATAGCTTCAATTGGCCAAACTCCCCTTATATCGCCAGAGATGAGTGCATGTACATCTGATCAATTACAGGTAAAAAAAAAAAGTGTTTGTGTGTGTGTTGACCTTTTTTCTCCTTTAATATATGTCTAGCTAAGTTTCTGTCTTTTCTTAAAGTCTTTATTTGATATTTGGTGTTTTATTCTGTAATTCATTGAAAAACTAAGTTGGGGGGCTTGTATTTTTAAAGAAAGGTTTTATTTGAAAACTAGTGGTATGAGCTCCTGAACTCGTTCCTTATCTGTATAGTGAAAGGGATGGTCCTTTTTTCTACAGAGTCTGTTTAACTCTATAATTCTGCGATCCTAAATCCTGCCATATACTCTAGTAAGTCCTTTTTTAAAAATAATGTGTGAAATATTATATTGGTAGGAAGCATTAAAAACATTGGAAATAATATATTAAAGCTGTTTTTATGTGTTTGTGTTTAAATTTAAACTTATATGTACAAAAAAGCCATGGTTTTAGTACTCTTTTTGAATTAAAAATTCTTTTAAATGTTAGCCTCTTTGGGATAAGCTTATTTTCCAAACTAAGCCAAAAAGTTTATTAAGACAACTATTTTATATGCACAAAATTTTATAGTAAAATTTAATCTGGTTTGTTTTAACTGTTCTTTGCATCAGCACACCTAAATTTACTTTCCATATAATAAGTAATACAGTACTATGACCCATTAGAGGAAAGTAAGCTTTCCTGTTCACATTGATTTCTCCATGGATCCAGATTAGCTCAGTATTTTTTTTCCTGTTACAGTTTTCAGAAGATTCTCTTATGTTCCCATAGCTTTCACTTCCTGGTTTGCAGACCAGGGTTTTAGATGTATGGGTGGGGTTCCCAGTGATGCCTGGGCATGGAACCACAGCTCCTGGTTAGTAGCATGGGAAATAGTTTAAGCAAAACCATTTAGTTGTCTTCTGTGCTAGGTTTCACCTTCTTCCCCACCTCAGCACTTAAGACAGCAAGGCAAAGGTGGGGCCTAACTCTGGGCAAAATTTGAGAGCAGGCCCAATTTATCTGAGATGCCTTCTTTTTCAGTGCCCCTTTGTGGCCCTGTGGTTCTCCACCACCCCAATCTTATTTCCCTAGGGTGAAAATATACTCCGCCATTTATTCCTTGCCCATAAATCTCTGGAAGTTTTACCTTTATTGAGCATCTAAATCACACCTTCAATACTGTTAATTTTCTTTTCTTCCCAGAGAATTGAATCAAAGGCATGCAGCCCAGAAAAGACCCTGACAACTGACAGGGAAATGAGACAGTACAGACAGTGGGGGTCTGAGACATCTTGGCTTAAGGCAGGGCTGTACCTACCCCTCATAGCACAAAGACTGGGAGAGATTCACCTTTTGGCAGGAAGTGGCTCTAGGGGCACACATTCTTCCTTTTCACAACCATTTCTTCCAGCTGACCCTAGAAATGCTTTTTTTATTGATTTAATTATTTTGTTTCATGATATAAATGCTTAATTTTCACGAACCACATTAACTGCCATGCATATGACTAAATATCAGGTTAACTTTGCTATATAGTTCTCTTTTTTTTAAACCTAAATATTAGCTGTATGCAGCATGCTGTGCTAGGTACTGGGGAAGATAAAAAGAAAATTATCTTTGTCTACATGGAGCTTGCAGAAGTGCTTTAGACTTTTCTGCTGCCTTATAATTATCTGTATATGTATCATATTTCAGCCATTTGTTCATCAACCTTTAAATACAATATTGAGAGTCTGGTTTATACCTTAACAGAATTATCTGACTTCCAGCACCTAGCACCAAATAGTGAACAAATATTTATTAAAGATATTCTTCTGCCCTCAAGCTGTATAAAACATAGTTTGTTTATATTTGTTAAGTCTCTGTAACACTTTTACTCAAGCAGTGCGATTAACTGCTCTCAACCTAAAAAACTTGGAGGAGGGAACATTGATCTTGGAACTATATCATCAATGTGATAATGCACTCCAAGAGTGCTGATTGAAACCCATCCGTGCCTTCTCGTCATGTGTGACTTGTGTTCGTTTCCTCCACAGGGGATCCACCCACTGTACTGAATTCTTTTTCTCTAGATCTTTTCACATTTCAAGGCTATTATTTGGACCAGGCAGCCTCTCCATCAATTATCCACATGCTCACTATATGACAAACATCTATTTTTCTTGTTATTCATATTTCTGATACCTCTTATACCACCCGTCTTATGCAGCTTTGCATTGGTAACATGTTGCCATCTACTGATAACTTACCATGTATCAGTATGATGTATCAATATTGCCCTTTAGGCAACATGCAACTTTAATCTTTTAGGCTAATATTCCATGATTTATAGCTAGCGATGCAGTATTATTGGAAGAATATTGAGATTAAAAAGCTTATAGACATTCAAAGTACTGTGCATTTCCCCAAAGTAGTCTAGCTCTCTCTCCTATTAAGTTTTAGTCCGGGTTCTTTGTTCATGTGCAGTATCTCTCTGAGGAGCATTTATTGATGGATTTCCTCATTGGATTTTCTATACAAGTGTCTATCATAGTCTGACATAGACATTCTTTGTCCACATAGGAAATATGCGGATTATTAAACTGAAGCTTTTTTAGTGAAATGGATAGATATTTTTTATATAGCTTTTTTTTTAATAAGTTTTAATTTTTTTAATATTTACATCATAGTCATTTCTGGATATAGCATTCCGCACTTTAATTGAACCCTCCTTTGTAAGAAAGAAAGGTGAGGAAAAAGTAACAAATACAGTGACTGAATCAAATATGAATGCATCATTCTGTCTCTGCCTGTAGTACACCTTCTTTATCAATGAATTCACTGTAGCCAGGGTTGTTTGTTAGAGTAACTCTAAACTTGGCTGGTTTTAACTTACACCTTTAATTTACATTATTATAGGCATTGTGTATATTCTTTCAGTTCTGCTTGATTCGTTCTATTTTGTTTCATATAGATCTTGCCATGTTCCTCTGAATTGCTCGGATTTGTCCTTCTTAGTGCACAATAATACTACATGACAGTCACATGCCACAATTGGTCATTTGACAGGAACCCACTTAGTTTCTGAATTGTTTACACACACACACACACACACACACACACACACACTTGCTACTATGAATATTTTGGTATATACAAGAACTTTCTTTTAATTACTGTTCTTTTTAGGGGATATAGGCCCGCTAGTGGGATTACCAGGTCAAAGGATATGAGCATTTTAGTTACTTTACTCACATAATTCTGAATTACTTTGCAGAGCAATTGAACCACTTTAGAACTCCACTATTTTAGTGAGCCTCTCAATCCACAGTCCTCCATCACAGACTTGTTGCCATTTTTTGTGTCACCTTTGCAAATTCATGGCAAAGTTGGTTTAATTTGTATTTCTTTTATTATTATTGATGTGGAGTATGTTTTCACATGGATATTGATAGTTCTTCTTTACATAACCTTTAACTACTTATCTAAGAGGACTGGCGCTTGTTCTTACACACAGTGTCCCAAAAGTCAGCACATACACATACATTGGCCCAAATAAACCTAATTTATATGAAATTGATCTCCAGTCTTCTCAGTAGTTCTCTTGTCAAATAGGGAATTTTTTCCATAATTCTTTTTCTTCCTGGCTTTATCAAACACTGGGCTACTGTTGTTGTTTGTTTTTTAAATTATTACTATTTCTAGTTATTCCTTTTGTTCCACAGATAAGATCTACTTTTCTGTTTCTTAAACCAGTACCAGAGTGTTTTTATGATTTGTTTTGTAATACAATTTAAAGTCTGGTGATGCTGTGCCCATTCCACTCCTACTTTGTTTATTATTTTCCTTGAGATTTAGACCTTTTGTTATATCTAAATAATTTTACTGTCAGTTTGTCTTGTTGGATGAAGTTTTGATCGATAGTGTATGAATCTATAATTTTAGTTTAAAATTTTTATATTGGTATGACCTAACCATGAATATTGAACATCAGTTATTTGTTTTCCTTTATTTTGACAAAGAATGTTTTGTAACTATATTTATATTTGTACTTCTGTGTGTACCTTTGTAAACTACTTCATAGATAATTTATGCATTTTGTAGTTATTTTAGATTAAATTTCTCTTATTTTTTTCTCTTGGTATTTGTTAGTACTGTATTAAAAGTGCTATTTTTTAAGATTTATTTTCTATCCTACTGTTTAATTAAGTTATTAATCATCTCACTCTTCACTAATTCTTTTGAGCTGTCTAAGCAACCATATTATTTAGAGATAGGTATAATTTTTGTCTTATTGTCCGTGTTCAAACTAGTTGTTTCTCTAGTATTTTTTCCCCTATATAGTATTTCTAGAACTTTGTCAAATAATAGGGGACAGGGAAACCTTGCTTTATGCAAACTGTTTTAAGTTATTTTTAAGAGATTCTTGAATGATTTTAGCTATGAAATTATTACTTATTTTCATCACCTGAGTATTTTGCTACAGTCCGTTTTGAAAAATGCAGTGAAAAAGTCTTTTTCACATTAGATATAAATCATCAACCTACCAAAATATCCAATATTTCACTAGTAACTTATCCACTGGACTTGGAAACAGCTCTGGATTTTTTTTTTATGTGTAACCTTGAACAAATTATTTAATTTCTTTAAGCCTCAGTTTCTTCGTGTATTAAATGGACATAATATTACTTTTTATTACTGACCTCACAGGGTGATTATAAGGAATAAAGAAGGTAATATATGTAAAGGTGCTAAATAAATTACAAATTACTGTATAAATGTAAGTCATTAAAGGATTCTTAATCCTATCAAATTAATATACATTTATTTTAGAGCAAATTAAGCAGAAATAAATAAGAAAACTTTGGAATCTATATAGGTAGAAAGATTACATAAAGATAGATAAGGCTTTCTTAAGCTAATTAATAGTATTTACTTCATGGTTTTTTAAAGACTTTTTTATATAGTATTATCTGATTATCACAGCAGCCTTGTTAAAGATGGAGAGCTATTTTTTTCCCAGATGAGAATGTGGACTCAAAAAAATTAAATGGCTTATCCAAAGTCACAGAAGTAATAGGTAGTGAAGTAAAGGCAACAAGTTATAAATTATAGTAATGATGTTTTACTTTTATGGCTACAAAACATTTTACATACATTTGATTCTCACAAGCATCCTGTAAAGAAGATGTTAGGAGTAATATTAGAGCTACAGCCACAAAGCTACTAAGTACGAGGCAGAACCAGATGTTGCCTAGAACACAGTTCTCCTGACTGACTCTTCAGTGCTTATCTGGACACATATGATTGAAAAAAATCTGGGACTAGTATGGATCAAAAGCATTAGATGATAAGAGTTATGAAAGTACTGATGTTCTATACTTGATATCAACTTAAGAGATATAAAGAAGAAAAATAAAAATGATTAAAAAATTAGCAAACAGTTCCTACGAAGAAAAGCTAAAATAATGAGGCCTGTTAAAGAGAAAGCTGAGGTATTTAATCATACTTTCTAGGTTCACAAAAAATTATACCTAAACAGTTAGACATCAACTTCCTCAACAGGGCCTTTTAAAATAGTAAAACAAACTCCAAAAGAAATGGTGACTTTCCATGGCTGGAGATCTTTAAGATACAGGGTGTGACTATAAAGTAATGAGACTGGTGTTTGTGTGCAGGATCAGTCTCATTACTTTATAGTCATGCCTTGTATATGCTCATCCTTCACCCTGATGCAGCTGTGTTCTAACTGGAGTGGGAATGTGGAGTAAATGATGTAGAGATACTCGACGTTCATTCAGTAACTGTTCTTTTGAAGTAATTTGTAATTCTAAGATATAAATATTCATCTACTGCTTTCATAATTAGAGTACTATATTTTCTTTTGGTTTTGAGGCCCTTTTTAGCACTTGTTGCCTGTGTCCACAATAAATATCACATAATCTTCCCCATTCATTTTCAGCCTATACCTGAAATTTTTTGTTCTTTTGTTTCCTAGATCATCTTGAGCAGTCTGGGTCAAGTTTGGTATTTAGGAAAGGATCTATTTTTTAAAATCAATGTGCTTTATAAAAAACCTTGAGAAAAATTTTCTATTTGTCCAAAAGTTGTTTCACTTTTTCCTAGGGACATATATAATTTAGATATTATTCCAAGTCATATAATGTACTTTGTTTTGTTAAATACTTTAATATGCAAGTACAGAATTAGCAGGGGATTTGGGTACTATTGTGGACTATGATCATTTGTCGGAGTAAGTTTTGAACTTCAAACTGTTTTTGTATGTAAAAAAAGATCAAGATTTGTAGAAAATATAAAGCTGTGTAATTCATACTTATCTGAGAAATTCAAATATTTATAATCAAGTGAATATTATGAACTAAGAATATCACAATTTAAACAAGTTGCAATGATTGACAAGTACAAATATGATCCTAAATAATGTGCAGGCTAATAGGGCTTTTTTTTACATATGAATATTAATCCATTTCTTCAATCTAACACAAATACCACACTAGAGTTGTAGAACTTTAAGGAAGGAACTGCCTTCCCAGAACCATAATGAGATATGTATATGATCTGCAGAGACCAGACCTTCTCGTTCATGTTTTCATTTCTGTCGGCATTGATTAATCAGTTACTTTTGAGAGTCAGTAAGGTACAGTGAAGAGGGCTGGATGTTGAGTCAAGAAAACATAGGTTTGAATCCTACCTTGGTGTACAAGCTGTGTTCTCTTTGGGATAACCTCTCTGGGCCTCAAGTTCTTATTTATAAAATGAAGATGTTGCACTCAGTGAACTTCACTTCTTTTCAGCTCTAAATCTATAATCCTTTGATTCTACCACTTTCAAACTTGACTGAATTAAATCATGTAATTATATGTTTATGTTCTGAAATTAAACTCCTTCCCATTTCTTTATTTCCTCCACTGAGACTTTCCACGTTGAGTTAAACTAAAGCTCATAGCCATTCTCTTTGACTGAATCTGATAAAAATCTGCAACAGTTTGTCAGTCATTTTTTTTTCCTAAGACAACTTTTTGATACCTCCAACAATTCCATTTGAGAAAACAATGTATGAACACAAACTGGCAATAGTTTTTCATGGTTCTTTGGTTTTAAAAAATTGTCATCCTTTGCATTAAAGAGAGCCCTAATAGTCCCGTTACCCACAAACCTCTTAGGATAAATGTGACTGATGATCATGGTGAAACCCACATTTTGTACAGTAGTGAGTATGCAGTCTAAGACTCTACCCTGTCTTTACAGAACCCACTCCTTAATGGCGCTGTCTTTGACTTTTAGCCTACATCTTTAGCCTACGTCATCACATCGTTACCCAAATTCATAGAAGTTACAGATTGTTAGTGATGAGGCTATGGCTAAAATCCTTGTCTCCTGACCACCATCCTATGATTACATAAGCACATCTTTCTTACAATACACTCAGAGCATTAACTGTGCCATGTTCCTTAAATTTTTATTGTTGTGTTTCTTCCTTCTTTTACTTTCTTCCTCAGCTTACCATTAAAGCATTTGCTAAGAAATCTCTTTGTTCATGTAAATGAATTTTTTTGGTGCTCATATCATATCATTGTTATTGACAACTTTGGCTATGTCTGCATGAGAGCAAACATTTGGATGAAAAACTAAAAAACTTAGTCATTCATTGATTTATAGCATCTAGCTGATTAGCATAATATAGCTAAGACAATTACATGACTGAAATTTATCTTTTTTAAACTTTTCATTTGAATGATAACACATTTCAGTTACTTTAAGCAGAATACTTTCCTTTCAACACCTCCATGAAAGAAGTAGCATAAGTAATTACATCCCAATTTTGTAGATGAGGAAATTGAGACTCAGGGAAGTTTTGAAATTTACCTACATTCTTATAACCAATAAGTGTCAGAAGAAGGGTCCACACCTGGGCCTTCTACCAAATCCAGTGTCGTTTGTACTAAGCAGCTCTCTGGATGATGTGGCATCCCTTATACACGGTGTTTGACTTGCTATAAGATATTGAATGTGACTCTTAATTTTTAAAAATTAATTTTTAAATTGAATGGGATGAGTGCATATGGTCTAAATTCCATGTACAAATAATAGGTTGTTGAATGCTTTAGTTTTGTTTTTAGATGACTTAAAGACTTTACGAAACTGATAAAGTAGCATAAGACAACTAGGTTTTTTAAAAAATCACACACTTTTCAGTCTAGTACTGTTTTCATTTCAGTTAGTGTTGCCTACTGATAGATTTTTCTAAGCACTGTTGTTTGGCATATATAATGATATCATGAATTATCCAAGCAATTGTATAATAATAACTAGGAATACAGATTTAGTGTTAGTTAACAAGAATTTATGAGTAAGCCCTTAATAAATTATATATGTATGTGCATAAATATATATATACAATATACATACATGCACATATACTGAGATATATTAATATAAAACATGTGTATGTGTAAAAATAACACATTGCAAGTGTACAAGAGAATTAAATGCCTGGTCCATGTCCTGAAAGAATTTATAGTCTTGATACCCATTGTATGAGGCAGCTAGGTGACATAGTGGATAGAGTGCTAGGCCTTCGAGTAAGGTAGCCCCGAGTTCAGAGGCAGCCTCAAATACTTAGCAGCTGTGTGATCCTAGGTAAGTCCTTTAACCTCTGTCTTAGATTTCTTGTCTATCAAATGGGGATAATGATAGCACTTCTCCCCCTACCCCAGGTTGTGGTAATAATCAGCTGAGATATTTGTCAAGTTCCTTTGCAGACCTTAAAGTGCTCTGCAGATGATAGTGTTGTTATATTATTTAAACATTTCTAGGAAGTTTTCTACTCTCACTAAAATGAGAAACACAGCTCATTTTACCAGTTCATATGAACTTCAAATTGTCAGTTTCTCTCCAAATGTTTTATTCCAGATATTCTTATATAGCATCTTTTTGTTGTTCCTTGACACCTATCTTATGTTTCGTTTTTGCTTGTATTTCCCCTGCTATTTTGTTGTCACATTTCCACAGTTTAGTTAGGGATAACTTAAGGAAATGAAGAAATTTAAAAGCAGAGGTTCAGGAAATTCAGAGGAGTGCTTTTGTTTCTAAATGTTGTTGTCTTTGATATACATCACTTTAAAATTATAGGTACTAAAATCTGATATGTAACTTCTATTTTTAGATTAGAATCTTTGGTTAATTTTTATAGAATCAGAAAATATTTTAAACTCACAAAATAGATTTAACTTCCTTAAAATTATAGATTAGTACTAGATCTGTTGATGTGTATCCCATTTTTGAAAAGGAAAGATTATTGTACAGTTGTATTTTCTATTTGTAATTGTGCTTTCTGTTTCTACAAAAATACTTTTGTAATTTCTAATTGTACAATTAGTATTTTCAAGTTTCTTCTTCTCCCACTAGGAAATATGATAAAAAGTAAATATTGGAAGTTAAGTACTCAAAAAAACCTTAAGTTCTGGTCTGTAGTTACATAATTTTGCACCTTTGCCTTAAAAAAATTTTATCAGTTATCAAAATTCTCTTCCTTAAGGGAAAAGTAAAAATGTGAAATTTGAAGTAGAAAAATTATCCAACCAATTCATTGTATATAGGTAAAGAAACAGAGAATTGTAGAGACTGAATGACTTGCCCAAGGTCGTATAGCTAATTACTGGTAGAGTAGGACTAGCTAGAACCTTGTTCCCCTGACTCCCAGCTAAGAAGTTTTTAGTAACTGATCTTGAACAATGTTTTAAGGTTTTACAGTATGTATTTGTTAGGCATAATTCATGGGTACTGACAAAATTTAACTTTTAATAAAAAGTCCTTTTGTAGGAATTTTTATCCAAAGCTTGGTTTAGAAGATTATAATCTGACTTAGGATCAATCCATAATCATCCATTTAATAAAATGAAGTTTCCTGAGATATTGATATTTAATCTTTTTCATGGTATCTTGGTAAAAACAACTTTATTTCAAGTATCTTACATTGCTGTAATCTGGATTGACAAATTTTTATTCTTTTGGTTTCCAACTCTAGGAATCTCTACCACCTGTCCAGTTTGACTGGAGTAGCAGTGGCCTTACTAACCCTTTAGATGGTACGTCTCTCCGTAGAGCCTCTAGCACAAGAGCTAGAGTTAAGAAAGCTACAAAGTTCAGACAAACTTCTCTCTGCTGATTTTTTTTTTTTAAGATACAATTTTTTATTCTTATCTTTGGAAATTCAGGCTTTCCTTCTGATTGATAGTTCCCCTAGAAAAGAAGCCATTAATAATATTCATGATATAGTATCACAGTGTACTTAAGTGAGAACTAGATAAAATTTTATTTTAATTACTGTAAGTAGAACGTTAAAAGCTTAGGTAATTCTATTCATTCTCCAAGTAGTTAAGTAGTATTTTAGCCTGAAATATTTAACTTGGGAAAAATATTTTCCTGTTCAACTTCATTGGGGGGGGGGTGGGTTGGATGTAAAATACAGTAAATAGAGTTGTTTCAAAGCACAATTGTTTAACCAAAGGCGGTTTCCAAATGGTGCATATTTTTTGACTCAAAAGTTTTCAGATATATTTTATAGAACACCAGTATTAAAATGGAAAATGTGATTTGATGGTTGTTTTCTAAATTCAGTTCATTTCAGTGTTCAAAATTATTATTAATAGGTAATGAATGCCAGCAACTCAAATTTTGCCAGTGTAACTGGTATCACTTAAGGTTTTAGAGGGTTGAAAGTTAAAGGAGGTTTTCTTTTTTCTTAGCAAAATAGGTTGCAGTAAAAATAATGAGTCTTCATTATAGTTGTTTAAACATTAGCCAAACCTTTTTTTTTAAACACTTTTTCACGGTCCCTTATGGTAGGACAGTAGTGGTGCAGGGTACCTAGACTATAGCAGATTGTATACTTTAGTGATGAAGGAAAGCCTGGATGGACCTTTTTGCTGTTTTCTAGTGTCTTATTACTTCAGTCAAGTCATCGTGCTTTCTTTTTAACAAATAACTTCTTTTAAAATGTATCTCCTTTCTGATCACTGTTTCAGAGTTAAAGGGGAACAGTACAACTTGAAGTTGTGCATAACAGGGTAGGGCAATTGTGGCATCCGGGACCACATAGAATATTTTAAACTAAGTCACCATATTGATTTGTAGTCTGAAACTGGCAAATAAATTTGTCAGATTTTTAAGTTACTAATTATGAACCAGCATTACTAACTTGGAAGGCTGGTTTGGGCATGTATAATGATGAATTTATGATGGACTGAAATTACAGTATTGTTTCCCTTTAACAGGCAGATTTACCTGAGGCTTTTTGATATGACTCCATTTTTTTTATTGAAATAAATCTTTTCTTTCTAACTACAAAATTACTAGTGTTTAATAACTTGCATTGTACATGAGAAAATGTACATTGAGTTAAGTTGTTATTGTCTTTAGATATAACAAACTAATTCTGTAAGCATTGTTTTCATGTTGATTTTTAAATTGTATAATGAGTACTAATTATAACTTGCATGTTCAAGTGTGTGTCTTACCCCTTTTTACACATAACCCCTCCTCCCTTGGCTTACCTTCTGTATGGCTGCCTACCACCACGGTCACTGAATTCCAAGCTAGTGGAGGTTCCACTCTCCTGAACCTTGATTTCTTTGGGCCCGTGGATGACAGTAGCTCTAGCAGCACCACCACCATCCCAGGTCAGCAGAGTGTTAAAACCACAACTATGATCTAATTTGTTACTAATAGCATGATCATGGCACTTGACTTTCCTATAAGCAAGAAAAATAATTTTATTGTATTCTTCTATGATGTCTTTCTAATACTTTTTTTTCCCCTTTCATCTGTCTTCTGTTAGTTATTTTGCAGTACCAAGCTACAAGTAACATAATTTGAAGTATTTTTAAAGGCAAAAGTGTAATGTTATTAGGCTGAAGGT
The DNA here is from genome assembly GCA_028658325.1 of Potorous gilbertii. Taxonomy (NCBI): domain Eukaryota; kingdom Metazoa; phylum Chordata; class Mammalia; order Diprotodontia; family Potoroidae; genus Potorous; species Potorous gilbertii. The sequence continues at coordinate 180,075,645 of CM053769.1, forward strand.
GACTTTTAGGAATGAAAATTTTAATCATCTTAGTGACTCAGTATGTTAATGATTTCTCCCATTCCACTTATGAAAGATGTGAGACTTTATATTGCTGATTTTTAAGGCATATTCTATAAAGCTAGCTAAAAAGTCTATGTACAATCGCATGTGCATCTTTTACTTGGTTGGTGCGTGTGATTACAGTGTTATTGCAAATTCTGGCATTCAGATAATTACATGTACTTTGGTGCTGCTAATGTAGAATTAGGTTCCAAAATATTGGAGCCTGTTGTTTAGTTATATAATTGACACTTGGATCTCTATTATAGTTTTTATGTAGTTATTTTTTAAATAGCAGGTATGCTGTTACCGCCTAAGAAAAGTGTTATCACAGAATAGTAGAAAGACAGTTACCTGTGGGACGTGAAAACCCAGAAACCAAGAAAAAATATTGAAAAATGCCTGTAAAAGGAATGTTCAGCCCTGCTGAATTTCAGTCCATTGACCAAAGGACAAATGTATTTTGTCATTTTCTAACTAAATAAAAGATGAACATTGTAATGTTTTTATGGTCACATTTTCTTTAAGATAGTTTTCACTAAGTTTCTGTTACCTCAGCTTGTGGTCTGGTTGTCCTACCAACTAGTCACAGGGCAGCACTGGTGACTCAAACCTATGGATAGAGTTACCCTTGACCCCTTTTGATACCCCTCTCCTAGCCACTCTAGTACTTAAACATGTCCTGCTCCATAAGAGATGCTTAAGAACTAATACCACCCCATTCCCCAGTCAAGGGGAAGTTCTAGGAAATAGGAAGGCCCTGAGAAAGGTGGCTGAGGTGTGACCCCATGTTCTTCCTGTCCCACAAGCTCTGCTCATTCATTAGTGGACCTTACTGCTGCCAGTTGGTACAGTGATCATACTCTGGAATCCAGGTGACTCATTACTGTTTTCACCAATACAGTGTTTGTTTCAGAACTGTTTGTCTTTCATTTTGAATTACTTCTAAATGCATTGCTTCAGTGGACTTGCCAGTATGCATCAGGGAGCCATTGGAGGACACCCGATGAACCCACAACCATGCATTTAGTTTCATTGATTACCAGGAAAAGCTACAACAAGTCATGCAGCTTCCTTGGGACGAAATGAGCTCCCCTGAGCTTCATTTCCTCACAATTTTGAATTATAATTTAAATGAGCTCACTATTTTTTCTTTTAAATTCCTAACAATCTTTTTAAAAATTTAATTATAATCCACACTCTCCTTGAAAAATCATCCATAGGAACACAAATAACAGGAATTCATAAAGAGATGCAAAAGTGACCAGATAACTCAGCTTAATGTCCAGCGCTGAGAGCCAAAAGAGCATCCTGGAGGGCAGGCTTGACGGTCTCATAACTGTCATAAAGGAAGTGTATTTTAGCACAATTAACATAGAATGCATTATTTTTTACCTATTTTTATACTTTGATAAGTATTCTCATAAATGTGCTAGCTGCTCTATGCATTTGGTTACTCTAAATCCAGTTTTAGCTTATTTTATTGCTGTTTGGGTTTTTGTTCAAAACTTGTCATCAAGAAACAGTTATAAACACCTTCCTTGGTAGGTCATTTCACCACTTGCTTGCATTTTTTTTCCGACTTGTTTCTGGGAAAGTCATATTGTCTTAGCTTGCAATTATTATTTTGTGTGTAAGACTTATTTAGGAGGTTGGCATAGAATTTGATGGGCTAACTTGAGTTATATACAGACCTCATTAAGGTTCTATTGAAGTTATTCTCCACTTATATCTATACTGTAGCTCTACTGGGTTTTGAGAAAAAAACATACAGTTTTTTTTTAAATCTCCTGTTTTACTGTTTGACAGGAAAGCAACCAATATTACTTTTATTAAACTTGTCAAAACCAGCCAAGCTTTCTCTCACACATTTGTGTTGCCAGTCAGGATATAATTTTTCCATAGAACCAGCAGCATGCTACATTGAACATTAACTTAGATTCCAAAGTAACCCCAGAATTCTAGTCTCCAAGAATAGGTCTACAATGTACTTTGAAATAATATGCCGTATACCTTAATGGGATCCCAGGAACTTGTGAGAGTTTTTGCATTTTCTATAGCCTTCCTCCCTCATTGGAAATGGAATCTGTGGGGCTTGCTGCTTTTGCTTGTTTGGGTTTTGTGAACATCTGAGATCTATTTTTAAAAGTCTGCTGGATAGTATTAAAAAGTAGACTTAATACAATGTAATTCCTGGTTTTCCATTATCTTGTTCAGTAAAAAGGGACTTGCTTGTAATTTGGGAATGCAAAATGCATGTCATATTAACAGTGCTTTATGAATGAGTAAGAAGGACAAAAAAATTTTGTCACATTGCCCCAAGGAAAAAATATCTTTTAATTATTAATCATTTAATCATAATTTCAAAAAATACTTCCACAACTTACAACCAAGACAGATTAAATGCACTCACAACAGTTAACTGAAGCAGAGGTTATTTCTGTGGAGTTATTTCACCTCTGCCTGCTCTTAACTAAAGGGAAGTTCTGAATGCTACCAATAGTAGCTGATCACTGTTTTTCAAAGTAACCCCTTTTTAGGAATCATTATTTACGGTCAGACCAGTATCTCTTTTAATCAAATTTATCAGTAAACATTTATTAAACACTTTCTGTGTTCCAGGGAATGTACTAAATGCACTAACCCACTTTGCCATGAATGAGCTCATATTCAGGTGTAAACAACTAAAATTATTTCTCTGAACAGCTTATTTAGATCTAAATAAATATTATGGTTTCTAAATCTGATACTGTAAGTTTAGATTTGATTTCTGTCCATTCTTTCTCATCTCCTGAAGAAAAGTTTTAATCGAATATTTACTTTATATTGTACATTATAAATGATATATAGGATATTAAAGTGTGGGGAGTATCTCTTAGGATTCCAAATAAATCAGAATTGGCATTTTTAAGCCTACCAGTCAGTATTTTTTAAACTATTTTGATAAAATCTTTTATACCCAAATTTGCAGAAAAGTATAATTTCTTGCATTAAGAGTAAAGGCTATAATGAGAAATATAATAGCATCTTACTCTGAAAATAATTTGTGGTGATTGTAAATTACTCAGATGTTTACAGAATTAATCCTTTTGCATCTTGGATTGTGGCTGATTGACACATTTTGCATCCTGCCATCACTGACTGTCATTTTATACTATAAGGTGTGGACCCAGAGTTGTATGAGTTGACAACTTCAAAACTGGAAACAGCCAATTCAAGCATAAAAGTGACTGATGCATTTGCGAAACTCATGTCCACAGTAGAGAAGACAAGCACATCTACCAGGTAAATTGCAGTAACCAACTAACCCTCTTGAAGATAAAGATTATTTATTGCAAATCATAAATATTAACCACTTATTTAGGTTCCATATTGAACAAAGGAAAACTGAAATGAAAAGACATGTGAAGCATCCACTGTTTCAAAAAACATAGTTACTATTTTAAGATATACCTTGTATGGAAGTTATCTAATAGGTGACAATATACTAAATTCTATGAATTAGAAATATTAAATAATTCTCTTAAAGTAACTTATCTAGTTAAATGATTATAATCTCTTTTTATGAGGGAGTGCAAGATGATAATCAGGTTATTTGACCTAATATTTGTGGACTTCTTTTAAACTTGTTAGTTAGTATTGACTCTTCCAATTTGAGAATTAGGTGCTCTCCTACCTCCCTTTGCCCACCAAGCTAAATATTGTGTATTAAATTAGACATGGAAATCTGTTTTCCAGACCTTTTTGCCTTTTCCCAAATTCACTTGAACTTCGCCCTTGTATCCCTTTTACCTGACTGAAACAAGTAAAATAACAGCCAGCTTTCCTGGCTACTTCCAGAATATGCTGTTTTGAAAACCAGTGGATTTGAGGAAGGGGAAATTTTTTCTCTTGACTTCATGGAAACTAAGGGTCATGGATTTTAGAAAAAGCAGGACACTAAAAGAGTATCTACTAAAGTCATTTTAAAGCACTCTGTTGGTCCCTTTTTAGGTTTCTGTGGCAACTCAAAAACTTCTTCAGCAAGGCAACCGTCTTTTATATTAGTACTTAAACCAATACTAAATGAATTATCTGTCAATGAAAGAAAGACCTACTGCAGGAATAATCATATTTAATTCTTATATTGACTGTTCTACAAAAGATTAATGATTCATCAACATTATTTAAAGGGAGACATTTGCCTTCCATCTCTTGTGCACCCTTCTTATCAAGAATTAATGCTGCTGTTCTAAAAATGAACACATTCTACCTGCATAGCAAATCTCGTTTATCATTTACACCAAACTTTTTTCATTTGATTTTTAAGTCCTCTGAAAATAGTCATCAAAACTTTTGTCTTATACATATTTGCCTCTAAATTTTGGCATGAAATATCACATTGCCAATCAGAACTCCACTCATGTGTATAATCATTTTAAGATTCTAGGTATGCTGTTAATTTCTGCAGAGGACACCCTCTCAAAAGCCCAAGTTGAATTTTTAATGTACATAATTGTTTTTTCCCATATTGTTTTAACCATTTTTATCAGACTTGTGCTGTTTGGCAGAATGTTTAAGGGGAGTATGTAGAATTAATAAAACTCTGTATTAAATGAAACTAGATTTTTTTTTTAGGCTTTTGGGATAGCTTTTAATTGTTTATTTTTTCCAAATAGTTCTTTCCTTATTATAATTTTGGTTTGATATTCTTTTCCTAATTATTTTATCCTATTAATAATGAAAATTATTTGGAAAGTTTTGAAATTGCCAGCAATGAAAATTTATTTTTGAACCATTAGGAGGAGCTCTAAACTTCACGATTGACTTGCCTTACTTTAGCTCTTCAAAAAAACTACAGCACAGTTCTATATACTAGAAAACTTTCCAAATCTTATCACTTCAAGAACTTCCTTTCATATTTTCCCGTTCTATAGGACATTTTGGGATTGAGTTGGCAAAACATTTTAGGGTTTTTCCTGTCATCATTTTTACACTGTATTGAGTTTTTTAGCCTATATTGAACTTCTTACCTAAACAAACAAAAAATCCCAAAACTTGGATAGCCCAGTATTTCTATGTTTGAGGAATTAAATTATTGATTGCAAATTGTATGAGTAAATGAAAGTTGGAAATTTAAATGACCAAATGTAGCTACCCCAAGCCACCATGATCTGGTCACAAAAAGGAACCCAGACAAGAAATATAGATGGTTCAGGATAAATTTTAGCCCACTATCAAAATTACAGTGTCCTGTTCTCTTGTTTGCCAGAGGTAGGTTAGATGAGTAATGATAACTAACATTTTATAACATTTTAAGTTTTGCAAAATAGTGTAATAAATTAATTTCTTCTCATTTGAGACTCATAACAACACTATGAGATAGGTACTACAGGTATTATCCCTATTTTACAGTTTAGTAAACATTTAGACCGAAGATTTGGATTTGAAATTGACTTTAGAGTCCATCAGATTCCTATCTCCTTCATTTTATAGATGAGGAAACTGAGGGAGTCAAAAATGTCTAAAGTGAAATTTAAACCTTACTCTTCCTGATTTCAGGTCTAACACTGTGAGCACTGTGTCTCTCATGTAAGGAAGACAGTCTAGCTGAAATATACCAGTAGTTTACAAACTACAACATACACATTGACTAGAACAAATGATGCTTGAAAGGAAACATTTTGATTTTAAATCAGTGATAAAAAATATAACCTGTTTGGTCATAGCCAAGCAAGTTTAAAGACATTTTACATGTTAAAGTTTTACTTATACCCAAACCCTATTCTGATTATTGATCGTCATTGAAATTGAAGGACAGAGGAAAAAATAACTTTAATCAAATAGCATTAGAAACTTTATTTATGTAAATATAACCATCTTTGTTCAGGAACCAAGCAGGGAATTTCACATTTTCATTACAGCCTCCCACAAACCACTTCTATTAAATCCTACAATTAAATGTAGGGTTTAATTAAGTATGCCTAAAGGAATTACCTCAGTAAGTAGAGTAGATTGGAAAAGAGGAAGAAAGATTAATGGGAGATGCATTGACAATAAGCTTAGAGATTTGAAAGGTTTCATTGATCTCAATAAAAGTAATTTATTCAGAAATTTCATATGAATATTAGAGACATTATTCCTAAAGGCATGTTAGTTATATGACTCAAAGATCAATATGCGAACATTTTTCCCCACATAGAACTAGTCATCATATAAAATTAGAAATGTTTACACTTAGCTGGAATTTTTGGAAGGAATAGCCTAAGCCTTTTAAATCTAAAACAAGCAGTGATTATGAGCATACTTCTGAGTGTGGTCTGTGTCATACGTGAACAAGTTAGTACTTTTTTTCATATCTAATGGAAAAGAAGGCTGAAAGTACAGATGTTCATTTATTTTAGTGTTCTGCTATGAAAAATTTGACCAAAATTCTCTAACATTAACTTTCATCAAAGATAGCTCCTGTTTTTCCTACAGTTTTTAAAAAATTACCATGACCTTCATATTAGTCCAGCACCTGTATTCACTGGTTTTGAAACATTTTTGAAGAGAGTAAAGGAAGAAAACAATATTTTGCTAGTGTGATAAGTTATTTTATTCCGGTACTATCTAAGATTTAAGTGGACTCTGTCACACAATTACAAACTTAAGTCGTACTGTGTAATTCTATAATGTCCTACCTCCATCAGAGAAATCATTTCAAAATTATTTACTTGCAAACCTGTCTGTCTTCGGACTGTCAGAGTTTGGTGTCATGCACCCTAGGTATCTTAAATAAAACCACTTATTAATTTTCATATGTACTCTTAGATATGTGGACATTGTCATTCATTGTAACTGAGGATCCTCTGCTGATAGTGGTTGGTGGTCACACAGGAGCAGGTAGCACTCATTTTCACAGAGTCCGAGTGTGAGGGTGGTTGTTTGATTTTGAAACTGGTTTTTACAAAATTTTGTTTTCAGCTCTGCCTTAGGCTTAGAGTTGGCTGAAAGCTTTTGTAAAATGTCTGCTGTCTTTATGATGGCTGCATTGCCTGCCCAGGACCTGTCTGTGACGTGTTTTAAGTCATTCTTACATGTCTCCTTGAAATGTTGTTTGCTCCTACTTGCTACATTTCAACTCACTTTAAAAATATTGTTTGGGTGTTTTACCATCATCTTCACCACCTGAATGAATTAAATAGGAGAAGTGCTGTTTTAAACCTTCTTACTCATGCTGTTATGGTTCTATCCACATATGTCCAAATTGAGTAAGTTTCATAAGCAAATAAACTTACAATCTGCTGTCATTAAATAGAGTGAGCACAAGGTCAAGTCAGCAAACATTTATTGTCATGTCTGATTTCCCAGACTTAGCTCCTATTTTTCCTACAATTTTAAAATTATTGCTGCTCTTTATTTTGGCCCCAACCTATGTTCAGTGGGTTTCAATAATATAATTAGAATAATATAAAATGAGGTTGCTTATAATCATTATTAGCGTGTGCGTATGTGAGAGAGAGAGAGAGAAGTCTGCCGATCTTAAAAGGAATTATGTGAGTGTTAGGTATCGCTATCGTCGGTGACTTGGATAAAGGCCTAGATGCAGCGCTGTATCGGATCTGCAGATAAGACATAGCTGAGAAGGGTAGTATTGCACTGGTGATGAGTCCACATCAAAAGCACAGGCTGGCTAGATTGTTGGGTGGACCAAATCGAATAAGAGGACGCTTAATATGAATACACAACCTCCTGTACTCGTGAGGTTGAGTTTTGGAAACTAAGTATGATGTGTAAGAGGCATGGCTAGATGTAGCTTGTCCAGAAAAGCTGTGGGAGTAGCATAGGCCACAAGTTGCATTCAAATCAATAGTGTGAATGCACTGAGGATCATATAATCCAGACCCAGGGAGACACTGAGACCTGCCCAGCCCCTTTTGAAGACAGACATCAGTGGGTAGGAGAGCATCCCAAGGAGAGACCAAAATGATGTCTGAAGAACTGCTAGATGGGAGAACAATGAGATCAGCTTTGCTTGCCCATCCAGAACCAACAGCTGCATTTAAAGCCCTAGAATCCCCTCTCACTTCCTGCAGACATCCTCACTATTTCCACAGCTTAGAATCCCATCCCCTACATCTGTGCCTTTGCACAAACTGTCACCTTCCTAGATGTACAGCCTTCTCACTTTCACCCTCATTTGAAATCTACTACAGGAAATTGGTGCCAGTCACCATAGTTGTGAGTGCTCCCTCTGTCCTCTTCAAGTTATGGTGCATGAGTTTATCTGCCAACATCTCATAGCCACTGCACCTGGCATTGTGCCTAACACATAACAGGCACTAAATTGTTGGATCGGATTGAAAGTTATGGATAGGCAAATTTAGGTTTGAGCTTAGGACAAAATTGCCTAACAGCGAGAATTTTGCAAAAGTAGAGTGAGCTGACTCAGGAGGCCGTAAGATTCTTCCCATGCACCTTCCTCTCGTCAGGAGGTCTTCCTGTAAAGGTTGAACGACAGCTTTTTTGATGTATTATAGGAGAAATTTAAATAAAGATTTATTGAACTAATGGCCTTCTACATAGGTCCTTTACAGCCCAGGATTCTGTGATAATAGTTTTTTCCCGCTGTGAATCTATGTTTTGGGATGCTAGGAGTACGTCCCTCCCCACATACCCCATTCCCCCAGTCCTCAGTCGTACACCTGCAGAAGGGACTCAACTTCCCAGATTTTTTGGAGGTGGGTCTCTTTTTTTTTGCATTTTGTTTATTCTGAACTTAACAAGAAACATATAAAATTAGCATTTTCATATATTTTTTGAAACCAGAAAAAGATTATATATGAAACTGCATATCTATATTATGTCAAACTTGGCATTTCTTTTCAGGTATTTAATAAATTCATCATTTAACTTTCAAAGCTATCCTTGTCTGTGATTGCTTCTGGCTTTCCTTCTGTTCTTTTGCATTTTTTAAATTTGTTTGCTTATCCCTAACTTCCTTTTCCCTCTCATCTCCCCAGTTAACCAGCTAGTGAGAAAAGCAAAACCCATGTAACAAATTTGAATTGTCAAACAAAAACAAATTTTTACATGTATTTGGGGTCCTTCCCCTGTCTCCCCAGGGGTGGCATATGCTTCATCCTCACCTGAAATCACAGTTGGTCTCTGTCCCTCCAAGGCGTTTGTCTTTACAGTGTTGTTAGTGTTTCAGTTACTGTCCTGTTTCTGCTCACTTCACTCTGCATCAAGTTCGTACAGGTCTCTGTAAGTTTCTCATAATTCATTTCTTACAGGGCAGTGCTGTTCCATTTTACATTGATAAAATGTAATTCCTTCAGTCATTTGGTGTGGTAGATCTTAACAAGCAAGAGCAGGTTGGGGGCGCATAATGTTCAGCAGAGTATTGAGAGCATTGTTTCTCTTAGAATACAATAGAAATGTCTCCAAAGGCTGTGTTGGCAGCGGAAACATACGGCTGTTTGTAAGTATGGGACTTTAGTAAGTTGGAAATGTATGAATATAGAATTCTCTTGTATGTATTTGAAGTACAGTGTTACTGATCCAGGATTGTGTATAGGTGCATTTGAATTTGAGATTGCCTAATTGAAAATCTTTTTTTTTTGAAGTAAGGTATTATTTAGATAAGGTAAATAAATTCTTACTCTCTTAGGCATCTCTCTCACTCTAGCTGAGTGGAAGCTTGAGATAATGCCCCATCTTCTCCAGACTTAGAGCTACTGATTTCAAATGAAGTGCCCCTTCTCTTTTCTCTTAGCATGTCTTATTTAATTTCATGAAATACCCATTGTTCTCCTTTCATCCCTTGGTGTGTTACTATCTGTGGTCATTGTCTTTTTCCTGCTTTACAGAGGTATATCTGGTGCTTTTTGGCTGCCTGTGGTCATTACAGCCCTCACCTGCGCTGCTGCAATAAAAAAAAAAAGTATTTGTTACTTTTCATTTGTTCTTATTCTTTTCTTTTTATATCATTGTCATTTCACAAAATTACCCTGTACCTCTCCTCCCAAATAGAGATCTTTCATAGTAAAGGAAAAAAGGCAGGGGAGGAAAGGTTAATTTTTTTAGCAAAACTGACCAACACATCAACAAATATGATATTTCATGTAGTATTCCACAACAGGGGTCCCCCACTTCCACAAGGAAGAGAGGGAAATGCATTGTCACATTTTTTATTTGGGGCCCAGCTTGGTTGTTATAATTTCACATTTCATTTTGATTGTTTTAATCATGTCTATATAGTTTTAAATTTTGTACCGTCATATGTCTTCCTTTGCTTCTGTTTTCTTTAGTCATTTTTTCTTAATAATACCACAACATTTCATTTCATTCAGATATCACAGTTTGTTTAGCCATTACTTTGTCAGTAGGCATCTACTTTATTTCAGCTGGTTCAGTTTCTGAAATACAGCATTGATCAAAATACTTGAAATTCTCAATTGAGTTTTTATCACATGGAAGTCTTTTAAGAAAATACTTCTTTTTAATGAAGTGTTTCTTATAGCCAGTTCTCATGTCATTCACAACTCTTTATAAATTTCATGGTCCTGTTAGTGTTCAAATCAGTTAAATGCTTTTATTTATTTTGGAGGGGAGTAGGGGAGAGATCCACAGCATAGAGATCTTACTGGTGTAGGGTTGGTTCACTTGGATTTTGTTTCTTTTCATTTGAGAGCCATGTTTGTTGAGCAACAACTACCATACAAGAAATTCTATTGACCTGGAGGCTGTAGAATGCCATCCTGTTTTTTTCTTTAGGGGAGCGGGTCCCAGACATCCCCAAACTTTTCTTCCCCTATTTATATTGGTGGGATGCTGGCAATTAGCCAGTGACTTTAGTAAGTTAAGATCATTTGTTTGCACTATAGTTTAGCTGTGGAATTTACATGTATACATACATATATATGTGTGTACCCACATACACATACTTCTCATCTTATGTTTTAAATCAGTTGTTGATGAAGAAGAGATATAGTGGCTTTAGAATCATAACAGTAGTATCATAACTATCATTGGCAGCTGTCATAACTAAACATCAACTCCTTACCATGAAAATTAAGTATATGTGGTATAAACTTCAAGTGAGAAGATTTTTTTTGTATGTGATGTTTGGTATACTCATAAACATCTTATTTTCCTCAATTGGGAAGCAACAAAATAGGTGTTAATGTATGTTTTCACTGCCATAATGATCTTCCATTTCACTAGAATACATTTAAATATAAAAAATAATATTCCAAAACCAGAGTTTATAATAAATTTGCCTTATAGTAAAATAAATTTAAGTATTTTAAGATAAAATACTTAAAGTTTTTGTTAATAAGAAACATTAAAGGTTCAAATAGCAAAAAAGACCTCTATTCTCAAAAAGAGTAACAAAAAAAAAAAAACAAACAAAATATAACCTGAGGATAGATCTTAGCTAGAGATTTTGGAAGTGTTGTACCTGGAGAACCTGAATTAATAGGGCAAAATTAGGTCACCCCCTGCCTATTGCCAAAGACTTTGAAAAAAGACAACAATGCAACTTTGTTTTCAATTCTTAAGAGTTCTTTTCTTTTGCAGTCTCTAAATAGCCTTGTATCACGTTAATGTATAAAATGATTACAAATTAAACAGATATATTACAAGCCATACACTTTTAGTTAATATCTTAAAATATAATACTTCCAGTCATCCCCAAGTAATTGTTAAAAAGTGAAGACTTAGAAAAAATGGAAGGACAATCTCCAGCACAGTAGCGTGAGGTGATCCTGAGGCAGAAATACCCTTTTTCCTTCCTCTCAGTACTTTTCCTCTGTTTCTTCTCCCTTCAGATGAAGCAATCTATTCAAACATTTAGTTGTAGGGGTTTTAATCTGCAGAACCTTGGATAAGTCTCCTTTTCACACTGCTGTGGAAGCTCAGGTCAGGAATTTATCTGTTGATACAGTTCCTAGTGTCTCTGCTGGCAGATCTAATAGACTTCTTGCACTTTTATTTCACCTTTTGGCCCAGATAATCTGGTGTTGACTTTTCTAGTCACCCTACAAAGCCTTTTGATTTCATCTTGTATTAAGGAGTCATGAAGTGGTGTAGAAGGATCAAGTTTAGGTGTGAACTGGTAGCCTGCGATAGTTTAGTTTTGTATATACTTTTCCTACCCTCATCTCTCCCTGTTCCCCAGATTCAGGGAGGAAATAAAAGAAATTACTCGGCAGAAAGAAATTGATTAGCCATTTGCTAATTAGCTTGGCTCCCACTTTTCTTTTTCAACCAAAGAAAGATTATCATTCATTTAAAATCAGAAACTTAAAAAAAATGAGGATCTCTTTGCAAATATTCTTTAATACAATTAGTATCTTTAAATACCCTGCAAATTGAATTACAATAGTGTGCTTTTACTGAGCAACTTTTGAAGATCATTTAGAATTTCCAGTGATGCTAGCAACCTCACCTCACCAGCTCAGAAAGCATTGGTCCTTTGTCTATATGCCTCCCTACTACCTCCTGGTCTCCTGTTGATCGTAACCTGTAAAACCCTGTATGGTTTCATCCCTGGTTACCTTAGAGACTGCCTCTCTCCCTCTGCTCTCTGAGCATCCTCAGCAGGAGAAATGATCCTCAGTGCTGCTGCTAATGGGCTCTCTCTCTCTGACTCCCACAAGGGCAAAGTCTGGGTATTTTTACGTAGAGGACTTTCTCTTTTTCTGGAATTCCCTGATGGAAACTGACAAAGCCCAAAGTTGAAATTTTTAGCCAAGATTCAGGTCAGACACATTTTATTCTATGTTACCTTAATTTTTATATTTTCATAGAAAATAAAGAAAGCCCTGTTAAGGAAAGTGGATCTGTGACCTCAGGGTTATTGTCCTCCTTTAGTAATATTTGTAAATTGTAGAGACTTTGAATAACTCAGCAAAGTTGTAAGGCATTTTCAGAAATGAAAAATGTGTACTACTCACTTAGGCAGAAACATAACTGTCCTTGTAGTAGCATTTGACAAAAGAAGAATCCTGAAAAAGCTGCTGTGTGTTGAGCAAATACATGTCAGAACTGGGAATGGACAGAAAGCATCCATGACTAGTAGGAGCAGTACAACTGAAATTTTTTGTAGGCTGCTGGTTTGTACCATGGAGCAGATTTTCCTCATTGACAACAAGTGATTAACACACTTTTCTTTTTCTTCTGTAAACAGGAAGCCTAAAAGAGAAGAGTGTCTGAGTGAAGAGGCCGCCAAGGTGATTGCTAGCCTTCCCGACTTAACCTTCATGCACGCCAAGGTGTTGATGTTCCCAACTACACTAACACCTTCAGCAAGCTGCCATGAGAAGGCAGACTGATAAGTGATGTGATTTGGACAGTTTCCATTGATTTTTCCTTCCTTCTTTTCCCTTCCCACCACCAAAAGCATACTTGCTTTAATTTAAAAAAAATAAAAACAAAAAACAAATTTCAAGTTCAGCTGATTTGTTGGTAAGCAGCACTAGAAAGATATACATAGTAATGTATATTTATTTACATACTGAAGTCCTAAATTTATATTAGAAAAATGTAAATAATTGGGGGTGAACATTTTTGAAGATTTATTCTTTTTGTGTTGCTGGGGTGTATACATTTATGTCTTTGTGAAATACACTGGTGGTGTCCTTCTTACAAAACTTTTAAAATTAAAAAAAAAAAAATTAAAAACTCAAATCTTCACTGTCTGTGAAATCCCCTTCAGGTGTTTTTTCAGATTGCATTGAATATCCTCTTAATTTTGTCTAACACATTGAATTACTTTTGCTATTACAAGTGAGCTCTAAAGGTCACTCTATTTTATTTTATTTTATTTTATGTTGTATGTGGTGGGTTTGGTTCAGAACTTTTTTTTTTTTTTAAAAAAAAAGGCTGTTGCTGAAGATTTGGGACTATTTTAATCTTTTCAATCTGGCATATCACTGTACAGCCTTTTATAAGGTACTTTCATCAGTTGCTGTTTTGTTAATAGGGATGGATCATTGTCAGATGATTGGGAGGGGTTGTATTAGAAAAAGATTGTGTCTACTTTAATCAGTTTGATTTGGAGAAGGACCAAAATTATATGAATGTCTTGCAATGAAACATACCTGTTATCGATTTTATTTTGTTCTATTATACCACTATTTTGTTTGAGGATTTTGCACAGTGTAAAATGACATAATCATAGATTGCTATGGTTTAGGCTGTATATACAGTAAAAGACTATGGGTTGTAAATGTTTGGGGAAATTCCTATGGAAAAAAAGAGAGATGTAGAAGAACCTCTAACAAGGTTAATATGCATGCCCCAGGTCTTTTGAGATTTAAGTGTGTAAATTTCCTTTTAGCTTATACAGAAATAAAATAATTTAAAAGATATGTAGTCTGGTGTGTCTTTGTAGAGAAAAAAAAGACTGCTATCAGTTCCATTCTGTGATTGAAAGCAAAATTAAGGCGCTTTGGAGGGGTACTTTGATAAAGTTCTGTTTAGTTTCTGTATCAGCCCATCAGAAATGGTGAGACCTCTGCTGTCTAAAAACTAGAAAAAAATATGATTCCAGCCCATGAGAATTGAATCACAGCTGAATTGACATGACCTTGTGACATAAAACTAATAATCACAGTGGTTGCCTCCAGTATGGGTTCATCTGAGTATATTGACAGTGCTACGGTGAAGTGCTTAAGGGGCCAGTGGTTATTTCTCATTTTGTTTTTTCCCAGATAAAACAGTATGAAGTCAAATAGAGTAACAAATTCCTCCAAAGTAATTTTTAAATCTTAATAGAAGATTTTGATTCAGTAATTTGTTAATCAAAGCCTATTTGTGTTGTAGCTATTTATTTGGAAGCTGTTCTTAACTATTTATAAAAATAATATTTTAAATTTAATTTGTCAAAATGTCACATTTAGCAAAACTTGAAAAGTCTTATGAAATGGCACTTTCCTGGAAGAAGCAGCCAAGTAATCTTCCATCCTATTGCCATCTGTAAGACTTGGGCCCAAATCTTATGACTTAAGTCTTATACTCACATCTGATGATTCACTACATCAGAATATTTATATTCCTAATTATTTGGTTATGATGACCTGTTGCCTACTTCTGCTCTTCCTGCATTGGAGCAAAGTTATAATTCATCTTAGGTCTTTTGGGGACATTGCTGCTCCATTTTTCAGACTTCCATGAAAAGGGGCCACAGAATAGACATTCATACAATTTCTTTGTTGCTAAGTTCCAGTTGACAAGTAGCATCCTTTCAGATTTAGGATCTGTCCTGACTAGGCCTAAGAAAATCCTGGATTCTTTGGAGGACATTATGAAAAACAGCAGTTATTGGTGAAAACCTCATGGTAATAGGAAGTCACAGCTCTAAAGTTGTATGATTCTCTTCAGTGAACTGACAGAAGACATTTTACTTGGTTATATTAGATATTGTCACCCTTCATTTTCAGAGGAACCTTGTGAGGTAAGCAGTAGAAACATTGTTAGCCCCATTTTATAGAGTCTGAGCTTCCAAAGGTGGTGTCATTGAGAAGTGTGTTTCTTAGTGAGAAGGGGAGCTTGTGAGACGTGATTCTGGGTCTTGTGGACTTGAATCCAAAGCCATAGAGTGATAGAAAGTGTTGAACTTAAGCTAATATTTCCAAGTGAGGCACAGCTTAGCCTTTTACTCACTATATGGCCATAGGAAAGTCACTGAGTCTCTCTTGGCCTCAGTTTCTTCTCATGTAAAATTAGCATAATTTATAATTTCACTACCTAATGATAATTAATATCTGTGGGGGGCACTTTAATAAATATGCCATTTATGCAAAGCAAAGTGCCTTACAGACGTGATCATTTGAGTCCCACAGCAACTATGATACAGGTACTTATTGGTAGTCTTATCCCAATTTCACAGATGAAAAACCTAGTGACAATGTCCATGGTTCAACAGCCAATAAGTGACCAGGGTAAGAATTGGAACCCAAGACCTTTCTAATACCTAAGTCTACTGCCTCCCTCTCTACTTAACTCACAGGTTGTGCTGGAAGAGTTGCTTTCTAACCCTTAAAAGTGCCATATTTCTATTTATTGTGACTTCCTCCACATTCTGTTACTTCTCACAGAAATAGGTTAATAGGTTTTCTCTCAGAAATAGGTTAACCATGCCTTTGATATGAAATGAACACCACTATAATGGTTCCTGTAATGCATATTTTCTATCAGGACTTGTTCTGGACAGGCTGGTATTTCCCCTTCTGCCTGTGTCTGCTTTTTCTTTCTTTCCTTTTTAAATGAAGCACGTTAACATTTAGTTGTCGGGTTAAAATCAGTGCTTCATTTTGTAAAACTAAAAATTTGTAGCCTCAAGCCAGACCAGTGGTATAATTGTATTAAGGAGCACTGTCTATTGTCTAGGAAAGTATGTTTGGAGTCTTGACATAGTAGGCTCCTCATCACTCCTGGCACATTAGTGAAGTTCGTGGGGAGGGGAGTGGAGAGAAAGACTGCCAGCTGCAAGCCGATCTCCATACTCAGCCTCACAACTGCCCATAGTGGCAGCTGCCCATTTGTCTCCAAAGCACAGCCAAAAGACCAAGCAGTGGGGGTAGGGAAAGAATCCATTGAGATTTGAAGGAGCTGGTTGGTGCCCAGAGCCGTCAAAACTGGCAATAAGGACTCGATTCAGCACCGTAGAAACAGTAAGTCAGGCACCCAGATTCTCACCCCTTTTACCACTGGTACTCAGCAACTAGAATGCTGTATAATTCAGGTCAGAATGAGAAGTTTGGGTTCAAACTACCCAGGTCATTGCATTCCATGCTTTCATTCTGTCTGATAGGTAATCGTGATGATAAAAGATGACATTTATAGATGGCTTAGTGTTCGTAACACATTTTATATTCATTCTCACTGGCTCTTCACAGCCCTGTGAGACAAGTACCACAGATTGTATCTCCATTTTACAGATCCTTAAGTGACTTGCCCAGGGACGCATAGCTATGATTCAAACCTGGGTCTCCTAGATCCAAAGCCAGTACTCTTTCAACCATGGCACACTGCCTTCTGAATGGGAAAACCTGTCATTCTCTTTCCTTTGACATTTCTATTGCTTGAGTTCTATATGCTGTTCTTCATAACTGCATAATTATTATATTTGATATAACAAATTGGTACCTTCAGTGGCCCACATTCATTCTTATGACCCTGCTTGGGATAATTCATTATACAATATAGTGAAAATAAATGTAAGTGGCAGGATCATTGTGATAAATGAGTAGGCTTCAGTGATCCAGGTTAGCATTTTCATTCTCCTGGCATATTTTTTCATGAGCTGTTTTGTGGTATTTTCTGTTGAATTTCATAACCTAAACCCTACAAAAAAATACTCGAACATTATGCTAAGTGTTCTCCACTCTTTTAACTACCAACAGTCCTAGACTGTTACAACAGCCTCCTCACTGGAGCCCCTTCTAGTCTCTTACCACTCCAGTCCACCCTCCACCCTATTGCCAACTTCATTTTCTTACAAACAAATCTAATCATGTAACTCCTTTGTGTGGTCAACTGTAGTGGCTCCCTCTTGCCTTTAAGATAAAACATAAATTCATCCACTTAGCTTTTAAAACCCTCCACAACCTGGCCCCTGCTTCATTGGACATCATTTTCCCTCCCATCTTCCGCACTCCAGCCTTTCCTCTGTTGCTCACACTTCAGTCTCCAATCTCCCCCTGCTTTTGTACTGACCATCCCACACTCATGAAGTACACCTCTGTGTTGTCTTCATATCTCCCATTAAGATGCAGTTCAGGTGCCAACTTGGACATGAAGTCTTGCCTAATCTCCCCAAATGTCAAAGTACCTTTTATTTAACTACTAAGAGTTGGTGTGTGTGTATGCTGGTCTGTTCCATTAGAATATAAGCAAGAAAGGATCATTTCATTCATTTTCCTTGTATCCCTTAGGACTTAATACATAGTGTTTTTCAGTTATTTTTCAATCATGTCTGACTCTTCATAATCCTATCTGGGGTTTTCTTGGCAAAGATACTGGAGTGGTTTGTATTGCCTTCTTCAGCTCATTCTACAGATGAGGAAACTCGGCAAATAGTGTGAAGTGACTTGCTTAGGATCACACAGCTACTAAGTGTGAGCTGGATTTGAACTCGTCAAACTGAGCCTTCCTGACCCCAGGCCTGGAGCGCTATCCATTTCACCACCCAGCTGCCCCAACACAGGAGATGCTTAATAAAGTTGGTTGATTGAAGCAACACTTTGGAGAAAGACCATTAGAAAAGTTGATGATGGAGGGGTGGTAGTATAGTGTAGTAGAATAGGTATTTATTTCTTTTGGAGTAAGGTGCTGCCACCGACATGGGTAACCCCACTTCCTCTTTTATTTAGCTGTAAAATTGAGGGTTATAGGCAGGACAGTGGATTGAACACTGGGCCCAAGAGCCAGGAAGACCTGAATTCAAGTGTGCCTTCAGATGTTTACTAGTGGATGACTGTGGGCAAGTCACATGATCTCTGCCTCGGTTTCCTAAGTTGTAAAAAGAGTTAATAATTGTACCTACCTGCCAAGACTTGTAAAGGTCAAATGAGATATTTATACAGCACTTACGGCAGTGCCTTGGCACATAGTAGACTTTAATAAATGTTTCCTTTCTCATTGAGGGTTTAGACTAAATAGAATCATAGAGTCTTAGCTTTGGAAGGCACCTTCGTCATTACCTAGATAGTCCAACTTCCACTCAGTACAGAAACTTTTCTACTTGATATCTGATCATCAAGCTACTGCTTAAATACATGCTGAGTCATACAGAGCTCAGTACTCAACAAGGCAACCTGTTTCATTTTTGGGCAGCTCTAATTTTCAGACATAGTTCATATGTTGAGAAACAAAATCTGCATCCCTGTAACTTCCAACCATTGGTCTTCGTCCTTTTCTGTGCCCACACAGAATAAATCTAATCTTACCCTTACTTCTCAATAGTACTTGCCTTTAATTGATTTAATTTAATTAACAATTACTATTGAATTTAATTATACTTACCTCCCTACTAACTATTCTCTTCTGACTAACCATGACTACATATATATGCACACACACATATATACGTATGACTCATTGTCTGCTCTCTGTCAGTATCCAAGTCTAGCCTTTATAGTAACAGGATTATAGATTTAGCCATCTAGACCAAACTGCTCATTTTAAAGCCCTAAGAAGTTGTGATCTACCAGCGGTACCATAGCTAATAAGGGATATTCAAACGCAGATCATCTGACTCCAGATTCAGGCATACTGTAGCACATTGTCTTTTCAGGGTTCATGGGATATGATCGGAATATTGCTTCTCTCACTCTGGACACTGGAGGTGTATTAATATACCTAATAAGTCATTTGCTTATTTGACAGCCACATCACACTGTTGATTCATTAAGCTTGTTCTCAAGTTGAACCCCTGAATCTTTGACACATTTAACATCTGGTAAGTCACATCTTCCTCCCACCCCCATCCCAGGCACATATCCTACCCTATGAAGTTTTGTTTTGTTTTTTACTCTTAAGGTCTTTACATTCATCTCAAATTTCATGTTTTTAGTTTAATCCCACTGCTTAGCTAGGCAAAATATTTTTAGTTTTTGACTTGTCCATCCCAGCTTTGTTATTCATGTTTGATAAGTACCAGTAAAGACCTTGCAGCTTGACCATGGGTCTTTTTATTAACACTTTGGTAAAGATTCAACCGGGTACAAACCTGTTTTAATTTTTCTACATTTCTCCACTTTATCCACAAGGATAATGTAAAAGATTTAAATAATCTGACATCCCATAGATGATCCTTGTAGATGAACTCAAATTAGAACCTGTAGTTCTAACAAGGCAGTGATCCAGTACCCAAGCATACTTTGAGGGACAATGTTTACTAAAAGAACAGAAAATTACCAAAGTGTTTCTGACTCATTCATGCCTTTTTTATTGCCTCTTGCTTACAAGCTCCTGAAGGAAATCTCAGAATGGTGCTCACTGGGTATCTTACAAACCCATGGACCCTCACTGCAGCAAAGATGTTCTTTTATTCTTCCCTTTTTGGTTCCTTTACTCCTAAAGAAGCTACTTCGAACCTTTTCTCTGCTTCACCCTCCCACACACATGAACACACTTCCCTTCCTCAACGGAAGATTGTCTTTTACTTCTTGAAAAAATTGAAGCCATTCAATGTGAGCTCCCTCTTTTCCCATTTTCTTCATCTTAAAAATCCCTTGACATTATTTTCTCACTTTCCTCCTCTCCCCCAGTCTCTTGACAAAGAAATGGCTCTTCTTGCCAAAGCCAATCCCTTTACATATGTGCTCAATTACATCCCCTCCCATCTTCTCTAGTAGAATGTATCCTCAGCCAGCCTTCAGCCAGTAGACTGCATCTTCAGCTTCTTCACTAGTTCCATTCTAATGATATAAAAAGCATGTCCAAGTCTCCCCCTTGAACAAACAAAAAACAAAAACCTTCTACCATTCACTTACAAGCTCTTTCCTATGCCTCTCTTCCCTTCCCCAAATTCCTTGAAAAAACTGCTTTAATGGAAGGACCTAAACATTCCCAAAGGACTCAATGCAAAATGCCATCCACATCCAGAGAAGTATAGAATCGAAACGCAGAATGAAGCAGATTACTTTCCCTTTTGTTATGTTTTGTTTTGTTTTGGTTTTTCTCATGGTTTCTCTCATTCTTTTTAGTTTTTCTGTGCAACATGACTAATGTGAAAATGTGTTTAATAAGAATCTATGTGTAGAACCCATATAAAATTGCATAGGGGGTGGGAAGGGGAAAAATTTTAAAACATGAAAGTGATTGTTGAAAACTAAAAACAAATTTAAAAAAAAGAAAAAACACTGCTTTCATTTCCTCTTTTCTTAACAATTCAACCCTTTGCAATCTTGCTTCCAACCTCATCACTCAGTTGGAACTGCTGTCTACAAAATTTCCTGTGATCTCCTAATTGCCAAATCTGATTGTCTTCTCTGTCTTAATCCATCATGACCTATCTCCTGCATTTGTCACTGTTACCTACCCTCTTGTGGATACTCACCTCTCAACTTTTGTCATACCACTCTCTCCTTGTTCATCTCCTACCTGTCTGACCACTCCCCAGTCTACTTGACTGGTGCACCCACATCACTCTTCATAACTGTGGTTATTCACCAAAGTTCTGTATTGGGCCTTTTTTTCCCTCAATACTCGGTAACCTCACCAGATCTCATAGGTTTACTCCTATATCTTTATATCTAGCCCATTTCTCCTTTGAGTTTTAATTTCACATTGCCTATCTCCCATTGGACTTTTCAAACTGGATGTCTTGGAGTCTTTTTTTAAAGGAAAGTATTTAACATTTTTAAATTTTATATATATATATATACATATATACATATGTATACACACAAATTTTGTATATATATTTTTTTGATCAGCAGAAAACCTACTTGACCTCACCCCTCCATCACCACATCCCCCAATTTAGAACAAAAGAAAAACAAAACCCCTGTTACAACTATATGTAGTCCAGGCAAACAGAGTTCTACGTTGGCCATGCATGTCCAAAAAGAAAAGTTGTGTCTCATTTTGCAGTCTGAGTCCTTCACTTCTGGGTCTGAAGGTGGATAATGTTTCATCATTATTCCACTGGAATTTTGATCAGTCATTATACTGATGTTATTTATCTTTACCGCATTGTTGTCATGTATGAATTGTCCTCATAGACAATGGATTCACTTCACTCTGCATCAAATCATAGAAGTCTTTGCAGGTTTCTCAGAAACCACCCCTTCATTTTTTTTTTATTAGTCAAGTATTTATTAAATGCCATCCTCTCCCACCCTCAAGAGTTAATCAGGGGAGATAACTATACAGGATAATCTTGGGATAGAAGGAAGTCAGGAAAGACCTTGTGGAGAGAAGATACTTGAGCAGTGTTCAGGACATCTTTTCGACTTAGGTCCCCTTCATTTCTTACAGCAAAATAGTTTTCAATCACATTTATATGCCATAACTTGTTCCACCATTACCCAATTTATGAGCACTCCCTCAAATTCCCATTCTTTTCCACCTCATAAAAACTTATAAATATTTTTGTATGTCCTTAGTTAGAATTTTTTCTGCTTAGGACCAGTCCCTCCCCACTACCTTCTCTCTAATCTAATCTCTAATCTAATAGGTCCCCCTCCTTCCCTTTTCCTCTTATTTCCCTGTTAAGTGAAATGTATTTCTATACCAAACTGTATATTTATGTATGTTATTCCTCCTCTGATCAGTTCAGGTGAGAGTAAATTAAAAATGTCAGCCACTTCCTTCTCAGTTCCTCCTACTTGTTTATATAGATATCTGCTTGTTACCCTGATTATTTGAGAAATTTTCCCCTAACCTTCCTTTCCTCCCACCCTAGTAGTATGTCCATTCTCTTAAGATCATCAAAACATAATAGAACCATATAATACAACTTTTGGTCCAATTAAAACTCCTTCTCAGACCCCTGATAATGATAGAGTTCAGGGGAGACACAGGTATCATCTCACATAAGAACATAAGCAGTTAATCCTTATTTAGTCACTTATGATTGAGTGTTCATGTTTAGTTTTTTTGTTTCTTTTAACTCCTGTGTATGAACTTTAACATTTCTGTACAGCTCTAGTGTTTTCATCAGGAATACTTGGAAATCCTGTATTTCATCAAATGTCCATTTTTTCTTCCTATAGCATTATTCTTAGTTTTTTGGGGTAAGATATTAGTAATAAGCCCATATCTTTTGCCTTCTGGAATATTGTATTCCAAGTTCTTCACTCCTTCAGAATGGAGGCTGCTAAATCATGTGTGATTCTGACTAGCTCCTCAGTACCTGAATTCATTCTTTCTGGCTGCTTGCTGTATTTTTTTTTTCTTTGAGATAGAAGCTCTGGGTTTTGGCTGTGATGTTCCCAAGAGTTTTCATCTTAACGTTTTTTCAGGAGGTAACCAGTAGATTCTTTATTCTATCTATTTCCACTTTGCTCTCTGGTTCTATGAAATCTGGTCAGTTTTCTTTTAGGATTTCATGAAATACAACTAGGCCCTCTTTTTGGTCAGTGTTCAAATCATCCAATAAGTCTTAATCTTCTTGATCTACTTTCTAGGTCAGTTGTTTTTCCTTTGAGATGATTTACTTTTTTTTTGTCTTTTGACTTTGTTTTAATATTTCTTATTACCTCATGGAGTCACTGGCTCCTATTTATTTGATCCATTCTCATTTTCAGGGAGTTTATTGCTTGGGGAAGGTTTTGTACCTTTTGTGTTAATTCCCTTTTCAACCTTCCATAACTCTCATTTCTTTTCCAGTTTTTCAAGTGCTCTCATTTTATTTACAAAAACATTTTAAATTCTTTAACTCTTGCTTCATTTCATCCAGGAATTCTAGATGAATCTGTACCCATGCTGAATTTTTCTCTGAGGCTTTACTTGTAGATGTTTTGGAGTCATTTTCTTTTTCTGAGTTTGTATCTCATATCTTTCTGTCCCCATAATATGGTTATTCCAGCCTACTTCCTGACTTCAGACAATGATAGGGCTAGGCTAGTCTTCTTGCTGCTTTCATGAGGTACTGAGAGCTATGTTATTCCATGATGATAGGGAGAGCTCAGACTAGGGACCTGTAAATTTTCAGTGTTCCCAAAGTGGTCTAATTCAGGATAAAGTTGGGTAGTTCCCTCCTGCCTCCTGCCCCATTCTGGGCTCTACAAGTTACTTACTTGGGTTTAGATCTGAGCATCAGTAGATTGCTGCTACCCCTAACCCTAAACCTAACGGACTCCACCCCTATCAGCCAACTCTAAGCTCTATTGGTTAAGAGTGGCCAAATTATGAGCTCTCCATGGGTCTGTGATTCCTGCCCTGGTTATTTCTCTGCAAGACTTAGACTGGGCAACTGGACACCTTCTGCCTGCTTCTGAGCTGCCTGTAACTGCTCCCTTCCACAGAACATCACCCCTGGGTCTCAATCTGCCCTGGATCTGTGACCCAGAACTGGCACCTATTCCTGCACCCTGCACAAAGTTATCCTATGTGGGTATGAGACTCTCTCTTGCTCTGGTGCACACCTCTCCCTGGGTGCTAGAATGTTCCTCTCTGTGTACTTCTGGCCAAACTCATTCCCAGTGTCCAAAGATCTCTCTTTGTCCCTGCTCTGACCTGGGCTGGGCAAATAACTTGCTATTACTTTGGGGAATTTCTCCTTCAGGATTTAGTCTGATGTGACTTTTAGAACTGGTGGGGGAGTTTTGGGAAAAGGGAACACTCACAGTACTTTTTTCTTTTACTGTGCATTCCTTGAGACTTCTTGAAGTCTGTGTGTCTAATAGTAAACTCATCTTTCCCCCAAACCCTCCTTCCAAACTTCCTTATTTCTATCAAAGGTATCAACCATCCTTCCAGGGCCTCAGATTAGTCATCTCAGTATCATCCAGGATTTCTCACTCTCCATCACCCCCACAGAACCAATCAGTCGCCAAATCTTGCCATTTATATAATCACAACATCACTCACATTCTACTCCTTCTTTCCAAAGCTACTCATCTCTGTTATTGCAATAACCTTTTAACTACACCCCCCCAACAAGCTTCTCATCACTTATTTCTCCTACACATTCTTGCCAAAGTAATTCTCCTTAAGCAAAAATCTGACCATGTGACTTTCCTATACAATCAACTCCAATGACTTTCTCTAGGACAAGGTTTTTTAACTTTTGTGGATTGTGGATCCCTTTGGCAGTCTGCTGAAACCTACAGATTCCTTGTAATAATGTGTTTAAATGCATGAGATAAAACAAACAGGATTACCAATTGGAATAAAGATGTAGTTTTTTTTCCATCTAAGCTCACAGACTCCCTGAAATCTATCTATGGATCCCAAGTTGATAACTCCTGCTCTAGGATAAAATGTAAACTCTTCTGTTTTTCTTTTAAAGCCTTTCACAGCATGACCCCAACCCATCTCTCCAGCCTCATCAGATATGTTGCTCCCGGTCTGACTCTCCATGCTCCAGCCAAACTGAACTTTCCCTCTCTCCCTCACACACAACACGTTTCCTATGCCTTTGCAAATGCCTGAAATGCACTCCATGCTCACTGCCACCTCAGTCTCTCTCTCTCTCTCTCTCTCTCTCTCTCTCTCCCTCTCTCGCCTCTTTATCTGTCTGTCTCTCCCTCTGTCTCCATCTGTCTCTCTCCTCTCTCTCTCCTTCTCTTCCATTAAGATGCAGCTCAAACACCATCTTATTCATGAAGCCCTTCCTGATCTCTCCCAAACTATTGTATTTGATTGTTGTATGTATTCATATTTATCCACTTTATATTTATGCTATATACGTTCTTTTACATACTTGTCCTCCTTATTAGAATATAAACTCCTTCCATGTAAAAAACTGTTTCATCCTTTTAACTTTTATCCACAGCGACTGTCCTTCACACATAGACCTTGGCACACAGGAGCTACTTAATAAATACTTGCTGATTAATTGATATTCTCTGGTGGTAGAACCTAGAAAAATTACAGTCAAAGGGGAATATGCCCTTCTTTCTCAAAACAGAAATTACCCAAATGGATTGCTTTGTCTTCCCCAAATTTATCTAAACTTTATTGGAATCTGTAAATAATCTGTACTGCCAATAAAAGGTCGTGAATCACATAAGCTAACTTACTAATATATAAAATTTTATTTTCTTTTATCCTTAATTTAATCTTTTTTAAAAAAATGAGTCAGGGGCTACCTATTAGTGAGAAGAATGGCAAATGCAAATCTCTTTGATATCTGGCTTACCAAGAAACAACTAGATTCTCATATCTGCTTCTGCATCCAATTTGTTGTGAGACCTTATTTCAGTTGAAGTATATGGAGAAAATCCAGCCTCATCCAGATATGGAGTTGGAAGAGTCATTTTAATAGGCAAATAAGTATTATTTTGAAAATAATTTTGACCTCACAGATCCCCTGAAAGGGTCCTTGAGGACTCTCAAGGGTCCTCAAGGACTACACTTGGAGAACCACTGGTCTAAATGGTCCCTGAGGTCTCATCCAGTTACAGATCCTCAATGAGCTTAAGTAAAGCTATGGATTACCTCATTCTCTTTTTTTTCCACTGAGATTTCCTATCCAATCATTGACCACGACAGATTCAGTTATCCCTCTAAAGAAATCCTAAAACACTATATACTGGTTTCGCTTTTACTGAAACACATTTCTCAAGGTGTTAACTATTGATTTTCCTGGTCCCCACTGGAAATATTTATCTATTCCTTTTAAAATAACAACAAATCCATAACATGAAGCTATTTTCCAAAACAGTTTGTCACAAGAGAGCTCTCTTCCTCAACTTTGGTTAAGTTCCAAAGTTAAGTTCCAGGTATTAGAGAGCCAAGATCACCATTTTTGGTGGAAGGAGAAAAATGGGGGAAAACTGTGTCTCCCTCTTTCACCTAGAATGGAAGTGCAGCAACAACTGACTGGCACAAAAGATTTAAAGTGCAATATTTTTCCAACCAGGGCCTGTTTGACCGTTCTTAGGAATCTGGTAGCCTGACCGTATTGGGACCCAATATAGTACAAACATTACTCAATTGGCTTTAACCATACTGCAGCTCAGAATTCCAGAACTCAATCAATCCATCATCCTCATCCCCTCCAGCAGGAGAGGCAACAGGCCACAGGTATAGGCCACCACATCTGGCTTTTACCTGAAGCTCTTTTGAAAATGATCTCTTTTGTACTGGGCCTACCATTATAGGATGTGTCATCTCCACCTCTCCCCTAACTTCTTGGTTTATTGGCTTACAGGTTCTGGACAGCTCAGCTTCTCCTAGAGTGGCTTGGACAGCCATCTTATAGCCAAAGAATGTTGACTGTAAGCTTCAGAGCCGTGTGAGCTCCAAGTTTACAGAATTATCATTTATCATTGGAATATATGAGAAAGGGTTGGATGACCACATGTCCTGTAGAATGGCCACAGATGCGGTAAAACTGCTTTGCTGATGCCCCCCAAAAGGCGTTGTCAGATTGATGGTACTCAGTTTCAGGTGATATGAAGGAAGGTGACTGGAGGGTGTATTCTGGGGGGAAAGCTGCTCAGCTAAGGGATCAGTTTTCATCCTGGCGACTTACTTGCCTTTTTTCAGAGCAGCATTTCTTTGCTTTTACCCTTTTTTGCATGTCAAAAGATGTGTATTTCTTAATTCCCCTCAGTCTGTGTTGGGGTAATGTTTCTCCAAGCATTGAAATCTTGGCGAAATTTTTTATGTCTGTGGCCAAACTCCCCTTCCTGGGCCCAGGACCATAAATCTGGTCAATTTACTGAGCAAGTATGCCGCCCAAAGCCTGCAAAGGCGCTGCCTGCTAGTTATTTACTGAAAAATTTAAGCAACAACAGAATCCAGCTCCCCAGCCAGGCAGCTTTTGCTGTAACAGATAGTCTTGCTTAGTTGGGAGGAGGAAGGAGTCATTTCAACCCCTGGTTAAACATTCCGTCACACAAACCATCCATTTGAACCATTATGATTTGTTTCGTTACAATTTTCCCAAGTTTCCCTAGCAACTGGAACATTGATATGGGTGGGAATTGTTAATTAATTTGCTCAAAAGAACATAGTATCTTTTCTAAATAAAATCTTTTAAAAACAAGCAGACATACCTAAAACATTTCCCCATCCACCTAAGATTGGCCAAAAGAGCCCTCCTCTTTCCTTATTTGCTTCATCACCCACAATATTTAGTCATATCTTTGGTCTCAGTGTGGAAGAAAAACATGGTTTCAATCCCAGCTGTTTGTTAGTACTACTGTGACCTTGGACAAGTCATTTCACCACCAGAGATTCTGTTTCCCACGTGTGTAAATGGAGAGGGTTAGAATAGATCATTTTTCTAAGGCCCTTTCAGTATCCTTCCATGGTGCCTTCAGGTCTCTTTGAGAAATGTTATAAATGTGCTGCATTTGCCTCCACCCCAGGAATATGGGAGTGGCTGTTTCTTTAAGCCACTATCTTGCTGATTCCCCTTTATTTTATTATCTGTGTGCTGTTTCAAATGTTTGGAAAGAAAAATCTTTAGTCAGATGATCCAGAAAGCTCCATTTTCAACGAAACTAAAATATCTTCCCATCCTGCATTCTCTCTATCCACTCTGTGACTGAAACCAAATTATATATACACGCGCGCGCGCGCACACACACACATTAGCAAATCTTAGTCATTTGGATGAATCTTGATTCACCTTTTTAAAGGATGAAATCCTTGCAATTCCACCTGTGACAAGTTATGGTTTGTCAAAGAAAAAACACATCAGCAGGCTGGCCCCTTCTTAGAACGTACAGGAGAGAGAAGAAAACATGATCAGAAATGTGAATCTTTGCAATGAGTCTGATGAAAGTTTGATATCCCGAGGTCTGAGTGTAGGGAACTCATTCCCATGCAGTAAGAACATGAGTTATTCCCTAGTAGATAAATGATCAGAGAGCATAAACAGACGGTTCTCAGAAAGGAAAAAATTCAAGCTATCAGCAACTAGATGAACAACTGCTCCAAATTCATAATAATTGGAGAAATGAAAATTCTAACAAATATGAGATTCTACCTCATTCATCAGAAAGGCCAAAGTGGCAGCTGCTTAGAGAGGCTGTATCATCATCAATCAACATTTATATAGTACTTACAGCAGGCACTGTGCTAAGTAAGCACTTTGACAAATATGATCTCATCTGACCCTCACAACAACCCTGGAATTACTATCCCCAGTTTATAGGTGAGAAAACTGAAATAGATGGAGGTCATGTAACTTGCCCAGAGTCATGCAGCTAGTAAGTCTCTGAGACCAGATTGGAACTCAGGTCTTCCTGACATCTATCCAATGGGCCACCTGGCTGCCTCAAAAGCAGACACACTTAATATCCTGTTGTTGGAGCTATGAAATTGGCCTAGCCAGTCTGGAAAGCAATTTGGTCCTATACCCTTAAAAAATCAATGAATTGAGCCACTAGTTTCATATTAGGCCTATGCCCAGGGGTATATACTGATTAAATGTTTAACAATAGACTCTCCAGAAGGAAAAAAAACCCACTGTGTACACTTTTAAGTTTGATTATTACATATTATTACATACATATTACATATTATTACATACATGTAACATATTCTTATTAGTAACAATAGGCATCCTTATTTCATACCTAATCTTACTGAGATGGCTTCTAGCTTATCCCCATTACAAATAATGACGGCTAATGCTTTTAGATAAATGCTTTTTAACAATTTAAGGAAAAATCCATTTATACTTACACTTTTAAGTTTCTTTTAATAGACGTTCTTAATTCTAGACAATCAACCAAACACTAAATCAATGAAGCTTTGATTTGTAGTGTTTTCTGATTATGGAGGTATAAATGCTCACACTGAAAATCATATGTGAGCTGGTTCTGGCACACCCTGGCTTATATTCTCAAAGAGATCCAAGAAAGAAAAGAAAGGGCTTCATATGTACAAAAATGTAGCAGCATTTTGTAGGGACAAAGCTAGAAACTAAAGGGATGCTCATCAGTGAAGAAAGAGGCTAACAAATTATGATGTAGGAATGCGATGAATTATGATTACTGTATAAGAAATGATAAATGGGACAGTTTCCGTCAGACCTGGGAAGATTTATATGAATCATGCGAAGCAAAGTGAGTAAAACCTGAAGAACGGTTTATTCAATAACAACCACATTTTAGAAAGAAAGTATTTTAAAAGACATAAGAACTCTTAAGCAATGCAATCAGTAATCGGTCATGATTTTGGAAGACCAGTGGTAGTTACCCAGTTCCCTGCAGTGAGCTCATGGTGTGTAGAATGGGAAGTGGATATTTTCAGACACAGTCTATGTAGGGATCAGATTTGCTTGACTATTAGTACCTGGTTACCAGGATTTCATTTTTCTTTATCTCAGTGTGACTAGGAGAGGAAGGCTAGTAATACTAGAGGTTACCCCTCTCAAAAAAAATTTTTTTAAATAGCTGAAGCATTTTTTTAAATGCCTGAAAGAGTACAGGAAAGTTATTAAGAAACACAGACAAGCTGGACAGTTTTGAAACTAACATGATGCATTTGTTGTATACTTGGAGGGAAAAAGTAAACTATATGCAGTGTAGGTTGTATGTTTGATCCTGATTTTCTGTTCTGTTTTGTATATGGAAATGCTCATTTGGTGTTTATTAAGTTCAGGACTTTTTTAAAAGTTGGGTTTTTTTTATTAATTGTGAACACTACAGTAAACCTTTGGAAATGCTTTTCACTTATGGTTTGAGAGTGGAAGAAAGGGTGGGCTGGAAGACAAAGCTATTGAAGGAACGGGTTTGGGGCTTTGGTGTTTTGGGGAAATCTATGAGAAATCCTTATTCCGGGCTTTTTCATAAACAGGTCCCTTCATCTGCCCATGGTTTTAATTGTCATGTGATTTGCTTTTGAAAGATTGTGAAAGAGTAGGCAAGAGCTGGTTATTTCAGATAATCATTTCAACATGGGACCTGGTGTCAAGCCAAAGAACAAAAGAAGTCCCTCGGTTCTATTTCTCCTGCAAATAAGCCCTTGATGGCTCTTGGCAGCTCTTGGGTTCATAAGGTAGATGCCCAGCAGCATCCAAGTTGAGCTGTGATTTTCAACACTGGAGCACACGATCCGAACTTCGTAATGCTCTATGAAAGAAAAGCTAAAAAAGAAAAGCTCTGTGACCAAGGGGAATGTCTTAGAATACTATCCAATAACTTCATCTTTTTAATACCAGTAATCCATATGTGGCTGTCAGAAAAATGGAAGTTTCAGGTGACCCTTTGGTGGATAGAAGTGGGCAGCAGTACATTACCAAATGATAGCTTGTGTCACACTCAAGTGTGATGTTAAAATAATGATAACAGCGAGAAAATGGTGCTTGCAAATGTGGATCATTTGATCCTCACAATGACCCTGTAAGGCAGATGCTAGAATTATCCCTATTTTACAGATGAGGAAACTGAGGCTGTGAGAGGTAAGATAACTCATCTGGTGCCACATAGCTAGGAAGTGTTTGAGGTTCAGGTTTACCTGATTCCTACTCCAGTGTTCTGTCTATGGCACCACCAGCTTTTTTTTTTAAGTCAGCTTCAAAATTCATCATCATCAAAAACACAATTTGGTCAGAAAAGGAGAGAAGAGGGTCACAGACTATTAGCAAGAGATAGCCAACGGATTGCCTGAGTATTGTAGTGGTATCCTTGAAATATTTTAAAATATAAGACATGGGCTTTAGTGAACTTGGAAATTGTTTGGGAAGATAGTACATATTTATGTGAAATACTTGGAAAACAATACAATATGAAGATATATGAGAAAAAAACTCGCCACCACCACCACCCATTGACTGTGGGGGTAGGGGAGCCCACAAGAGTATAACATTGCCTATGATATTAGGGTTTTTAATATATTGATTGGTTTTACTAAAAAAAAAAGTCGACCTCTTTATTTTTTAAAAAATTATTTGTTACAAGGGATGGCTATCTATGGGAGGGGTGGAAGGAGAGATATAGGGAAAATCTAAGTGATCCAAAAACAAAAGATGCCAATAAAAATGCTTTTAAAAATATATTTTTTTAATTTCAAGTGAGAATGCAAACAGTGAAATGTTATTAATACCTTGTTAAATGTAATATATACTTTTAAAAAATAAACTATGTAACATATAGCATATAATCCTCTTTTTTATTCTTTGACTATCAAAATATTTGTGCTTTTTATGATTGTTAAACTTCATAATTAGAAAATAAATTTTTTAAAAAGAAAATAATGCAAGACAACAATATTATCAAGTGTTTTTGGACAGGCTTCCTGAGGATAAGAAAGAACCAAACTGAATATTAGATGATACGTGTGTGTGCGTGTGTGTGTGTGTGTGTGTGTGTAACAAGTTCTAGGGAAAGGAAAAAATAGTTAGAAAAGGAAAAGATCAGTGTTGCCTGGAGTCAATACTTTAAAGCACTGTATAAACAGAAACCAAAATTATGATCAGCGAAGAAAAGAAGGAAGGAACAAAGGAAGGAAGGAAGGGAGGGAGAGAGAGAGGAAGAGAGGAAGAAACAGAAAGAAGGGAGTGAGAGTAAGGAAAATTAATTTTATGTTAATACATTTAGTTTGAACTGATTCCCAATTAGCAGTATTCTGATCCACTCCCTCCTCCCCATCCACACACCTTGGTCCTTTGCAGTTTTGCCAAAAAACAACAACATGGGTTTCTTAAGAGCCTGCTATGTGCCAAGTCTAAGTGCTAGGGATACAAAGAAGAAAGAAAGAAAGAACAAAAAGGAAAGAAAGAAAGAAGGAAGAAGGAAGGAAGGAAGGAAAAAATTTAAAAAATAAAGGAAAGAGAAAGAAAGAAAGAAAGAAAGAAAGAGAAAGAAAGAAGAGAAGGGAAGGAAGGAAGAGTTCAATAATTCAATCCAGTCGAAATTCACAAACTTCTCATCCTGATGTACTAGTGGGACAAGTGCCCCTCTTTGAGGATCAAGTTTCCACCTCTTTTTGCCCATCGTAATTTACTTATCTCCTGCCCTGTTTCCAACACCACACCACTCTACCTTATGCAATAAACAGACAGTACTCCTGATTCAGACAATGACCATTAACTAGGACTTAGATCCCAATTGACTGAATGTGACACCTTACATACCTCACTCGATTAAGGGTCAGTTTTCTAAACGTATAAAATTTCTAGCACTCAGATTCTTCAGTTATCTAATTAAACATCATAGTTTATCTAATGACCTTATCTTCATATTAATCAGTCAACATGCATTGATTAAGTACTACTAGAAACCAGGCATTGTAATAAGAAGCTCTGGGGATACAAAGGAAAAACAAAATAACCACAAAAAGAAGTCCCTGTTCTCAAGGATCTCACAAACTAAAGGGAAAACCATCTGAAAACAACCATGTATGCAATCTATACAGGAGAAGAGTGAAACAAAACCCTCTAATAGAAAACAGCTGTGAAATTTCATTAAATGCTCTCTCAAGCCTCTTCTAAGTGTGAATCCTATGATTTGTGTGATTTTGAGATTGGGAGGATTTAGATCACAGAATTACTCGCCTTAGTACTGGAAGAGATTTTAGAGACCACATCCAACTTCCTCATTGTAGGGATGAGGAAACTCAGGGTCAGAGACTGACCCAAGGTCATGCAGGCAGGAGTAAGTGATAGAGTCAGGATGAAAATTCACTTCACCATGCATTTTTCAAACAGGTACTTCATGCTAGGTCCTGGAGGAAAATGACGTAAATATAGATACATATAATGTGTAAAGTAAATACAAGTCAATTTCAGGAGATAGAGAACACGGGGTATATAACCTGAGCCTTGAAGGGTATTAGGGACTCCTAGAGGCAGAGTGGAGGAGGGAGAGATGCCAGGCAAGTGGGACAGAGATGGAAGTTGGAATGTCATCTATCTGGGTCAAAGTGCAACAAAGGGAATAAAAGGAAATTCGTCTGGATATATAGGTTGGAACTAGGGGGTGAAAGGGTTGAATGTCAGTCATTTCTATATTAGAAGCAATGGGGGATCCTTGGGAGTTTCTTGAGCAGGGGAGTAACATAGTCAGATGTTGTCATTTAGGAATATTAATTTGGCAACAACATGGAGGATGGACTATTACAAGGGCCTCCTCATTGCTGCCTCAAGTCCTTCCCCACTCCAAACTCTCTAAACCAGGGTGGGGAACCTGTGACCTCAAAGCCACTTGTGGCCCTCTGGATCCTCAAGTGCAGATTTGTTCTGTGAAGTTTGGATTCAGTCAAAGGGCTGCACTAGAGGACCTAGAGGACCACATGTGGCCTCGAGGCTGCAGGTTCTCTACCCCTGCTCTAAATCATCCTCCACAAAGCCTCTCTCTTTCTCTTCTCTCTCTCTCTCTCTCTCTCTCCCTCCCTCCCTCCCTCCCCCTCTCCCTCTCTTTCTTATTCTTCTCCCTTTCCTTCCTCCCCCTCTCTCTACCCTCTTCACATTTCACATACTCTCCATCTCTCATCTGTATTATGCCTTTGCCTTCATTGCCCCCCATGCCTGGAATGTACTCCCTCACCTCTGTCTTTTCTAATTCTCTTGTATTTATATTTTATTTATTTGGTACATATTCATATGCCCACTGTGGCTATGTGACCCTTGGCAAGTCATTTAATCTCTTAGTACCCCCAGACAATTCTCTAATTCTCAAATTACAAAAAAAAAAAAGTGATCTGCCCAAAAAAGTAAAGCTATATCTGCTATCTTCCCTGAAAGAATGTAAGAATGTGATGCTCTGAGAGCACAGATCATTTCTTTTTCTTTCTTTCTTTTTTACCTTTGTATACCTAGTGACTGGCACATAGTAGGCACTTAATATATGCTTACTGATTGATTGGAACCCCCAATTTCTTTCAAGACTTATCCCAAACTCTACCTTCTGCATGAGGACTTTCCTGCTGCTAGTGGCTCTCCCCAGCCCCAGTACACTCCCCTGTATCCATTCCATGACATAGTTTGTATATGCTCATATATGTCTATGTATATGCATGCCATCCCCTCATTTGACAAGGACTGTTTCATTTTCATCACTGAATCCCCAGTGCCTAGCACTATGCCTAACCTTTAGTGGGCACTTAGTGGTTACTGACTGATTGGTTGATTGAGGGGAGAGAACAAAGACTGAACCCAATAAGGAGATTATTGCAAAAGCACTGGTGAAGGAATGAGGGTCTGAATGAAAGTGGGGGCCATGGGAGTCAATGAAAGGGGATGCAAGTCAAGGAGGATCAATTGACAAGACTCAGGAACCGAGTGGATGTATGGGGGGAGGGAGAGTGAAGAGAAAAAGAAGACTCAGCCTACGAAGGTGGGTGACTAACGTAGATGGTGATGTCATTAACTGCAAAAGAGGAAAACAGACAAAGAGATGAGTTCAGAAGAAAAGGTAATGAGTTTCCTTTTAGTCATGCTGGGTTTGAGACACTGATCAATCAAACAAGCATTTTCTCAGTGCCTACCATGCGCCAAGCACTGTGGTAGGAACTGGGGACATGCTCATTTTGTTTTGTGAATTGAAAATAAAATTTAAAAAACACACATACAAAAAAATGTAAGAGGTGAATTGGTGTGAACTGTCCACTTTACCAAGAGTGTCAGAAAAGGACCCTTGAGTAGGAGCCTACAACAAGAAAAAAACATGAGCCTAGAGCTGTAGACCCCTGGATTTCAGGGACCTCAGAGACCATCCACTTCAGCCACAAATTATGATGGAGTTTCAGCTCTCCCCTTTCAAATTCTTTCAGAATTTCATTTTAAAAGGTGCTGACACTTTTCACTGAAAAATCCTGAAAGGAGAGGCAAAAAGGTGATGCAGAAAGAGTGCTGAACTAACTGGGAGCCAATAAACCCAGGTCTTCTATTTATTAGCTGTGTAAATTTGGCCATTTCTATGAGCCTCAGTTTCCCCATCTGTAAAATTATTTTTAAGCTCCCCTTCACTTCTAAGGGTTTAGGGCCTTCTTATTTATTTGTTGGTTGGTTGGCTTATTTATTTATTTTAAGCTCAAAGAGTAGGAGGACGAATAAGGAAGGGTGGAGCATAGAGAGAGAAACAAGAAGGGTATAGGGAACAAATCCTGGTTCCTTTAGCTTTCCGGGAAACAGCCTCCTATGATGTCAGAGCTCCAGGCAGAAGCCTAGGCAAGCTTATCTTGAATAGGGAAAATGTGCCATACTGGCATCAAGGATTTAGCTCAATGATATGTGATAGCAACAGTGGTATATAACAACCAGAATGGGGGGTGGGGGAGGAAACAATGTATTCAGAACATACTTAAATTTAAACTTCATTAGTAACATTTTCTCCATTGCTTCCTTAAGTCTACAAATGATGCCTGATTCAAACAGAAACAGATACCAGTGGGCTGCATATCGACTTAGGAAAACACAGTTTGACATTATATATGTTGTATTGTATTTTGGGGCAGATAGGAGGCAAAGAGGATACTGACTTGGTTGTTTTACAGATGATGCAACTGAGGCAAACAAAGCTAAATCACTTGCCCAAGGTCACACAGCTAGGAAGTGTCTGAGGCAGGTCTTTCTGACTATAGTTCAGTATCATTGCTTCCTTAAGTCTACTATGTTTTTTATGATGTTTATGAGGAAAAAGGATTCCCAGAGAGAGGAGTGGTGAGTGGAGGTAGGAGCCTTGGGTATCAGTTAAAGGGGGCACTGCCAACCTCTGGAGTAAAATCAATTACAAATATTCACTTAGCATCTACTGTATTAGTCAATCAACAGGCATCTATTAAGTGCCTACTATGTGCCAGGCACTGTGCTAAGGCACCGTCACTGTAAGGACAAGTGTAATGGAAAAAACAACAGAATAGGAATCAAAAGACATGGTTCTACTCCTAGCTGTGTGACCTTGCCCTTTTCCCTTCTGGGCCTCAGTTTTCCTCATCGGTAAAATCAAAGGGTAGGATTAGATGATTTCCCTAAGGTCTCTTCCAGCTCTACATCCTGAATTAATAAAACACATAACCTGGAAGGACCAGGTGGCAAAACAGGAGACTTGTTGAACTTTCAGTCAAAACCTGAGTTCAAATCCCATCTCAGACACTAGCCATGTGTGACTTTGGACAAGTCACTTTAGCCCCTCTCAGCCTCAGTTTCCTCATCTGTAATAGGGACACAGTAACAGCACCTACCTACCAGGATGGTTGTGAGGATCAGATAAGAAAAATGACCCATAGAAATCACTTTGTAAAGCTGAAAGTACTCTATAAATGCTGAAACTCACTCTCTAGTTGGGTAGATAAGACAGACACACATGAAAAACTCATAATACAAAGCAACCAATGCTAAGGGTCATGTGAGGGGCACATTTAACAGGTGCTATAAAGTTTTGGTGGGGTGGAGAGACCACTGAGCTTCTCTGAGGAAGTAGGTTGTGGAGCAGCCCTTGGAATTTAAGGTCAACCTAACAATCCTGGGGCTCTCATCCATCCAATTTACTTTGAATCCTTTCCATTTTGTACCTTGAGCCCCTCCATGCCTGGGTAAACCGTGCCAGGGGTCCTGGATATGGAAAATATGGGACAGGCTATACTCAAGTAAGAGAGGACATAGGTCTGATACAAGGGTTCTTAGGCTGGGTTCTTTGGGGTTTTTACATTTTGGTAACTGTATTTCAATATAACTGGTTTCCTTTGTAATCTATTTTATGTACTTAAAAATGTTATTCTGGAGATAACTTCGACAGACCGTTAGAGGGGTCAATTAGACAAAAAATCCTCAGAAATTTTAGTCTAAAAGTTGTAAGAGGAGGGGGCGAAGCCAAGATGGCAAAGTACAAAGATGCACATACTTTACCATTTCCTCCACAGCCCATAAAATACTTGTAAAGAATGACTCTCCACAAATCCTAGAGCAGCAGAAAAGAACAACAGAGTGAAGGAGATTTAAGGCCGACGAGAGAGGTCTGTTGCTCTGGATGCGGAGCAGAGTGCAGCCCAGACTTGACAGCATGGCGCCAGGAGGAGCAGGACCAGAGAAGGCCTCAGGGGCAGAATCCCCAACAGCAGTGGTGGTTCTTGGATCCCTCAGCCCACAAGTGCCAAAGGTAGCTTTGAAGGTCAGTGAGAGGACTTTTTCAGCTGAGTGAGAAGGAAGCAGGGTCCCCTCCAGTTCTGGCCCCAGGTGGCAGTGGCAGAGGCAGCAGTAGCAGCAGCCAATGTCCATTTTTGGAGCCCTCTGCCTAAAGCCCCGAGAGGAACTAAACAGATGATCTTAATCTCACACTGAGAGGAGACCTGGGGTCCTGGGAACGCTTTCCCTAAAGCCCCTGGGGGAATTATGCAGTTGATCTGAATCTCAACCCTGTGTGCTGGTAAGGTGGAACTGGATGTGGTTATAGAGAGGGAATTCTACTACTCCCAGGTTCTGGGCAGAAAAGTTTCTAGTTGCTCCCAGACCAGTGTGCAGGCTTGATTGTGCCTCTTTGGAGGAAATGAGATCTTACAGATCCCCAGAGTATACCCTACTCTTGACAAAGGACCCAAAAGTCAAGTAACTAGTTGGGAAAATGCCCAAAAAACAGGAAAAAAATAAAACTACAGAAGGTAACTTTCTTGGTGAACAGATATTTTCTCCTATCCTTTTGGATGAGAAAGAACAATGCTTACCATCAGGGGAAGACATAAAAGTCAAGGCTTCTGCATCTCAAACATCCAAAATAAATATGTAATTGTCTCAGACCATGGAAGAGCTCAAAAAGGATTTTGAAAATCAAGCAAGAGAGGTGGAAGAAAAATTGGAAAGAGAAATGAGAAAAATGCAATAAAATCATGAAAAACGAGTCAACAGTTTGCTTAAAGAGACCCCCCCCCCAAAAAAAAAATGCTGAAGAAAATAATACCTTTAAAAACAGGCTACCTCAATTGGCAAAGGAGGTACAAAAAAGTCAATGAGGAGAAGAATGCTTTAAAAAGCAGAATTAGCCAAATGGAAAAGGAGGTTCAAAAGCTCACTGAAGAAAATAGTTCTTTCAAAATTAGAATGGAACAGATGGAAGCTAATGACTTTATAAGAAACCAAGAAATTACAAAACAAAACCAAAAGAATGAAAAAATGGAAGATAATGTGAAATATCTCATTGGAAAAACAACTGACCTGGAAAATAGATCCAAGAGAGACAATTTAAAAATTATGGGACTACCTGAAAGCCATGATCAAAAAAAGAGCCTAGACATCATCCTTCATGAAATTATCAAGGAAAACTACCCTGATATTCTAGAACCAGAGGGCAAAATAAGTATTCAAGGAATCCACCAATCACCGCCTGAAAGAGATC
>CM053769.1:180115062-180131358 GCA_028658325.1 Potorous gilbertii
GGTGACTTTATATACATCTATGTGTATATATAATACACACACATATATACTCACACACACATATATATATGCACACATACACATATATATGTATGTATATATATATATATATAAAATCTGTTTTGGTGCCTATATGTATATACATCTATGTGTGTGTATATGCATCTATGTGTATGTATATACTCAAACATACACATATGTATGGATGTATAATCTATTTTGGTGACTAATATGGAAATATGTTTTGCATACTTGCACATGTATAGTCTATATCAAATTGCTTACCATCAGGGAGGAGGAGTGAAGGGGTAAGGAAAAAATTTTGGAATTCAAAAATTTATTTTTATTTATTTTTATTTTTTTGATTTTTTAATTGAATTATTTTGTTTTCAGTGTTTGACAACCACTTCCATATGTCTTAGATTTTTTTCCACTCCCTTCCCCTCATTCCCCTCTTCCTCCTCACTCCCTCCCTGAGACAACATACAATCTTATATAGGTCCTACATACATATGCATTACTATTAAATGCATGTTGCATAGAAGAATTAAAATGAATGGGAGAAGCCATAAAGCAAAACAAAACATAATACAAAAGAAAATGGTCTGTTTCTGTCTGTGATCCAATTCCATAGTTCTTTCTCTATATGTGGAAGGTGTTTTGTCACAAGAGTCCATTGGAAATTTTTTAAGTCCATGCATTTCAATGAGTACTAAGTCTAGCAGAAAAATTCCTCACATACAGTGGTTGTTGCTGTGTACAAAGTTCTGCTCCTTTCACTCAGCATCAGTTCATATAAATCTTTCCTGTTCATCATTGCTTATAGCATATTAGTATTCCATTATGTTCATATACCACAGTTTATTCAGCCATTCCTCAATTGATGGGCATCCCCTTATTTCCAGTTTTGGACCACCACAAAGAGACCTGCTATAGATATTTTTGTACATTTGGGACTCTTTCCCATTTCTATGATCTCTTTGGGATACAGTCCTAGAAGCAGTAATGCTGGGTCAAAGAGTATGAACATTTTTGTAGCCCTTTGGGCATAGTTCCAAATTGCTCTCCAGAATGGTTGGATCAGCTCACAGCTCCACCAACAATAAATTAGTGTTCCAACTCTCCCACATCTTCTCCAGTATTTATCATCTTCCTGTTTTGTCATGTTAGCCAATCTGATAGGTGTGATGTGTACCTCAGGGTTGTTTTGATTTGCATCTCTCTAATCAGTAGTGATTTAGAGCATTTTTTCATATGACTATAGGTAGCTTAATTTCTTCCTCAAAAAATTCTCTGTTCATATCCTTTGACCATTTATCTATATGGTATTAGAAATGCTAGTTGTAGCAATAAGAGAAGAAAAAGAAACTGAAGGAATTAGAATAGGCAAAGAAGATACTAAGTTATCACTTTTTGCAGATGATACGATGATATACGTAGAGAATTCCAGAGAATCAAGTAAAAAACCACTTGAAATAATAAAGAACTTTGCTAAAGTTGCAAGTTACAAAATACTCTCACGTAAATCATCTGCATTTCTATATATTGCTAATAAAGTCCACCAGCAAGAGATAGAAAGAGAAATCCCATTTAAAGCTATGGTAGACACTATAAAATATCTGGGAGTCTACCCGCCAAAACAAACCCAGTAACTATATGAACACAGTTACAAAACACTTTTCACACAAATAAAGTCAGATCTAAGTAAATGAAAAAACATCAGTTGCTTGTGGGTAGGTCGAGCTAAAATATAATAAAAATGACAATTCTACCTAAATTAATTTACTTATTCAGCGCCATACCAATCAAACTACTGGATAATTATTTTCTAGAGCTAAAAAAAATAACACCAGAATTCATCTGAAAGAACAAAAATTCCAGAATATCAAGAGAACTAATGAAAAGAAATGCTAGGGAAGGTGACCTACCCTACCAGATCTCAAATTGTATTATAAAGCAGCAGTCATCCAAATCACTGGGTACTGGGTAAGAAACAGAGGAGTAGACCAGTGGAATACGTTAGGTACTCAAGACACAGTAGTCAATGAATATAGCAATCTACTGTTTGATAAACCCAAGAACCCCAGCTTCTGGGATAAGAACTCAGTGTTTGACAAAAATTGCTGGGAAAACTGGATGACAGTGTGGTGGAAACTGGGCATAGAACAGTACCTGACACTGTACACAAGAATAAAGTCCACATGGATATACAATCTAGGTATAAAGATTGATACTATAAACAAATTAGGGAAGGAATAGTGTATTTGTCAGATTTATGGAGAATGAACAAATTTATGACCCAACAAGAGATAGAGAACATTATGAAGTGCAAAATGGATAATTTTGATTACATTAAATTGAAAAGTTTTGCACAAACAAACCCAATGCAACCAAGATTAGGAGGGAAGCACAAAATTGGGAAAGAATTTTTACAACCAGTGTCTGTGATAAAGGCCTCATTTCTAAAATATATAGAGAACTTAGTCAAATGTACAAGAATACAAGTCATTCCCCAATTGGAATTCAAAATTTTTAAAAAAGAATGTTAAAAATTGTTTTTACATGTAATTGGGAAAAAATATTATTAAGAAAAGAAAAATCTATATTGGTTGGTGAGTTCCTTGTGCATCCACATCAGTCACTGCAATCCATTCCCTCTAAGTCTTCAGAATTTTATCCTCTAGGGTTTCCTCTACTTCCTAGACTGACTTTCCCTGTAGAGTTTTAGTTCAGGACACCCTGCCTGTCCTACTCTGAGCCTTTTGAAATGTGCTTCCCCAAAATTGAGCTCTTTTATGCAGGGCTTCACCTGGCTTTCCTCTCCTCTACCACCAACACTAGGAGGGAATGGTTACTCTCTATTACCCATCCCATTTTTCCATTGTAGCAATGAGTTCCTCCCTACACTGTGAATTATTGAATTAAATCTAATGTAGAATTTCGCATTGGTGGTTCCTCTGACCTTTAAAGGACAAAATTATCACGGAGAATAATCAAGAGGTTGTTAGCTACTCTGTGAGTTCAAGCAGATGCCTTGATAACTGAAGGCCCCCATCAGTACTGTCATGCCTTCATCCCAAGGCTGTGATCCGTTTTTAAAACTCTCCATTCATTCTGTCTGTATAGGTGGTCTGTGGCATGTATACGCCACGGACAAAATCACCTTTTTTTGTTTCCATCAAGCTTTACCCCTAATGCCCTCCAAAATTACCTTGTATTTACATTTTTCATATGGAGTTGATGTTGTTCCATCTAAATATATGTGGGTTTCTTGGCAGGGACTCTTTCTTTTATACCATTACCTCATCAGCACCTAGTAGAGTACCTTGCACAAATAGTTGGGGGCAGCCAGGTGAAAAAGTGTTAAGAGCATTGGGCCTGTAATCAGGAAGACCTGAGTTCAAATCCAGCCTCAGACACTAGCTTTGTGACCCTGGGCAAGTCACTTAATCCTGTTTGCCTCAGTTTCCTCATCTATAAAATGAGCTGGAGAAGGAAATGGCAAACCAGTCCAATATCTGTGCCAAGAAAACCCCAAATGGGGTCAGAAAGAGTCAGACATAACTGAAACAACTGAAATGTTTTAAAATGTGCATGTGGGTATATGTACA
The DNA here is from genome assembly GCA_028658325.1 of Potorous gilbertii. NCBI lineage: Eukaryota > Metazoa > Chordata > Mammalia > Diprotodontia > Potoroidae > Potorous > Potorous gilbertii. The sequence goes on from CM053769.1 coordinate 180,118,674, forward strand.
CATGTGCATACATATATATAAATATATGCATACATATTGCTCATGTATGAACATCATTCATGCAGTATTGGAAAATTATTAATACAATAAGGATCTTACTCAGATGATGTTGCAAAATGAGGTTTTCTCAGGTCCAGACTGATGGTTTTATACCTGTTAGCCACTGCTGGCTGAAAATCTTCAACTGTGCAGCTGAGTCAGATTGGTTCTTTCAAGCACAGTGTTTTCCCCATTTGTTGATACCAGTTATGCTATGCTTATCTTGATTAGGGTAATGCTGTCAAGCCTATTTGTGGGGGAGGTAGAGGGGAGGCCAATGTTCTCCCATTGATCAAAGTGTACAAATAGTACAGCAATAGCAGAATGTGTGTGCTATAAGCATTCCAGACTCATTGAGTTTTTACAACATCCAACTACCCAAAACTACTCTAGGAACAGAGGGGTATAGACTCTAAATCTACTATAGTTCATTTCTTTTAATTTTCTTTTAGCAAGATCCTAAATCTCCAAGTATACAGTTTAGGTGCTTAATTGTAATCTCTGGTTAGATCAAGGAAGGGTCGGGTGTGTGTGTGTGTGTATAAATATATAGTGTCCACACATTGGGCTAAAGCTAATTAACCTGCTCACTTCATGAGGGCAGGAATTGTGTCTAATCTCAACTTTGTAACTCTTCGTACACCTAGGCCAATGCTCTACATACAGTAGGTGCCTAGTAATATATATACTAAATTAATAGTATATACTATGTTACAATATATATTTGTGCCCACAGAGATGTATAGATATGTACATGTATAGGGGTGTGTGTGTGTGTGTGTGTGTATGCTTAGAGGAAACTGGGTAAAGGAAGAATCTTAATAGGGAAAGTGATTTTCAAATCCAGATTTAAATAGCCTCAAATGATATGGTTGATTAGAAAATGTAGCCCCAAGTTTCTCCTTGCTGTCTTCTAGGTTGTATGGCGAAACCATTCAGCTGCACTTTGCATCATGGCAGGATCTCCACACAGCAAGATTGGGAAGTTCCCGCGAAGTCAGGTGACTCTTCCTCCCTCCCTTCCTGTCTTCACTCTGGTTGAGCACAAAGTGGAGGTCTCCCCACAGGTGACTGGGGCAATGCTTAGCTACCCTCTGGTATTTTCCAACATGGCACATCAGTTTCCTTATCTCCAAAATATAGAGGTTGGGCTTATGATCTCTCAGGTCTTTCTAGTTCTAAAATTCTATGATTCTTTGGTTCAACCTTCAGGTCTTTAAAAGGGAGGAAGATGTGCTGCCACAGGTCTCAGCAACATTAAAGGACATGAAAGATAGCCCTGGGTCCTGGACCTCCTGGTACCTTAATTCAGAACATATTGAGCCCTCTACAATATGGTTCACACCTGCTCTTTCAGCCTTCCTGTATATTTCTTGCCTGCATGTACTCTCTGCTCCAGTCAGGCCGGTCTGCTGTCTGTTCCTTGTACATTTCTTTCCATCTCTGTGCTCCAGGGGTTGCTCATGTCTGGTACACTACATTCTCCCTCCTCATCTCCACCTCTTAGAGGGTCTCACTTGCTCCAAAGCTCAGCTTAAGCCCCATTTCCTATATGAAACCCTTTCTGACCACCACCCCCACACACACACTCCCACCCCTCCCCGCTGGTGTTCTTTACTTTTGGAAATCACTTTACGCTCATTTGTATCATTTTCTGTAGTCACTTCCTTCTGTAAAGACTGTGCTCCCTCAGTAAAATATAAGCCTCTTGAAAGGGTAGGGACTGGTTTCCTTTTCATCTCCAGCACCCAGCCTTAACAAACATCTGTTGAATCAAATTGAACTTGTTGAATTGAATATGCTACACAACCTGAAGGGAGCCCAGTACTGACAGGGAAGCAAAAGGAGTATAAGTAGACATGATCCCTGCCCTCCAGAGTTTACAGTCTGCTGGGGAAACTAGACAAACATATACATCTAGTCATGGGATGAGGTAAAATCTCAATGAGTGCTACAGACAATGAATACCAGAACAGTAACTTGCTCAGGGTTAGCTAGACGCAGCTTGTTAGTTCAGTGGATAGACTACTGGGTCTAGATGATCTGGATAAGTCACTTAATTTTTGCTTGATTGTTGTGAAGAGCAAATTAGATGATATTTGCAAAATGTTTCTTAGCACAGTAGGTGCTTAATAAATGCTTGTTTAAAAAAAAAAACATACATAGATGACAGACCTTTGTCCTGATTCCTAGAACAGAGTTTGTGCCATTGAGTTACCTCTCTGGCCTTATTAAAATATTCATACTCTATGCCATGCTGTCAGGAGCTGTTTCTAGGAATTGGGTGCTTTGTTACTCTTCAATTTCTTTTTTAAGTTATTTATTTGTTTTTAGTTTCCAGCATTCACTTTTATAAGATTTTGAGTTCTGTATTTTCCCCCTTTCCTCTCCTCTCCCCTCCCCAAGATAGCATGAAATCTGATACAGGTTATACATGTACAGTCACATTAGACATACTCCCACTTTAGTTATGTTGTGAAAGAAGAATCAGAACAAAAGGGAAAAATCACGAGAAAGGAAAAAACAAAAAGAAAATAGTGTGCTTCAATCTGTATTCAGACTCCATAGTTCTTTCTCTGGATGTGGATAGCATTTTCCATCATGTCTTTTTCAAATGCTTTCAAAAAATTATTTTTTTCCAATTACACATAAAAGCAATTTTTAACATTCTTTTTTTTTACATTTTGAGTTCCAAATTCTCTCCCCCTTCCTCTCCTCCCTGATTGAAAAGGCAAGCAATTTGATATGGTTATACATGTGCAGTCATATAAAACATATTTCTATATTTATACAGGAATTTTTACATCATGAACAAAATTCAAGAAAAGTACCCTGCATTGGGGGAAGAACAGAAAGAAAACAGAGACATCAGTACAGCAGCTCCAGGGAGGGTCTGGCTTCCACTCCAATCTAACAAGTATTCATTACTTGCCTGCTTTGCTCAGTGCACCATGCTAAGTACTGGGGGAATATAAAGACAGAATGAAAAATAATGTCTCCCTCAAGGAGTTTTATTGGGGAGGCACCAGGTACCCAGATAAGTATGTCTATGACTGTTTGGGAAGGGAGAGAACACTACTAGCTAGAGTCATCAGGAAAAGCTTTCTGTAAGAGGTGGAACACAAGTTGAGGCTTGAATGGAGTCAGGGATTCTAGGAGGTGAGGGAGAGGAAGGAGTGCAATCCAGGTCACGGAGATGGGAAATGGAGTTTGTGGATGAAAAACAGCAACCAGTAGGCAGGTTGACTAGGAGTAATAAGTGAGATTGATTATCAATTGATTGGAAGCTAAGAGTTTTATTAATCACAGCAATAATCACTAGAAAGATAGGCTACAGTCAGATGTCAAAGGGTTTCAAATTGCAGCCTGAGGAATTTGCCTCTTCTTCAACAGATATGGGGGAGGGGGTGAATTATTAAAGGTTTTTGGTCAGAGGAGTGACATGGGCAGACTGAGTGTTTAGGAAAATTACTTTGAGTGGAAAATGATGGACCAGATGAGGAGCTGGAAGACCAATTAAGATGTTGTAATAAGCAAGCAAGAAGTGGTGAAATTGAACTCTGGAGAAAAGGGGACAGATGTGAGATGTGTTCTGGAGGTAGAATGAATAAGATATGGTCATTGATAAGTTATAGAGGGTGAGAGTGAATAAAAGGTGACTAAATTTTTCAACTTGGGAGCTTTTGGTGATGCCCTCAACAGAAACAGACTTTTGGAAGAGTGGTGGGTTTGGGAGAAAGATACTGAACTTGATTTTGAACCATGGTGAATCTGGAGTGCCTTTCTATAGAATAACCAGGTCAAAAGTCCAACAAATGATCCGTGATTGGATCTTAGAAGAACAACCAGGTCTGGAGATATAGATCTGGTCATTATTTGCCAAAAAGATGACGGTTGAACCTGTAATAGTGGACACCAGTGAGAAAGGGAATAGAGAGAGAGGAGTAGACCTATTTTTTAGCCAAACTTAAGGGGCAGGACATAGTTAATGATCCAGCACAGAAAACCAAGGATAGGTCTGTCAGGTCACTCAGTCAGTGAATAAACATTTGTTAAGTGTTGTGTACCAGGCAATGGATTAAGAATTGGGGATAGAAAAAGAGATGGAAGATAGTCTCTGCCCTCAAGGAATTCACAGTATAAAGGAGAGGTAAGAAGACGATCTGGGGAGAAAGTGTCCAGGAAGGATAGTCTCAAGTACCTTGCAAAGAGATGAAAAAGGATAATGACTAAGAAAGAACCACTGGGTTTAATAAATAAGAGATCTTGACAACTATGGAAATAGCCGTTTCAATGGAGCAATGGGGTGAAAGCCAGATTTGAAGGGAAGGGGAGCAAGAGGTACTGATATATTTTTTTTTCTTTTAAAGGAATTAGGCTATGGAGAGGAGGAAAGACACAGGAAGACAGATTCCTGTCCTGCCAATTATTCTACTAATTGGGTTATTTCAGACTGGCTAGGGTCTGTGATGTTGGAGTGGATGTGGAGGATTCACCTGTCACCCTTCTCTTCTTATCCCTCTCACTTCCATCACCCCAGGTACCTCCTGATAGTGAGTGAGTCCCAGTCCTAGGCAGGGAGGTCTGGAAACTCCCAACAAGGTAGTGACTATTTATAGAAGGGAGGATATGAGAGCTTTTGTAGCTCCCTGACCATGCCGATGGGATGCTTCCTCATGCCTCTCCAGTCCACAGTTGCCTGCTCTAGACCTCACTATGTGTGGAAAGAAGACTTCCTCCCAACCCCACAAGGGGAAGGTGCCTATTTCTGCAGAACATAGCTTGGAGGTAGGAAAGTGCTACTCTCTTTCCCTGGTTCCTGTGCCCAGCTTGGGAAGAGCAGACGTCTGGCTCCATCTCCCTCATAAAACTGCAAATGGGCAGTGTTTCTCAGACAGGCTCCAATTTGCCTATGTGCAGATGAAGTCGGGGTGGGATGGAGGAGTGGGGGTGGGGTAGGTGGTGGTGAGGCCAGGCTCCATCAAGCTCAGTGACTGCTGGCTGAAAGACTTCATGAGTGTTCTTCAGACCTGAGTCCCTTACATTCATTTCCAAAACAGTCTAAATAAAAATCTCTTGACCCTAACTTGATCTCGCAAAGCAGTGATTTTTAAATGGTCTTAAATATGTGGAAATTCAGATGCAAAAAGGAACTCCAGCTTCTTAATCAATTTTAATCCATTTAAATTCTATAATATATACAGAATTCAATAGAAATTATAGCTTTGCTATATAATATTAGGAGTCCAAAAAAAATAACATTATTACCTGTTTGAAGAGCTGTATTTAAGCTAGTAAGTATGGAGGTAGAATTTGAAGTCAGGCCATCCTAAGTCCCAAGACCAGAACTCTATTTGCCTCTAGTTTGGGGTCCCATTTCGGCAGTATCCCTAACCTTCTCCCACAATATGCTCAAAAGGGAAAAAAGCAGGAGAAATCTTAGATCTGGCCAAATTGATGGAACCAGAGAAGTAGCAAAGTTAGTCTCTGAATGCCTTTCTTCATTCTGTCCCATGCCAAGAATGTCCAAGCATTCATACATACACACACACACACACACACACACACACACACACACACACACACACACACACCCCCTCTCTCCTGGTTCTCCTCCTGTCTCCTTTTCTCCTTTGCTGGATCTCATTCAGCAGGTCACCATCAGTGTCCCCTAAGCCTCTGTCCTCATTTTTCTTTTCTTCTCCCTCTATACTATTTTGCTTAATGGTTTCATCACCTTCCTTGGCTTCAACTCTCATGTCTATGTGGATGATTCTTGGGTCCATTTGTCCAGCCTTAACTTCTCTCCTGACCTCCAGTGTGCAGCTGCCTATTGGGCTTCTAGAATAGGATGTCCCATAGGAATTTTAAACTCATCTGAACTCAGTATCTTGCCCCAAATGACTTCCCATGTCCTAACTTTTGTCAAGAGTACCATCCCCCTCCTTGTCACCCATATCTGTCATCCTTGAATTCTCACTGTCATCTTCCTTCCCATCTCAACATGTCTCATATACACCCCCTTCTCCGACACTGTGACCACCCAAGTTGTCTCCCCAGCTCAAGTCTCTCCATACTCCATTCCATCCTCCACTCAGTCCTCAAACTGAATTTCTTTAAGTGTAAGTCTGACCATGTCCTCACCCCTTGGCCCATTCAATAAATTCCAGTGGCTCCTGATTACTTCCAGGAACACATAAAATATTCTGTTCCACTTTTATCACCTTTCATAATCTAGCCCCTTTCTACTCCCCAGTCTTTTGGGTCCTATGCTTCTGAAGACACTGGCGTCCTAACTGTTCCTTGCAGTCTCCAGACTCTAGGCATGTTCACCAGCTTCACTCCATACCTGGAGCTCTCTCTCTTCTTATCTGCACCTCTTGGCTTCCTACTAGTCTCAGTTAAAGTTCCCAGCCCTCCTTAACCTTAGGCCCTTCCCTTGGCTGATTATCTCCAGCTTATCCTGTATAGCTCTTGTTTGTACATAGTTGTTTGCATATTGTCTCCTCTTTCAGACTATCAGCTCCTCAACTGGGGCTGTCACTTGACTTGCTTGTATCCCCCACACTTAGCATAGTGCCTGACACATAGTAGGTACTTAATACATCCTTGTTGACTGACTCTCAAGAAAAACTTGCTCCCAGGAGCAGTCATTTTGTTGATTCATTCACAAGAAAGAACCTTAAATTAAGAATTAGGCCACCTAATTTTTGGCATTTATTTATATGAGGATTTATTGTTTTATTTATTGTGTTTGTATCTCCAGGATCTAGAACAATGCCTGCCACATATTCAATGCTCAATAAAAGCTTGTTGATTGATTAACCGGGATATAATTCTTGCTCTGCCTTTAATTAGCTCTGAATGTCTTTGGCCTTAGTTATCCCACAAAGCCATTTTCTCTCAAGCAGGTCCCTCTGTTTCCTTTCTTTCTTAAGAGTCGCTTGTGTCTCTCCGCTGGTTGCTAGGGCTCTTGGGTGCCTCATTTACATGTGGAGTCCTTTTTAATAACTCCGGAGCCCCCTGGGGGTTTTGCTTTTGTCTCTGTACCTTCTTGGCGCCACACCCTGCAAAATGGTGAGCACTTAAGAGGTGTTTGTTGAATTGACTTGAGTTGTAAAATGAGAGGTTGGAGGAGTTCCTTTCTTTGCTCCCCAAAATTCTATTCCAATGTCTCTTGGTGTCATGGAAGTAATCCTCACTTCTTAGAAGTCTCAGAAGTGAAAGCCAACCTCCAGTCATTTCTACCATGTTATCAAGGCTTTGGATATGAACTTGACCACAGACTATCTCTACTTTCCAGGGACCCTTCTACTTGGGCAGGGAGGGGAGCATAACCAGTAAGCTGGACACTTGGGGGCAACTAGGTGGTACCAAGTGCACAGAGTGCCAGGCCTGCAGTCAGGAAGACCCCTCTTCCTGAAGTCAAATGCAGCCTCGGACACTTATTAGGGGTGTGACCCTGGGCAAGTCCCTTCACCTTGTTTGCCTCAGTTTCCTCAACTGTAAAATGAACTGGAGAAGGAAATGGTAAACCATTGCAGTATCTTTGCTAAAAAAAAAACCCAAATGGGGTCACAGAGAATTGGACGTGACTGAACAATAATAATAGCTAGCATTTATATAGCACCTACTATGTGCCAGTCACTGTGATGGGATGATGGGACCTGAACCCCTCACAGAAAAAGGCCATGTCTTTGAAAGCCACCCAGACCCTGAATTTTCACACACCAAAGCATTCTAGACCCCTGACATCTCACCCCAGGCATCTGGCCCAGCCCAGACTACTTTACTCCTTTCACAGTTGCACCTGGCCCACCCCAGACTATTCACCACTCATTAATCCATTCAGATCTTTTCACCGTCCTTTTTCTTTGTATGTAAGTATTTTACCCCCATTAAGTTGCAGATTCACTTGGAATTTAGCCACTTCCATTGGTTACAACAAAGCTGGTCACTTTGACTGGAAGAAGTTTTGAGTAAAGGAATTCTAAGGAGATGCTCCGCTGTACCCTGATATTTGGGGGTTCCCAGCAATCCCAAACCGCACTGACTCTGCTAAACGCTTCATAGATATTATCTCATTTTATCTTCACAACTACCCCGGGAGGTAGGTGCTAATATACCCATTTTACAGAAGTGGAAACTGAGGCAGACAGGTTTAAATGATTTGCCCAAGGTCACACAGCTAGTAAGTATCTGATGCAAGATTCAAACTCACGACTCCCTGATTCCAGGGCAGCTAGGTGGCTCAGTGGATAGAGTGAGGGGCCTTAACTTCCTAAGTTCGAATCTGGCATCAGACACTTACTACCTGTGTGACCCTGGGCAAGTCACTTAACCCTGTTTACCTCAATTTCCTTATCTGTAAAATGAACTGAAGGAGGGAATGACAATCCACTCCACTATTATTGCCAAGAAAATCCCAAAGGGGTCACGAAGAATCAGACAGAGCTGAAAAAAACAAATCAACAGCAACCTTTTTGATTTGAAAGACCTGGGATTTTATTTATTTATTTAGGTATAGTGAACTCCCAGGTAAGGAAACTCTCTCCACCAATACAAGTTAGCAGCACTTTCTCTGTAACCCATAGTTTTAGAGAGTTGCCTAGAGTACTGAGAAATTAATTGACATCGGAATTAGAATTCAAGTCTTCCTTGCTTTGAAACAAGCAACTTATCCATGTCTACTCTTAAAAAAAAAATCAGTTAGTTAAAGGTCTTACAGCAATACCTAAAGTTACCCTAAAGGAGAGTGGGGTCATGGGGTGGGAGGAGAAAAGTCCCAGGCTTGGCTTTAGAGGATTTCTGGTTTGTGTTTCATATACCTTCTACTATGTAGTACTCTAGGCTTAATCTAGGGTTGTAAAGGGGAGGGAGAGAGATAAAACCTGGGACCTTAATTTAGGCTTTTTACTAGGCTTTCAGATAAAGGGAGATTAAATCAGAGACCTCTGGTCTGCTGAAATCCCCTCAGGTTTGTAGGGCAGAGAGAGGAAAGTGGGGCCTACCCTTCTTCCCAGAAAAAAAAGCCCTTGGGCCTCATGAACTGGAGCAGCATCTTTGAGTGTGGGCAAACCCCAGATAGGAGAGTGACTGTGGGTGACTTGCAGGAGGGAGCCCCCAAAGCTCCTATATATGTCAGATTCTCAAGTTCAGGTAAGAACAAAGCCGGGGCTGGAAGTTGGGGCGGAGGGCACACACTGATGTGGGAGGTGGTTAGCAGAGGTCCCCATGGGGCAGCTAAGGCAAAAGAATGACTCTGAGTAAGTAGGAGCCAGCACAAAGAGGCAAGAAAGGAAAAAGGAGGGCGCATGTCCAGAGAAAGGAGACCAAAGTGTGAGACAGGAGAATATATCCCAGTTTTGCCTGGGGCCAACTCTGAGCACCCCCCTCCACCCCAGGCTTTGAGGCGGGGCTACAATCCACACTTGTCATATACCAGACTGGGGGGAAGGAAGGGTGAAAGTTCAGACCCAGAAACTCTTAGGATCTAGATTGAGGAAGGGACTCCAGAGACCATGGAATTACAAGAGATTAGATTAAGGAGAGGGAGATTTAGTGCTTGATCCAACTCCTGGGGCAAAGTGGAAAGATTAAGTTCTTCCTCAGCAAAGGAAACCAACTGTCTGATCAGTCCATCAATAAACATTGATTAGGCCCATTCAATGTGCTGGACACTCTTCTAAGCACCAGGCATACAGTGTAAAGCATAGGTACTAAGCCATCTTTGCTAGAGTTCTTTGCTGTTGCTCAATTGGTTTCAGTCATATTCCACTCTCTGAGACCCCATTTGGGCTTTCCTTGGCAAAAATATTGGAGTGGTTTGCCATTTCCTTCTCCAGCTCATTTTACAATTGAGGAAACTGAGGCAAACAGGGTGAAGTAACTTGCCCAAAGTCATACGAGGCCAGATTTGAAGTTAGGAAGGGGAGTCTTCCTGATTCCTAACCCAGTACTCTATCCACTGCACCACCTAGCTGTCCCCAAAAACAAAATATATATGAGATAAATACCATGAAAAAGTGCAATTGGTGGGGAGGATAGGTGGGTAGAGTGGTAAAGAGGGAGAAAAAATAGATTTTTGTTAATTTTTTTAGAGTGTTAGATTTAACCTATGAATATGCTAAATGTATAAAACTTCGGACAACCTCTGAGTCTAGTTTTAAATGACTCTTGATCACCATCCAGGCCACAATGACCCCTAAATAAAAATTCCATTCAACTCAATGCTCATTACTGTGAGCTTGGACCAGGAGAAGGGCTTTCTTATACTATACACAGGCTTCTATACTCTCTCCCTCAGAGATCTTATCAGTTCTTATGGGTTTAATTATCATCTCTATGCAGATGACTCCTGACTCTCCATACTCAGTCTTAATCTGTCCCCCATTCCTAGCTTCCTACACATCTCCAATCAACCAGATTGCCTTATCTGCCCGGCCGCCTCCTTGGGTCCAGAAAAGAAGTCGTGATCTCCTTAAAACTGCCCGTTCTCCCAATTTCCCCATTCCACTGGACAGCCTCAACATGCTTCCAGGCATCTAGGTTTGTATATAATCACGTCAAGTAGTTCCCAAGGCCCCTCTGATTCTACTTTCACAACATAAAGATAATTGCTAGCTTTTACATCTCACTTTAAAGTTGGTAAAGTTCTTTACAAATAATACCTCATTTGATCCTCACAGCCCTGGGAGGTGAGTGCTCCCCAGCTCATGATTCTCATTTTACAGATGGGGAAACTGAGGCACATATCGGTAACTGATGTGCAAGGGGTGCATAGCTAGTCAGTATCTGAGATCAGGTTTGAACTGAGGTCTTCCTGATTCCAGGTACAATGCAGGCCACCCACCTGTCTACACCTCTTCTGCTCTCTCCACTTACATGGTCATTATTTTGAAAATAATATTCAGGATGTGGCCTGACCAGGGCAGAGTAGAGCAGCTCTAGTGAGATAATGTATGTAAAGCTGTTTGCCTAACTCCACACACACACACACACACACACACACACACACATGCCCCTTGTGGGATTGGGCAGTTGTCTCTGTATCCCCAGTACCTACAATGGTGCCTGATATATCATGGGGCTTCAGTGCTGACCTGAATCAAAGAGCAGGACCTTTCTCTCGTTCTGGATGTTTTTCCTCTCACTGACATCTCTGAGACCTTGGCCCTGCTAACACTGCTTCCCTCCCATCATTCCCAGTCCTTTCTGCACTTTCTCCAGTAGTCACGATGGGAGAACCTGAATACTCCTTGCCCATGGTCACCTCTGGACTTTCCCTCCCATGATCACTCAGCTAGTATCTGCTATGAGCTTCATTTATCTACATTTATGACCCAATCCGGATCCTGGGGGGTATTATCTATTGACACTTCCCCTCTACCTCAAGACATTTTCCTTCCTTCCTCAATGAGTTTGGTGCCTGGCTTCCGTTTTTTCTCTTCATCCAAACTGCTGCTTATACATATTGATGCTTCCTCAAATATCCTAACTACCCAGGTCCTCAGTCTACCCAGTTCCCACTACCTACTCCAACATTCCTCTTCAGCTTAGACACAGAGATGGTGATACATTTGATCTTGGCCATCATCCACAAGGGTCCTGCTTCCATGTTTGTGAATTTGAATTCACAAATTCTAATTCGTGAATAGGATAAAATAGAATTTTAGAAAATTCCTTTGATCTGCTCAGAATCATTTATGTCTCCATTTTTCCTTACACCTTATAGTCCTTAATCCTGTTATTCATACTCCCCATAATGTCCATTTCCTTCACCCCTTCATTGTTTCTAGGCCATCATTCCTACACTGACTGCACGCTCCACCCTTCCCTATCTTGACCTCTTAATGAAATAATTTACATTACCCTCTCCTCCTGAATCCATAGTCTCCTTTACCTACCACCAACTATGGTTTGCTAAATCCTAACCCTGGATTATCCCCCCACCCATCCTTTCTCCTGCAGTTTTTAGAGGAATTTTTTTTTAAATGCTGATTAGGTTCACTACAAATTGATGTTATCTAATCTCACCTGGACCTTCAGTGCTGTAAGGCAATCATTCCACTTCTACCCAATTGATTAAACATCCTACTCTTCACTTTGACTGTTTTAAATCCTCTTGCCTTTCCTTAGACTTCCCTCTTGTAATGTCCCTGCCCTCTTGCTTTTGACTAAGAATCTCAGCTCATCCATAGCTAAAAATATTGGGGCCATTTGCTGAGAACTTCCTTTTGTTTCCTCTTTGTCTCCTCTTACATGGCTCATACATCTCCCCCCGCCACTCCCCACTATCTCCTCATTTTCCCCTGTCTCTAAAGAAGGTAGCCCTTCTCCTTTTCAAGGCAAACCTTTCTACTTGACCCCTTAATTCAGCAGATTGTTCTTACTATCATATTTATAATCTCTAGTCCTTAATCTTGCCCTGTTCATTGATGCCTTCTCCATTATCTACAAATACCCCCATGTTTCCTCTGTCCTTTAAAAACTCACTTGAGGTGACGGTCTCCATTAACTATCTCCTTTTCTTCTTGGCAAAACTACTTGATAAATCCATCTATTCCCTTTCAGGGCAGTTAGGTGGTGCAGTGGATAGAGCACCTGCGCAGGAGACAGGAGGACCTGAGTTCAAATTTCACCTCAG
>CM053769.1:180131458-180143337 GCA_028658325.1 Potorous gilbertii
ACACACACACACACACACACACACACACACACACACACACATACACACACACTCTTCTTAACCCTCTGCCATCTGGCTTCTGACCTCATCATTCAACTGAAATCACCCTTTCCAAAGTTATCTTTTACTCTCTCAATTGCCAGGTCAAATGGTCTTTTCTCAGCATTCCACTTCTCGGTAGCATTTGACACTGGACATTACTTTCTCTTCTGGGTATGTCCCCTTTCAAGTTTTTTTTCAATATGTTTCTCTGTGGTTCCCCTCTTGCTGATCTGATTATTCCTTCTCAGTTTTCTTTGCCGGATCTTCATTCCTTGGCATTTCCACTAATCATGGGTCTTTTTTTTTCTTTTCTGAACATACTAACTCACTTGGTAACCTCATCAACTCCCATGAGTTCAATTATCCCTATACAGATGATTCCCAGATCTGAGTATCAGTCTCTCTAGTAGCCTCCAGCCCCATATCACCAGTTGCCTTTTGGACATCCTGAATGGGATTTCTCTTAGACATATCAAACTCAATGTATCCAATACAGAATGGATTCTTTTCCCTTCCCTAACTCCCCTCTCTTCTGAATTTCCCTATTACTATCAAGTGTATCACCATCCTCCCAGTAACCCAGGCTCCCATCCTAGGTGTTATCCTGTCCATTGCTAAATCTGATCATTTCTACCTTCCTTATGTCTTTGGTATGGGTCCTCTTCTCTGCACTCACCCAGCTCCTGCTGGAGTTCAGACCCTTGTCACCTCTTGTCTTAACTTCTAATTAGTTCCTCCCCTTCATGTCTCTTCCCACTCCCATCCATCTTCCACCCAGCTATCAAAGTGATTCTCCTAAAGCACAGGCATCACTGTATCTCCATTTTTCAGTAAACTCCAGTGTCTCCTCATTCCCTTCAGGATTAAATGTGTTCTGTTTAGCAGGTAAAGCTCATCACAGTCAGGTGCTAGAGGTACTTAGGCAGTGCAGTGAAGACAACACTGGGTGTGGAATGTGTTCAAATCCAGCCTCAGACACTTACTCGTGTGTCCCTGAGCAAGCCACAACTTCTGTCTGCCTCAGTTTCCCCAGCTGTAAAAGGGGGATAATAGCACCTTCATCCCACAGTTGCTGTGCAGATGAAATGATGTATTTACAAAGGGTTTAGCCCAGTGCTTGGCACAGAGTAGATACTATAAATACATCAGTCTCATATCATCATAACTAGGATTGTTATTCCCATATTGTTTGTTGTTTTTAATTCTTCCTGACCCCATTTGGAGTTTTCTTGGTAAAGACACTGGAGTGGTTTGTCCATTTCCTTCTCCAGCTCATTTTGCAGATGAGAAAACTGAGGCAAACAGGGTGAAGTGACTTGCCCAGGGTCACATAGCTAGTAAGTGTCTGAGGCCAGATTTGAACTCAGGAATAGGAATCTTCCTGTTTCCAGGTTTAGTATCTCTCCACTGCTCCTTGTAGCTCTCCAGGCTTCCTTGAAGAATCACCCAAAATCCTGCCATCTGCAGTCTTTACCTGGTCCCCACCAGCTGCTTCTGCCCTTTCTTAATCTTCTTCCCATCTACTGTGCATGAATGCTATGATCTGCCTAGATGTCTACACATAAGTCTCCACTTCCAAGGAGAGCTCTTTGAGAGTGGGGACTGTGTTGACCTTTCTTTGCATCCCCAGAGACTAATTCTAGTGTAAATACTTAGTAAGGGCAGACTGAGGACCGGACTGAAGAGGTGAGACGCTCAGCCTTCTCACCTGACCTATTGGAATCCTGTGGATCTCCCTGTCTCTAGTTTCTTCCTTCTCCGGTCCATTCTCCACCTAGCTGGCTGGCTATCTCCCTAATGCACTGGCCTGCCCATGTCATTCTCCTCCTTACAAATTTGATTTCCTATTGCTTCTCAGTGGAGTTGTGCTAGAGCCAGCTCACACTGGCTTGTGAGAGACCATTGTGAAATCTTCAGCGTGAGTGTTTATACTTTAATCAGAGATTGCTTTTTTGTTTTGTTGATGGGCTAGATTTTGACTAAAAAAAGCTTCATTTGTCCTATTAACAGGGCAAGCCAGGGTGGCCTAGTGGATGGAGTGCAAGGTCTGGAGTCAGGAAGATTCCTCTTCCTGACATGGGGGAATCACTTAACCCTGTTTGCCTCAGTTTCCTTATCTGTAAAATGAGATGGAGAAGAAATGGCAAACCACTCCAGTATCTTTGCCAAAAAACCCCAGCTGGGGTTAGGAAGAGTCAGACATGACTGAATAATATAAGAAGAACAGGGATGGAGAAAGTGTTAAAAATGCAGACTGAGCCCATCAGGGATACATTACCTCTCCCCCTCCCCTTCTGGGGAGTCAGTTGGTAAACATTTACCAGCTCATCTCTCCTTCTAGGATAAAATACAAAGTCCTTGGCCTGCCTCTTAAGGGTATATGCAGTCTAGTTCTAATCTACACTCCCAGATTTATTTCTCCAGACTTCCTTCCTGCAATCTTACGTTCCAGGTGACCAAACATTTGCACAAATCCTCTCCCAGGTCCAGAATGCCCTTCTTTGATATGACTGCCTCTTAGACTCAATATCTTCCTAGAAGGTTCAAATTAGAGACTACCTTCTCTGTGAAGCCTTCCCGGATAGAGGGAGTGTTATGACTTACCCCTTCTCATGGTTTCTTCCATTACTTGGAGTGATCCTTCCTGTGCCCCCTTCTTTTCCTAATATTCCCTTATCTGTGCATAGATTGCGTAGCTCCAGTAGAAAATCATCTCCTTGAGGCAGGGGCTGTTTCACTTTTGTTTCTGAATCTTTAGTGCCTGGGCAGTTAGATGGTGCAGTGGCTAGAGTGCCCAGTCTGGAGTCAGAAGGCTCATCTTCCTGAGTTCAAATGTAGACTCAGACACTTACTAGCTGTGTGACTCTGGACAAGTCACTTAACCCTGTTTCCCAGATGTTTCCTGATCTGTAAAATGAGATGGAGGAGAAATGGCAAACCACTCCAAGTATCTTTGCAAGAAAACCCCAAATGGGGTCAGGAAGAATCAGACACAGCTGAACAACAACAATCTTTAGTGTCTAGCAAAAAAAAATGTGTTGAATTAAATCCGTCAACCAAGAGATCACTATCATGTCATATAAAAATCACAGTGTGTGTTTGTCCTTCGTTGCCAAAGAAGACCATACCATCAGAGAAATGATGACATGACTTGTACTTGACTTTGTTTTGAGTGAGGGAGGGCTATGCAGGTCACCAGCCTCACTTCTCCTCCAGAGTCATCTGAATCCAGTGACCAGATATTCATCAGGATGACTGGAGATGACCCAGGGTGAGGCAGTAGGGGTTAAGTGACTTGCCCAAGGTCACACAGCTAGTGAGTGTCAAGGGTCTGAGGTGAGAACATAGAAGACTAAAGCTGAAACCATCACATCCAGGTCTAGGAGGGTTGGATTTTTTTTTTTTTGCCTAAAGGCACATGGGAAGACATGGAGAGTAGAAACTCCTTTGGCCTCTCAGTCAGTGTTTTTTCCCAGCTGGTGACAAGGCCTGTTTACTGGAAAACCTGCAATCGCAGGGCATTGTGCTAATTGAGAAGGACAGAAAAAGGTATTTGATAAGACCTCTGCCCTCAAGGACCTTAGAATCTAGCTGGGGAGAGAAGCAATGTGCACATAAAATGAGGAGGAGCCAGGCGAGGATTCTGACCCCTCCCCCCCTGCCCACTTCTGCCCCTCCAACCAGGACTGTTGTTCAGTCCTGTCTGACTCTTTATGGCCCCACATGGGGTTTTCTTTGCAAAGATACTGGAGTGATTTGCCATTTCCTCCTCCAGCTCATTTTATAGATGAGGAAACTGAGGCAAACAGGGTTAAGTGATTAGCCCAGGGTCACACAGCTAATAAGTGTCTGAGGCCAGATTTGAACTCAGGAAGATAAGTCTTTGTGTGACTCCAGGCCCAGTGCTCTACTCACAGTACCACCTAGCTACTCTGATACAGGTTTATTGACTGACTGGCTTAGAGACTGGTGCCTTCAGAGAAGCATGAGACTGGAAGCTGAAACAGAGCTCTAGTCCTGAATCTGTGACCTCCGGACTGTGGGACTGTGGTCAGGCAGGCCCTGACTTAGCTTGCTGCTTCCATGAAAAGAGAGGGCTGGAGGGCTGGACTCATGCAGCTCATAGGCCACGTTCTCTGACCCTGCACAGGCTGTGCCATCTGCACAGGCCTTTCCTCCGGCTGCCCATGCCTTGCCCTCTCAGATGGCCTCCCATCTACTCTAGGTCCTGTATCTATCCTCCTCCTAAGGAAAAGTGCCAGGGATGAGGAGAGTGGAGTTAGGTACAGGGAGACAGGAAAAGTCCATCTAATGGCCTCTCCGGAACCAGACCCGCTCCAGGAGAGACCAAGATCCAGACCAACAGCACCAGGTCCAGGGTGGCTTACCCAACCCCCGTGAGGAGAGAGGCCCAGAATCAAGTTACTCCCGCCTGGCTCCCTGAGCCTGTTTGATTGTTCCCTGACAGCTCCAGAACTGCCCCTCCCAGCCTGCCTGAGAGCTAATGGACTTCCTGGCTACAGTCAGGGGAGGAGTGGGGGCAGGGAGGGAGTGGCACCAGCTTGCCCCGGGTTGTGGCCACCCGGGCACTGACTGGGAAGAAGCAGGTGGCCGAGGCCCAGGCACCAGTTGCAGATCTGTTCTGCAGGGCAGGGATGGTGCACCTCGCCTTCCCCTGCCATGAGAGGAGGACTTGGTGCTTGCGAAGCCCTGGGTACTGTGTTCATCCTAGCCCCAGATCCTGTCAGAACAGGAGGGCATTGTGGAGGTGTGGCAGGGGTGTGGGCTGGGGGGGCTGATGCCTTCTTGGTATCACAGGAGCTGGAAGAGAATGGAGACCTCTCAAGGTATCCCAGGTGGCATGGTGGCCCCAGTGCTGAACCCAGATCCTGGCTTTGTGACCTTTCATAACCACCCGTACTTCATTTAATCTGTCTCAGCCTCAGTTTCCTAATCTGTAAAATGGAGACACTAATACCATCTCCGTAATTGTAAAGCACTTTGCAAACCTTAAATGCTAGCGATCATCATTGTTAATTCAGTCTAATTCAGTAACCATTTATGACATGCTGGCTGTGTGCTAGGGACAAGCACTGGGGATACAAAAAGAGGGAAAAGACAGTCTCTGTCCTCAGGGAGCTTAATGAAGGGGCCGACAGACAGGCACACATTTATAAAACAAGCCACGTACAGGATATCATTTCAGTTATTATCCAAGCTCAGCCAGGATAGTCAGATTCGAAGCCGGCATCCCTGGCTCTCAATCCAAGTTCTTTCTAGAGCCTTTCCTTTAGAGCTGGCTTTACTAGAATGAAGAAAGATACGGAGTCCCTGAAGTTTGGGGTTAGAGGGGGCAGGCTGATTTTGGGGGGCAGGCATTTTGGGGAACAGCCTGATCTAGGCGGGACAGCCTGACTTGGGGGGAAGGGTGTAAAGCTTAGGTTATGTTGATTACTTCGCCATTCCGCCTGCAGTTGGTCCTGCCTTGGCCAATGAAGCTCGAGCCCCGTCGAGTCCTTCCCTTTTCTCTGCACCAATAAGAGGAAGCTCTAAATCGGCCGAGCAAATCTTGGGAATCCCCTGCCCCTCTTGTGTAGGTGTGCAGACATTGCGTGCTAAGGATCCAGGGAGGGAGCAGGAATGAACACGCATGGGAAAGACCGGAAAATCCAGCCTGGGCAGAAGAGGACCTGGGGTTCATTAGGACTCCCAGCCCAAGCGGAGGCAGTTTCCTTCCTGGGCCTGGGAGCCAGCTCTGGGGCTTTGCTCAGTGAGGCCGTCGGTTAGAGGGGGGGCCCTACAAGGGCCCTGGGCTGTAATGGGGCCCCCCTGAAGTCAGAGACTCTTGTCTGAGAAAGGGCAGAAGCCAGGAAGTAGCTCTGGAGCGGAAGGGACCCCAGAAGGAGAAAACTCAGGGTTCTTGTGCCATAGATTACCAGCTTCCCTCCAAGTCATGGATAGATGTAATTTTGAAAAAGGTGAATCTTAATTGCTTCTTAAATGACAGGTTTGGAGAGTTGTTGTTGTTCAGTCATGTACCATTGGTCATTCCATTTGTTTGGTTTCTTTTGGCAAAGATACCAGAGTGGTTTGCCATTTCCTTCTCCAGGTCATTTTACAGATGAGGAAACTGGGTTGTGACTTACCCAGGGTCACACAGCTAATAAGTATCTGAGGGCAAATTTGAACTCAGGTCTTTCCTGACTCCAGGGCCAGTGCCCTGTACAACCTAGCTTCCATTTCAGCTACTGGTCCAGGGGCAGGGGTTCTTGGCCCTATAGTTAGGAGGAAGATAGAGTCAGGAGAGTCAGAGGATCTGGATTTAAATCTTGGCTTTTAGATTTACTAGTAGTGTGATATAACCAAGTCACTTCGCTGTTCTAGGCTTCAGTTTCTTTATTTGCAAAAAGGCAACTAGATAATACAGTGGATAGAGCTGAGCCAGGAGTCCAGAAGATCTGAATTCAAACCTGACCTCATAAGCATACCTGCCGTGTGACCCTGGGCAAGTCACATCCCTTCTGGCCTCAGTTTCCTCAACTATAAAATGGGCCAGCACTTAACCTCTCAGGATTGCTGTGAGCATCTAATGAGATATTTGTAAAATGCTTAGCATTGTGTCTGGTACATAGAAGGTGTTTAATAAATACTTGTTTTTATTAAAAGTGAAAATCATAATAAATATTCTCTCTACCTCATGAGGTAGAAATAAGTGAGAAAAAAGTTTGTAATAAGCTTTAAAACATTATGTAAGTTTAAGTTACTCTTTTCTGTAAGTGAACACAGATAAAGAAAGTAGTCATTTAAAGACCCTCATACAGGACCATAGATTTAGAGTTGGAAGTGACCTTCAGGGTCCCCTGGAAATAATGACAATAGTTTTGGGGGTGAAAGGTATCCCACTCTTCATGATTCCATTTGGGGTTTTCTTGTCAAAGATACTGAAATACTTTGCCTTTTCCTTTTCCATTTCATTTTGCAGATGAGGAAACTGAGGCAAACACGGTTAAGTGACTTGCCCAGGGTCACTGAGCTAGTTAGTTTCTGAGTCAGATTTGAACCTTGATTCGAGGTCCAGAGTTCTATCCTCTGTGCCACCTAAGTTAAAGTTTTGATAAATATAAAATTTAAAGACAAGAAAGTTTTAAACCCCTTCATTTTACAGGTAAAGAAATTGAGACTTAGAGAGGGTGACTGGTCTAAGGTCACACTGGTGACCTGTCGGCAAGCAGAGCGGGGTGATAAATTTTGGTCATCTGGGGGCAAATCTAGGACTATTTTCATAGTACAGGCTTTTCCTACCCTCTCTTTTGAGAGATAGTTTGCAATGGACAGAACGGGACTTAAATCTAGGAGACCTTTATTTGAGTTCTGACTCTGATACTTAATAGCTGTATGTATGACCTTAGGTAAGTCACTTCTCTCTGGTCCTTTGTTTCATTTACCCCACCTACCTCACAGAGAGGTAAGGAAAGTGCTTTGTTAGCTGAAAAGCACCACATATATGTAAACTACTGTTATCCCTTTTTTGTAGAGGAAAGAATATTTGTTTAATGCCATGAATCACCCCAAGCCTTCCGAGTGACAGATCGCAGTCCCACACACCACTTTCCAAATGACAAAATTTGAAGGGAGCAAAGGAAACCCATGAATTGCAGTCAAGCCCTACTTGTCTTCAAAAAGAGAGACTTTGGGATTTCTCCTTGGGCACTGCTTTATAGCTGTGCTTATAAGCAGATCACCTGTCCTGATACAGGGAAAGCACTAGTCCAGATTCTCACAGCTGTCAAACTTTATTAAGCACCTAATATGTGCTAGCCACTGCACTGAACACTGGGCGTATACAGAAAGCTCAGACAGTCCCTGCTCTCAGGGAGCTCACGATCTAATGGAGGAGACAGTGTGATACCAGCAAGATACATACAGGATAACTAGGAAAAACACCAGCATTAAGGGGCATTGGGAAAGTCTTTTAGAAAGAGGGATTTTAGCTGAGATTTGGAGGAAGCCAGGGAAGTTGACAGGTCTTCTCATCTCCCTTTCCTCTCCCCACTCCCTTCTTTTCTCCTCTGAGAAACAAGAAAGTTTCTCCAATTCTTGGGAGAAGAGGAAGAAGGAGCTCAGCTAGGGAATGAAAGGCTCACTCCAGTGGAGCGGTGGGTGGCTCTTAATCTTCATTATGGCAGCCCTGCTTGACCTCATTTGTTATATGAGAGGCTTTGAATTGCTGGTGACTAAGGTCCGTTCCTAGGGGCAGCTGGGTGGTGCAATGGATAGATAACTGGGCCTGGTGTCTGGAAGATCTGAGTTGAAATTCAACCTCAGGCACTTACTAGCTGTGCCACCTGGGGCCAGCACCTATTTGCATCAGTTTCTCGTCTGTAAAATAGAGACACGCTGGAGAAAGAAATGGTAAACTTCACGGCAGTTCTTTGCCAAGAAAACCCCATGGACTTTGTCACATAGAGTCATTCATGGCTGAACAGTAACCACAAGGTTTCTTTCTACTGTAAAACAAATGAACTAAACAAGTACGGGTGCAAGGGACCATAAGAATTGTAGACAGAGCCTGAAAGATCTAGGCAGAGTCAACACATTCAAGAAGAAGATTAAGATGCAATTGGGAAATATTTAACAAAATAAAGAAAAAACAGTAAAACATAGATAATGTTAATATGTGGTTTTCCAAGTCAATATGTTAAATGCTAATATGTGGAGCTCTAGCTTTCTAAGGTCACTACTTGACATAGTGAATAGAGTAGCTGACCTGGAGTCGGGAAGATTTATGTTTCTGAGTTCAAATCCAGCCTCAGATACTTCCTAGCTATGACCCTGGACAAGTTACTTAACCCTTCTGGCCTCAGTTTCTTCATCTGTAAAATGAGCTAGAGAGGGAAATGGCAAACCACTCAGTGTCTCTCTCATGAAAATCCTAAATATGGTCACAAAGAGTTAGACAAGAACTGAAAATGGCTGAACAACACATCATAATGACTGGCCCAGTCATCACACACACACACACACACACACACGCACACACACACACACACACACACACACGCACACACACACGCACAAAATATATCAGTAAATATAAAAAGATAAGTCATTATATATGATTTGGTGGCCTCATTTCTATCTGAGTTTCATACCACTGGTCGAGTCCGGCTCCTTCACTTTATAAATAAAGAAACAGACCCAGAGAGAAGTGACCTGCACCAGCTCACACTAGGAGTATGATGATTGTGAAAGATTCAAACTTTGTACCCTCCCACTTCAAACCCACAGGGTCTCCCATGGCCCCACCGATTCCCATCTCACACTTTTAATTCAGTAGTCAGGTCTTCTAGATCTGTCACAGGACTGGTACTCCAGAAGAGAGGTGGGCAACAATTTTTCTAATGGTGCAGGGAAAGAGAAAAGAAAAAGAACAAAATAACGAAAACGACTAACAGAATTGCTGGCTGTCCACAGTGTCCACAGTGGGAAACCCAGGTTCAAATCCCACCTCTGATGCTCACTACCAGTGTGAGTTTGGATAAATCACTTCAACTCACTGACTCTTAGTTTCCCCATCTGTAAAATGAAGGGGGTGTGACTATGTGGCCTTTTCAGCTCTAGATATAAGACTGAGGCCAAAGGACCAGCTATGGCCTGGCCATTCATGGAAGTGGCACAGTGACTGTGTTGTACAGACAGTTCCCTGGCCTGTTCTGTGTAGACCATCCTGCTCTTTGTGGAGTTGCCCACGGAGCCTACCATAAAGGTAGTTTGGAGGGTTTTGGGGAAACAGCGTTTGCCTGTTTGTATTTCCTTGATTAGGAAGCCCCGCTCTTTTCCCACTTGGTTGGGGGAAGGTCTCTCTTAGAAGGTTAATTAGGAGCAATGTGTGTTTGGAGCCCTCTAGAGAGATCAGGAGGTCTCCTGATTGGCTGAGAGTGAGCCTGACTCTTCAAGATGGATAAATGAGTTCAGACTGGAACAATTGACTGTGCTGATCCCAAATGGGAAGGGGGAGGGAGGGGGAGTGTTCTGGGAAGAAAGAGGGAATTCTCATTTTGGATCATGAGGGAATAGGATGCCATAGGGCCTAGGGAATGATTACAGGCCTGGAGAATGTTAGCTAGCTAGAATAATTAGTATACTTAGGCACCACCCGGTATACTGTTACACTATTTTAAAACAATTTATTTTTTAAAAAAGTTTTACTGATTATTTTCAGTTTGTTTTCACATCACCTTTATCTATATCCATAAACAGGACGTCCCAAGTGCAGTTTTAAACTACTAAAGCTTAAAACTGCACCAAGACTTTTGGGACAACCTGTTTATCGACATCCTTTCCCCCTCTCTTCCCCAGAGGGCTGTCTCCTGTAACAAAGAATAAGAAAAGAGAATCCCCCTCAAAAAAAAAAATAAAGCAATTTAGCAAAGCTAATCAACACATCCACCAGATTTGACAGTACATGTAGTAAATAGTTCACCCCCACCTCTGCAAATAAGAGAGGGGAGCCACATTTACTCCTCTCTTTTTCAGGATCCAATTTGGTCATTATAATCAGATTTTTTATTTTTAATATTTTGTTGTTCTTGCATTTTCATTGTGATAGGCATTTTTTCCCCTCAGTTTTTTTAGTATTCTGGCTCTGCTTAGGTCACGTTACATTATTTTTGTATGTCCTTGTTTTCTTTTCCATTATAACTCAAGCTCTTTCCAAGGACAGATTGGTTCCTCCATCATTTTTTACATCCCCAGCACCTAGTTCTGTGCCTGCTGGCACCCGGTAGCCGATGAGTAAATACTTGTTGATTAATTGATGGGCCCATACAAGACTTCTTACTCTTTTCTGTGATCTTCATACTTGTCAGTTTGGGTGCTTCAATACTGTTTGATTATATTCACGGACCACAATTTTTTTAGCCTTCAAACAATGATCATCTAGGCCAGGAGTGGGAAACCTGAAGCCTCAAGGCCCTATGTGGCATTCTAGGTCCTTGGGTGTAGTCTTTTGACTGAGTTCAAGTTTTACAGAACAAATCCTTTTATAAAGAGGATATGGTCTGTGAAGTTTGGATTCAAAGGGTCGCATTTGAGGACCTAGAAGGCCACAAGTGGTCCTGAGGCTGCAGGTTCCCCACCCCAATCTGGTTTATTTCCACTTTTTTGCTTCTATGAAAAGTGTAGCCATGACTATTTCGGCATATATGGGGCTTTTTAAAATTTGTTTTCAATGTTCTACAATCACATCCATATAACTTAGATTTTTTTCTCCTTCCTTCCTGTCCTTCTCTTCTCCCTCCCTCCTCCCTCCCTGAGAAGGTATACAATTTTATATAGGTTCTACACATATATTCCTATTAAATGTATTTTCACCTTAGTCATGTTGCATAGAAGAATTAAAATGAATGGGTGAAATCATAAAACAAACCAAAATGTAATACAAAAGAAAATGATCTGCTACATTCTGTGATTGAATTCCATAGTTCTTTCTCTGGATATGGAAAGCATTTTGCCTTAAGAGACCATTAGGAATTTTTTAAGCCCTTGCATTGCAATGAAGTTCTAAGTCTACTAGAAAAAATCCTCGCACACTGGGGTGGTTGTTGTGTACAAAGTTCTCCTGGTTCTGCTCCTTTCACTCAGCATCAGTTCATATAAGTCTTCCCAGGCCTCTCTGAAGTCTTCCTGGTCATCATTTCTTATAGCACAATACTATTCCATTACATTCATAAACTACAATTTATTCGGCCATTCCCCAATTGATGGACATCCCCTTAATTTCCAGTTTTTGGCCACCACAACGTGACCTGCTATAAATATTTTTGTACATGTGGGAC